>CM077116.1:116876075-117535079 GCA_039619475.1 Icerya purchasi | reverse complement strand
TACATAAAGATATTATGATTATTCTTAACCCCGTATACCAAATTTTAAATAACCCTTATAGAACGTAATTATATTTGTTTTTCAAATCTGCTAATGTTATAATAATGAAAAATTCACTCAGTGCAACCTTGTTTATGTTATATATCAATGATATAACAAACTGCATTATACTGCCTGTTACTCTACCCGGCTATACATTAAATATATCCTTGTCATCTAACTTTCCATCCAATTCACAAAATATCCTGCGAGATACTATTGACTAGCTACAACAGTGGTGTGACATAATGGTTTAGATTTTTCAACATCCAAATCTTCTTGTGTCAATTTCTATAAAGGGTGCCTATCATCTTCCAATGTATCTTTGAATTTTAAAAAATTTTCCACTAGCGGTTAATACAAAAGTTAATTGATTCCAAACTATTCTAGCGTTATCATACAGGGGAAGTAAAACAAACATCAAATATTTATCCAGCTTCAAATGCAATATAAATACAAAGTTCCTCTTTATTATATATATATATATAACTCGGCTATTTTGGCCTCGCAAGGGGCTGTGCCCCTTGACCCCCCTTGCTTACATTTCTATCTTTCTTTTCTATACTTTGTATAAAATGATCAAAATTTATAACGTAATTCTACATCGGTTCATATGAATTGAATAACATCTTCTTTTTCTCGAGCTACCCGATTCGGGTAGTGCTTAATCATCATGTATGGATTGGATTATCTGCTGAAATTGCTTACGATTTTTTGCTATTCTGACTAGATCTTCTGTTCTCTTAATTCCGGTCCATTTTTTTATATTATCTATCCAAGCGGTCTTTTTTCTTCCCGGATTTCTTCTTCCTTCTATCATGCCCATTATTATTGTCTGTAGTAATTTGTACCTCTCACCTCTCATGAAGTGTCCAAAAAATTTTATCTTCCTTCTTTTTACTATTGTCATTAATATTCGGTCAGTTCCCATTAGTTCCAGTACTTTCTCATTTTTTAACTTTTTCGTCCACGGTATTTTCCATATTCTTCTGTAGCACACATTTCGAATGATGATATACGCTTCCTCATATTTTCCTTTATGGTTCATGTCTCGCTTCCATAGAGTAGCACTGACCACACGTAACATTGCAACATCTTGTTCTTGATCCTTAGGCTTAATTTCCTACCGCAAAGGGTGTTTTTTAATTTCATAAATGTGTTTCTGGCCATCTCTATACGAGTACGTATTTCCATATCAGAATCATTACTTTGTGTTATTTAGCTACCTAAATATTTGTATTTTTTCCGTTCGTTCAATTTCTTCGCTATCCAAAAATAATTTTTCATTTAGATTAGGCTGTCTTGCAACTACCATGAATTTTGTTTTTTTATTATTTATACTGACTCCTTTTTTCTTGCTTTCTACTGCAACTATGTCTAGTAGCCTTTTTAGGTCTGTTACATTTTCAGCCAGTAGTGCAGTATCGTCAGCAAAGCGAATCACTGAAATTCTTTCGCCTGCAATTTTTATCCCTTCACTACGTTCATCTAATGCTTGAGCAAAAATTGCCTCAGAATACAGATTAAATAGTACCGGCGACAATACGCATCCTTGCCTAACCCCTCGTTTTATTGGTATTTGATCTGTTAGTTGCTCATCTATTAATATTCTTGCATGTTGTTTTTCATAAAGCGTTTGTATAATCTTAATATCCGACTGGCAAATACCTATATCTTTTAATGTTTTTATTAATTCCGTGTGCCGTACTTTGTCGAAAGCTTTGTAATGGTCTATAAAACAAATGTATACTAATTTTCCGAACTCCAGTTGTCTTTGGATTAATGTTTTCATACAAAATAACGCTTCTCTTGTACCCATTCCGTTACGAAAACCGAACTGGTTCCATTTCATGTTTTCTTCATATATTTTAATTATGCGTCGATGAATTACACGCAGAAATATTTTTAGAACGTGGCTAATTAGACTAATTAATCTATATTCATCACATCTATATGCATTCGTTGTTTTTGGTATGGTAATGAACCTTGATTCTAGCCAATCTTCCGGTATTTTCCCATTTTTATAGATTACATTGAAGAAGCTAGTATAACTTTCTTGATTTCCATAGGACCCAACATTTTTAATATCTCTATTGGCATCTCATTAGGTCCTACCGCCTTTCGCACTTTAGCTTGCTTGATTGCCATCTCCACCTCAGATTCCGAGATTGGCAACGTATCCCCTTCTTCCTGTGGCATCCTTTCTTCTTGATCATCAAACAGCGTTTTCACATACTGCTCCCATATTTTTACCTTTTTATCAGTATCCGTTATGATATCTTCGTTCTTCTTCCTTAGAAAAGTTATACGTCTTTTTTTATATGTATGCATCGTTTCTCTAATCTTCCTATGTATGTTAAATTTATCATGTTTGCTATGTAATTGCTCAATCTCTTTACACTGTTCATTCAACCATTCTTCCTTTGCTTGTATGATCTTTTTTCTGATGCTTTTGTTAATTTCTTTATATTTAAGCGGGTTATTTTTCCACATTCTTCTATACTTCATTAGTTCTAATATTTCGCTGGTCATCCAATTCTTGTGTTTTCTGTTTTGTTTCCTTATAAGTTGCTCTTTTGTTATCGTATTAATTGCAGATTTTATTTGTCTCCAGTCTTTTTCAATATTTCCAGTGTCTCTCACATTTCGTATTTGATCATTCGACTGCTCTTTTATTTTTTCCCGTATTTCATGGTTCTGTAGAATTTGTAGATCAAATCCTATATTCTTAGTTTTTCGGATTTTCTTTACTTTTATGCGTATCTTTGCTTGTAGCAGGTTGTGGTCTGTATTCGCATCAGCACTTGGCATGGTCTTTACAGATAATACGCTATTTCTAAAACGCTTATTGGCAATTATAAAATCAATCTGATTTTGGATTGTTGTTCCCGGTGTATCGGCTGGAGATTTCCATGTATATAGCCTTTTCGGTGGTAACTTGAAGTATGTGTTCATAATAGTTAAGTCATTTTGTTGGCAAAACTGTACTAAGAGATCCCCTCTGCCGTTTCTGCCTCCCAATCCAAATGGTTCCGTTATCTCTTTTGTAATTGCATTTCCCACTTTGGCGTTGAAATCCTCTATGATGTATGCGGCTTCTTGTTTCTCACAGCTTTTTATTACTGCTTCAATATCCACGTAAAATTCTTCAAGCTCTTCCATAGTTGCTTCAGTTGTGGGCGCATATATTTGTATAATGTTTACGTTCACTGGCTGTGCTTTTATCTTAAGTGCTATTATTCGATCATTGTAAGGAACACAAGATATAACGTTGTTATCCCATTTTTTATCAATTATTATAGCAACTCCTCTATGATGATTTCCATTTTTGTCACCTGAATAATACACTGTCATATTCCCTGTTGCGATCTTTCCATTTCCAGGCCATCTTACCTCGCTGAGGCCAAGTATATTCAATTTTAGTCTTTTCATTTCCAGAATCACATTTGATCATTTCCCCGGTTCGTATAATGTGTGTACATTCCATGTACCTATAATACTTTCCTTCGTATGATTTGTATTTCTTCGCCCCATTGTTTTGCCTCCCCGGAATCTTAATGTCCCATTCCTCTGTTCAGGCGTCTTAGTGCAAAACTGTCGGAGATTTTTACGTTAAAATCTTTAGATATGATCCACCATTCCGCGCTTCGATCTATCCTCGCAGTGCACCACTGGTGCACTGGCCGAATGTTCTCCGTTATCCTACTATAGAAAGTATTACAGTTACTTGTATCGGAGAACATTCGACCAGCGCACATCGACTTATAGATGGCGTGCAGGGGTGCACTGCAAGGATAGATCGATGCGCGGAATACTGAGTTGTGACAAACCCTTTTCATACGGTAAGGAATACTCACCGTATAATCTCATTTTTTCCAGCGATTTCTTTCCGGGAATTCTCAGAATGTTATCGGACTATAATATAAGGTCCACTCCGAAATCCACTATGAGGTATGCAACGCTGGTAGCACCCTTGGAGCCTTTTGACATATATATCGACTTATCCCTCGTTGAGTATAGTAGACATCCATAGTGTGAGAATATGCAGCAAACCGTATTACAGACCATCACGAAATACAAAGACTATACACATGTATACACTGACAGAGCAAAATCCATCGCAGCTGGTGGAAGAGCACCAGCAGCCTGCTCCTATCAAATCGAGAACTTGGTGCGCGCAGTCCGCTTGAATGACGGTTGTACTTCCCTGGATGCAGAATTATCTGGAATTATGTACTGTATCCAGCGTGTCGAATTAAATAGACATCATTACCGGCGTGTACTTCGCACCACAGATTCATTGGTCTCTTTGGATCTAATATGCTGCCGAGATAGTAAAAGCCCAGTAATTGCAAAGACCCAGAGTGATGCTTCACATGTGTCGTTCCCATATGGATTCCGAGTCATGTCGGAGTACGTAAGAGTGACGAAGCTGACCTCGCAGCATGCTCTGCAATATACACACCAATGCCAGAGAATCTATCTCGCCCCCTAACACTATCCCATATATTTATGAGGATGTGCAAACAAGAGTAGAGTTCTGAGTGGATGGCACAACAAACTTTCTTGCGAAACATTAGATCAACCACTGACACTTGGTAGTCTCCTGATGGAATAAGTAGGAAAGAGTATTCAATCCTCAACCGTCTCCGGACAGGACATGCTGCTTCGTTACACAACTATCTTTATACCAACTGTCCTTCCCCCAATGAGGTGTCCAGTATGTAGACTGTGCCAAACGAACCAACTGTGACGCATTTCATTTACAATTGCAAGAAACTTGCGCATAATACGGAGGTCTCTGTGCACGAAATCCTCTCCAACACTCCAGGCGTCATAATCAAAATCCTGGCTTTTACCGAGGAAACCGGATTACATGTGCACGTGTAGACTGTACCCGGTTTTCTATGTTCTGTAATAGCCTGGACAGTTAAAGACAGAACATAGAGATGTAATAAAATTTGAAAAAAAAAAAGAAATAAAAAACTCTAGAACTGTGTAACTATGCAGATTGACTGGCCAAAGGGCAAAAGTAAAAAGGAAACAAACATTAAACATTATTATCTAATTGAAATCGATACAAAATTCAAATTGTAATAATTAAAAACTCGCATTAAATGTTCTTCGAATTTCAACAATTGATCGCATTGTTATATTAATAAGAATCTTGTTGTAGGTACGAGTATTAACCTCGTTTATAAATAATTGTAACATCCGCTTAAAGTATATTTTATTGTAAAATATATTTTAAAAATATATTGACTTTTACGGAGCAGTTATTTTTGCCTTCTAGTGAATTTTTATTAAATTTTAAAAATAAATCATGAAGTTTGATTTCTTTCAAACTATTTTATTTAATTTTTAACATACATTTTGAATACATCGGTTTTTAAATTTAAAACTGAAGTTACTTATTGAATATTTATAATTATATGTGGATTTATGGAAATTATACGCATCTATTGGCTTCTTATTGCGGTAATAAGTCGAGTAAATTTTAGATAAACGATAGCGAGAGGCAGTGAAAAGCCTAAAATTAGGACACGCTTTGAAGCGACTGTTGGCACTAAAAAAAAATCGCTATCCACATACCGCGGACTTACGGAAATGATTGCTTAACACGTTGTTCAAAGGCATTCGTAATGCCTGATTATTCGGCTAAAACGTTAAGCGCATGAAAATGAATAGCGGGCTAGGGTTCATTCGACGACATTCACTGCATGATTGATGCCTTCGCTTGTAAACTAATGAATAAAGTAAACCGATTGTTTTCTTCTTTGTGTTACTTCTTTTCGCACGAATTCGCTGTGACGACAAATAATGACATAAAAAGGTATATGGCGTGCACAGAGACGTGTGTATGTGTGCGCGGAACTTAATCCGTCGTCGAGAAGATGCTTTAAAATTAATCAGTCTCATTAAAGAGAATAGGCTGGTAAAGCGTGCACCTTGGGAAAGGCAAAGATTGATGACGGCGCGGGAGATAATGAAACGTTATTAGGGACCGTGATATCTTTTTATCTAAGCTAGTTAAAGACTAAATATGACGCTGGCGTCATTTTCTTAAACTGAAGAAATGAAATACGGCCTATAATCACGCTGCCCGTTTAATTCTAACATTTCGTTCCGCGCCCTTCGCTATCCTTAAAATTTTAATTGTATTTTACGTTAAATTTATTTTTTTCCCGCTTTTTAGAAAATTTTTAATAATAGCCGAATTAATTATCGTCTACGTAACACGGTTTTTAAGCTGCTTTAAATCATTCTGAAAGTACTCCACCAGAAAAAGAATGTTTTCTTTAAGCGGGCTTTTTAGAATTAGGACGTAGAGGATTTAATTTAATACGAATAGGTGTAAAAATATTAAGTCTCTATTTTTCTCACCTTTTACGTAATGATGTTTTCTTTTTGTTCTTTCCGCGAAAAATAAAGTTTTTAAATTCCGAAAATTAATTAAAACCTTATTTGAAATTAATCATACATTTTAAATGTATTCTTCTTCTTCTTCTTCTTCTTCTTCTTCTTCTTCTTTTTGATTTGTAACCGTGCCGTATCCTGCTACTTGGGCCAGAGGCACGGAAGGAAAGGTATTATATTAGATTAATGGTAGGATGTTTGTATTATTGAGGAAGAGGAGGAGTTTAGTTTCGGCGGAGGAGGTGCGCCGCAGTATGTTAGGAAGATTATTAGGAAGGTCAGCGAGTTGGCGTTGGAAAGTATAAGTTGTGCAGGAAGTTAGGATGTGGGCGATGGTAAAAATGTATTCTTATTTCGTCGCCGCCTCGAAGTAAACAACCTATGACGGTCGAACATTTCAGAATAGATCGTTAAAGCGTCCGTTGAAAAATTACCAGATGAACTGTTCGTTCGGAAGAAAACCGAATAATAATTAAACATTTAAAACTTACATGGTGGATAAGACAACTTACGGTAGACACCACCGTGTTTGAAAAAAAATTAATCTTAAAAACTTGACGTTTCGGAAACCATCATCAGAAACAAAGTTTTAAGTTTAAAGTTTAATCTTTTAAATATGATGTCTACCGTAAATTGTTTTCCGGATAACGATTTTCATTTATATTTATTCCTCAGGCGATCTAAAAGTTCGCAAGGAATTTAAAACCCGTCAAATTTCATTTTAATATACAAAAATTTTTAATTCCACCAGCAGTGGATCCCTGCCGGGGAATTAATAAAACATGTTCGACAATATGCCTAACCATGAACCGTATTGTTCCAGAGAAGTCATTGGATATACTTTTAAATGGAACATTGAAAACCAGTTACATAAATTGATATAACGAAAACTACAGGAACATGCACGGTGGCGTTATTGATCATACGTAGACACTTCAAATTGTTTCGGCATTCGGTAAATCAGGCCGGAAGTAAGCATGTTCCGATGCGACTAAAAAGTTTAATCGAAGACATTATTGAAAATTCTACTTATCGTTAATGCAAAATATTTAGACGTAATCGTAGCTTAATATTACACCAAACTAACTTGTACATTGCAATACTATCGCTGGCCAAAAGAGAGTTAATACTACATGGAAGAAGGATCTGAAAGTATACTATTGAGCAGCCATACAAATTAATTCTTTGGACCGTGTACTGATTACATCCGAAACTGAGATGATCTTCATCCACTACTTTATTTGAGTCGAATGGGGATACAATCTAGTTCCATGATGTGCATAGAACTAGGGAGGCGGTTATACACCTAACCGAAGGTGGCATATTGTAACGATGCAAATTTGCACAGCGCACGTAAGAAATGAAACAGTATTAAGAAAAATTAAAGAAGGAAGAATGATTCGCCAAACAGTCAAGGATAGAAAAATCAAATACTTTGGCCACTTCATCAAAGGAGAAAGATATGATATAATAAGACTTCTTCTTCAAGGGAAAATTAAGGGAAGAAGAGGAGTAGGACGTAGAAGACTCTCGCGGACGCAGAACATTCGAAAATGGACTGGAATAATCTCTATAAATGGACTAATTTGTGCCGCAAAAAATCGGGTTATTTGAACCGTGTCATATGTGATCACTACGCGCGAGAACCGCGTACAGCATTGGGAAGAAGAAGAAGAAGAAGAAGAAGAAGAATGTATTCAGTAATCATGTAATACGGTAAATATTGAAACATGAAAAATTGATTATTCAGTGAAATTTCCTTTCATTAATTAAGAGGTTCAAGAGGTATTTCGAATCCAATTTAGTAGATAAAAGGTATACAAATGGAGCTATGAACAAAGCATTAAATTATTATTCTTCGGATTTCGTTTTGTTAAAATGATTTCTAATTTATATGGACTATCTCTAATGGCGTATCATTATTTTTGATGTAGATCTGATTGTCCTTCAAATTATGGATTGTATTACCAGCTATAAAAATAAGAAAATGTCGATACTAACAGACTGTCGTACTTATGAGAATGAAATTTTTTTTTATTTTTTTTTTTTTTGGACGCCGTCAACTATGGATATTAACTCAACGCGATCGAAATTTTTGTACATTTTTAATGTACAACAGCGACATTTAAAGCAGGTGCTATCTGAACGAAACACCATTGCTTAATCAACTACGCCAAAAGAAGTAAACATGAGCAACATAGAGTGTAACGTTAGAATTACAAATTACAAGGAAACAGACAAAATACCGTAACTTTGTTAAAGTGAGTTCTTTCTCACTACGGGGTAAAGACATAACTGAGAATGATCAGTTTGCGATGTGTTGAGCGAGCGGTTCTAGACCATCGGAAACGGAACACAAGCAATACAACATGCAGGAAGAAAAATTCATTAGCAAGTGCATTATGAGTTACGTTAGTGTATACTACGAATATTACGGTTGGAGGGACACCCTAGTTCGGCAGCTTGCGAGAAGCTATACGCCGATTTGTTAAAGGTTGCGGTTTCGAGTTTTCGGTAGTCTAAAAAAAGTTCGTGCCTTTACATGTCTTACTTACACTCGTAATGGATAGTTACTTATATTATTGTTTTGATCCTTTTGATCTTTTGCTATTAATACCGTTCAAATTAAAATAGAAAATTACAGACTGCACAGGTAGCTAGGGATGAAGCCAAAAAAAAAAAAAAAAAGAAAAAATTCTAATACGAAATCGATTTAAATATATTCAAAAGGAGATAAAAAATCTTTATTGCCAGTACTATCGCAATTCTGCGCAAATTAAATCGACGATTGATTTTTAATTTCGATAGCATTACTTTTAACCGATGAATTTTCGAATTACGTCGTTGAAAATTACGTAACTTTCAATTTGATATTTTCTTCGGAATTATCGATCGCTTTTGATCCAAACAACAGTTTACGTACAATTAATAATGGTCGAAAATGTTTTCATAAGCATGTTAATTAAATTTAGCGCATCCTAATGTATATCGCATAATTAAACTAACGTCGATACATACAAAATCCGACTTGTAAATTCAGTTCATTAGAAATACCACAGCAAATGTTCAATAGAGAAATGTAAAATACAGTTTAGAAAAGAGAATAAGGGAACGATTTCAGTGAAAAATTAGTTAATCGTCTTTTTTACCCATATTCATAAATTAGTGAGCATGAAGTTTACGTTTCAAAACTAGTTCAAAAATAATTTACGATACTTTAAGACGCATTACTTCATCGTTCCTTTAATCACTAATTCCGATTATATTTGTCCGTTATTAACACGCTGCGTGAAAACAACATGTACTCAAGGGCGTCGCCAGCCGATGAGCCGGGAGGGGGATGATAGAAAGAGGATATAGGAAAAATAAAATTTATAATTTGTAAAGGCTTAATATTTTATTAAACAAGAATAACATCTTAATTAAAACATAATTTTTGTGGGTTTCTGGCAAATTTTTATAATAAAATTATAAAAGTCTTCTAAATTGCTCATAATTACGCGCCTATGAATACTTATCATGGCCAGTTGATTAAATAGTTTCAAAGCTCCAAGGGGGCAGCTGCCCCCTGGCGACGCCCATGCATGTATTCGTATGTTTTGTGCACGAACGAATGGTAGCTGAAGCATTTAACCCTTTTAAGACAGTTCGAAGTGTTCATTTTTTGTAATACATGTAATTTCACGTTCAACTGTTAGTATGAAATTTTTCGTAATTTTGAAGTCTGAATTATACTTTTTAAACAGTTTCGGGATTAATGGTTTTTTCGAATATTATGCATATTTTTAGAGGACATTTTAGATTTGATTCATTTGCGGTAATTTAAAATTTAGTCGTTAAACTCTGTTCTGAAACTATTGAATGTAGTTTTTTTTTTTCGTTTTTTTTTTTATAATTTTTGTGATTTTCCACATCCACCTCACTTGAATTCCGTATGCTTTTTAACAAAAAATTAAGAAAAGGAGCATCTTATATTAGAAGCGGTTTTTTGTGACTAGTCTGGAAACTGCTTTTAAAGGAACGACTTTTGTGTTCACCTTTTCCTTTATACCATTTCGCAAACAAAATTGGACGAATCTCTTTAATGTTTGAAGCGCGACTAATTCTGGACTTCCCGAACCGTTCACGCTTCAGCTACAACTTGTTTGTGAACTAAACATACATGTTGTTTTTACGTGCCATGTGTTGATAACGCGCAAATAATCTAAATTAGTGATCAAAAGAGAATAAATTATTCACCATGATTATGGAGCAGTGTTTCCGAAACATGTTGATGTTATAATTTTTAATATATTAACGTTTTCTAGGCGATTTTTGTTCATATAATTATATAAATATTAACAACCTTTCAAAAACTACGTAAAAAAAAATCTGTATTTACCTAATATGCGATGAAGTAGTGCGTTTTAAAGCATCATCAATTTTTTTTAACCAGTTTTGAAACGTGAAGTTTTGTGTGACCATTAGTTTGTAACATATGAGGAAAGAAACTTTGGAGAAATAATGTAACCGATATTAAAAAATGAACCCACGAAAACCAAAAAAAAAACTTGGAGATCTCGATAAAATATTACTATTTTGAAATGGAATCACGTTAAAATACCTCAACAAAACTTTCAGAGTTTGCGTAAATTTCAAAAGAGTATAAAAAAAAAAGAGGTATTCTTCATCCGACGGCACTAGTATTATACGCAGAATAATTTTCTAAGCAATTTGTAAATACATATATGGGAAATACAAAAAATTGTAAATAAAGAAAAATTTTAAAGGTTGCCATTAAGCGATATAGTACGAATTTAATCGCAAATATAACACACCTCCGAAACCAAACTGTGAAAAGATTATAAATTAAATACAAAATTATTGTGTTAAATATAACTGTAATTCACGATGATTAATGAAAATAAAGAAAAAAAAAAAAAAGACAAGTGGTGTCTAGAGGGGGAAACTTGGTATTTTTTGAAAGTCATTCATAAAGTATACGATAAAAAATGACACAATGTAAATCCCGCACGAATTAAAACAAAAACAACAGCAAAAAAAGCAAAACCGCGCCAATTTTTAAATTCAATAAAATTTACACTTGTTTAGAATTGAGCTTACACACAGCTGACCGCGCACAATGATAGCTGCTCGAATCTCGATACTCGCACGCATGCGCACACATACACACACACCCATATATAACGGAAAGAGACAGAGTGAAAGAGAAAGAGAGTGAAGGTTGCCTGGAGGACGTATGTATAACGTTTTTTCGTTCCCTGACGATTTCTGCCAGTTTACTCCTACCGCCAAACTACGTAAAAGAACTTCGTTCCAATAAATGTAAGTGTCTTTATTAAAAATAATATTTGCTAGCCGTCATTTTATATTTGCAAAACTAACTCGCGATATTCCAAAACTATTTAAGATACTGTTCTTCGAAGATCATCAATATTATACAATGTTGCGTAACTAAATATAGGGGGAAAAATACACACAAAGTAATCTTCCCGATACTTATAATAAGCACACCTGTATCAAATTAAAGATCAACATTGAGCTGTAAAATTGATTTACATTATTAAAAATTACATTTGCCACTGCATGGCGATTGACTCACTAGGTACACGTGTCAGATTAAATTTAATTAATCGGTTGAAGCTGGATTGGATTGCGACAGAAGTCCGGTATAAATAATCAGAACTTTAATGTAATGGAATGAGCACCAGTTTTGAAAGTGCTACATGCAATGAATAGAGCGATAACCATTCGAAAGCTATTTTCATTCAATTTTTTTTTTTAAATTTCATATCTGGAAAAATCTTCAACTAATGCTAAAATTGGTAGACCTTCTCTTTCTATTACTCGGCCCGTGTAAGTGTAGGAGCGTAATTAATGCCTGCTTGTTTTTACACAGAATACGAAGACGTTGAAAAGCAAAGAAAGAGGGGGAAAAATAAAATTAACTGAGAAGGGCTTATTAGTACCATTGCTTCCACAATATGCGTACCCGAGAAAACTTGCAGATAACGAATATGAAGAAAATGTATTCCTTTGTTTGCTGACCGCCTTCGCTGCATGTGTTACACAAAGGTGGTAGTTCATGGTAATTTTGCATGATGATCTGCTATTTGTTATAAATTTTATGTCAATAATTCCCATTATGTTATGTTAAAACGCACATTATTATTTTTTATTATTTATAACGTAATAAACGCCCTTTTATAAATTACGTACATTAGTTAAAGGGTACAGGGAAAGAGTATCGGGTAAGTCGCAAAATTTTGAAACGGAGAAAAACTAATTTTTAAATTTAAAACGTTATTACACTTGTATACAACGTCTTACAATTAATTTTATTTCATAAAAATATAATGTTACATGTAATGTATTGAAAAAAGTTCAAAAAAAGTTATCATAATATGTATTTAAATACTACTTTTACTACCATCTGTACCGGGAGAAACCGGGTAAATTATCTAAAACAATGTTATAATGTACAACCGATTATTTTTTAAAACTTTGATCAACAAATTGTAGTACATTTTAATAAATAATAATCGGAACAATTTTATGACAGACTTACTTACTAAAATTAGTCATGAGTTAATTTATTGAAAAAATTAACAGCCCTTGGGCTACAGAATTTCATAAGTGTAAGTACTACGATGGTAAAGCAGACGACTGTGTTTCGATGAAGCTAAGATTTCTTTAATCGGCTGGATTTTGAATGGGCATTTCAATACATAATGGACGTCTAAAAATGTCTTCCAGTCAAAAACAAGTTTTTTCGTTACATTAATAACATCAAAAAGGAGATGATTTTACCCTTGATTTTTTAATCATTTCCGTGAATTCTGTTGGCGTTTCGAATGGATTTTTTAAATTCCATAATGGAACATTTTTATCACATCCCAGGTATGAATGTCCTCGTACAGGAATGGTAATTTTAATTTTTTTCAATCCATCTATTTCGCTATTTATCAAATAATAAATAAAACGAAATAAAACATAATTTTTGTTTTTCCCGCCAGCAGAGTCACAAAATATTTCTAGTTCTTCGACTTCTTCATTGAGAAAGTTTCTAATGTAATGAAAAAGAAAAGATGCGACTTCATTTGGACCCTTCTTAGCAATTCCTTCATGGTATGTATAAAATACCGACTGCCCCGTTGAAAGAACATTTATACATATATACACTGAAAGCTGACGTTTTCTAATAAACATCATTCGTACTAATTTTAGGCACGGAAACATTTTTCGCAAAATCTATGCGCCTCAGATTTTTACTTTCGTTAGCAACAATTCTTGCTGATTTTTTACGTTTATAAAATGTTTCAACCTTTTCCTTATGTAATATGCTCAACTGGTGTTGCTCGTTCAGACTAACGGATAATTTGATCGGAATCAGCACAGGTCGTTTGAACAATGGGGGATAAAACATGTTTATGTCGTGAAAGTTGTACATTTTTACTGTGATTAATATTTTTTATTTTGCGTAACGTAATTTAGCGTGGTAGTTAAAAGTTATGTCTTAGTCTAATGAGAAGAGACATGAGGAAGTATTGATTTAACATAAAATAAGTCAAGGTTTAGGTAACTAAACAGCAGAGCTAATTATGGTCCTAGGGCCGGAGTGTGGATGAAATTACAAAAGAAATAGAAAAATACGGAATTTAGAAACAAATAATGTCTCAATAAAAGGAAAAATAGACAAAGTTACTGGACCATCATGAAGTAGTACTTCGGCTGAAAGCAGCGTCCGGTAAAATTAAGAATCACGTCGGAATATTAAAAATTAAAGAGAAAGACATGTTTGTTTTTTCTTTTCCTCTTGGGCTCGTCAACCAAAAATCTTCATCCAGAAACAAATAGAAAAAAAAGAAGTCGGTTATATTTTAATCCGATCAGAAATTCAGAAATTTTTGATAAAAAGGAACAAATAGCAAGAATTACTAGTGCAGAAGGAAGAGACAGGATATGAGGAGCACAATAAGAAGTATGAAGCCCAAGACTGGACAAATAGGAATACAAAATGCTCCACAGAAACAGATGGAATAACACATGATCGGCATCGCAAATAACTGCATCATCAGGATGGAGAGGACAGTGTGGGAAGGAAATCAGGGATAAGCGAAATCTGGAGGAAGACAGCAGAGAATGGCCAGAACGCATACGAACAACGGAAACAACATCAGAACGTCGAAGAGAGGGATGCAAAAGAAACCATGAATAGGGAGAAAGAATAAAAGGTAACAATTCAGTCTTAGTAAGCGAGAAAAAAACCCAGTCTTCCATAGTAAGACATTATAAATAAGACATAAATAAGACATTGTAAATAAGACATTATAAATAAGACATTATAAATAAGACATTATAAATAAGACATTATAAAAAAGAATTGTTTCATTAATTTCGCTATAATTTGTCGCAGATTCAAACACTCCCTTTTTACATTAAATGGCTTCTGCTTTATTTTCCCAATTTTGTTTCATATAATTCTAGTCGGGAGGAGGGGGCACTGGTTAGGCTTCGGTAAAAATTTTTCTAATTCGAAATAAAAATTTTGTAAGTGAAAAATATTTAATGGACAAAGATTCATAATGCACATTTTATTCTAATTCTCTCGATTTTGACTAAATACTCGCATTAATTATTTAGGGTAGATTATTTTGAACCATAACGTAACTGTCGACTGTCGTAAAAAAAAACTCAACAATCAGAAAATTGCGAATTTATTAATTTCCTTTTGTTTCGATGATGATTCATTCATTCTTCATAATGCTTCTTAATTTTTATAATCAGTTTTAATTTACAATAAATCAAAATTTTTGTTATTTTTGTTTATAAAAATAATAAAATATTCAAACGGTTTGCTCTTCGTAGTTGGAAAAAAAAAGGTTAAAAAAATGAGCCTGTTAATTTACAGCTACCAACATCTCTGCTTCCGCATCTAACGCAAATAATAACTTTTCCAAAAGTTTTTCCTTCACTTCTAGGGCGTTCGCTACTTTTCTTTTGTTTTGCAAATCACTTCTTACACAGTATTTTACTTCCAAGTTTACTCATCTTATTCTTTGCAAGCTTAACATTTAGCCCGTGAACAGCGAAATAAGAACAATATGAGATGATCTTTTCATCCACTAAGAAGCAGTTCTCACATTTGTTTTCTTCATCTTCATAATCTCGGATTATCTCCAAATCTCTTGCTATCGCTGTACTCTGCCTTACATTGTTTCCAGGTCACTGTCGACGGTAAATATACCTAATTAAAAAATTTAAACAATTTCTACATTTAAGCCCGGGATCAAGTTTCAACTGTTGCAAGAAATTTGTACATATACATACTAAATATACATATATATATATATATATATATATGTTAATTGAAAACGGACAACGCAATATTTCCTAGTTTTTATGATGCTAGCTATCGACCAAAAGAAGAAAGTAGGGTGGAAAGCGACTTTTCTCTTGGCTGATTCAATTAGAGCATTATACGCTCTACTTCTTGAAAATATAACCAGATTTCAAATTCATCACACGAATTCACCTTTTCACCAGTTAACAATGGCTAATGGATATTTCTTTTGTTCGTAGGACGATAAAGTAATAACAAAAACGCCAGTTCTTTTTACACCATTATATATATATATATATATATATATATATATATTAGATATATACGTAATAAATCAACAGCCATAATTTTATCGAGCCTCTAGCTAACTAAGTTGTCAGCTAATTAAAGCTAAAAATGCCAAATACTATTATAAAACTTGTCTAAAATGTATTGTCGCTACTTAGAAATTTCCGAATTAGTTTGATCGCAAAACGTGATTTTCATTGTAATTTCAAAGTATTTCTCTCGAATTTATAAAATCACACAAAGTGGAAAATTAATCAACAAACATGTCTTCAAACATGGAAAGTTCTGGAAATTTCCTAATCCACTTATCTTGTTTGTTTAATTATATCTTACTATAGTTATGAATTTTGTTATGTTCTTGTACATTAAAAAGGGCCTTGTTAGAAATAACTAACTAATACAAAATCGCATACATATAATTGATAAATTGATTTGTAAATCGCAAGACTGAAAGGTCATATTGCAACTTTTATTCGCTTATTTTCAATTTATTAACGCATATGAACAAATAATTCACCGCACTCACTATATACAATTTACGTCTTCTAAGTTATTTAAGTAAATAAAAAAAATATTTCACCGAGCGCAGTTTCACTAATTAGCAATTAATGTAAATCGTTTTGTTCACGCTTAATTTTTATAACTGGTTCTTCTCTGCAACTCTTAACTTATAGGCTATTTCGCGTGATGGCTTGTTTCAAGATTTGACTGCGATGATTTCCTAAAACCTCATAATTTCGGAAAATCCATGCAGACATTTATATTATTCTTGTCGTATTCGTGACAAAAGCCGCAATTTCAAATTGATGCATTTTTCCCCAAAAAATTAGTGACCGCATGGATCATATTCATATGCCACTTTTGTTTCATGAATACAGTTTGTTCAATTTTTATTATATTTTATGCTTAAACTGTTCAAATATGGTCTTATAATAATTTGGTTGCGTAGTCAATAGAGGTGTTAAATTAAAACGTTGCCTTCACTGGAGGGCGCCCATCCCAATTGAGCGGGTGTTCTGGCACCCCTGGAGCCCCCTATTGTTGCGCCCCTAGTATAGTCGACAGCAGTGTGAAAAGCATCTTCAAATTATACAATCAGCATCATCTGAAGGATCGTAACACCGTTGTCACAAATGGCTTCATGTTTTCAGTGTTAAAGTGGGATAATAATTAGTAATATTAATTTAGAGGAAAATCTTCGCGTTTTCTATATTTTTATATATATATATATATATATAAAACCGTTTCTCAATGTATACCGAATACTCTACTAACGTAGCACCGTTTCAAAGTAAAGAAATCGCTTATAATAATACAGACAGTGTCAATTTTACTGAATTACCGCAACAGCTATTATTCGAAAAAGAAAATACGGTAAATAAATTATAAGAACGCAATACATTTAACGCTATGAACACTCCCACTACCATACACTAAAGTAAATTTTAAAAATACTAACTGTATGACGTCACAATGAAAAATGGACCGTTTCGTGTTTTATTCGACACTTATCCGGCTGTTTTATAAACACATTAAACAATCGGGGAAACAAAAAAAGTTACAGTACTAAACCGTCGTTACAGTATTAATTGAAAACTAAATTTAAAGTTTTACTGATAGTACTGATAAGGCCATAGCCACAGCGGAATCGTAATCGATTGAAAATTAGTTGGATGGCTGTACTGACCAATATTTTTAAATGTATGCAATACATGGTTAGGGTCCATGTACCGCAAGAACCTAAGTGGGTGCAGTCAATTCGCATTGAAACCCCCTATAAAAATAACAGAAAAAACCTATTTATAAACAAATTCAAACAAACCTTTAAAAACCTTTAAATAAGAAACTAGAAATATGGAAATTCGGAAATAATTATTCTAATGAAAATACATTTTTTTATTTTTATTTTGTACAAGGCCTTCTAATTTATACTGTCTACCCCCACTGAGGTATGACAGCATTTAGATCGTTACTTATACTAGTTTACCATCTATATATTTAAATTATTCTAAAGGCTTATTACTTATCTCCATCGAAGCGAGTTCACAGCTCGTATAAAAAATCACGAGTGCATATTTACCGTAATTTTAAAATTTAGGTTACGAAATTCGTTTGTATTAATTTTTCTTAACTTTAACTAACTTTTCTTCACATTAATTTATGTACATGTAATTGTGTTACAGCGCAACAATAAATAAATGCTTCGAATTTATTTTAAAATTTTATTCATTATATTTCGGTTATATATATATATATTTTTCATTTTTCGATATATTTCATTATTATTAATAATAATAGTAATAATAGTAACAATGATGTTATAGAAAACAAGGTGAGTCAAGCATGATGTTTAATGCTCTGAGGATAGGCAACTACTATAATTTACACTCATATAACACTAAATTCAAAACAAAACATATTCAAATTTAAATAAATTTGTAATATCGTATATATTTTTCACCCAGAATTTCTGTGAATGTGTATTTTATATGTTTAAAAATTTTTATGACTTTTTTTTAAATTTAGTTAATTTTTGTCGCTTGCGACAGCGGTCATTTGCGACAGAATATTATTACAATTCCATTTACAAATTTTTACAAATTTAAAAATATAATGACTACAGTAATTGATACATAAGTTTGATTTTTTTTCATACCGTTGTGATATTTTATGAGCTTTTGAAATAAATATAACACACTTTGAATACACAATACTATTATTATTTATTTAATAAAACAACACTGACTAGTTTCGTTTTTCATGTCCCATTCTATAAGCGTTTTGATAATTTTTAGGCTACCATATTTAATCAAAGGCTTTTTCAAGGTCGACACTTATACGCATGGCGAACTGGTTCGTTACGAGCCGTCACATATTTGATGTTCGAGTCCGACCAGATGGTCAAATCTGCTCCTACGACAGCGAAATCCATATTGTATTGGATCGAAGAAGTTCTTTTGTTCTAATACCCATTTTAATCTGGTATTAATTATTTCCTATAGTAGTTTACATATCGTGTTAGTTAGCGAGATAGATCGATAAGGGGTCTTTTTCAGGGATTACATGAACGTTTTTCCAACTGTCAGGTTTTTTTTTTTTAGAGTCCCATATAATGTTGAAAAATTTGATAACGGTTTGTATAGATGTTGAATTAAGTTTCTTGGTCATAGCTGCGTGAATGTCATCTGGTCCAGCGGCTGAAGATTTCAAGAGTCATCGTATGTGAGAGCTAGATTGAAATTTTGGAAGGGTTCATTACTACCGCTTTTGAATTCTTGTTGTTCAGCGTGGCACTTTATGCTTCTGAAAGTAGTTGTATAATGTTTCGCAGAGGAGCTTTGGTGAAAGCGATTTATTATCTGATTCGCGATGTCTTCTTCTCGCAAGAAGATTTTTGAATTTGATTTGATTGCTGCATTGGGATGAAAATTTATTTGTTTCAGATCATTTTTACTTTATTCCAGGCTTCTTTTAAAGGAGGATATTGCAGGTGAAAGTAGAAGAAATTTTCCAAATTTTCTTGTAGGGGATGACTTTTAATAACGGTTAATATATGCTTTTTCTGTTTTATAGCTGCTTTGCACTCATCATTCCGACAAACTGTTTGCTTTCTCATGATTAGTGTGCTGTTTGGTGGAATGTTTTAGGTGGCAGTATCTATGATTTCGTTTACGAATTGGGGCTATTAATCGCGTTTGTGTCGCTGGTATATTCCGATAACGGCAGATTTAACTAATTTCTTGAAGTTTTGATAATCTGCATTTTTGATTCTCCAAGTCGGGTATTTTCTGTTCTGTTTGTGACTAAGGGCTATTTCATAACGAAATGAAGATGTGAAAATGGTCACCAAAGTAGCAAGAGTTTTTCAGTTGACAGTGGAAGCTAAGAGAATATTGCATACAGATAGACAAAAAGGTGCCAGTATACGTATTGAAGTGGGTATGTGATCTGCTGTTGAGTAAACGAAAGATTTTCTTCCTCTGCTGTTTGTGAATGTTAAGCCCCATATAATATTATGAGAATTGACATTCACGCTCTAGAGAAACGGCGTCGGAAGTTGTTTGATGATATAATTGAGACTGTCGTTTTGTAATTTTATCAGATCGATAAAGAGCAAAGAGTGGGTTTGATTGGATGTTTCACAGAGTAGGTTATTTCTGGCTTCAATTAATGTACCGCTTCTAGCAATCGAATCAGTTTCAAAATCTTTACGAAATAATGTGAAATTTTTCAGGTTGTAAGTTTCGTTTGGTTTTAGTCTAGTCTCCCGTAAAAGTATGATGTCTAGTTTTTTTTTTTTTTTTTTTTTTTTTTTTGCGTGATTAGTTTACTTTATATATTGTTTAGATTACAATTCAAAATTTTTATATGGTTATAAAATTTTCTCGGGTTTTTAATGATTATAAAATTTATTCGACGCGTCTGAGCAGGAGTCATCGCTGCACTCCGTCTCTCATTATCCTCTAGATTTTAGTAATTTTTGCGAATTTAATTTTAGCGCATTTGTGATGTGAAAGTTCTTGTCTTTCTTTCAACATCTCGATGAATACAGTTGAATCAGTGATCAATAGATCGTCTTTGATTTGAGTGACATTTTGCACATTATGTGCTTCTGTACATGTCCACAAAAACAGTAAAATTTTGAAAACTGAGAGAGTATTTGCGATTATTATTTTGAGCGACATGTTCTTCAAAATGAGCGAAAATTTCTTTTAAAGTGGGTTGCAGTCATTTAGACTTATTCTGTTTTTTGACTAGGTATCAGTTTCATTGATTCGTGGATTGTTTTTGGATGATTTGCGTTTCTTTTTAGCCGGTTTTTCAAGTTTTTGCAGCGAAGCGTTCAGGTTAATTTTGTAGCGAGATACTGGATGAAGATTCGAGGTCGAGATCCCTTCATTGCATCGGTTGGAAACGAGATCCAGTTTATTATTGAGACTAGGTGTGTTTGGTTGAATTTTCGTAGTATCTGTGATATTATGTTTGTCCCATCGATTGACATACTTTTGTTCTCGTTGCAATAGTCTAGTTCCTAAAACGTTCCGTTTCCGTTACGTAAGTTTCGGGTTTCATCCCGGGCGATGACAGAAATCATTAAGAAAAATTGAAATGAAAATACTCGCTACTTCACGTGAAAGATAATGGCAAACCGCCACGTATACCATCATACGCGCGCTAGTTAGTACGCAACAGAGACACACATGAGAGACTGAATTTGTATAACGATAAATCAAACGATTACTATTCCGAATTTAGTCTTGTGTGTGTACACTCGCGTTGCATATAACAATTGCCTAGCACATTACCGCTATAGCTGTACAGCTGAAATGTACTAATAGGTAGTCGCCGACGCTCAGAAACTGGCATTATGATGATGATGAAAGTCCTCGTTCCAGGATTCAGATTGAGTGAAAGTTTTTCCACGTTCTCGGAACAGTTTTCGGCTTTATGTCCGCTGTTGTGACACTTGAAACAAGAGCTCATCACAGATTAGGAAAATTCGGTGATTTTGTTCCTTATATTGAATTAAGAACCAACCGGGAATTTTGTCCTTGTCAAATTGGCAATAGTGTAAAAGTAGCGTTTCTAACTTATTATGTGACCGAAAAATTGTTCATGAAGATTTAGTTTCAAACTTCAGGTGGTTTATCGCATATCCCTTCAAGATGCTTTCGGGAATGGACGGATTTACATATAAGAGAGTATAAGTTTCGTCATAAGATTTGTTAACCTGCGGCATTTAATATGATTACTATTTTTATTAGCTTCTCTTATAGGAAAAGAGGTTGCTCCGACCCAGACTTCTACGCTAGTCAGCATGTTAAATCTCCCGCGTCCTCTCCCCGCTTTTCCGAGTACTCTTTCGCGCTAGACGCTAGTATGAATAACCGGTCCTTCTGTAGTCTAGATATTTCGTTTTCCCAGCCGTGATCTTCTTAAACAATGGCAATTCCGTTAAATTTAATCTACGCAGCACTTCCTGATTTGTAATCTTGTTCACTCGTTTTATCGTTTCCGTTTTCCGATATCACCACCCCGGTTTTCTATATTTTTCGTGATTGTGTTCACGTTTCCGAGGCGTATCTTAGTACTGACCACGTGTAACTTTCCAGTATTTTCATTCTTGTGTTTTTTTTTTAACCGCTGAACTTTTCAGTGTACGTTCTATATTATTAAACGCACTCCTTGCCTGTCCTATACGTATTTTGATTTCTTCATTATCCCGGCCGTCATCCGCGATTCTCACTCCCAAATACGTATATCTCTTTAATTGTTCCGGCTTTTTCCCATTAATGATTACATCCAGCGGTTTCATGTTTTCTTTTGGGCTTTTACTGATTTTCATTATTTTTGTCTTTTCGATGTATTATATATTCTAGACGGGTTTTTGCCGCCCAGAGTAATCGCTCATTTAAAGTTGTAAATTGTTGCAGATGGAAGTTTAATTGTAATTTATGATCCAATTGCGACAAGTCAAACCGTTTTCGAACTGTTATAGAAATAAATATTTTTGTCGTTTCTGAACCATCTTAATCGGATTATTCCGTATTTTATAGTGTGCACGGAATCTTAAAAACAACCGGTATAAATTTACTTTAAGAAATTAGAGATCATTAGAAACACGTTGTTTTTTCGTGTATAGCCCATCATCAGCTAACTGTACAGAGTACACACTCTATTTTAATAAAGTATATAAATTGAGTGTGTGCTCTGTGTTGTTAGCTGATGATATAGCCCGAAAAAACATGTTTTCAAAGTGTAAATTACTTTAATTTTTTAATATAAATTTATACTGATTTTTGTTATTAAGGGGAATGATGCCTTGCTGTCACGTGTAATTAAAATACTTTTCGATGTAATTAAAATACTTTTCATTTTGGTTTTTGCACATTTATTGAACTTAATTCATTTTAAGTATTAATTTTTTTAAAATAAAAAATTTAATTTAATTCAGCTAATAAGTTAACACAAAATTTATTGTTTCTGTGGCGGTACGAAGTTCGCCCGGTCAGCTAGTATATACATATATGTGTATATAATACTTAAATTAAATTACACTCGACGAACAAAGTTTGGAAGAGATCATAAGCAGTAATTTATTTTGGAGATAATTGAAATTTTTTTTAGTTAAATGTAGTTTTTATTAATTGGAAATTCACGCGCATTTGGCGTATTTCAAAAGAAGTGCTTCGTTTTACCGACTCCAAATGTAACAGCGAAATATGTAATATGTTCATTTAGAATTACAAAAAAAAATATCTCCATTTTTCCATGTCAAGCGCTACTATATTAAAAGGCACTTGAAGCACGTAAAATGCTTGACAATTACAATAAATGGTAATTTAGAAGACGGAAGAAAATTACAAATTTAAACGTGTTTAATTCTGTTACTGCAATAAAGGTTGTACGTTATTTACGGAGAACTCCAATTTGGCTTTCTCATTTGACAAACGCCTTACATATGTTAGAAACGTAAGAGAAGGTGAAATGAAAATGCCAAATCTACAACAGTTAACGGAGCACTAAGGATATCATACAACGCGTAATGGAGTGATAATATAAATCCATGGAGAACCGATCTTAGATGTTTTGGTGATACAATGCTATACTAAAAATTAAACATGTTATGGAAAAAATTAAAAGATGTAAATGACGAATACGGGGACTGATAAAAATAAATTAGGAATAATAATAGTAGATAAGAAGAGAAGCAACTAAGCACACTTCGACTCGCCTATGGAAAATACTAATGACGGAAATGAAAAATCAAACGGGAAGAATTAATTTCGGAAAATAAAATATAGAAAGTTTGATCAGTGTGAAATTTTATACGTTGGCATACGTGACGGAAAATTTCGAAGGTAAGAAACAAGCGCGTAGAAAGTTTTACACCTGGAGACACGTGCGATCCGAGTACCTTGGGGGACAAAACTTACAAGGAACACCGACACTTTTACAAGACGTGACCATAAAAGCAAAGTCGTATACAGCTGCTAAAGGAAAAACAGCTTGAAATAGGCTCGGCCACGACCACATTATGCGATTAGAAAATAATGACTTAACGCAACGTGTAATACGGAATTGAAGGAAAGAGATAGCAAGGCCAAGTTTGAACAAGGCGGTCGGACTATATCCAGCCCCTCGCGAAGAAATCGTTTGTAAAATATATACGATTAATGGAAAATAAGAATCTCTGAGCGTGAAACGATTAATCATAGTCACAATGTTTCTGCGGAGATTAACGAATGAAAAAAAATTTATTTAAGTAAAGTTTGAAGTATTAGACACGAAATGAATCGATATTTTACTTTTATTAAACACATATATTTTATACATCCGTCTTCTTTTTAAATTTTCGAATGGAAAAATGCTGAAAACAGCTTAAAATAATTTTTATTCTAACAAAATTCTTAAAAATTTTGATTATTCTCTTCTGCATACGAAGAATTCCCCTCTTCCGTTCAGAAAGAAGAAAGGTTTGCTGTTATCTGATGTTAATTGATAAACCTGAAATTTATGCGCGGCTATTCACTTTTTGGCGGAAAAGCCGAACAGAAATTTAGAAAAGCTAAAAGTTGAATTTTTATTACTAAATTTTCAAATCTAGATTTTAAGTCATTTTTCACTTTTCTTTTTTTTTCTTTTTGTTCTTTTGAAGCCGAGGATTATTGAAATACTAGTGAAATTACAATTTTCATAATGCAAGGGGAAATGTAAATTAAACTCGTCTGCTTTTCTTAGTAGAACTACTGCCACTATTGAAGAGTTAATATTTTGTTATCGTTATTCGAAAATCATTTGTAAAAGTTCATGCAGGGTAAATGATAGATAGCGACGATAATATTATTATGCAAGGTAATAATAATTACAATAAATAAAAACCTACTTGACTCCAACGTTAATAGAACTAATAAAGTTTTCTTTGGCTCCACAATACCCTTCACCAT
The DNA here is from genome assembly GCA_039619475.1 of Icerya purchasi. Taxonomy (NCBI): domain Eukaryota; kingdom Metazoa; phylum Arthropoda; class Insecta; order Hemiptera; family Monophlebidae; genus Icerya; species Icerya purchasi. The sequence goes on along the minus strand of CM077116.1, from coordinate 117,510,044 downwards.
TGTCCAGGAAAATATCGAAACTGTATGTAATTTATCGAACATAATTCGTAGTTTTAATCCAAAAAATGTAAGAGTCCTCCAAAAGTTTTCTAATAATTTTGTAGTTCCATTACGGTTTGGTTACAGTTATTTAGAGCTGTAGTGAATATTAACAATAGGCTAAAAATGAAACCATTTTTACTACTGTATCGTTTCACCACGGAAGAAACACAAAATGAAAATTTAACTTTTAAATATCTTGAACTTTTTTAGTCATTTATTCAAAACCGGGATACAGTACCGACCAACTCTGCATGTAGTGCAGACAAATTCAAAATCATTCTCGAATCGCTACAGCGTAAAGTATTCGGAAAAGATCGTCTAACATACATCCTAGGTTATTCGTTCTATTCCAGAATGAAACTTTCTATCGCTTAAATAAGCAGAATTTTACAGACGATTTACACACAATTAGACGTCGCACTATGGGGTATTTGACCCTAAAAGCTGGTCAAAATTCTAATTCGTAAAACAGATAATCTTTCAGAAAAAACAATTACCGGAGGTACGTAAAGAGTCTGCGAAGCAAATGGGACAGTTGGGTTTTACCTAAGCTATGCATTATTGTCGCTAGGTCACTTCAAACTTACCGTTTGCTAACAGTGGTCGTGTAATTTGTTGATATACTATAGACTCGTTCTCATTAAAAATGCTGTAGTTTGGTTTTGTGCATAAGTTTAGGAATTTTTTAATATGGATTCTTCAGAACCAGGTATGTTTATCAATTTGCATGATATTTTTAATAAAAATAATATTTTATTCATGTAATATTAATCACATAATTGAGGTGATAAAATTTTGCTATTTCAGACATTGGCAATGCAAAAATTAATTGTTTTGATTTATTTCTAAGCTTTTCTAACAATTGTAATATATCTTGAAATAAAGTAAATTTATCGTAGAAGGCATTCTATCAAAAATTTTTTTTGTGTAAAATTGCGTTTTTGTGTTTTATGAATTTTTTCCTATATACCATCAATATTATTTTAATATGTGAAAAATTATGTTATTTTAGTTCTTCTTTTGTAGGATCCTCGGGGGTTAAATGTATATTGAGAAAAGATTTATGCACTATAATTAGAGAATCAGAGGCGTCAACCTTTGAGAAAAAAGTCGAATTTATAGCTAAATATATTGTACAGAAATATCGTAAAAGCGCAGATCATCAAAAGGAGTTCAAGCACAAATAATCTTTAATAAAGCATCAGTTTCAATCAAAATGGAAGGCAGCACAAAGAAAGAAAGATGTGTTTGAAAAAAACAACAGTGAATAAATAAATTACCAATAACAGAATGGCAGGCAAGATCAAGAGCTCACAAAAATACAGTCAAAACAAGAAAACAAGAAATACAGGACAAATTCAAAAATGAGATGGGTCTTACAGTTGATGTTCCTAATGCTGAATTCGGAAATACAAATGATGGGAATAAAGCAGGCGCTTTTTTAACAACCATGAATTGTCGTCTAAGATAACTGGAGTTGATCTAAATTTAATATATAGATTAAAAATTATTTTAGAAGTTCTATCAAGTGGACACAAAATTAATTTCAAAACATTTGAAGAATATACAAAAGAGATAGCAGAACTTTATGTTCGATTATACTCATGGTATCCGATGTCCCCGATCATGCACAAAATTTTAAGACATGGTCCACAAATTATTGATAGCTTCCTTCTGCCTATAGGACAGCTGTCTGAGGAGGCTGCAGAAGCGAGGAATAAACATTTTGGGTCGTACAGACTAAATTATGCAAGGAAATGTTCTGGAGAAGCATGTAAATTGGATATTATAAATAAGTTTCTTCTCACTTCTGACCCATTAGTTACGGGCATGAGACAAAAATGTTAGAGTAAGATGAGTTGTTTTTTAAAAGAAAACAATCGAATTACTCTTACCTGGTGGAAGCGGAAGTCCTAAAGAACTTAAACCTGTCGAAGAAAGTAGTGAAGAGGAGTAATTTATAATAATGTTCTGTAAATTTTTATAAAAAATAAAAAGTTTTTATAAAAATAAATATTTTATAATTTTTTTTTTTTTTTATAAAGAATCAAAAGTTTTATTAAAATTTAACAAAATTTTGTTTAATTTTCGATAAATATTGATAAAATCACAAAAATATCCTTTTTATACTAAAAAATAATAATATTGGCCAGCTTTTTGGGTCAAATACCCCATAGTGCGTCGGCTGTGCGAAAAAGCTCCATGTAAAAATACTATTCTTCTTCTTCATCCGTCGTCTCCGTCTCGAAGGTTAGCGATCCACAATTGGAATTTATTTCTATCAACAGCTGTTCGGAAAAGTTCTAATGAGGAACAGTTGAACCAGTTGTTAAGATTATCCATCCATGAAATTTGATGTCTACCTCTCAATCTCTTCCCGGCAATTTTACCCTGAAGTAGTTTTTGTAGAATGGTATGCCTAGATCCTCTTAAGATATGTCCCAAGTATTGTAGTTTCCGTTTTTTGATGGTTCGTAATAGTTCAAGGTTCTTTCCCAGTCTATTAAGTATATCAATATTCTTTAATTTTTGCGTCCATGGCACTTTCAGGACACGTCGGTAGCAGTACATCTCAAAAGCGCTGATTTTTCTTTCTAATGTTGAGTCTAGTGTCCAGCACTCACAACTATACAGTAGGATGGAGAAAACGTAGCATCTCAGGAGTCTGATTCTGAGTTCCAGTTTCAGTTCTTGACGCGTGAATAGGTTCTTCATTCTTATTAGCGCTCCTCTCGCCTGCTCAATCCTACTACGTATCTCAGGTTTGGAAGTGCAATTTTCTTCGAGTATACTTTCCAGATATTTGATGCGTGGGACTTGTTCAATTTTTTCACCGTTTACTTTGATTGAGCATTTAATTGGCTTCTTCGAGAATACTATTGCTTTTGTCTTAGATGTGTTCATTTTTAAACCGTATGCAGCACTTTTTTCCACGATCTTATCTAAAATGCCCTGGAGTTCCTTATTACTGTCTGCCAATATTAAGCTGTCATCAGCATATCGAAGGTTGTTCAAAATAACACCGTTAATTTTCAGTCCCCGTTACTATAGAACATCTAAATGGAAAGTGAAATTTGATACTGCTTTATCAAGAAATGGGCAAAGAGTCTATTTTAATGTGAACAGCATCAACAATGTTATCAAAAATCTCCGCGATACAATATTAGTAACATTATTTAAACGGCGTTCCGAAGACGATTTTTCAAAACGTTTAACTTACGATTAAATTCCGAATTATTAGACTCGGAATCACCGTATTACAAAATTCAACTGAAATGAACAGTAATCACTATACAGAACTGGCCGGACCTATTGATTACACCGCAAAACAAGCAGACCACTAGGTAACCGGGCGATCAGGCTACTGCGATGCGCACTGGTTAGCAACGAATGATGATGCTCACCTTGGTAGCGCGTGGCTCTGAAAAGAGCAGTGATAAGCAACACTGCGGAACTACCTAGATTGAGTGGTAACTGAACCGATTCTGTTGGAACGGGGTTCAGCCGCTAACTTTCTGAAGACACGAATGTTGTGCGTCAAATTCAGAATGTGGCTGCCCTGAAAGATGAAAATTCAGGTGTATAAATATCAATGGGCGGCTCGCTCTGCAGCGTGACTGGTTGCAGTCGCGTAGGAGCAACGAACAGAAAACCGATTGGTTTTCCGCTATTCGCATACATTCAAAATCAGGAATCATTTATTTTTACGAAAATCGATATAATGAAGACTCGACGTACGAATCGAAGCAACGCGAGGTTTTCAGATATGATAAAAGACCGGGACTATTTGAGGCATCGAGACAAAAGGTAAATCACCTAAATGGAATAGCATCTTAATGTCGCGTGAGAAGAATTAATCGAAGACGGTAACAGCGGAATAAAATTAAATCCGGATTTGTATAACAAAATTATGCATTACCTTTCGGGAAATGAATGTAATTCTAAAGTACTCTAGACTATTCCTGATTATAATCGACACATATTACAGGTGTATGTTGTTTTGTTTCTTTTGTATTTTACGTGAATCAGTGTCTGTATAAATTCGATGTTAGAAATGTATTAAATTCTAGTGTAGTGTCAACTCTGTTTAATTATTTCGTAAATGTAATTTCCTGTGGTATTACGAGCTATGCTTCAGTTTAGTAGTGGCCACATTGCTCCGTTATAATTAAAATTATTAATTTTGCAACATTGTGGACTCGCACAATTGTACGAGGGGTAAATAGTATACCTTTATTATTTTTAGCGTATAATGTAGAAGATTCTTAATTATGTAGGCCGTGCATTCATACAACAGTGCTCATATTACCTCTATGTTACAATTGCGTTTCACATGGAATTATTGTTTGCTCACTTCACTGAGCAACAACTATTATTACTTATTATATTACAATTAATTTTGCTGTTAGATCAGTTTTTTTCCCCTCGCTATTATTAATATTATAGTTCAGTGTTAAACATCTTTTTAATTACAAAATGTTACGTACCTATATATAATTGCAGCAACGGCTGTGCTATTTTAATACTGCAAAAGTAGAAATATCTAAGGAAAGTATAAATTAATTAGCTGTTTCTTTGCTAACACTAACTTTTGTTTGCAGAAATTTGTTAATTAGAAAAAATAATAAATGTGAAAATTTTATTTTGAATTTAAAGTCCAAAGAAGCTGACGATACGTAGATGAACAGTGAGTAGAATAAGTAAAAGATACGAAGAAAACGGGATGGACGAATAAAAAACAGACAACTGAAAGTAATAGAGCCATTGATACCCGGTAGACTTTAATAAATATTTCATAAAAAAAAATATAATATGTAAAAATTCACAGCTGAAGAAAAAATAGAGCTTTATAACGTAAACGTAATATGAATTACTGTGAAATCGTAATAATTCATGTAAAAACGTTACATTATAAGTAACTATGTATTATTTTTTCTCGGCTTTAAAATACGCAATTTAGTAAATTAGCAACGTTGAATAAAAAAAAAATGATTTTATTCGAATATTTTATTAAATTACACACGGAAATTATTGAAGATTCCCGTAACGTGAGTTTCAATATTCTCTACTGAAAATATTATTTATGTATATTCAAATCTCAAATTCTTATTCAACTATTGTAATTTGCTGTTTTAGGCTGTGTTTGGAGGGTTTTTTTGTATTTTTTTCGAATTGTCATCTCACTAACGTGTGCCGAAAACAAAGAAAAGTGAATAGTGGACATAAATTTTCAGTGAAGCTTCATATATCACCATATATAATAAGCGAAAGAAAATTGATTATTTGAAGGGAGCAAAACCGTCGGTAACGCCCAGTATATTCAAAATGGTTCATATTTTTTAAATTTCAATTTTAACCGACATGGCAAGATGTATCTTTAACAAAAGTAGACGTCCAGCATTCGAAACTAGCAGCAGTCGAAAGATTATGTAAGATCGGACCATATAAAAAATAGTCAAAAATGAGTAAGCCGGTCAAATGACGAAAGTTAACGTTGCAGTTTTAGTGAAGAAAATGTCGATATTAATTCCTGACAGTGTCTCACTTCTTATTTCGCATCTGCCGCAAAATTTAAGCAGTTTCAAATAGCGGTCTACAGGTTGTTAATTTCGAAATTTCTGAGAAAAATTCAGCGTTACATAAATGAAAACAAATATTCAATTGACAGGCTTAAGCTGTGTACATAAATTTAAATAACACATTACCGCAAGCATTACGATGGACAATATCCAAAACTAGTCAGAGATTTGTACGTTTTTAGTTATTTTCAATGTATCTTGCACGATTTTAGTTCGTCACCATTTTCATTTAACACCAAAAATCATACATAAGAAATAGAATGTTGCGCGTAATAGTACTGATAAAACATACTAAAGATTCGCCGAAGAATTATTTTTATGTAGTAAAATTCTGTCGGCAACCAGTCTGTTAGTAGAGACCGCGTCGGCAAATCGTTGTGAACTATCGGAAAATCGTTGTGAACTGTCGGAAAATCGTTGTGAACTGTCGGAAAATCGTTGTGAACTGTCGGAAAATCGTTGTGAACTGTCGGTAACTGTCCTCATATCTCACATACTTGTGATGAGCATTGTTTAGTTAATTTCACACGTAAACTAGTTGACGAGGCAAATGAAGAAGAAAACCAGAAAAATCGAACGAAAATCAAGTAAACGTCAATTTCAATAAGGATTTTAATCGTTTCTTTTTTTACAGTTCATTTTGTAAATGTTACGTGTTAATGGCGAACAGCGGTACAATTCGAACTGGGAACGAACTTGCATGCTAATAATTACACTTTTAGTAGAACGAAAACAGCAAAAAAATTCGACAAAAATTTAAAAGTAAAATTTCGAGTTGCGGATATTGGTAGGTCAAAATAGATTGCTTATCGAGGAACCAACTTACAGGACACACCAAATACTGACGTCTTTAATAAGTTCAATAGCATTCTAGTACGTTTTACAGTCATTTAATTTACCTCATCTCTTATTTACAAACTATAAATTATCTCTTTCGCACTTGATGCGTTTGCAAATATCGTTTCATATTGAATCCAAACGTTTTTGGTTTCGTTTTTTTTTTTTTGGAATTTAAAATAACAGTTTTAAACTTTATATGTGCATAATTATCCACATTAATGTTGCCATTTTCACCGTCGAAAAAACTGGATCTTATCTTCTTCTCAGTCACCTTCCCGTACTAAATAGACGTTTTCTTTCTTGGCCTAATACTCGCGACGGGGATAAATTTCATAAACGGAGAAAATTTCACGCATTAACGTTTCCTTCTTCCTCAAATGTTAGGAAACACTTTTATATATTGCGATCCTCATGAAACTATCAACACAGCGTTATAGAGGATTCAATTATTTTCACCATTTCTTGGGGACAATTTTTAGCAAGCTTGGCTGTGCACATTGGTGCATTCTCTATTTTCTTTCTAATAGGTCATTATTGTTTCGCCGTACGTCAACGTGTCGTAGTTCGCTGCGGATTGAACTTGCTGGCCGATCGAATATCGAATCGGGCCGTCTGTGGAGGGTAAACATTTTATTTTTAGATTACCTGCTGTTTCTTTCTACCTTCTTTGTGTCTTCCCTCTTGACCCGGAACGGACGGGAGATCCAGCCGATTGGCTGTGGGATGAAAGTAGTACCGGCGGTTCCGCGAAAAGATATGCCGTCGCATTTGCGATTATCAGAGTGCGAGCGCGTCGAGTACGCACACCGAAGCATTATGTAGTTAGAAAGGCGCACGGCGGTGACTTACAATTAGTTAGCGAACGAAGCTACCACATAAACCGAAATATGGTGGCGTACTTGGGACGACAATCGTCTAAAATGTAACAGTTGACGAGAGGCGTGACGAAAAACCGGAGGCTTTGTCACAGAACTGAAACTGTGAACTAGTTGAATTGTATATTTATGAATTCGATTTAAAATTGATTCAATAAAATCCGAACATTATTTTTCTAATAAGTATATAATGAAAATTATGTATAAGAAATCTGTTTTTATAGTGCTTTACATTTATTTAATAATCTGTTCTATTAAATAGACTTTTGTTCAAGTTACCATTTTATATTTGTATTCAAACGATATTACACATTGAGAACTAGTTACTTAGTGTCGGTTCGTTCATAATTTTTGTCATGTGACGAAGCCGCCAGTTTTTAGTCACACCCGATTAGAAGCCGTTTGATTTGGTAAGTATCATTAAATTTGTGGAGTTATTGTAGTGAAATAAAGCAGTACTGAATTTTTGAAAGTTATAAAAATGTAATATTATAATTAAGAAAGAAACGCTAGTTTTACAAAAATTTAGGGTTTTAAAACGTATTTTTTTAATAATTATAAGTGTGTAGCAATTATGATTAAAGAGAAATATTTGAAAAATTATTTTTTATGTAAACACTATTTTAAGAAATATACGGCATATGAAAAATGTATATAATCTAGATTAAAATAAAACCCTCCGAAATATCATCCGTAATGATATTTCGGAACGAACAGAATGTGCTGCTGCTGCCTGGTCGAATTTTAAAAACCCCACAAATTTAATGATACCTTCCGAATAAAACGGCTCCTCCTCATCTGCTACATTTTAGACGCTTCTCACTTGGGTGGAGGCTGGTATTACAAACAGCTGGAACTGTGTCTTCCTTTTGCAGCATCGGCTTACACATTAACGCTAAAATATAATAGTTCGCGCTATTAAATGCATCAACCGCGAAAAGATAAACATTTCTGGCACCATAAAAATTCCGTACATACGTGCTAATACGACGATCGGAATACGCAAAAAAGCATCATAATACAATTCAAAACTCCATAACCGTACAAAAAATGTTTTCGAAATGTTTGTTACCAGCTTAACGTACAACAAGTCGATAAATGAACGGTCTCCGCTCCTAACAAATGTAAGATTATATTAAAACTGACTGGAGAGAACGAACGTGTAACTTCGTTATACGAGGAGTAGGGAAAGTTTGGAATTTCCGACGGCATCGTTCGGTAGTTTAGAATAATGGGTTATCATAACGGTTATGACGAAACGGTTTCGGTTATCGCTCTGAAGATATGCAGAAGCGCAAGGTCAAAGACAAGCGAAGACGATAGTTGTTGCAGTTCGAGGAAACTTTACCTTTTCACTGAAACGCTCCGTCAATAGAACGGATGAGGATAAAAAATGAAGAGCAGTGAAAACAAGAAGAAAAACGTGATGCTGCTTTTTGTTACGACCGCTTCGAAACGTTTCCGTCACAGTGTCTCTCTATCGCACAAAATCGTAACAGAAAACGATCGTATAAAATCTAAACTTCCGGGGGCGAAAATTTCAAAATGAATTATCATCAACTTCCGGTACATAAAATGCATCGTACGATTCCCATAGCTGCCGCAATAAATGCGGGCAATTTGCACCGCAAACTATCACACAGTCTCCCTTCGTGGCGCCAATTTTATTATTCTATATATGCGCATACATTAAATACACATAAATACACATATATTTGAAGCTGCTATTGTCGCTTTGAGACGGTTATTATTTCGAACTTGGCGAAAAGCTGCCCTACGCTAAAACTGGTTCTAATGTGACTCCGTCACATCATTTGCTTCCTGCTGACTAATGAACTTCTCGTTCGCTGATAATCTCGGCATTATGTCTGTGTAGAGTCGTTCGATGTTTTTTCGGCTATCCTTTGCAACCGGTTTTAATCGAAAAACAAAATAACACGAAAACTCCTAACGTTTTATTGGAAACTTAACACAACTTTGACTTCACATTTACGAAATATTCCGAGAAAACGTTTTAATTTCTCTCCACGATTGTGATCCTCCTCGTACATGTGATGCTAACCACATTTTCTTTGAGTGTCCTGCTTTTCTTAATAATCGCTACCTTTTATACAGTCAGCTCCTGTCATTAGGTCTCCCTATTCCTATAACTCTTCCTTTATCCTCTCCTTTCCTTCATCTTCTGTGGTGTCCGTACTGCTGTCCTTTGTTGCGTCCATTTCGGACCGCTTAGTTATTTAATTTCTTAGCTTAGTTTTCTTGTTGTTGGGTCAATGCCGCTGGCGCGCCCGCAAAAAAAAAAATGAAAAAAAAAAAACGTTTTAATGAAATATGTGCACGTTTCGTACACGGAATAGGTTAATTTTCGCATTCCTTACTGGGACTACGTGTTTATGTATGCGTTTCGGTCGTGCGACAATGTCGCGGATTCTGTCGTAGAATCTTTATGGTGTTCACGACACACGCCGTTTTGGAACGAAGTTCTTTAACGCGGCTTGGCGGTAAACTGGCAAAAATCGTCACGTCACGAAAAAGCGTAAGACGTCCTCCAGGCAACCTTCGCTCTCTTTCTCTTTCTCTCTGTCTCTTTCTATTATATACGGGGATGTGTGTGTGCGCCGGCGAGTATCGCGATTCGAGCAGTAAGTATTGCGCGCGGTCAGCTGTTCAACCTAAATTCCAAACACGTGTAAATTTTATTTAAACTTATTTTTTGTTTTTGTTGTTTTTGTTTTAATTCATACGGGATTTATGTATATATTGTGTGCCATTTTTTTTATCGTATACTTTATGAATGACTTTATACTTGTATATCTACCAAAAAGAGTGAAAGAAACTTCGTTCCTCCCGGATGTCCCGCTCTAGACAGCACTTTTCTTTTTTTGTTTTTATACATCAATCATTATTGTTTGTTCACTTTTGTAGGAGCAAAAATTTTAAATTCACGTTTAAATATATTTTTAAAACTGGTTTGTAACAGTGTTGAGTAAGTTTGCTATTTCTTCGGATGCGGAATTGAGTCGCAGGTTCAAGATCCCGGATATGTGTATTCATATCGGACTCATACGGATCATCTAGTGTTTACGTAAACAGTACACTCAATACTACTTGTTCGCACTTTACCAGCGTTAGAATTGCGTGTATTAAAAAGAGAGAAGGAAATTGTGAAATATTTAAGTTAAAAGTGTAACTATAGAAAAAGTTATGTCTACAGACAATAAAGTTTCTTTTCAATTATCCTAATGTTGCCGTTTTTCACTTTTCTAGCTGATCTAGAACATTACTACTCAGATATTCATTCTCCGTATGAAAAAAAAAAAAAAAAAAAGAACAGACTTGTCTATAGCTGTTCCAGGTCTATATTTTAGCTTCTTTAGCGGAATAAACTCGGGAAGATTTGATTTGTATAGCACGCATCGATTCAGTTTGTATTTGCTGAATGGGAGTTGTGGATGTGTACCCTGAACTGTATAGTCAGAGTTCCATTATCAACTCCGCTGTGGGTTATGGATGCGCGGATATATATTCTTCTGGGCCTACTCATTCGCTACTGTGAATGCGTTATTAGTTGCATCGAATGGATTTGAAAATGCCTCTTGTATATACCTGTTGGCTTTAAGAAGAGGCAAGGAAGGCAGTAAAAATACGATTTTCATTTAATTAATAAACCACGAGTGTGTATAATGGGCACAATGTGCCGTACATTAAATATGACAAAACGAAAATAAATTATATCGTCCGATATGATGTACTGAAAATGCAGCCTTTATGTTACCTGTATACTAGGGCGTCGCCAAGGGGGGCAGGGGTGATCTGCTGCCCCCTCTAGAAACTAATAGTGCTTCCACGATTAAGAATGAAGAAACGCTTTTATACAACTTATTGAAAGAGTATAAAAAAATACACACTTCGGAAAAACATTTCCAATGTTAAAGACATGAAAAATGTTGGACGCCTCCCAAGACATATGACTTTGTCCAAAACGCAACTAAAGAGGAAATTTAATTGTTTACGGTTGCGCAGACGTATTCACGCACCATGGTTAGTACATACTTTAGACTCCAAAAAGGCGCTTTTTACAAATATTGTACTTTATTTCTCTTAAATTCAAGTTCCGTTAGAGGGCTATTGGGATCATTCATAAAGCATCCATTTCGCAGATTTAAGGATGTACATGACAATTCCATAAGGTGGCACTGGAAGCTGCTAGAGACTATTTCTTGAAAGTTTGCCGGTGCATGTACAGTAAATACTCGAGCATTATTGAGGGAAACAGAAAAGTTATTAGGTTTATTACATCTTACAATACATCTTGCGGTTCTCGCGACTTAGCACTGCGAGACAAAACCTCTTCCAAAGGAATTCTCGAATGCTTATCTACCAGTTGATGTGGGTGATGAGTCTTGAGAACACACTTTCATTCAGACGCTGTCGATCTATTGATGTACAAAATGAAATTCTCAGAAGGCGGATATTGTGACGGAAGTACAAAAAGCAGAGGCATATAGTGTATTAGCCGATGAAACAGACGACATTTCCGAAAAAGAGCTATTATCATTTGGAATACGTTATTTCGATGACGAAAACAGTGAAGTCCAAAAAGTATTTATAGGATTGGTTGAACTAAAAGGTTTAAATGCAAAAATTCTATTGCAAAAGTCATTGATGATTTTTGGCTGCGGAAGAACTTAATGTAAATAAATGCGTTGAATTGGGATTCGACGGCTGATTGACAATGTCCGGAATAAGTGGTGGTATACTAGCAATTTTGCGCAATACCAAAGTTCTATTCTTTCATTGTTCTTCACGTAAACTGAATTTGGTAATAAATGATCTAAATGTTCTACCTGCAATGAGAAACACAACAGGAACAATTAAAGAAATAATAAAATTTTTCGGGAATCAGTTTTGAGAAGGAAGCTAATACCAGACATTTAGGTTTTGCGGATAAATTTTGCATTATACTCGTAACAGAGACCTCGAAAAAGCTAAACGAATAAGAGAAACAGCACGACCCGGAATAAAGCATTTCAGATCCATTCCGCCGCTTCCGGAGCTTCATTTATTTTGTGTCTTGTATTTGATAAGAAAGTATTCGGCTATGATCGAATCTGTGGTAAATGTTTTATAATCTATAACATCGGATACTGTCGAGGCAGCACAGCATATTAAACACATTTAAATGGCCAACGTAAAGATCCCGGAATTGTCGTGGATTAATTTATTAGAGATGCTACTGCTATTATAAAAGAGCTCGGGCTCGAAGAGGACATGACATCAATTCAAACAGTCAGCCAGCAGGAAGCCCTCAGGGGAGTTCTGGAAGAGGTTTTTCATTGTACTATACTTAGACTAGGCAGCGTGGTAGCTTAGTGGTTAAGGTGCTTGGCTACCAAGTCGGAGGTCACGGGTTCGAGACTTGTCTCGTCCCGGATCCAAGTCGCTCCCAAGCTTACCCAGCCTGAAATAATTGGGTACCAGAGAAATCTGGTAAAGTAAAGGCGGATACCAAGTAGAAAGGAACTGGCCCCCCTATTCTCATTAGTGCCGTTGGGCTTAGTATATTGTGAACCGTAACTTCATAATCCCGACTCCCTGTCAAGGGTATGGAACTCACTTTACTTTATACTTAGACTCAATTATTACTTCTCTTTAGGGGCGGTTTGCTGAGGAAAACACTACATCACTCGTGTGTTGTCTAAATACACCCGCGGTGCTAATGCAGGAGATCCCATAGAAAATCTTAAGGAAACTTATGCATCCTTCTCAAATTTTTATGATTTTCCGAACGTGAAGAACGAAATCGGACTTGAGAAAAAAATTTTGCCAGACCACAAGACGAACCAAACTAAGTTAAGTATTGTCGAAGTTATAAAGACGCGTATTTGAAAATGATAGAAAGTCATCTCACAACGGTCCTGCAATGATGAGTGCCCATAGAAAGATCATCTCCGAGGACCTATAAGATTTGATCAACAAAGTGTAATTGAAAAATTTACGATGAACTCTAGAACATTATATTTTAATTAAAATTTTCGAATTATTCGAAATTACTTCCAAAAAAATTATAATAAACTTTAAAAGTCTCATTTATTTCACTTACAACTCACCTACTATTTATACTTTATTTAAATAAAGAATTCGTATTTACAAAAAAGACGGTAAGAACTTATTTCCGTACGTAATATCATCTTGCCCCCTCTAGCTAACCCGCTGGCGACGCTCCTGCCACTATATACATTGCGATAAAAGCCGTTCATTTCACGCCACAGCTGCAAGATTTTTCTTCAGAGAAAGGCAAGATTGAAAGTGACACTTTTAGGGCTCACAAAACGTTTCACTAATTAACACTGGGAAATTAGTTTTTTAAATTAATTTGAGATTAATTTTTGAAAAACTTTTCAAATATTAAAAATTTCACATTAACAATGTTTTTATTTACATGAAATTAGACGCGAATAATTTAATTTTCGCTGAAAATTAACGCTTAAAGAAGTGATTTTCTTCAAGTTATTTTATAGATTTTGATATTAAATGGAACCTGTCTTTTTTTTCACCGTATTTTTTTAACTTTTTTTTCTTTTTCTTAATTAATACGGGGATTCCCTCACTGACCGCCCCGACAGTTGTTTATGATTCGCTTATATATATATATAGAAGTTATAATGTTAGTGGAGCTCTGGCTACCATTAATTGCGCGAACATCTTAGTAGCTGATTCTTTTTCTTTAACTTTTGCGCTACTTTAATAATAGTATGCTATTGTGGGTATCCGTAATCTTTTCGATCACAAAAATGGCATAACGTGTGAAGCTTATTATCAAAAGCTAATAATACCGAAGAACGGGCGAACCGATATTTATTTCAAAAATTTTTTTTATAAACAGTATTAGTCATAAATTGATTTTTGCAAAAAATTTAAGTTTTAAAATTCAATAAATCGAAACTGGATTTACGTGATCAATAATTAGTAGATTTAGTTCAGTATAATATTGAAATGAGAAAACGAAATAAGTAAAACAGTTTCTCCTTTCAATTTTTTCTGAATTTTTAATCGTTGTAATTAGAGTGTTAGAATTTCCCTTGATACAAGGTATTTTTTTGCTTCATTTATAAGTAAATTTAATTCAATATCTTCACGTACCGCATCACCTGGATAATAAATTACACGGTTTTGCACGTTTAAAGAAAAATGTCCTATTTTTAATAGTCATCTTTCATACTCGAAAACTCTAAGTAGAATAAAACGCTCCAGCCTAAACACGATTTGTCATTTTATCCAACTTCGAGTTAATTTTTATTGTTTTTGATGTTGCTCGCTGATGATGACCAGAATTTACGCTCGTGAGAAGTTTTTCTTTTTATCTGATACATTTCCATATTTCAAAATGTCAAAAATGGCACGCAGTTTGTGTTGTAAAATTCGTTTGTGAATTGCGTCGTACAATAAAAAATTCAAAGTTTTTCATGGGAAAGTAATTTATTATAATGTTTGCTGTGTATAAGCATCATTTGTACTAGAAAATTACAATTAGTAGAGGCACACGTTATTACATGTAAATTTTAACATTTTTCCGAACGTTTCCCCTTTCTTTCAGAGCTAAAATTATTTTTATTACACAAACAGGTACATTGGGAAGAAAAAAACAATAAGAACCAATCGTTTTATAAGTATTTAATTACAATAAAATTTATGATGCTAATAAATGATTTATCCCAATATTACTATTGACTTAAAATTAATTTTTTTCAACCACTCATATGAGATTTTTTTGGCTTTAAAAACAAATAAGCAAAAAAAAAAAATGTCTATTAACGTCTTGTTAAACAAAAAAAAAGAAAATAATTTTTTTTAGCGTTTTTGCTATGCGGATGATGGTAGCTTCAGATATCCCACTAAATAAACTGTTGCCATCAAAGCTATTTAATAACTTTTTTGCACAAATACACTCGAAACAAAATACTATTTGAAAAAAAAAAGAAATCATGTATATTCATATGCAGATATGAAACTATACAGACTCGTGGGGATTACATACGGCAAATTTTTAAATTAGCCGATTAGAAAAGAACTCTACTGCTCAGAAGCTTTTTAATATCCTAAAAAAATCGCGAAACGATTGGTCAATCTGTTAATGAGAATTTAAGAAAACTTTTCGAAAACGAATTATTTAGAAAGAAAATTTTATTTTTAAGAACGAGGGATACTGCCTCACATATGATTAAAGCTGGAAAACGTTTACGATTACGAAGCATACTATATGCACAGTCCATGGCTTGAATCAAATTATAGAATGAATACGAGATAAGTTTCCGAATGTAAATAAACTAGTAAATTGGGCGCGAATGAAAAAAAACAAACAAAAAAAAAACCACTACCACCAGAATCAGTAATAACAAGATGGAGAACGTAACCGGCAGCTGCTCTGTTTTACACAAATAATTTCGAAAAATTTTAATAAGTTGTAGCTGCTTTAAAGAATGATACAGAATCTGGAAAAAAAACTAAATAAAATTGGTATTTATTTTATCCTAATTAAAGTGGGTTTAAAACAGTTTGTATTATATTTTTAATTGTTTACAGGTTTAGAGCAAAAAATTCTCTTTGAAAATGGAAATGTTCACTATGAAACACCTAGTATTCATACTAATACATTGTATCATTCCCACCAAAATGATAATAACTGGAAAAACTCTTCAACTCAGTTAAAAATTAACAATAAAGTGATAGGAAAATTACAAAGTAATTCAGTCAGATAAATTCTTAAATTTACGTAAGAAATTACAGAAACGTATTAGGTATAAATATGATTATCAAATTTATGTAGAATTTATTTATTTATTAATTTTTTTACTCGTAAGAAAGTAAGGAAAATGCACTTATTGTTTATGGTCCGCGTTAGTTATATTATAAAACTCATTTTACTTAAATGTTTTTAAAAATAAAAAAATCTGAGTTTGGAGTTTCTAAGAAATGAAAAATACATACTAAGTGGAGGTGTAGACAATACACTAAAAAATGAAATCCTCAGCGCACTTGCAATTTAGCGTACATACCATTAACTTCAGTGGGGTTTAAACATATCTTTTTCAATATATCAGAACGTTTTACACAGAAAACTTAGTTTTATAGAAGATAATTTAAAAATGCATTTAATTATATCATTTAATTCAAAGCCATTAAGTATAAAAACTTCATATATGGATTATTATTTCAAGTTTTCGCTTTATATTGCACGTGTTTTTGCACGTTTCTTAAATTTTTACTGCACGAAAATCCTAGCTCTGGTTATAATGAACTTTGATTAAAACTTTGAACGCCTTTGATAAAGATTGCCAAAAATGATTTACCCACGAATCCTACCCTCAAACTATTTCACATAAGATACATTAAAATTTTGTTTAATATTTTATCGGACAAAATGATTACATTTATTTTTACACTCTTCTACACTAAATGTTGTTGTTCAGATTGCCTATTTCTTCAGGCGAAACTATTTAAGTTTAGTTTTCATTAATGTTGTTTTTTTTTTCTGAAATTCAACAGCAGCATGCTTATTACTCTCCATTAATCTTATTCTTCGATCTGTTGATGACTTGATTTTTTAAAAAGAGAAGTTAAATTTTTAGTCGGTATCGCATTAGGGATATCATGAATTCGTCCGGATGTTAAAGAAGCTAACGCTTTAAGGATGTCTGAACATTTTCAAACTGGAAACATTCATTTTCTTCGCTATAAATACTGTTTACTTAATTATTTTCTTCATAAACTGTTACAAAAACATATTATATACATAATGTTTTAAGTTTATATTAGAACCATATGCCGAGAGGAAAAATTTGATATAATCAAGAAAAGGAAGTCGAATTATTTTGATACTATTATCAGAGGCAAGAAATATGGAAAAAGAGAACACGGGGAAGAAGAAAGACATCATGTTTTGAGAATATAGCGGACCAGAAGAACACCGATAAGAGAATTGAAGTAGCAAATTTAGCCGATAAATCAGGGGCGGATCCAGAGAGACATTTAGGGCGAGGGGAATTATGTAGTTACGTAATATCTTCTACGGTAGGGAGTAGATTTGAGAAATACGTTGTTTCATAAAGAAAATCAAATAAAGATCTCTTTAGAAATTTAAGAATGTTTTAAAAATACATAATTATTACAATTTAATTTAAATTTAGTTTTATTTTTAGGTGAAAAATAAAACGAAATTCTAGAATTCTAGATCTAAAATGGTAGTTTAGAAATAGCAAGAAAGATAGTATTTTTATTAGACTTTACTCCTTTTTTATTTTTGTTAGTAATCCGAAATTCTTTGTTCGTGAGCAAGTTTAAATATATGTATTTCTCATTGAACTATTTTTAATTAAAATTACAAAATAAAAATTAAAAATAAATAAAAAAGGCAAAAGATCGGTGACAGTTGCGTTTAACATTAATAGTTTTACAAGAAAACAGTATTAAATATTAGTTATTAAAATCCATAGGTGTAACATTTATACAAATCTTTTATAGTATAAATTAAGTTTTTCAGTTATAACAAATTTTTCCATAGAAGCTTTAGTTCTTTGGGAGGAGGAATGTCCTGTGTCTCCCCTCCGTGGATACACCACTGAATAAATAAATGATCGCCTACGCGCACATATCTGCGTATAACACCAAACGGAACAGAGAACATCTTTACTATTTGACATACGTTAACGTATTACTTAGTACGTTCACCCCTTTTCGAAAGTCGAAATATTTCGTATGGGCCGATTTAGTTGCGGTGCGGTTTTAATTATTTTAACCGAATACGGCGCACCCACATATTTTTTTAGAATTCGCCAAATGACAAATTTACATTAAAAATTACACGCTGTTCTCGCGAGAAATCAATTAAGCGGTAAAGTCAGTGACCCGAATTAAAAGCTTCTTTCCCCTTCGCTGTGGCAATAAACTTACGTGTATATTGAACAGATTAAAGTATTAATGAAAAGTAAAAAATACAACAAGAAATCCGAAATAATCTGTCTATACAACGAGCAAAATGATTCATATCGTACACAAAAAAGTTTATTGTAAGCGCGTAAACGAAGATGTTGTATTTCATTTGTAGCAACTTCATAATTTGCGACAACCCATTTAAAACATTGCAAAACCAACTTGTTTCTATAGCTACGAATCCGTCATAATACGATAAAGTCGCCAACATGAACACTTGGACATAAATATTCGCGATAGGGAATCCTTATGTTTACCTATATATTTTTAATGCCATCCCAAGATTAGGTTAATATTCTAGATTTGGGAAAGAGTCGATAATCTTGAAACCAAACAGAAATCCTAGTGAACGGTCATCTTATAGACCGATCAGTCTGCTAAACATCTCATCAAAAATGTTCGAAAAGATATTAAAGTGATATTACGTGACCGGATGATCAAAGCGATAACAGGAGCTAATATTAATCAAAATCACCAATTCGAGTTTCGCACTAATCATTCTACAATCCACCAGGTACCTATAGATTAACGGATCGAATAGCAGCAACGTTAGAAAAAGGGTGGTATTGCAGTGCAGCGTTTCCCGATATTGAGCAGGCCTCAGGGCCTGCTGTTCAAACCTAAACAAAGGATACCTAACGATATCTTTCGGGTAATTGCGGCATACCTATCTGACAGAGGTTTTCGAGTTAGGATAGGCTCAGTTATATCCAACAAATTCGCTATCAGAGCCTTCATCCCGCAAGACAGTATATTAGGACCACTGCTGTACGCACTATACACATCGGCGATATTCCTGCCTTAACAATAACGGTGATAGCAACGTTTGCTGATGACACGTATACAGTAGGAGCGTATGAGGATCCGGCTTGCGCTTCGGCTATAGTTCAAGAATATCCGGACAGAATTCAGGATTGGGCGATTAAATGGAAAATAAAAGTAAATCACCAAAAAAGTCAGCAGGTCACTTTCACATTAAATCGTAGGACTTGCCCACTCTTATATTGAAATGGGCAAGCGCTAGTTAAATGCAACACTGTTAGGTACTTCGGAATGGTTGTTGATTACCGACTCACTTGGAGAGCTCACGTGGCTCATTGTAAACAAAAAATTATTGCCAGGATCAAAAGGCACTAGGCTGTACCTTTAATAGAAAATCCAGAGTAACTTTAAACTGACATGACGGTTGCAGAACGCCAATTTCGGGAGATACGGGATCGAAGTGTATGGAACTTCTGCATAGAGAAATATCAAGCGATTGTAACAACTGCAGTTAAAGATATTAAGGCAGATGGTTAGCGTTCCATTTCACGTATCAAATAGAACCCTCCACGCGGATTTTCAACACTCCACGCGTTAAAGAAGTACGCAAAGCTCAATATATCAAGTTTTTCAATAAATTAGCACACAGCAGTAACCCCCGAATGTAGCCGCAGTCTTCCGGGTTGTTGTACAGCAGCATAAATGTCATCATAAGGCTTTGATTATAGTAGTGACGTGCATTTCATTGAATCTTTCAGTCAGCGAGCATCGTTCAATATTTAAGTAAACCCATCGAAAGGCATTTACCTATCAATGGAACATGAAGACCGTTTTCCGGACACCGCGTAAATGTCAACATGGAAGTTTCCTGATTGAGTTTTTATTAATAACTTAGGATGTCATTTATTTAATAGTTATATATTTAAAGTCTATTAGACATGTCTCTCGGAGAGGAGAGTGTATATCGTTTATATTCGTTAGCTGTTGTCTCTGGTCCATTGCGAAAAGAGATAATATTGTATATTTTAGTTTTTCGTTAGCAGTGCCAATGGTGGTCTCCTCTAACCGGTGTGACAAAAGAGTAAAAAAAGTGATCGGCGACAGAATTACAATACTGTTGACGCAACCCGACTGAAAAAGTCGCACGGTGTATACCATACAACACGCGTTATATTTTCTTTAATTACGTATGTTGCTTATCTTTTGGTAATTTTTGGGTACCTTTCTAATTTCATTTCATTATTTATTAGCTAAAATTCCAGCGAGTTTTATTGAAGTCGAGATATTTAAGTTATTTTTCGTTTTTTTTTCTTCTTAGCTGTCAACTATATTAACTCAGTAGAAATGTAACTTATATAAGTTTCAATGCACGGCAGTAAGATTCGAACCAGGTTTTCTACCCGAACGAAACACTACTGTCTAACCAACTGCTCCACAGTAGCCGGCTATATTTAAGCGTCAATGGAAATCACGTGACACGAAATGTACTGTTTATTTTTTTACTGGACACTTAGTAAGAGGAGAAGATTTTGGTTTCAGTTAGGTACTGAACTGCTATCTCCATGTGTCGTTCATTTTTTAGAGGAATGTTTAAATTCAGCATTTTATCCACTCCTTCTTGAAAGTTGTCCCAATCCATTCGTTTGTTATATAAAGACGGAGATTTTTCTTTTGTTATTAAGTCTGCGCTTATTGTAAGGATTAAGTATGGTCAGAAAATAAGTCAAAACATGTGCTAGTCTTACAGTTAAGCATTGATATTCCCCTAGTTATGAAAAAATCGACTGCGTCAGGAGTTTTATTTATATCTGTTATTGGCCAATATGTTGGCTCGCCATTACCGAGCATCCAAGGTTTTCAATGTGTATAACTTTCCTCAATAGACTACCACCCCTCGTGTTGATGAACCTTGATCGCCAGCGTGTATTCTTCGCATTCCAGTCACCTAAGCTCCGAAAATATTCCCTAATTTTTGTTCGTCAAGTGCACGGTTTGGTGGTCAGTAACTAACTGAGATCGCAATTTTTCCCTTTAAAGAGTACACACCATTATACTAGTAGATTTCATTCCCATGCTTGAAAGTTTACCTAGTTGATAACGTTTAATACTATTCTTGATTATAACTGCACTTCCACCATGAGCTTTGTGATCAGGTTTTGTTGTTTGTCGGAATATGAAAATATGATTTCTGTGTAAAGTCGGTCTCAGAAAGAAGTAGAATCTCGCTATTTAAAAACAGCTCGATTTCACGTCTTTTTCTGCGAGGTGTTCCAAAAAGAGCTATATTCTCAGCGACAAAGCCATTATTTTATTGGCAGATCGATTTTTTTTTTTTTTTTTGAGAGAATATTTGATCGTGAAGTTGGGCAACAATTCTGATAAAAAACAAAAATAACAATTTAGAGCGGCGAATAATTAACTGAAAACGAAATAATCCTTTAATATTTTCACCTGAAAGACAATGACAAACACGCGCATACGCGAATATTGAAGTAAAAATACGGATTGGACTGCATTTTTATATATCCACTAAATAATTTTAATCAATTTTACTCTTTGCTTTGCTTTAATATTGTTTCGAGTCTGTCTATTTTTACCGCCTCCATCAATTCTTCGTTTTATCCCCTAAAGTCTCTTATTTTTTCGCTCGTTATCTTGATGTAATTTTCCACTTGATTACTATTTTGCCTTTCCAATCGAGGCCACTTAACTTTCTTTCCACCCTACACTATTTCCTATCCTTCTTTTTAATATTTTGCGACTTCTCTGCGGTATGTCTGATGGGTAATCTCGATGATGCTGACAAGACCATACACCATATAGGAAAAGAAAGAAAAATTTCGAGTGCACTTCTGCTTACACCGGCCGCGTTACCTATAGAATTATCTCAAACCATTTTGTACAAATAGAACAAGAGCAAATCTCTTAAAACAAGACAATAACAGTCGGCCATAAATCATGCGGTACTATTTTGTGAAAGTATCCCCCCGGTTATATATTTTATACCCGATGTCTCTCCGCACACTGGTACGTAAATATTTTAAAGCGTCAAAATTTCATCTTTCACATAGGATACTGTACAAAAGTAATTGTCCGTCCGTCGTTACAGGCATTTTTAAATAATTATCGGAAATGGTACATCGTTAAGCGACATCGGGGAAGTCGGCCGAAATAAATAGAAATCGAAATAGTTTTTACTTCGCTGTTGGAAGTTGTAATATTTCCAGGATTATCGCGAGAATTATAACAAACGTTAAAGATTAAATAGGAACGACTAGACCTAACAAGAAATAAAATGATGCGAGGGGCGTGATGCGCGGAAGAATATCACGATCGAACTTTAGTATGTGCTTAACTTAGGCCTTTCAAATTCTGAATAAACGGAGCGAATTCCGAATAAATCATTAGAGAAAACAGATGTGTATTCTCTATAGTGCAGCAAGTGAAGGGTAATCTCTAGGCAGTTCAGTTCGGCATATATGTTAACCACGAGTCTAAATAGGTTTGCGTAATTACTCGCACGATGACTGTACAGGAGAAGTGCTGTTAAGCACTGAAAAAGGAGGAACGCTAATCCGTCAGATCAACTCATTCGCTTGGAACGCTTCAACTAGAGACGTACAAGAAGCAAGGAATGATTCTTCTGATATAATATTGAAACTGCTCGATCGATATTTGATTTGATAAAATAACTACGTATCTACTGTTAAAATTTGAGTCTCTTTTTTTAAGTTAAATAAAAAAAAAGGAAATCATTGTAAATTACCATTTCGTTTTGAAAATAACAATTATTATCGTTCCCGTTGACGAACAGTAGTTAAAACAAATTAATTTCGTTCGGTTCTAATTTTACAAACGGACGACGTGAATTAAATATATTCGTAATTAATCTGTCACAGCGAATATGCCTGAAATTCAGCGACAAACAGATAAAGATGTCACATATCCGAACATTATGCGCAATCGCCAATTCTAAACGAAGTGTGTTCGCATTTACTGTCATTATGGCATATTTGCTGAAGCATCGGTGTTATTACTTGTTACTTAAAATTACAAGTACCTCTGTACTTTACGTTAATTTTACCAGTGTTCCGTTTCATTTAATTTTTAGTTTTTTCATTCATATCTGCTTCTCTCACGCGTGAACGTTAACTGTGCTTGTGTGTGTGTGTGTACGTTGATTATTGCCGAAATTATTAACGAGCAAATTTTATAACTCGGGCTGTTGGCTAGTGCTACATCCGCCGTTTCGCAAATAATGGAGTTTTTTTTAAGCCTTTCGACAGTTCAAGGTACTCGATGAGGTTAAATCGGTATCGAATAGGGAAAACCGCTTAGTTCAAATGCAGCGGAAGTGCTCGCGGATTTGACATTAAAAATCACATTCCGAAACCAAAATTATGTCGTCTCTATGTCTATGAGTGAAAAATTCGGAATAGTTTCCACATCTTCGCGATATGGAGTTTTTCACTTCTTCCCCCCCATCAAGATTCCAAAACGAAATACCGGAAATATATCTGTTTGAATTCACAATCGTTTAAGAAAATCCCGAGCTGAACGAGCATTTAAGTTTTATATCGATGTTGTAACAAATTTCGAAGCTTTCGTAAGACAATAGTGTAAACTTCTTCTTGCAATTTAGCGTTAAACTTTTGGTCGCCGGTAACGAAATACCAAACTCTTTTTCTCTGTCATTTCTGTTTGTTTAACTTGCATTCTTACCGTCACCCGTCAACCGAACCGGAATCAATTAGTAAGCCATTGTTACATTCTTTCACTAATCTGCCGAATAAAAAATTTCGTTATTTTCTTCTTCTTATTACTTTGTTCCTTTTGAGGATTTAATTTTATTTACGAATTGACAATAAAGTAAAATAAGAAAGATGTAAAGATGAGGTGATTTTTTGTGTCCCTTTTTTTTTCCCCATTTCGGTCACGCCACCGGCTTTAACTCGAATAACTTGAGAGATTTTACAGATGCTAAAGCGATTGGAAATGGAAGGGAAAGGAATAAAAAAAGGAAATATTGTAAGTAATAGGAAGGCCTAGAACTAAAGTTTGCGAATACAAAAAAGAATAATTTAAGCACTCAGGGGAAAACATTGTTTGCGTCACATATAAAAATCGGTGTGGTAGAACGAACAGCAGGAAAAATCGAAAACGATCAAGGAAACGATAATAAAACGGTGACTGGAAATGAATGGTCAAATGCGCGAGCATTTTCCTTTTTCGCAACAAGACAATAGAATATTTTTGATAGGCACATCTAGTCGTTCCTCTTAAACAAAGATGAAAGCAAACGGAATAGTCGCAGTTTTCTCGTTTCGATCGTTCTATTGCAAATGACAAAAATACGCCGCTTTTCACGATTAGAGTCTGTGTCGGAAGTTCCGCTAGACTAAAGTTTGCTCTTGTATCCGCGACAAATTTTCGCTCGCTAAACTTTGCGTGAAATTAGATTATGTAGGAAAAAATGATAGATGAAGCGTACCGACGATGAAGTATGTATGGTCAATTACGTAAACTCATTCGAGTGCCTGGAGAGACGATGAAAAACGATAGTATGGCATTTCAGTCTGTTTCGCCGGTGAAGGAACTTCCACAGTGTCTGGGGGACAGCCGACAGAACACAATTACAATAATCAGTTGTTTCTTTGTCGTTTCATTGCGTGCTTAGTAGTTTGAAGACACTGAAAATATTAAATAATGTCAAAGTGTCGTACCGGAATTTAAGAATCTGCGACTGAACATATTCTATAACGGGAGCGGAACAATTGCCGCCATTAACGATCATATCAATTGGAAACGAAATTCGCTTCAAGAATTGAATAATTATTGGTTGAAGTAATAAATGATTTCGCTAAAATCGGAATACGAACCAAGACGGAGCCTTTCTTTTTCTTTCCTTCATCTTATCTCGAAATATTTCATTTGCTTTTTCGCTTTTACCGTTTCGTTTCGAACCGGTTCAATAGCAATGATCTTAACTATGTTCGCCGTGCCAAATATTTTTGAAATGCGAATGAAATTTCAAAGTAATTTCGGCTAAAAAAAAAAGAAAAAAATAACCACTCGAAATTTGAACGAGAAATAACGAAAATCTGTTTACGACTTCTTAGATTTTCCACATTGCTTTGATTCGAAAGCTCAACGGTTTCGATCGTGATAAGTACCGTGCTACAGTTCTGCATCAGTGCAGTACCTCACGCTGTCGTGATAAGCTTTTAAGGTTAATTTAAACGTAAACGGGGAAGGTTACGCACTTCACTGAACTTCGTACGAATTAACGTGCGACTATTTATAATTTTTTAATTCGCTAAACTGATACTGCAATGAGAGCGTAACTATACTACTTTTTGTTAATTACTCTAATGGTGTATGGTAAAATAAAATTTAGGTATAATTGCTGCTGTTTTGAGGGGGGGGATAGAAAACAGAGTACACAATGCATGAAAGAATAAATAATATTTCCGGTAGCAACTATTAAAAATTCTGTTGCAAGTATCTTTATTTCTCTGTCGAAACTAATATTTTTTTTTTTTCTTTTTCTAATCTCCGCACTACGTCTAAGAGAACGGCTTGTATGTTTTGATCCTGTTATCGAAACTTAATAATTTGAATAACAAGAGACGGGGAACGCAGTGTGTTTTAAACTGTTCCGATTCCTTAAAATAGTAAAATAATTCGGAACATTGCAATACGTATTTGTGTAATATTTATCGTGTATACCGTATCGAACGCCAGCGTCGCATGTTTAAATGATCACACTCGTTAGGTCTCACACGTCCTTCAGTCATCTTCGTAATGTTATATTTTCGAAATAACGTGGAATGTATTCTCGCCTGGACTCTGTATTAACTCGAGTTTGTTTATAAGAGGGCAGTTCAAAAAGTTGGGTTCCCTATTTTTAATTTTCGAAACTAATAAAACTACAAAAAAACGAACATCGGCATTGAATTCAGCATACTTTTATTTACTTTTCCATACATTCCCACCTTTCGAATTTAAGCTTTTGCCGAGTCGAGAAATTAACATATAAATACCTCCCTCGTAGAAACCACGCCGCCAAATTTTGTAACCCGCGGTAAGAACGAAATTTTTCAACTCTTCGTCGGCCTCGAATTTTTTTCCTGCGATGTCGCTTTTGAGCTTTGGAAACAAATAGTAATCGCTAGGTGCCAGATCCGGGCTGTAGGCTGGGTGAGGTAAAGTATTTTAACGAAACTGAGCGATGAGGTCGCAGGTTTCTCGAGCACTGCGATGGCGAGCGTTGTCATGGATTAACTCGATATCTTGGGTCAATCTTCCACGTCTTTTGTTTTGGATTTCCCGACGAAGGTGTTGGTTAATGTCTGACGACACCTTTTTCCATTGGCAATGG
Source organism: Icerya purchasi (assembly GCA_039619475.1). NCBI lineage: Eukaryota > Metazoa > Arthropoda > Insecta > Hemiptera > Monophlebidae > Icerya > Icerya purchasi. The sequence goes on along the minus strand of CM077116.1, from coordinate 117,483,576 downwards.
TTCTGGGCACCATGAATTCAACCAAAAAACGCCTTCGGAATCCCATAAGCTTCTTCCGAGTCACAGTGTTTCTTTTGCCTTCACAACATCGGGCGAATTGGTGGGTTTCCATTGCATACTCATTCTTTTTGTTTCTAGTATGCCGTGAAATACCCAGGGTTGCATCACCTGTGACGATTTAATCGAGAAATTCATCGCCTTCTTCATGAAAATGTCTTAAAATTTCGAGAGAACTGCCTATTTGTTGTGCTTTATGCTCCTCCGTGAGCAGTTTTCGAACCCGTCTTGCACAAAGTTTCCTAAAACTTAATCTTTCATGCACGATGAAATGCATGGTACTTCACTTCATGACAAATTCGGAAACTGGTCAAGAAGATCGGAAATAGTTTGGAGGCGATCGGATCGCAGAATTTCTTCGAATTTTCGTGCCAGTTCGTCTGGGATTACGGACGGTCTGCCGCTCCGTTGATCGTTCTTTACATTCGTTCTACCTGCTCGGAAGAATTCACGGCATCATTTACGAACATGTTGAACACTGATCATCGCAGGGGACCATAAACTCTTCCACTATTTATTGATCGATGAAGTTCCAATCGGTGCAAATTTTCTTATGATTTAAAAAAAAGAAAATAACTGAGCGCACTTCGTAGTCGGCGGCAACTTTCAGAATTTCATTCATGATTAATTCGAGTAACTTGAAAACAAAAACCACATACAGTATTACGGTTTAGCTTAGTTTAAACTTGAATGTTGTAGCTACAAAATGAGACCACGACTACTCCCGTAAATTTATTCTAACCGGTTTTACATGGGTGGGAACCTTACTTTTTGAACGTGCCTCGTATGTGTAAATACAATATCCATCCAAAATGATGGGCTCTTCTCGAGAACAGTACCACATCCTCAATCACAAAGCAGCGTTTTCTGCTTAAAAGCTTCCGAACTAACTCTGCATATACTTGGAAGTATATAGTCATTGTGAGAGCCACATAAAAATTAGGCAAAACATGTGTGGGGGGGTAATCAGTGCATCGTGAAAAATCGGACGAAAACGGTAAAACCAAAGCCTTACAGCGAGAATTGGCTTTCCAAAAACAGATCGAACACATACATATACATACATATGTACTGATTATAATAAAGAGAGAACGAAAAAAAGTCGGCCATCTTTATTATACCATTTTATGTAGAAATTGGACTGTGTAGAAATAAAATTTTAGAAATAACCGTAGTTAAATCTTTTTACAAATTACCCACGTTACACAGATTATTCATTGTACTTAAAAATACCTGTTTGAAAAGTTGCGTACGATAATCATATTAAAAATGTAGATATCGATGGGAAACAAAAAATTCTTCACGCGCATCGCTGATAAAGCTAACCTATCACTTCTGACGGTCCAACAATACGCAATTTTCGTTCGATTTTATAATATCGCAAAGATCCAATTTCGATTCGGATCGACATTTTTACACCGAGGACTAGGCTACATGCTAGAAATTTACATCGGCTACAGTTCTGCAATTTGTTTAACGTTCCTGTTTACAATAATCACGTACAAAATTGTAAAAACGGCGGAGGAATCCTTTAACATCAGAAGTTTCTCCTACCGGTTGCCTTTTTCGCGACTCATCATTGTATGCTGATCTCTACATTTTAGTTTGTAGTAAAGTTAGTCGTCTCAGAAATTTTATATAACACATAGATACGAATTTCACTTATCAAATTACCCGGGCTCCTCTGTTCCAACGAATCCCGTTGCGTGATTTTAATCCTAGTGACGAATTTTTTTAAATTTTCATCTTCTAGAGTTGACACGACGTACGTTGACTTCTTAATTCAGGCGCCAAACTCATCCGAAACAAATCAAAATAGGGATTTTATAGTTTAAAGTTTTTTATTTTTCTTACAGTAAATATTACTATTAAACGTGATATTTTCCAAATTACGTGTACGATTCAAAGCAGAAAGAAAAATAATTAAATTAAATAAACAAAATACATTGACCTTTTTGGACTTTTTCTATGTAACTGGCGGCGAGCGTGTGTTTTATACTATACTAGTGATTTCAACGATCTATCTGTGTATCAGTTCACATGCAACTAAAATTTTCTTCTCTGTTACTCTGATATCTAAGTTATATCATAGATCAGAATAACTACATCACACCATCATCACAGATTACATAAGTTAATAGAAACAACCGCATCAGCATCTAATTAGACCGTACTGCTTAAAATTGTACAATTGCCCGAACCGATCTTTGAAGTTGTTGTACTGACTTTTATAATTTCCCTTAATTTAGCAGTTATCATCGTTATTTCTAACTAATATTTAAGAATGCATCAACACTATTCCTATCACTATACATGTATATACATGTATATATATATATTAATTACAATGTAATTCTTAGGCTACCCCCCATTTAAAAAAAAATGTCCCAAAAAAGTGTCCCAACTTTATGTAATTCGAAAAATGTCCCAATTTTATGTAACGTTTGTTATATTTTATAGAATTTTTGTAATTGTTATTTTACAAATGTCACAATGTTATGTAACGAAATATATAACGAAAATGTAACGAAAAATATAACGAAAAAATGAATTAATTTTATATAATGAAAGTTAAATGTTAGGATAGGATTTTTGTGATTATGTTATTTTTTTTGTGTTGATGCCAGTAAGAATTACGTTGTAAATTTCGATCATTTTATACAAAGCATAGAAGAGAAAGAAACAGAAATGAAAGTAAAAGGCTTGCGAGGCCAAAATGGCCGAGTTTTTATATATAATATATATATATATACAAGGTCTAACAATTAAGTAATGAGACTGATTTTTTTGCCCGCGCTTGTGGTAATATTGCGACCTTGAAATTTTTACACGACAATCTGGTATCCTTCCCCTATCGATAAACGTACTTGCGACTTTCATGCGATCATTTAGTTCTCTGTCTGTGTCATGTTTTATACAGTGGTGTTCTCTAATTACAGAACGATTACGATCATCTCTCATTCAAGCAAAATCATGCTATATATACTCGTAGAACGACTGAATAATATAATACTATCACAGATACCTCAGGAACAAGCTGGATTCGTACCTGGAAGTGGAGCGAGGGAACAGATAATGAATGTACGCCAAATAATAGAAAATGGTCGTGAATTTAATACGCCAATACACCGTAATCTACCAAGATAGTCATTTAACAGTTTGAATGTTAGCTGACGAATTAAATATCAACCGTGAAACCGTTAGACAGATTTTAAACCGCGATTTTGTGATGAAAAATCTGTTGCCGAAGGTGCTACCAAAGAACCTTTTTGAGGAGCAAAAACACCATCGAATGCCAATCGCGCAAGATTGTTTGGAACAGGTAGAGAACGATCCTACACTGCTCGACCGCGACCGCATTATTACAGATGACGAAAGCTGTTTTTTTCAGTATGACCCCGAGGTGAAACGCCAAAGCTCATGGTGGCCATCGTCGGGCGCCCCGAGACCGAAAAAAGCTCGCTTGAGCAAGTCAAAAGTGAAGACCATACTCATCTGCTTCTTTGATAGCCGCGGGATGATCCATAAGGAGTTCATTCCAGCTAGACGGACTGTGTATCAGGTCTACTACCGTGATATACTAGAAAGACTACAAAATAGGATCAACAGAGTGCGTCCAGACAAACGTGGATTCTTCATCATGACAATGCACCTTGCCACAGCGCGTTCGGTGTTATTGATTTTTTAACCTCCAAAAGGATTGCAATATTGCCGCAGCCCTCGTATTCAACTGATCTGTCACCATGTGACTTCTTTCTATTCCCCAAGGACAAATAAGTGATAAATTTTGAATCTGTTAACGGCATCCAGGAGGCCGCTACGAGCGTTCTATTGGACATCCGACTGAAGCATTCCAAAAACTTTTACAATGCGCGGAAAAATCGCTGAAATCGCTGTGTTGTTGCCCAAGAGAACTACTTCGAAAGTGATCACGTTGTTGTTGAATAATTTTTAAATGTACGGTTTTTATAGACTCAGTCTCATTACTTAATTGTCAAACCTCGTAAATATATACACACCCACTTTTATATATATACTCGTATATATAAACTCTGACCTTCAGACCACGTAAGGGGCAAGCCCTCTTGACCGCCAATCATTTTTTCTTCTAATCTTCTTTAGAAAAATTATTTTCAATTAATTACGTCATTCTTCCTGTTTTATATTTTTTAAAAAATCTTAGCAATTGTAGAACACAGAATTCAATTTTTCTTTTATTTTATATAAATTAACGGAAGATAATAATGGGACAAAAAGTAACGGCACACATTCATGGTAAAAATATAGTGTACCCCGGATTAAGAATGACATAGTCTTTTTTTTTTTTTTTTTTTGGGCGCAATAAAAAAAACCCTATGCCTAGAAGCAATATAGAGGGGAACGACTCAAACAATTAAATAGCAATTTGGATAGGGAAAGATAATAAAAATAATCAAGTATAGGAATGACACGAAATATACGAATCACAGTAAGCTCCATGGTCGTCAAGCGCTAGGAGTTGAGTGTAAAAAATAAATTGATCATTTGAGAGAGACAGTCACTCAAAAAGAATATGACTAAAATCACAGAAAGCCTCATCGCTCGGGTGAAGAGAACAGAACACAGGATTAATAAACGATTTTTCGGACTCGGCTACGGGGACACCCTTGAACACCCAGATTATTTTTTAATACTCTTATACAAAAGTACCTACGTCGCTCTTAAAAAAAGAATAATTTACGGCTCGCCTAGCAATTGACTTTGGAACGTTTTTTCATATAACCCCTGAGTTCTATAATGACATTATATAGTATGTGCTATTAAAATATATCGATGCTGGTTGTATACTTTTCCACTGCCATTGATTGTATAATCCCGCAATTTATAGGGCCGTAATGAAAAATAAGCAGAGAGTTCGTAAAACTAACCTCGCTCGTTGGACGCTGGAATTCCATTTATTACCGAAAGTAGGATGGTGTGGTTGCCGGAGGATAAGAAATAAAATGAGAGATTTTAAAAATAAACGGAAAGACGATGGAAACGGCTTACCACGAAATGAAGATACACTACCAGAGATATTCGCCGGCAAAAAAGCAGCAAAGCGTGCAAATAATATATATGACGTTAAATTTTACGACGTTCCCGAAATGAATACAAAAAAAAAAGAAATTAAAATTAAACATTCGTCATTTTTAGGAAAAAAACTAATCCAAAAAAAAAAAAAACAATAAAAAAACGTAATGCTGGTAAAAGTAAGCGGATGATAAAACGATCAATTTTTAATTGCGAGCTAAGTCATGTTTAGAAAATTCCATTCCAGTTACGAATTTTTAATGATAGAATCATCCGTTTTGTATCTATTCTCTATTACAATGCCGGGAGTTGAATTTTAAGTAGTTTGCAAATAATAAATGAGTAAAAAATAAATAAACAAGTAAATAGAATAATCTAAAGAAAAGTAATGTAATAGTTATAATGATAGGTATTAATTGATAGAGGTGAAAAACATTAAGACTTCGTCGTCAGATCGAGATCAGCGGTGCTTCCAAGCGCCTGAGGTCTTTGGTTAGAATACTTGTGCTTCGCCGTAAAGCGACATTTGATTGGATCGCGAAGTTCGAGATAAGGTTGATAATTATTAAATAATTGTGTATATATTATTTATTATCCGAACGGCATTCGCTATTCACGAAATATATGACATTATTTATATTGTAATAAAATCATTTAAAATCAAATCAAATCAAAATTTATTTTGTAATTTTTACAATGTAACTTACAATATAATTTATTTTAATCCGCAAATGCGCTCAGTTAGCGCGAGTAGCGGGATTATTGTTATTAATAATTGTACAAGGGCTTCCTATATGTGCATTTAATATAGTAAACGAACAACATAGGGTTTTATAGCTCAAGTTTAGGTTTAGTGAATGTGTTCTACACTATAATTGATAAATAATAATACACGGGATTTTTAACATCCCTTTGTAAACTTTTTTAACGAAATACACTCAGCGAATGCGACAATATTAGGTTTCCATCAAAAAATGAGTCGCTATATCAAATTGTTAACGTTTTTTCGCAGGTAGGATTTTCAGTAGTATTGCTTTACGTATTTTAGCGACGATAAACTTCCGCCGTACTGGAGTTGTCTCAATTTGCAGGTTGGTCCAGTGTGTTCCTGTAATGTAAGGCGATATTTTGAATTGATGCAAATAATTTAAGTGAAGTAGGTTTGACGCTGCCGAAAAGCACTGAGCCCCCCGTAATCAGATTTTGAAAAAACAGTGCCGAAAAAAAAAAGATACGAAGGTTTTTGCTGCCAGCCCCTCATTTTTTACGGCTTTTCCTTTGTTAAGCATTCGGTGAGCGATGATAACTTCTTTTTAGCTACTCGTTGAGTGATGCGTCCACAAAAGCCTTCTGCCGGAAGTTATTACTAGCATTTTTTTAAACATTTCATCAAATTTTTTCTCTTTCAATTAATTTTCTCTTCGTTGTAACATAGAGAATCGTAATAAGCGCAACGTTGAAATGTCCCTTTACAAATGGAAATTTAAACTTTCCTAATAAAAATACTTTGATCACAGAGAAATATATATATATATATACTAGCTGACCCGGCGAACTTCGTACCGGCACAGAAATAATAAATTTTATGTTAACTTGTTAGCTGAATTAAATTTAGTTTTTATTAATACTCAAAATGAATTAAGTTCAATAAATGTGCAAAAACCAAAAAAACAAATATTTTAATTACATTGAAATGAATATAATTCACGTGGCAGCAAGGTATTGTTCACCTTAGTAACAAAAATCAGTATAAATTTATATTAAAAATTTAAAGTAAATACTCAATTTATATACTTTTTAATAAAGTGTGTACTTTATGCAGTTAGATGATGATGGGCTATACACGAAAAAACAACGTGTTTCTAACGATCTCTAATTTCTTAAAGTAAATTTATACCAGTTTTTAAGATTCCGTACACACTATAAAATACAGAATCCCAATAAGATAGTTCGGAAACGACAAAATATTTATTTCTACAATAGTTCGGATACGGTTTGACTTATTGCAATTGGATCATAAATTACAATTAAACTTCTATCTGTGACAATTTACAACTTTAAACTGAGCGATTATCCTGGGCGACAAAAAACCGTCTAGAATATATAATATGGAATTTAGAACGACCTCAAAAATACCCTTAAAAAAATTGTAATTCGTTACCAGATAACTCTTTAAAAGCGAAATTCAAAACATAAGACAAAACGCAGGAGCCCTTTATGGAAATCCAAAAATTAACCACCCTTTTGGCCCAAAAACAGCAAAAAAAAAATGAATTTTCTTCATAAATATTTTTTTTACTTCGTACTCTGCTATTCGGAGCGGAGACAAATTCAACAAATCAAAGATCATAAAAATCTGATAAGTGGTATAACTAATCCGACTTTGTTTTATATATATGTAATATGGAATTCAGAATGACTTCAAAAATCACCCTTAAAAATTCATAACTTATCACCCGATAACCCTTTAAAAGCTAAATTCAAAATATAAAACAAAACACAAGAGCCCTTTTATGAAATTCAAAAATTACGAATAAAAAATTATTTAAACCTTCCTTTTGAACTGAAAACGGCAAAAAAAAAATTGAATTTTCTTCATAAATTCGTCTTAAATCTGAAAATTTTAAACTTTTTTAAATGAGTTGTAACAATATGGACCATTTTGATGAAAATTTTTATAAAGAAAGCTATTACAATACCTAACATCATAACGTGTGCAGTTACCACAATTCGACCTTTCGATTGCGTGTGAGCATGTGTATACTATGAACTAAGTTGAATATAGAAGCTATGTTGAATAGAAACTAAAAAACATGTTTTAATTAAAGGGTAAAAAAGATAAAACTCAAGCTATTTTCATAGCAGGTATATTTTTCAATAACGCAAAAAGTGAAGTAACAGAAGCGGTGTATTTACTTACCCCAGAAATTAATAAAATGACCTAGTAATCATTTTATTTAAATTTTTAAGTTTAGTTTATTTTTACCGTGATAATCATTTTATTTATAATTTTATAAAAATTAATTTTTTGTTAATTTCTTTTTATTCGTCCCTTATACATTTCTGTGCCCCTGGTCTCATCTCAACTATTTAAAACCCTCATATGTATTTCGTGTAGTGGACCGAATTGTGAATCTAAACCATTCTTGGATCCACTTGAATACACACAAAAAATTTCATCAAAATCGACCCAGCCGTCTAGGAGGAGTTCAGTCACAAACACACGCGCAGAAGAATTATATATATAAAAATATCTATTATATAAAGCTGCAAGAAAAAAAATCGTACAGACCGTTCTATAGTAGCTAGAAAGTTTATTTTTTTTTCAATCAACGTATTTTCTTCGTCACATCATAAGAAATTATAAGACCCTTAAAATTTTAAAATTAAAGGGCCCAAATTTCAAAAAATGTGAAAATCAAGTTTTAAGAAACAAATTTTTAAAAAATTCTGCAGCCGGTTCTATATGAGTTATGGTAATAATTTTTTTTTTTTAATCTGCACACTATGGCCTCCAGAATACAGGAAAAATAAAAAACTCGAAAAACTTTGATATTTAGAGACCAAAGTTTATGAAAATTCCTGCTTAAAGCGATAACCCTGGAAACTAAAAATAAGTGCACAGCCCTTTCCATGGTAGCTGAAGGGTCAATCTTTTTTTTAAATGATGTATTTCAATCGTTAGAATATAGGAAAAATACGAAACCCCCAAAATTTTGAAATCAAAGGACCCAAATTTTGAAAAATGTGAAAACCAAGTTTTAAGCAAAAAAATTTAAAAAAATTCCACAGCCGGTTCTATATGAGTAATAGTATTAATTTTTGTTTTAATTTGCATACTGTGGTCTCCAGAATACGGGGGGAAATATAAAAGTAGAAAAATTTTGATATTTAATGACCAAAATTTGGAAAAATACGTGCCTTAAGCGGAAATACTGGAAAATAAAAAAAAGTCCACAGCTCTTTCCATAGTAGCTGGAGAATCACTCTTTTTTTTAAATAATGTATTTCAACCGCTAGAATATAGGAAAAATACGAAACCTCAAAGATTTTAAAATTCGAGGGCCCAAATGTTAAAAAATGTGAAAATCAAATTTTAAGAAAAATTTAAAAGAAAAATTGTACAGCCAGTTTCATATAAGTTGCGGTATTGATTTTCTTTTTAACCTGTACACTAAGGTCTTTAAAATAGAGGGAAAATATAAAATTCGAAAAATTTTGATATTAAGGAACCAAAATTTTGGAAAATACGCGCTTAAAGCAGTAAAAAAAGTCTACAGATTTTCCCATGGTAGCTGAAGGGTCAATTTTTTTTTAAATGATGTATTTCAATCGCTAAAATATAGGATAAATACGAGAATCCCAAAATTTTAAAATTAAAGCGCCCAAATTTTGAAAAATGTGAAAATCAAGTTTAAAGAAAAAATATTTTAAAAAATTCCACAGCCGGTTCTATATGAGTTATGGTATTGATTTTCGTTTCAACTGCACATTAAGGTCTGCAGAATACAGGAACAATAAAAAACTCGAAAAATTTTGATATTTAGGGACTAAAATTTGGAAAAATGCCCGCTTAAAGAGGAGAGACTGTAAACTAAAAAAAAAGTCCACAGCTCTTCCCATGGTAGGTGGAGAGTCACTTTTTACTTTAAATTATGTATATCAATCGTGGGAATATTGGAAAAATACGAAACCCCCAAAATTTTAAAATTAAAGGGCCCAACTTTTGAAAAATGTGAAAATCAAGTTTTAAGCAAAAAATTTTAAAAAATTCCACAGCCGGTTCTATATGAGTTATGGTATTTTTTTTAGTTTCAACTGCACATTAAGGCTTGCAGAATACAAGAACAATAAAAAAACTCGAAAAATTTTGATATTTAGGGACCAAAGTTTGGAATAATGCACGCTTAAAGCGGAAATATTGGAAACAAAAAAAAAGTCCACAACTCTTTCCATGGCAGCTGAAGGGTCATTGTTTGTTTTAAATGATGTATTTCAATCGCCAGAATATAGAAAAAATATAAGACCCCCAAAATTTTAAAATCAAAGGACCCAAATTTTGAAAAATGTGAAAATCAAGTTTTGAGCAACAAATTTTTAAAACATTCCTCAACCGATCTATATGAGTTACGGTATTGATTTTCTTTTTAATTTGCACACTAAGGTCTCCAGAATACAGGAAAAATAAGAAATTCGAAAAATGTTGATATTTAGGGACCAAAATTTGGGAAGATACACGCTGAATGCGGTAAGACTAGAAACTTTAAAAAAGTCCACAGCTCTTTCCATGGTAGCTGGAGGGTCATTTCCTTTTTTAAATAATTTAATCGAATCGCTAAAATATATTGAAAATATGGGACCCCAAAAATTTAAAAGTCAAATGGACATGAAAAGTTTGATGGAATTCCTAAATAAAAATTCAAAGAATCAAAGGAAGAATAAATAAATAATAATATAAATCTAAACATCGATAATTTTAAAACTATGCCCTACAAAACGGTCCAAAATGAGGTAGTCATTTTGGAAGAGAAGATGGAGGGACTAATACAGGAACAAATTGTAAATTTAGAAGGAAAGTTTAACGAAGAGAATATCGGCTGGGAATATTGGCTTCCAAGCAAAAAATAGCACAACGAACAAGTGCATAGGATTGTTCATAAAATTGGAAAATCTCTGGATGAGAAAATGGTCTGCGATAGCGTATTTTTAGATGTAAGCCGATCATTCGATCGAGTTTGGCACGATGGTCTATTGCAAAAACTTCGACGCCATTTTCCCTATCAGCTGACCGAATTATTCCGGTCGTATCCGGTTCGGGCAGGCGTTCCTCAGGGGAGTGTAATTGAACCGCTTCTCCACCTTATCTATACAGCGGATATTCCTACTTCATCGCACGTTGATATCGCGACTTTTGCTGATAACATAGCGATCTTGTGTTCAAATAAATGTCCGAAAGTTGAACTCACAAAAACCTGCAGACAGCAGTTAATAAAGTAACATCTTGGTGCAAATTATGGAAAATAAAGAGTAATGAAGGTAAATCATCTCGAGTAACTTTCAGTAATCGAATAATCGATTCAACTAAAAATATAATTACAATTGATGCGGGGATTCCGTAGAAAAAAGATATAAAGTATCTTGGTATACATCTTGACAAACGCTTGACTTAGAGGAAGCACATTATAATAAAGCAAAATGAGTTGAACATCAACCTGGCTGCTGGGCAAGAGATCAACAGTGTATCTCTTGAATACAAGTTGCTACTTCACAATCAAATTCTTAAACCCGTCTGGCAGTACAGCTGTCAATTATGGGACTATGTTAAAAACAATAACGTTACAATTATGCAAAGAGTCCAGAATAAGTTATTACGCATGTCATCTCTGCTCCATGGTACATAATCAACGTCACGATCCATGAAGATCTTGGAGTTCAATTTGTAAAGAATGAAATAGCAACTGCTGCTCGACGATATGCTGCTTGATTGAAAGAACATTCTAATGGTACAAGAAAAGAACTGCCAAGTGACCTAAGCAAATGACGTAGGCTAAATAGAAAACAATTTCAAGACCTCATATAAGTTATATATAAATATATGTGTGTGTATGCATGATGTGTGAGGGTGTGTGTGCATACGTGAGAATACAATAGTAAGTGATGTATTTTGTGTATACATATAGAAGTTAATTTTTGCACCCTTCATTGGATGGGTTGCTTATTCATGTTATTTTAACTTATGTTACACTATTTCCCTTCCTTCGACCTTACCGAGACGTACGGTAAGCAGGAACAAAAATAAACATGTAAAACATAGACAAAAAAAAACATGAAATATACACAGTTGGACGACACTTTGCCACTCACCGCGATATTCGACTCACCGTGTCTCTCGAGTAGGGCATACATCGAATTCACCTGGAATAACGGGGCAGAATTTACACGGTAAATAAAAAATTTATTTCATTTCTTAATAGCGACGGACAACGGGCAAAGTAAAACAAAATGATACATAAAACATTCGGCGAGAGGAAAAAAAAATATAAATGATAGCAAAACGAAATTATTTTAATGGCGACTAAAAAAAATATGTTCTTCACATGAAATAATATTACGAAGATGACTTAGCTAAAAAACTAAATATACGATGTCGTCGACTTGCACAGGTAAGCGGTAAATGTTAAACGGACTATCTGACCGACGCCATCAGAAGCGAAAAAAGATAATACTGATAACTCTAACTATGCGACAGTGTCATCAAAACCTGAATATATATGTCATCGTCTCTATTAATACATCCACAGGAATGCCTTTGCGAACTAGGTCCGAACAATACAAGCACTGGAACTTTATTATTTCTATAATACGGCCGTTAGGGGCCAGGATTCCACTGCACTTTTACAATAGCTAGTTTTGTCATTTTTATCCCCAGCTCGCATGGGAACTGCTTCGGATGGTCCTCCAGGTACTCACAATTAAAACATGCCGTATCGATATGAGCTGTTATGGGTGGTCTGTAGGCTGGATCTGATATGGATTGAACCAATCATGCAATTAAAATATTGTACCTACCACATCTACAGGACATATATATCTTCTAGCCTCACTACTAATACACACTTTGGTATTTCGTTCTTCGATGTTGCGAAAAGGCGTTTGTCACACCAGCTTAGCTTCACTATATCATAGCCTGTCAGGTAGTTAGCTCTTACCCCTTCTCCCTATGACATTACCCCGTCCACTGCGCCAAAAGGTATATTTTCTTCCTACTCTTGTTATATTTTTTATTTTCATTAGACAACATATTATTTTATTAGAACGCCGCGCGTAATTACTTATGAACAATAGATTTTTTTCCGAGTCAACTAAGTAATATCTGTCTTACGAAGATGTAAGTTTTTTCTTCATTTGTCCTAGAACTTTTTCGATCCATTTTTTTGATTTTGTTTTTGTATCAAAGGATAATACCTGAATTATAGCACTTGCAATCCACACACCCTTCTCTCTTATATATTTTTTATTATTTAAATTTTTAAAATTACAATTTTTTATCAGAACGCTGTGCACAATTATCTTTAATTAATTTCCCCCTGATTGGTCATAATATTATTTAAGACTTTTTTTTCTAATTACATGCAGTAATGGCAACTTATTAAAATTTAAGTTTTTTCTTCTTATGCACTAAAAGAAAATATTTTATATAGCAAATAGAATAAAATGATTACCACTCCCCCTTGGTATAGTGGCTACAGCACACATCACCGGCGACCGCTCTTTCGGGCGTGAAAAAGCGTGCGCGACTCTATCGGGCGCAGGCGAACTCAGACCTTTTTACAGACCACCTACAGTGATTTCAGGTATCATCTGTTAAACGCTATCATTTGTGTTAGTGAGAAACACGAGTTACCAAATACAGCTATCAGAAATTCCGTCCAAAAAATACGGTTCTTCGTTTTAACGATTTATTTTTTCCTATAATCACAAAACACATAATTTACATGATTTTATTTCGTTATTCGCTTTTTTAAAATATTTTCTATTTTCTATTTTTTTTTGAAATAACGACTTCAGCGTGAAATACTGGTAAACAGACTTTCGCAATGTAAATTTAAGAGTTCTGTTAGCAATAGTGATACGAAACGGACGAAAATTATTAATATTAATAATCGGTCAAATGAATTGTCGATTTTTTTCTTTTTTTTTTTTTTGCTAACGTATAATCAACCGTATTTAAAAAATTACAAACTATCGACTCTACGTCATTTAAAGTGTAATATAACTGGATTGAATTTGCTTCTAATACATATTTGTTTTATTATCTTTCTTTTTCATTCGTATCTAGCAAGTTTATTTGAGGATACGTTTATTGAAGTTTTTTCTGTTATTTATAATTTTAATTATATATTTAATTTCTTGACCAATCAATCCTGGTTTCAAAGAAATATCGAGAATGACAAACAAAGGCGCAAAAATTTTTAAACATAAACACATTTATGTTAATACTGGGCGAGAAATATATACGATATTACAAATTAAAAATTAACTATCTTTGTTTTGAATTTAATATTATGTAAATGTAAATTATGGTAATCTTTAAATTAACTCACAGAATGTTTACTACATGAAACATCTTGCCCGGCTAACTTTTTTTTTTTTTCGGTTCGTTTAGGAAAATTTCCTATCTTCAAAACACTTGGCTAATATTATTTTCGTAAAAATTTTAATTCCGAGGTTTTTATTGCTTCAGAAATTAAAAACGGTCGGAGTGGACGGTAAGCTGGGGCGATACATTCAAAGCTTTCTAACCGAACGATTAATACAAATAAGAATCGGTTCAGCAATCTCAGAACCCATCTCTATTGAGAATGGAATTCCGCAGGGCTCTGCTTTAAGTGCAACCCTATTTATATTATATATTAATGACATCGCTGACTGCATAAAACCTCCAGTAGTAGGTAGATTATACATTGATGATCTCAATATATCTCTTTCCTCTGATAATCCTTCTCTAGCTAAATCCATATTACAAAAAACAATTAATAAATTAAGTAAATGGTCTGAGAACAACGGATTAATGTTTTCCAGTCAAAAATCTATATGTGTTGATTTTCATCTAAAACGCCAACCTCAAAACCAAATACAACTGTTCCTAAAAGAATCGCAACTCCAGTTTAAATCATCAGCAACCTTCCTGGGAGTGTCACTAGATCCTTCGTTGACATGGAGATACCACGTAACTAATCTAAAGTCAAAATGCTATCATTCCTTGAATATAATGAAATGTTTATCCAACCGCAAATTCAATATCCACCCAAAGCTACTACTAAACATATACAAAACATTAATACTCAGTAAAATCAATTATGCATGTCAGGTGTACTCATCAGCAAAGAAATCAGTATTAAAGATACTTGATCCAATACAAAACTCTGCGCTTCGCATTATCCTGGGAGCACACCGTACTTCACCTTCATCCAGTTTGTGTTCCTTAACGGGGATATTACCCCTAAAATACAGTCGCTCGTTACATAGCTATCGTAGTTTATTAAAGTGGTCGACTGAAAACAAAATAGTTTGCCCCTTCAAACCTGCTTTCCCCAACGATTTACTACCAAAAGTAAATAAATTGCTGCATAAACATAATGTACCCCTTCCGTGCCTGGTGGAAGCTAAGAGGTTACCACTGCTTCCACCATGGGACCAGTACCCAGTAAAAATAAATCTATCACTATTAGAGTACAATAACTCGCAAACAGCTATAGAAGATCTCAAAAAGAAGGCAATTGAGGTGATTAACAGATACGAAGATTTCACAAAAGTGTATACAGACGGATCTAAGGCGTGTACAGGTATATTGTCACCAGCAGCGTGTGCCTACGAAATTGATGGAGTACTAGTAGGGGTCCGTTTAAATGATGCGTGTTCGGCACTGGATGCAGAAATGCTTGCAGTTCTGCTCTGTCTCCAGGAGTACAACAGTTCCAAAGCTCAACCGAAAAAGATTTTGATAATTACTGATTCTCTGACCACCATACAAAATCTACAAAATAATAATGCAGAAGAATCAATCGCGCAAAAAATCCAAGGGACTCTGCTATTGCTAGACCAGAAGGGCTTTCGGTTTGAGTTCCTATGGGTCCCTGCACATACTCAGATCCCGGGGAATGAGCGCGCGAATCTAGAAGCTCGGTCTGCTATGTTATCTCCAATGCCGCGTAAATCAGGAGGCCCAACAACACTCGATATTTTCCTACGCGAAAGACTAACTGAGCAGTGGAGCAAAGAATGGATGTCAAAGACTACGTTATTGCGCCAAATTAAGCCGATGATCGATCCATGGTGGCCGCCGACTGATAGCACGCGTGTCGAATACACAACGATCAATCGGCTAAGAATAGGGCACACAGCTAAAAGTCATGACCACATACTGCAAAGAATAACTATCCCTAATACATGTCCATACTGTGGTGAATTAAAATACCCGTCAGTACAACACATCATAATTGAATGTCGCACTTTTAATGCAGTCCGTCCAAGCACTTTCACAACGTTATCAGAAATATTAAGCGACAAATCATATAACACCTTGAAGAAGTTCATTCAGGATGGCGGACTGTTGGGTGGTCTTTAGGTAGCCTGGGCAGCTCTCACCGTGATAACCTTAGTAGTTAAAAACGGTATTTCATAAAAAAAAAAAAAAAAATAAAAAAAATAAAGCCAATAAGGAAGAATCTTTCAAACCTTGAATTTTTTGAAATATTCCCGATAAATTCACTGCGGGAAATTCTATTTTATAAAAATAGATAATCTTCTTCTGTATATAAATAGGCAAAGACAAAACTGTTAGTACTTCCTTCTCTGCTGTTTATTAACCGATTTTCTTGCTTTTTTTTTTCTGTTTAGTAACTATTGATGATCTTTAGAGCTATCAGTATATAAAATTTTGGAAACAATTATACTTTTTGTTTCGTATTTAAATAAAAAAGTAATACAAAAAGTGAAAAATGAAATCGCTGCAGCCAGTAAATCTGTTCTTATTGAAATGTTTTAATTTTTCTTAATAATCATCATTATTGGCTTTTTTACAGTGTACTAAATCTTAAGGTCTCACTTAATTTTTGTATTGAAAGTATAAATAAAAGTATATGTTCTCAGATATATGATGAATGAACGTAAAAGAGTGGGAAAAAAATTTTGGAAATATACAAATTCATATATATTTTCCTAAAATTTTTAATGATAATTATGGTCGAATTTGGACCATTGGGAACACTAGTATTTATAAACACGTGACTGAAGTGGCAAACTGTAAATATATGAGATACATCTACACTGCAAAATGATTTAATCAACCCAGAATAACACTCCTACTGAATAGCGTGGACTCATCAAATTAAATGACGAATTAAAATCATGGCTTTTATAATCTTTTTGTATTTACCTGAAATTTCGTACAAGCAAGAATATATAAATTGACACATTCCCCGTTTTTAGAATTAACTTAAAAGTATTAACGACTTAGTAATTATATAATGATTCATTAACGTTAGTGTGGTGAACATTAACGTCCCAAGTCCGAGTAAAAACAGTCAGTGAAAGTTTTTATACATATAATAATTGAAAGTTTTTAGAATATTTATTAATTAATAAACTGGCGTACTTTGGCGGATAGTTTTCACAAAATTAAAAATGCAGTATCGCGATTTTTTTTTTTATTTTCTAGCCACTAATGCTTAATTAGTAACCTACATGTTTATGCCGGGTGGAGGAGTAATCACATTTTTTTATAATCTTTTTATACCTACCTGGGGAGTCGCATCATTTCGGCCGCAGCACGATTCGCCGCGTTACATTTAGACTTCGTTCTTTTTGCAAGTAAACCTAGTTTAGGCTTAGTGAGTTTTTTATTTTTCTTTTTCTTCTATAATTATCATATTTAAGGCGTAATGAATCAAAAAAAAACACCCGTGAAATTAATAATTAATTTGTTTAGAAAATAAACCAGCTGTTTTCAAAAAGAATCATTTTCGGTTATAAAGACTTGAAGTGCTGATTATGTATTTGTTTAACGGGTTATTTCAATAAAAAATTTCAGAAAGAATTAGTAGATCATAGGAATAATTTGCCTCTGTGACAGATTTTCTGCTTTCAAAGGAAATCTAAGTGCTTTATAATAATTTTTTACATTCACAAAAAATTAAAATTAAATTAACTTCAGTGATTATGAAAACTAGTAAAAAAAATTGTTTATTACTTTTAAGATATTATTCTACTATTTTTATGTTTATTTTTAACGGAACCCATTCGTTTGAGCCAAATCGACTAGCCCTGTTTTCAATTTAGTATTATGTAAATTGAAATTACGGTAATTCATACTTATCATATTAAATCCTTGGCGGTTAACACATTATGCTCAACTACTTTGCTGTATTTGCAATAAAATTATATTTTATTTTTTTTAAATTAATTTATTTATTTTTTTTAAAATCTAGTTACCTGAAAAATAAATATTTTAGAACTAGATATTTAATCCAGCACGTTATGTAACATGGATTAATCACTTGGAATCTGTTTTTCTTATTACTATGAAATATGACCTACATAAACCAGAATTCATTTTTAAAACATGCAAAAACATCAATAGAGCAACTCATTTAGTAATGAAATTAATATAATTAAGTAACAAAAATTTTCCGATTTTTAAACAACTATTTGACATTCTTAAAAGTATATATTTGTTTTATAACCGTTATATGCAATTATTTTAGAAAACAAATAAATATTGATCGCCAGTGAGTATTCCTAAAAAGTACAACAGCACTAAAAGCATACATGCGGAAAATAATTTTATGGATATATTGTAAACTGCTCGTATTTCTCAAACGGGCGTTAATTTTTTTTTTTTCGGTTCGGTTCTCATCATGGGAGATTTCCTACGAGTGACTGAAAAGAGGTGATGAATAGAACCTCGAATATTTTACAATACGCGAATCCGTAGGAATAAAAGAAGAAGAAAAAGTGATAATATCATCATGGAAAAAATCGTATATTTTTCTTGGAATTGACTATAGGTTTATTGTAAAGCAGTTGTTATTATTTCGGCGGAAGAAGAATTACTAGAATATTTTTCGAATAGGCTATTCTTAATAATGACCGTAGTACGGAGAATTAACGAATGAAACTGTTTTCTGTAAATAAGTGTAGTGCTTTAGTCTGTTTATTTTACCAAATCCTGAACAGCTTCATAAGAGGTGAAATTTATTTATCTGCATTGTTCATAACCGGTACGATTGGCTATTCAGTTTTAAATTTCTAAGAAAATGGTTAATTTTCCTAACAGAAGAACATAACAAAATGTGCAACGAATGCGTGTAAAACATGTCATTATTGTTATTTTTACTTTTCTGTTCCGAAAAAAAAAGAATGCCGCAAAGGATGTTGACACATAATGGTTTCTGTCATTCGTCTTTGAACGTGATAAAGAAAACATAGTCTTATTGATAAAAGTAACCGAGTAAAAAAAAGAAATATGTCGATTGCGACAAACGTTTGTTGAAAGTCGCAACAAATTATAATCAGCTTCAGCTTGAAGATTATCTTCGTGGTGTACCACATAATGTAATTAGTTAACTTTAGTGTTTGCATGTATTATAGGTATTATTATTATTCTTATATGTAAGATTTCGAAATCGTTTATTTCTATATTTGTAATTAATGCTATTATTATTATATTATAAATGCAAACTCTTATTTTGTTGGGAAAACCTGAAAGAGGAAAAACATAATTTCTAATTCGACTAGCTGTATGAACACTCGTTGTACCTTGTATGTATATATGGTTTGAGAAATTACCATTCCTATGGAAAGGGGGGGATAAAGTTTTATCGCAATACATACTATAGGTTTTAAATTGTTGGTAACTTAAATATTGTTTATGCGTGTTACAGAAAATACCTATTTATTAAATAAAACTGTATCCATTTCATATAAGAAAAATTGATTCCTTATCGAAGAATAATGAGGATATTGTTCCAATTTTTGTGGTTTTTGAAAATTTCAGTTATTACTAAACGACCAAACATTGTAATTTGTGTAGTATGCTGTAAGCTAATTTAACAGGCTCAGCTTGATATTGGCACAGTTGTGTTTAAGCCGTATGTGAAAAAAAGAAACAAAAAAAAACGACGGACTAGAATATTATTTTTCTTATAAATATGTTCAAAATTTATCCTCTTCTCTTCTCCATGCCTACTTCATGCGACATTTTATGTTTTCGTTTACTACAAAATATGCACGCAGGAGCAAGTTCATTTT
This sequence comes from Icerya purchasi, assembly GCA_039619475.1. Lineage (NCBI taxonomy): Eukaryota > Metazoa > Arthropoda > Insecta > Hemiptera > Monophlebidae > Icerya > Icerya purchasi. The sequence continues at coordinate 117,463,656 of CM077116.1, read as the reverse complement.
TTCATAAATATTAAATATTTTTTTCTTTCTGTGCGTTTTACTTTTAGGCCAAATGAGGTTAAATGTGAAAATTAACCTAAAGGAATCGAACAAAAATAAAAACAAACATACAAAGGCCAACTGACAAATCATTTTGGAATAAATTAATGAAATAACTATATAAAAACAAATAGACGATCGTGCTCATTTTAACAATTACTCATTCATACTGTTTGATCACATTTTGCCTCAACGGGACTTTTCTGTTCAGCAAATACAAAAAGAAAACAAGCAAGTGTACGGATAATTTAGTATTTGCAACCACACATCATAAGTATCGAAATGCAAACCGGGTAAAGGTCCTTGATTGAGGTGCCCAACAGTCGAAAAAGGTAATTCTCATTTAGGTTTTGCAGTCATTACCAATAAGCAGGTATAGAGAACTAAATATAGCTTCTTTCATATTATTCACTACCGTCACTAAAGATTTTTTTTTTTTTTTTTTGAAATAAAACTAAAAAACCTTTAGTAAAGAAAGCCGATATGATGAGAAACAGAAGTCAAAAATGGTTACTATTATAAATATTTAATGTAAATTGATAGAACAGTGATTCGAATAACGAATACTTGCAAATTATTCCTTTTAAAGCTTTGTGTTACTCAAATTTAACCCACCTAAACTGACAATATTTAGAAATTATTATTGAAATTTAGTGTGATAAGTTAGTAAAAAGACGAAATTCTAGAAAAAAAAATTTGGTTAAAACGCGTTTTGTAACCAACAAAAGTGTTAATTACAAAGTGGTTATAGCCATTCATGGTTCTTTTCCTTTTTTTATTAAACACTATTTCACAGTAGAAAATTACTTAATCGCTTTTGTTTCTGAACTTACTTCTTTACTTTTTCTTTTTCCCTACAAAACACGCATCAAGTATTGCCGAGTCGATTTTTCTAATTATTATTACTTTTTTATGAGCCGCTCACTTCATTATTAGACAAAACAAAAAAATCTTCTTCCTTATTAGCTGTATTAAAATTTTTATGAAAATAATATTAATCTAGTGTTTTGAAGATTGAAAATTTTTCTAAACGAACCGAAAAAAAAAAAAAGTTAGCCGGGCAAGATGTTTCATGTAGTAAACATTCTGTGAGTTAATTTAAAGATTACCATAATTTACATTTACATAATATTAAATTCAAAACAAAGATATTTAATTTTTAATTTGTAATATCGTATATATTTCTCGCCCAGTATTAACATAAATGTGTTTATGTTTAAAAATTTTTGCGCCTTTGTTTGTCATTCTCGATATTTCTTTGAAACCAGGATTGATTGGTCAAGGAATTAAATATATAATTAAAATTATAGATAACAGAAAAAACTTCAATAAACGTATCCCCAAATAAACTTGCTAGATACGAATAAAAAAGAAAGATAATATAAGGAATATGTATCAGAAGCAAATTCAATCCAGTTATGTTACACTATAAATGACGTAGAGTTGATAGTTTGTAATTTTTTAAATACGGTTGACTATACGTTAGCAAAAAAAAAAAAATGAAAAAAAACGACAATTCATTTGACCGATTATTAATATTAATAATTTTCGTCCGTTTCGTATCACTATTGCTAACAGAACTCTTAAATTTACATCGCGGAAGTCTGTTTACCAGTATTTCACGCTGAAGTCGTTATTTCAAAAAAAAATAGAAAATATTTTAAAAAAGCGAATAACGAAATAAAATCATGTAAATTATGTGTTTTGTGATTATATATATATATATATATATTTATGCATATATAACATGCTATAGGCGCGGAAAAAATAAATCGTTAACGAAGAACGGTATTTTTTGGACGGAATTTCTGATAGTAGTATTTGGTAACTTGTGTTTCTCACTAACACGGATGATAAAGTTTAACGGATGATACCTGTAAATCACTGTAGGTGGTCCGAAAAAAGGTCTGAGTTCGCCTGCGCCCGAAAGTGGCTGCGCCCGATAAAGTCGCGCCCGAAAGAGGGTGACCCCTCATCCCCGACTTTGGATTACCCTTTACGTTACATAAACCACTAGATCAATTCTGGGTTTGCCAAAACTTTTACCAATTGTTACATTTAAGTTATATAAAAAAATTAAATTTCTTCTAAAAAGATCACAAATATTTTTTTTTTCTTAATAGATTGATTTTTTATTTTTAGTGTTAGAGACTGAAAACCTTATACTTATAAATTCTATATGAATAGGAAGGAAATAATGATTCTAATTTCACTAACATTCTGTATATCATATATTCTTATTATACAAATGTACAACTTATAATTACAAACAATTACAATAATTACATGAAAACAAATATTTTAAAAAAATTATGAAAAATGAAGTAAAAAAATTGTACAAAAAATATATGAAAATTAATAAAACAATACGACTTTGGAATATTTACATTATTATGATCTACACATATTTTCAAAGCTTGCTGTTTCGCATCTTCATGAATCATTATGCTCATCCTCGACTTTCATATTATCCCCACAGTCCCACCAGGCGAATTTCGATTTAGGCGATTGTAGCTGTATTAATTGTGTAAAATTTTTATCCAGGCAAACTGGAAATTACCTTCCGTTCTCCAATATGAAATATTGGTATGGTTATGATAGTTGTTAACACACAGTTTTTTTCTAAAAGCGGATACAACTTTTATTTCATATTTACTGATGTGTTAGAATGCCCTTTTATAGACATCAATAGGAGAACTATATGAAAATTGAGAAGAATACTGACTCCTGATTGGCTGATTGAGCATTGAAAAAAGGTGATTACAAATCATCGGGCGGGAACAAGTGGTAAATGAGTTATTGCATAATAAAACATCAATACATCCATGCAGTCGTGATAACCGTTACATACATACTAGATGTCGATAAAAACTTGCGATCTCCTTTTTTCTATTTTTTATTATACTTTTATTGATTGCACATATACGAAATTTAGAAAAACTAAGTAATTGAATAATACTTCCATAAACATCCGGACTAATTCATTCACTGATGAAAATGAATATACAAATAATGATTTAGCTTTATGTAAACAAATATCTGAATTCACCGGAATTCATTTACATGTCACTTTTGCACTAGTGGCTTTATCTGTGTCTCATTTTCAACCATAATCTGCGATGAATCAGCACAAATTCAAAACTGGCCTCCTTTAGCTTTCGTACATTGAAAAAAACGGTACACAACTCTAAAGGGGGGGGGGGGATTTTAAGAATATCGGCATAAACTACAATATTGCGGAAATTTTATTCATCCTGTAGAAAACTTCGGTAATCGTAATACACACTCGGTAGAGACAAAAATGAGACTGCCGTATCGACTGCGCTGTTTATCGAATCTTTTACTTCATTCATATGTAAATAGATTTTGATTCATTTTTTTTTTTTTTTTATTGATAAATTTTAATCTTCTCTTTTGCTTCGCTGGTCACTATAGTGTGTATTGATTACCTCTGGCATCGACGGGCAATAATGATTGTTTGCCAAACACAAGTAATCCATAAAAATTAATTGCGATCGGATTAATATTGTTTTGAGTACGGCAACAGAGTCAAAAATCCTAATTTCCATTTTTTTTTTTGGGCTCGCGTTTGACTTTGACCCAGCCACTGGAATGTATTATTCTAATAAATTAGATTCTGAGGCGATAGGAAAGAATAAAAACAAGGAGTGATGGAAATGGGAAGAAAGGATAGAGGAACCATTGTAATGAGCCGGAAGCCTAAAAACTAAAATTTTCGAATACAAAAGGGAACACTCGCTAATAGGAGTCGAACATTCGAAGAAAACATGGTTTGCGTCGCATTCAAAAGGAGAATCAGAGTTGTGGAGGGGACAAAGAGGAAAAGGTGATAATGGAAAACGAAAGCAGGAAGCGGGGGATGATTAATTCTTTATCTAATTAAGGAGGCAATAGTAGAATAACGACTGAACGGAATGGAAAGAAACCAAGGCTGGGAACTAGGTGCAGGCTGTACGAAACGATAGTGTGAAGCAGGATTAGAGAATACGAAAAAGGTAGCTACCCAACCAAAGTCTGGAATGATTGATTGAAAAAGTAGGACTAAGTCGGAAGCTGGAAAGAAGCTAGAAAAAGAACCATTGAGGGCGACCGATTGAGCTAGAAAATCAGCGGTGTCATTGCCCTCAATGTCAAAGTAACTGGGAATCCATAGATGATGTAATCTTTTTTGAAAGAAATTGGTCCGTATTTTATTTATGGTGATTTATCGGTGCAATTTATTATTGAAATTAAAAGAAACAAAAAAAAAAATTTATTTTTGGCCGATAAGCGGCTAACTTTGCTCCGCTTCACGATAAATATGTAAATAGAATGTAACGGGAAAGAAGTAATTTGAGAGAAAAGTATTTTTTTTCATTAAAAAAAGAAATAACATGAAAGGATCTAATGAGGAAAACAGGAAAAACGCAAAACTAATTTATTCTGATCGTTTCTAAAAGGTAAAACTTGTTTTTTAAATGTTTTTCGAGTTGGCCATTTGTCGAAATTACTGGTTTCGTTCCGATTTGTTATTCGTATATATCGTTTTAAAAAGTTCTCACCAATTCTTTCTATCACTCAGCAACGCCTATTAACTTAAGTCCCTTCGTGCTTCAACGCGGTAACGCTGAACCCACTCCAATTATGTTTCCGTTCACCTTTTTATCTCTACGGTACAAAATGCATTTTCGCTCATGAGCGCAACACATTAAATCGTTATCGCGCGTTGCAAGTTTTGACCGACTTTGCGTCTCATTGTCAAATATAGTGATTTACGGTAGCTGCTCAAATTTATGAAAATAGTACATTGTCCGTCAATTGTAAAAAGCTTTTTCGAAATCGTTCAATCCCTCTCAGAAACTAGGTTAACCCCAAAAAATTCGTCATTGCTGCTAAAATATTTTTTAAACTGATTCTTGCTCGTTTGCTATTGACGTTAGTTCAGCAAAAATACAAACTTTTGACATTTTCAGTAGAGTAATTCGAACCTAGTGTTCTACTCGAATGAAAGATCAAGGCTTAACCAACTAAGCTATGGTAGCTGGCTGGAGTTAACACAGTTGAGCCGGGTTCATTTTATTTTTTTGCTTTGGCCCGACATTAAACGCTAAATAGCCAATGTTTAAAATAACTTTTTGTTGCTCAGCGTAAAAAATGCTGTTAGACGTTCTGGTTTGAACTGTCCTGTACCGGAGAAAGCCGGATGCTTTGATTAAAAAATATAAATTTTTGACGTGTTAGAATTATAGATTGTTCGAATAATTACATTTCCTTTTTATAATTCTATTGAACTTTTCCTCTTCAGTGAAGTTAATATAATATTAACGTAGATGTGTAAGGACATCGATAGTCCTCGTGGTTCTATTTTCGGTTTACATTCCGCCTGTGACGATTTCGCAATGTTACTTTTCAGCTGACTAATCCTATTTGAAAGTGAGTTTGATTCGGTTCCCAATTTTGTATATCTTTAATTAATATTTATTTACCGTAACATAATTATTGTGTGCCATAAAACCGCCTAATAAATTCGTGGTTAATTTCTTTTCAAATAGTGAATGTAGTATATCTTCTAACTTTCCAATCCTCTTTTGTTCATATACTACTTAAAACATAGTTTCCTCTTGTAAAAAGAACGACACGCCCTTATTATTTACAGTGAAAATTCTTAGAAAATTTCTCCCCAATATAGGCAATAATTTTCAGGCTATAAAAACGATTAAAAGATAAAATCAAATATATAAACTAAAAATTTAAAATAAAAATGCGGAAAAGGTTGCACCAATGTATTAAGCAATTTTCGGTTAACTCTTATTAATGTAGACTTTGTTGGCCCTAAATTGCAAACACTAAATGGTCCGGAGCTTTTGTGTTATTTGTTTTTGGTCTGACCCAAAAATTCATATTACCGCTTGAAGCTTTAATATGTATAGCGGAGTTGTTTCGTCTTCTTTTCGATTTGGACATCTATGGACCCCTCTGGAAACAACAAAAGGCTCGTTTACTATAAATAAATTTCTTTATCAAATACTTCAAACTGATATTCCTCGTGGAAATATTTGATAGACAGTGTTGCTATAAATAAGATTTGCTTCTAATAACGGTACTGCTATTTAATTTTTTTATCGCTTATTTGGTAGCGCGGTATCCTGGTGGTTAAGATGGTTGGCTACGAAACCAGAGATCATGGGTTCGAGACTTGTCTCGTTCCGGATCCAGGTCGCTTCCAACCAGCTTGAAATAGTTGGGTACCAGAGAAATCTGAAAAAATAAAGGCAGACGAGAAAAATGATTCTCGTTAATGTCGTCGGGCTTAGCACAGTGTAAGTCTTAACTTCACAATCCCCGACTCTATCTCAAAGGTATGGGACTTGATTTTGTTCTTTTTTTTTTTATTGTGTATTTATTTAAGTATATTTCATTCATTATCGGGAGTAAAACACCGTGTTTGCCCAGAGTGTATACAATTTTCCTTATTTGATCAAAAAGTGACAGCATGAAGGAATTTAGAATTCCGATCATGTACAGAAAGGGAATGGGTAAGTTGTAATAATGATTAAGAAGTCGAAGGGACAGTAACTTAAAACGTAGAATAGTACATATACAGTCAAATGAAAGAGACATTCTAAGAAAATATGTTGGAATCAGAGCCAGTTTTATAATTGAGTTTAAGGTAGCAGTGTTTAGGGTCATGGAGAAAGTAGTAAAATATAATTAAGGCGTAAACGAATACGAGATATAACAGTAGAATGACGTAATGAAGGAAAATGAAGCAGGAAGACTCGGTTGGTTGGATAAGTAAATAGAAATTTTTTTTAGAAAAAGAACGAACATAAATATTTAATAAGTAACTAGCATTTCATTTTTTGCATAGTTCCGAAACAAGTTAGAAACAGGAATTTTAGCGAAACGTTCGATGTTAGCGAATAGTTTAAAAAAGCACGAAAAATGACGCATCTCTCCTTTTTTACGACATGAAAAATCAGATTTCTTTGTTCTGAATTTAGTATTATGTAAACGTAAATTATAGTCTTATATACGGAATCCTCAGCGCATGAAACATCATGCTTAACTGAAATTGTTTCATTTATAGTTTGGTAGAAATAATTTTTCTGCGCGGCAAATTTTTGTAATAACAGATGTATTTTCACTTAAACTTTAAACTTTACTGTTGTTCAGAATTTTTATTTTGTGGGCAATTTATTGACTTTTGTCGTACCGAACCCAAATTTATCGTCTAGGTAGATTGCCTTTTTAGTATACATTTTCTGGCGGGAAGTTAGTTTTGTTTTTTTTTTTTTTATTTAACTTTTTGTGCACGTCAATGGTGGAACCTACCCAACGCAGTTTTTGTTGTTCCATTATGATTTCTAGGAAAATATTTAGCCAACTTCAAAGACGGATCCTATTTCATTTTTATATAATATCATGTCCCTTTGGTTAGCAACCCGTTGGTGGATATTTTGTAAAATTGAAGAAAAGAAAGAATTTGGAAATATAATTTTACTGTACATTCAAGAGGTTACTACTGATAAATACAAAAAATAATATAAAAAAATTGAAAGAAAAACTTCAACTCATTAATGCGAGAAAAAGAAGGAAAATAATTTATTCAGGTCCATAAAATTAGGATATTTTAAGAGAATGAAATAAAAACGTTAGTCCAAAAAATTACATTTCAAATCGATATCGAGCAACGTTTTTATCCCATTCTTTTAAAGCATTTTAATTTGACGGACTTGTAGAAAGTATTTTATTTATTTTTATTGCATTAATAAATAAAATCGTTTTTTTTAATTTTTTCCATTATTTTATTTTACAACTTTTAGTTACATTTGTGGACTAATTAAAGCGTAAAAGAAAAACGAAAAAAATCTATCTAAACGGTACGGATGTTGCGTGAGAATAAGAAAATAAAGGAGAATGAAATTTTTCGAATAACGATTTTAGTTTCAAATAACGTGATTTTTACTTAATAGCCGGGAATAATTGGTCAGATTTTTATTTTTATTTGCACTCTTTCATCAGTTTTCCCAAAAACCTTAATTTATCTAATCAAAAACAACTTTATCCTGGGAAGGTTTTTCTTTTTTTTCACAAAAACCTTCTACACAGGTTCGGATCTATCTAGGTGCCAATTTTTATAAAGATTGTCCTTGCCGCTTTCGAGGTGCTAGCGTTCCAAGATTTACAAAAATGCAAGAATATAAACAATAAGGTCAAGTTAAGTAAAAGCATTTTAAAAGTGTCAAAATAAGCCCGGTCTTTAAGGTTGGTCAAATAACAAAAAAAAATTTTGTAAGAAGTATTATGGATAACGTACTTTGTCTATTTGCTGCAGATATTTACGAGATACCTCTCGGGTTCGTGTGGACAGAACTGTATAGTCAGATTGGTGGAGCAGTAAACGTTAGATTATAAATGAACGTGTCGAAAAATTCGCGGTCACACAACACCAAGAAAGCGTAGTTTCGATGATACGGTTACTTTAGCGAGATCGGAAAATTAAATTGATCAGAGAAACGATCGAAATTAAAAAAATACAAAAACTTTAACAACTGCAATGGCTGCGAAACGTATAGATCCTTTGATAAGTCAGTTAAAATTCAAAATTTCGAATAGGAAGAAAATTCAGTGTCTACCAATCAGAGCGCTGATATTTTATTCATACTTTTCATTATATTTTACTTTTTCCGTTTTATCCTTCGCTCACTTCCGTTTCGCGAAAGCATATCTGTCAGAAACGTTAATGCGTAATAATTCTGACATGGTTTTCGGCGAAAAAAATAACACTGATACATCTACGAACCACAAAAGCGTGAAAATCTATTCATCTCAGCTAAAGCAACTTAAACTTCAATTTCGCTGCTGCGGACTGGATACTTTGTAAATTCTTATTTCTTAAATTTGAATGCACATTTTAATAATTTTAAATTAACAGAACTTATTCCTCTTACATACATTACCTTATCGGTTTCAACAAAGACTTTAAAATTTCATGAATGATTTCAAAGCAGCCTTGTCTCAAGTAAATTTGTTTTAAGACAATACGTAGTATAAATAGTTGAAATTGTCACCTTCGAACACGGCGAGAGAACATTTCTTCTGAGGTGCATTATCGATGAACAAAATTAATAATTTAGGTGTTCTTATTACGTGTTTGGGTTTCTTATTTTTAAAATAGGGTTTACTTGTAATTGTGAATTACGCAATACTTGATCTAAGAATGAAAAAGTTACTTTTTAATAAAATAATCTGTCCAAAGATTCTTCTCTCCTTGGTGTAGGCAATTTAATAATTTCAACGAAGACTATATACGAAGAGTACAACCAAGTCACGTGGTAGTAAGCACCCGCAGTAATTGTGATTTTGTGTTTTGTAGGGCGTTGAAGCGATCTAACACATCAGAGCAAAGTGAGACGAACTCCCAAAGGGAGGTCCTTTAAGAATGCCGCACTCGTTCGGTGTAATTCAAACAGTGGAAAGTGTAGCTTCACATTCGTATTACTTATTTATGAACATATTATTGAGAAAATCGTATAAAATAAATAATACAGCTCAACTGATTTACCAAACAGGCTAAATATCGCGATAGCGGTGACAAAAAATGAAGTTAAAAAATTCGAAAGATTTTAAAAATACACCATTACGTCACAGCAGGTAATTTTAAATTTCTGTAAAATTGTGCGCAAAGCAGTAAAATATAACAGCGAATTATATGTACAAAAAATGATAAATACAATCTTTTTTTTTTTTTTTTTTTGAAAATATATTTATTTATTAATATTTATACATTTCCTCGTCAAGCTATACGCTTGTCGACGAGTTTTCTTACATCTAAATATGCCTACATTATACTACTTATATACTATACAATTTTATCGCCGCGCAAATCATTTGATTACAGACTTATCCTATTTTTCCTTATTTCTAACTTAGCTATAACTAATCTATTCATTATTTTATTTTTATTTTTCATTATTTCATTTATTTATTTTGTTCCGTCTCTTGCCCTTTCTCTTTTTTCACTTTTGTTTATTACTATTTCCGTACCCTCTTCTCTTATTTCATGCTTATTATTGTTCCTATATTTCCCTCTTTCTGTAGCCATTCCTTTATTTTCTTTTTTTTCACCCCAATTTTTTCCTCCTCTATTATTTCTTTAGGCATTTTATTTAATAACTGCGTTATAATGTATTTGTCTGTTTGCTCTCCCATTTTTGTTTTAGCCAACGGCAGTTTGTACAAATAGTTTTCTCTCAGCCCGTATTCTATTTTTATTCTTTCTTCCAATTCTATTTCCTGCTCTGTCATTATGTATTCCCATATCTTTATGAATAAATACATTCCTCTAACGCTCAGTACGTCTTCTTTTTGTATTATTTCACTTTCAGTCTTGTATTTGTGATCCGATATCAATTTCAAGCATTTTATTTGCAGTTTACTTATTTTCCCCACGTATGTTTTCCTAGCCATTCCCCAGGCTTAAATTCCATATCTGATTCTCGATTCCACTAGCGCATGATACACCATTTTTAACGTTTTATTTGTTGCATATTTCTTTAAAGTGTGTATAATGCTGGTAATGTTGCCCTAATTTTCTTTGTAATGTATTCCGTATGTCCGTCCCACCTTAAGTGTTGGTCCACCATTACCCGCAAATATTTATATTGGGTCACTACTTCTATCTTCCGGCAATTTATCTTCTCACATTCATTTCTTTCTTCCCACTCATGTACACATTCGTTAGTGTGCATTATTAAATTTGGACAGTATTCATCATACCTATCCCTTTTCATACGTAATACCATTGCTTTAGTTTTTGATACATTAATTCTTAGATTTTTATCGTTTAAAAGTTCGTCATCCACAGACGTTTTATATGCTTACATTTGTTTATGTAAAAAATGAGGTTTGCAAAAAAGATAGGTACCCCACAAAACTATATTCACATTATGTTTCAATCCAGCTGACTTGAATATGTAAAAATTTGTAGTCCATATCTCGCACATCCCAGATCATTTTTTTTTTTTATTTACCATACCATGTACAACATCTTTGGCTGGAAGTGCGGAAAAATGGGCATTATATTTTTTTAATTAGTCCAGACTACTTCAGATTACAATTATAATATCATGTATGATTTTGCTTTTGTTTTTTTTTTGGGGGGGGGGGGGAGAGCGTCAATATAGGACATATGTATAATTAACTCTCTAAAGTTTTTAATCAACGCAAAAAATATAGAAAATTTTACGATACATACATTTATAATTTAGAATATGTACGTATAATGTGTACATTTCTATGATGTACGATGGAAGTAGACAGAATTCTGTGACACACGCATGTTTATTTCCGATTTATGTTTATCGATGCGTATCGGATACTCGTAACCATCAGATTTGAAGGAGATCCTGTCGAAATTTTTAGAATAATTTAAGAATAGGCGAGTAATTTACTTTTAAAACCTAATCATAGTGTAAAAAGTTAGCTGTGATGTAAATCGACCAGTAGTACGTATGGTATAATTGTGAAAAAAAAAGTGGAATGAAAAATTGTACATAGAATGTGCGGTCCGTGTATATGGTGTGTTCTCGGTGCGAGTAGAGTTTTATGACAAACAGATCAGGAAGTTATTGGTATGGCCTTTACCAGTCATAGTATAACTTGTATACTAGTAGTAATGAACTGTTTCTGTTTTTTTCTAACTCTTACCCCCTTCCCCCATTAAAAATTCAGCGTGTTAATCCAAACTTGTTTTTTTTTTTTTTTTACTGAATTTATACTAATTTCCTAATTAACGGAATGATTTATTTTACATATACACATATCTCGGAGTAGGCCGGAAAAATAATTTAATTATCGTAATCACTATTCATTACTAATAATGTAAGTTTGGAAAATTAAGATACACACATTTAATTAACGAATAAATTGATGCAAATATACTTTATAAAAATCGTAAAATTATTTAAACGACTAAAAAAAATTATTTAAAAAAAAAATATCGAGATTCCCGATTTACTCTAAATATTTAATAAAAATTCACTGAAAAATCAAAAATAATTACCTACTATAAATATATTTTATAGTGAAATATAAAGATAATTGAACAACATTAATACAGTCGGTCTAAATTTGAATTACAACAATATTTCGAAACAGTTTAATGAGTGTAACAACCAAGTACTGCTAGCATCGAGAATATTTAATGCGGTTTTTAATTACTGCTACAGTTTCAATTTGATGTACCGAAATTCTGAAGAGCATTAACGTTGTTTAAAAATAGTAATTATAATATCCATCCTTTGAGGTGTATTTCACGGTAAAATAGTAATATTTTTTACTTTGCATTTAGAATAAATATTAAAGTATTTCTTTTCAAATAACAATTTCACTGTTTTTAACGTAAATTAATAGTAACAATATTTTTATTAATACCGGTTTGGCTAATGGTAATTATTTGAAATATTCAATTTGCCAAAATTGCAAGCAAACAAAAGCGATAAATAAAGTTTATCAGGATGATTATTTATCGCTTCGTGTTTGTTTGCTATTTGGTGCGTATATTATATCGGATAATTTAGTGTAAATATTTTAAAATAGACCAACTTAAAATGCTGTGCTATTTTCTTTGTTATATAAAACTAGGTATTAATTCAAGAGTATAATGCTCAAATTCGGTCAGTAATGAGCTGGTAAATAATTTGGCTCCGGAAAATTCACATAATCTCTATTAGAATCTGCATTTTTGTAAACTAACGTTAATAATGCTTTAAGTTATTCGCATTCATTTTCCGTGCAATTTTAAAATTGTATGCGCTTATACTTCCTCCATATTCTAGTGAAAAGTTTTTAGCTAATTTTTGGGTCCTATATTAAGCGAATGAAGTATGACTCCCTTTTTTAACACTTAATCTAATGACTGCTCAGTCGGTACTCTTCGATACTTACCGACATACTTATATGGGGACACCACTGATTAGTATCGGTTCCTATGATCAACGGATAGCATCGGAATCGCTCCACATGGTCAAAAATTATACGCAACAATGTAAACACTGATTTTCCCGTCAGTGATGAGCTTATAAATGCGCCACTATTTTCAAATTCGTTATTTCATTCCAATCTATTATCCGCGTTAATTAACATTTATAATATTTGAAGTTTTTTTTTTTTGTTAATAAAAAATTAGTTTACTTTGGAAATCTACCTATCCACGATAAATAACATTGATAACATGTTGTCAATCGTCCATATTAATAAAAACTTTATTAAAGAGACGGACAGGTTTTTTAACGTTTATTTTAATAAACAATGATCTCTTATGGTACTGCGATGGGGGACTACATTTATGCGCGAACAAACATTAAAAAAAAAAAAACAAACATAGGCGATGAACATATAATAATCAGCTTTTTTCAAAGTCGGTAAAAAGTATTTAAGAGGACTGTTAAATTTAATTTCCGAGTTTCCATTATTAATTTTTCGCTAATCAGCCATTTTTATTACATGATCGAATACATATTTTACCGTCGATTTTTTTATTCTTGTCGGTGTTGATAAATTATCACAACAACGGTGCATTCACAGAGAAAATTCAACGCACAAAGATGACATCGTAAATTACGACAGAACAATTTTTAAGCCGAATTTTGAAAACTCTCTATTCTAAACGAAACCGTATTCAGGGAGTTATTTGATATACCTCCATACAGTGAATATTGGTGCAGTGTAAAATGTCTTTTTCTACATGGTAGACAGCTTTATTATTTCCCAGCTGAAAATAGTTCTTATCTAACATTCCAACGGTATCCTGGGGTAGAACAGAAAGAATGATCGAATAAGGTGAAATACATTTCAAGCTACTTTTAAAAGGGTTTTCGGGTATTCCGTTGTCCAGTTCTCTGGAGGTTTAATTTCCCTTTCAAATGCACACATTCACATTCATGCTTACTTACGAGCATTTCTTGTTATATTTTTCTCGCGTCGAAGAAATTTTACAACCATTTGCACTATAAACTCGAAATTTGAATGGCCGTGCTATTGGGATTTTGCATTAGCGAACGTACCACTACAGCGCCAAATAAATATTAAAATAGCCATACCGAGGAAATTATCACGGGGAGTCGTCTACATTGAAGAAAAACCGAAAAAGTAGTTTCTTATAAACATTTCATCCTCATTCAATGGAAAAGTTCTCATCAGTGGAACGTAATAAAAACACATCTATCTGGTGATTTTAACGAAGGAAAAATTGGAAGCCAAAGTGTTAAATGTCCAAAGAGACGATGAAGCGTTTTCAACTGGTATCGTAATAAAAAAAATTTCTATCCTAATAAGTTTAAAAATTACGGAGATGAACGAAGAAATCGATGGAAACTATAAACCGGAAGAAAAATAATAAATAAGGCATTATGGAAAGTAAAAGTGCCCGATCGAAATCGTACTCGAATCATTCGGAGATGATACAAAGTAAAAGAATCAGCGAATAAGTTAAACCGCTGAAACAAAAAAGGTGGAAGAATAGACCGGATGACAGATGTAACAGATAGAGTGCGATGATGAAGGTTTCGATTGTCGTCTAGAGCACCGGGAAGACGAATAATAAAAGAACGACGACCGATGTTGTTATTCCTAAATTAAAGTGAAAGTTCTCAGGCAGCAAGTTGAGAGAAGAAAATTATAAAAATAACTGGTCAATTTGAATGGCAAATCAAAGCTTAGGAACTCGTAAAAATCAGTTTAGGTAAAGCGAAAGATTATTAAGCATACCCCGTGCATTTTGCAAATGTTAATAAAATATAGAACATTTTTAAGCAAACAGAAATTTTGTTGATATTTCTGGTAGCCAGAATAGTTGTGCTGGAAATAAAGACAATTTGAATGATTGAGAAAAGTTAACGAAAAATGCTAAACCTACTTGAAATAACGCGTGCAGAATACACCGATATGTCGATAACAATGGAGTTGAGAGGGAATTTAGATGAGAATACAAAATAAATGTGATGAAGAATGAAATGGGGGAGTTTTGTTTTGTAACGAATGCGAAAGAAGAGAATTAAGACAGCTGCGGTGAAGTAAAAGGACAGAAGTTAAAAGAAACGTCAATTGGGAAAAAGAAATATGTAAAAGTTAATGAAATTTCACGAGAAGATAGCAAATCGTTTAGATAACCGAGATAAAATCTATGATGATTCCAAGAGGTACTGGCGTTGGAAAAAATTTTAAGCACTGGCAACGCCGACGAAATCATAAGTTTTTGCGAGCATTGTAGTATATGAAATTACAGAAAAACTGATTAAATGATTTATAGAAAATAAGAAGAACTGAAAGATCTTCATGGCAGCGAGACGAAAAGAAAGACACTCCGACCGGTCTCGGGGCCCGCAGAGTGTCCCTAAGTTGTTACCAGAGTTTTTTAATATTGCTCTATCCTTTTTTAATTTGCCTACGTTAACTGCTCGTGCAGAAATTGTAGTCTTCTAGAATGAGAACAATGAAAAATCACACTTCAAAGGAACGCATGAGCTCGTTAGTAATTTTATGTTAAATAAGACATCGAAAAGTAGCAAAAAAATATAAATGCTGTTTGAGAGTTGGATCCGTTAAAATTGTAACCGACCGAATGAGAATTTAAATTATATCTTTTTGATAAATACGTGTAACTGAAACTGTGGAGATAGGAGAAAGTGTAAACATTTTTCGTCTGCTCTGAAACAAAATACATATGAGAAATTATACGAGAATGGAATTAAAAGCTTTGAGATTGCTATTTTTCCGCAAAATTTTCCTTAGCAAAATTTTGAATTAGGATCTGAGGTGTTTTGGAAAGAAATTGATAGAAAATGACTTCTTCAACTTTCAATAAATAAGCAGTTGTTGAAAATTTGGCGCGAATATAAATTTCCACAGTGTTTATTATCGCGACTAGCCCCCTTCTAAAAACACTATACACGAACTTGGATTGTTGCAAGGGATGTTTTAAAAAGTTTACATTTAATTTTTTCAAAAGGAAAACTCGTACCCAACGATATACATAAGTTACATTTGAAGATTGCGCGCGTTCACTGGTAGTAACAGCAGGATTGGGAACATCGCTTGTAACATAGACGTCACTCTTTTCAGTTACATGGATTGAAAGCTTGAAAAAAGGTAAAATGCTACAGATAAATTACAAATTTATCGTGAATATGCGAAGAAATATTTGAAGACTGTTACGAAGGGGTTTATTTTTCCTGATTGACGAATGGGGAACTATTACAACGCCAACAGTTTCCGATGCGGCATATATCCTGTCAGGAGGCCAGATAAAATAATTCGAAAAATAAAATAACGTGAATAAATAAAATAACGACTACGTTAAATAGAAATTAATTCTATTGAACAAGAACAGAAAATGTTAATGCAGGACAAATATAAAGACCTCACTTGATTTTCTTCCGCTCCGTGTCGATAAATAGCAATATCGATAAACGGCTATTCGACTTAAATGTTTATTCGACGAAATAAACCTAATTGCGATAATCGATAGGAACACGAAAACAAAATACGTACGAAACACCCACCACTCGAGACCATTATAGTATAAAGTGTCATTTTGTAGAATTCGTAGTGCGATGCTAATAATAACCGTAGTGCTTGTAAACTGTTTGTTGTGTTAAAATACAGGTTAATTAAGCGGCAAGAAAATATTCACATTTACCGAAGCACAAAATTCGTGATTACTCTACCAGTTAAATAAGACTCGAAATAATTATTTATACCACTATGAAACCCACGTTTCGCTTGCTCTTTAGCAGTATACAGTGCTTTACGTAAGTTCAAGATAAACCCAAACTACGCGGAACGATGAGATTCCAGGTTTCTTGTCGCGTTAAAATTATGACAGAATATATAAGTACACAGTCAGAGTTGCTGGTGTTAATAGCAGTGACAATAATAATAGTAATAGTAAATAATATAAATAGTACTGGAGAAATTGAATAAATAGTTATGATAATTAAATCATCTTCATTAATATTATTATTATTATTATTATTATTACATAATATCATGACCACAAAATACGTAATATGTTGCACGAGACGTAGTCAAGTATAAACATTTTCCATGAAATTAAAAATTTATCAATAACATAGAATATAAATCTACGAAATATAAAATTGAATTATGTAAAAAAATATTTTATGTTCCTGCAAAAAAGGAAAAAAAGAAATATTCGCTCACAAACGACACATAGATGCAAATTAACAATCTGTATGAAATAAAAAATAAAACTGTAATTAACCCTTTTCAGTGTGTGATGAGGGAATAAGGAAAAGATTTTAAGGGGCTTGATACGTAATTTATATCATATTAGTTGTAATTTGGAATGTTTGTGTATAAAAATCATTTAATAATTTAGGAACTCCTTCTTTCAGTGAAATCTTGAATCTATATTTATATATAAAAACAAACATTAGAATAAGAAGATGATGAATTACATTAAAATTCAGTATTGCTTGTTGGTGTGTAGAAAAAGGAGGTTCAAAAATGGCTGAAGGAATGGTGCAAAGATTGAAGATCAAGTATAGCCCACTACCCTTTATTTTTATTTATTTACGGACATTAACCTTGTTTTTATCATGTGTATATCCTAATACAAGTTCCCACAGAAGATCACGTTATCGATTTAAAATATTAAGCTATCTGCATTTCCGGTGTACAAATATATATATATATATTACGTGGCGTCTTATGTATTAATATGCGTGTGTATACTATTAACTAATGTTTTAAATAATTCTTGTGATTTATAGAATAAGTTCAGTTTTCATTTTTGTATTCTGTTCCTATCTTAAATAAACACTAATAAGAGTGTTGGGCATTCACACAACGGGCATATTTGCCCAGTGAGACCCACAACTTATTTAAAAAAAAAAAAAATACTTACTTTCTGCAGACAAAGTCTTCTATAATGTTTGTTAATGATTTTTGTAATAGTTTTACTCTGCAGATATGATAATTTGCAGCACCCCTCCATATAATAAGACCAGTTGGTAAAGTGCCAAGTAAATCCGAAATATATAAAAAAAATGTGAAAAATACGGAAAGAAATAATAAAATAAAAAATTTAATTTTCATAATTTCACCCGAAAAGCAAGCCGTATTAGCCGACCAGTTTTTAATTTCCAAAACATTTTCGATTTCATTATTGTTAGCTAGGTACAATTTTGAGGTATCCCCGAATTCGTGAGAACCTATACTATTATATTACATACTTAATATTGGAAAAAATTTTAAGATCAGTCCATTAATATTTAACTAATTTGCTATTAAATTTATTCTGTCTTAAGTCATTTTTTGTAAAACATTTGAGTGCTGTGAACATTGACGCACTCAAGGGCGGTGCCGCGGGGCCATTGCTTCCCCCAAAAAAACTCCGAAATTTTTTCCAAAATTAATTTTGTAGCGTAAAGCGGGATAGTACAGAAAAAATAAATAAATTTGATGCAGAAATGTAAAATAATTTTTTTTTTACGTTGCTTCGTTGAATTGTATGTAGCAGTGATGGGTAAGTCTGTTTTTTGTTATTGTTTGTTTACCACGTGTATCGTTTGCTTTTTCCCGTTGTCAACTTTGTTGCGCATCCTCCGTATTTTAACGTTTTCTTTAAAATCCGAATTTCGTAATTATTTCGTTGAAATAGTCCCCCCTTTTTTTTTTCTTTTTTTTTTTTTTCGAATATTTAACCTATACTGAATTGTTGTGTTCTATCGCGTTCGTGCTGATAAGCAAACTTGTGAATGCCGCTCCGCTGATGCTGTTTGTCTCGGTGAGTCCGTTCTTAATTGTTTGTCTTATCTTATCATCGCGCTTTACAACCGATCGTGTAACCGTCGCCGCGTAACTGCGCCGCTACCAAGGCACGCTGTCCGAATTGCTCGACAGTGCAGCCAGTTAAAGAACTTATAAACATCCTAGGTTCGACGTCAAAGTACTACACTCAGTGCGCTCCTCAATTAAGTCGCAGTACTCGGGGCACTGTCGCGCGGAACAATGCCGCGCGATAAGCCTCTGAGCGGCTGTTTGCAGCCACCTCGGCTAACGTTACCGTCAACGTCAACGGTAAAAACGATGAAAACAAAAAACCCACCCCGACCGGTTACCCCGGTACAGTTGCGGAAAACTGCTACCGGTAGCTATTCCATAAAAAGACAATTGTCCTATTCAACTACCAGTGAAAGCGATGAAAATTGGCTAACTCCTAAGCATGTAGCTAAGAGTGTAAAATCTGTCGCTTCTTATAACGCTAAACCAGTAAACACTAAACGTAATATTTTCCAATTTCTGGATAATGAAAACAGTGATGATATCAATAATAATAGTAGTAATAACAATAACGGTAATAGCAGTAGTAATAACAATGACGCTGAAATGGAAGTCACTAATATTAATCCTAATAACCCAGAGCCTGCGTCTAACGAGGTTAACTCCAACAAGAGAGCCAGACCACCGCCACCCATTATGGTAAAAAACGTGCAAAATATCACCAACTTCAGAGAATTCCTACTAAAGATACCTGATATAGAATTTTCACTTAAATCCACGCTGTCGGGAGTGACAATAAAACCTTCTAACCCACTAAGTTATCGTACCCTTATAAGGGCTATGAAAGATAGTAATTATTTCTCCCTAGAGGAGGATAAACTGTTCAGGGTAGTGTTAAGAAACCTGCACTGTTCTACTGACCTAGCTGAACTAAAAGCAGAGCTGGAGGCAAGAGGCTTTGTGGTAGCTCGGATCACTAATATTCTCAAAGGAAAAACTAAGCAACCCTTGCCAATGTTTTTTATTGACTTAATACCTGCTCCAAAGAATGACGAAATTTTCAACATCACGCGCTTATTGAATACAGTAGTGGCGGTGGAAGAACCGAGAAAAGACTCGAGGCTGAAACAATGTAGACGCTGTCAGCTGTTTGGTCACACGGCCAATTACTGTAACCTTCCTCCTCGTTGTGTAAAATGTGCAGGCAAGCACGACACTAAAACATGTACTAAAGGCGTCGACGTGCCAGCAATCTGTGCGCTATGTGACGGAAATCATCCGGCGAGTTACAGGGGATGTCCGGTGTACAAGCAGCAGACTACATTTTATAAGAATTTACGATCAACTTACGCTAGCACTCAAATAAATACCTACAATGCCGCAAGTGAGGATTACAATTGTTCTAGTGTAGTAAATAATAATAGGACTTATGCCAATGTTGCTAAAGCTAAACGCGTAGATTTAGATCTAAATAATGTATCCAGCAGAGGACATCTGAGTAACAGTAAAAATTGCTACACCGACGATGGTATTACCACTGCCAGTAATAACAGCAACAGAAACAATGCTGATATGTCCTCAATGCTATCTGCATTTTTGAACGAATTTAAAAGCGTAATTAATCCATTAATCTCCTTACTAACTAAGGTTATTGAAAAACTACTATCCTAATGATAAATGAAATAAATAACATCTCTCGTCAGTCACTAGTGATTATGCTATGGAACGCCAATGGCATTGCTCCAAAGAAAGGAGAATTAGAGATTTTTCTTCAGCTTAATACTGTTGACGTTGTACTGATCGTGGAAACGCATCTCGTAAGAAGTCACAGCTTTAAGCTAAACGGATATAACGCCTACACTGCGCACCACCCTGATGGCACGGCCCACGGTGGTTCCATGATATTGGTCAAAAGTGGATATAAGCAATATGAAAATTTTTCCCGAAGCACATATGCCTATCAGGTCGTTGCCGTGAACATAGAAACATTCGCAGGTGAAATCGCCGTGGCGGCAATTTACTGCCACGGAGGATTCGCAATACCAGACGTGGAGCTCAACAGTCTTTTTAACAACTTAGGAAATAAGTTCATATGCGGTGGTGACTATAACGCGAAAAGCTTCGCGTGGGGTTCTAGGCTAACTAATCGGGCTGGGAAGAAACTTGATAGGTGCCTACGAAGTAATTCACTTGCCGTCCTTTCACCAATGACGCCCACGTACTGGCCTGCGCATGATAATAGACTTCCAGACATATTGGATTTTTTTATCATCCGTGGATTACAAAGATACAGCAGAGAATGTAGTACTGTTAATGACCTCTCTTCAGATCATATTCCAGTTGTTGCCGTCGTAGACGTACGCCCGAGGTGTATACCCACCCAACAAGGACTGGTTAATAAGTCCACAAATTGGGACCTCCTTTGTAGCATAATCGAAAGTAATATCAATTTAAGAATTAAAATAAAGAATAAAGAGGACATAGACCTAGCGGTCAAAAATTTTACCAATCTAATTGTACGCGCCTGCCATGACTCGACTAGTTATACCTCGGATAAACGGCGAGTCAGATTCATTCCGGTCGAGATTAGACAGTTAATTAAAAAAACCAGGGCAGCCAGGAAGAAGTGGCAGCGCAGTCGCTACCCATCGTTAAAGAAACAGTATGCAACTCTGCAAAATGCGTTAAGAACCAAAATCAGCCTGTATAAGAACGAAACGACTCAAAGGAATCTGTTAGCAATGAACACTGATACCGCAGCCTTGTGGAACAATACGAAGAAATTGCTACAGTACGAAAAGGAACAATTCAACATAAAAGTAAACAACAGTTGGGCCAAAACCGATAAGGATAAGGCAAACGCATTTGCAGAACACCTCAGCTCAGTTTTCACACCGCATCCAGATATGCGCATTGAGCGCTCAGAACTGATGCAACGTATGTCAAAGGTTCCCTGCACGTTAGGAAGATCAAAAATGTTTACGCCGAAAGAGGTATTCGAATGTCTGCGCAAGGCACCGCTACGGAAAAGCCCTGGAGCAGATAACATCACTGGCGAAATTATCTCACGACTCCCACCGAAGGCAGCTACCCTGTTGTGTTACATATTCAATGGAATATTACAAACTGGATAGTTCCCTGAAGCATGGAAGAAGTCAGTAATAGTAATGATCCCCAAGCAGGGTAAGCCGAAAATGGACGTTTCCTCCTATAGACCTATCAGCTTGCTCTGCTCCTTATCCAAGGTGTTAGAGAGATTAATCCTAAATCGTATTCAGCCGCTTATAACCAGTCACGGTATTATACCGAGTCATCAATTCGGGTTTCGCAGGAAACATTCTACAGTGCAACAGTGTCATCGGTTGGTAGATGCGATTTCGTCAACTCTGGAGAGGAAGGAGGTATGCTCTGCAGTTTTCCTCGATGTTGCACAAGCCTTCGATAAAGTGTGGCATCCTGGATTACTTTGTAAATTGAGGCAGTTTCTCACTTCTGATTTATACGCGTTACTTCAGTCGTACTTGAACAGCAGAACTTTCGTCGTAAATATCAATGGTTGTCTTTCAAAAGTAGGTATGATTCTATCGTCAGTTCCGCAGGGTAGTCTGATCGGACCTCTTTTGTATTCAATCTACACGGCAGACATACCGATCAGTAATCAGACGATCCTAGCAACGTATGCTGATGATATCGCCATTCTTGCATCCAACTCAGTGGTCACGTACGCGAACGTTGCTGTACAAAACCACCTAGACAAGCTGGCTGAATGGGCACAGAGCTGACGCATAATGTTTAACCCCAACAAGCGTCAACACGTCGTGTTTACAAACAGGAAAATTAGCTGTCCAGCGGTGAAAATTGGCAACGCTCAAATTCCCCAAACCAACTCGGTACGGTATCTCGGCATGTACCTAGACAGGAGACTTACTTGGCGAATACACGTGGCACAAATCAGAAGAGCCATTGCTGCTCGCGCGAAGTCGCTACATCCGCTTTTGGGACGGAAGTCTGCTCTCAACTTAACTACCAAACGAATCATTTACCTTGCTGCAATCGCTCCCATTTGGCGCTATGGAATTGAATTGTATGGAAGTACTTGTAAAAGCAACCTTCGAAGAATTCAACAGCAGCAGTCCAGGATACTCCGCACTATCACGTCTGCTCCACCTTACGTGTCTAATTTGACGTTACATAATGACCTCAGGGTCCCATATGTCAGTGATGCACACATTGCACAGTACAAAAGATTGTTTGACAAATTCGAGTGTAGCAGCAATCCTGTCATCCGTAGGATGCATACGAACAGTCTTCCAGATAATCCTCCAAGGCGACTTAGAAGGAAATGGTGTCGGGATGCTATCCCGATCACTTAATTCCTCACTTTAATTTACTTGCATAATAACATGTACTTATTCTTAATCACGGCACGCGTTCATTCCTATAATTGATCCTCTGAACATTCTTATCTTATTGTGTTACTCCTTTTCCCTTCTCACAACCTAATGTCTCGCTGGAGTCATTAGATTTTATTATTATTAGTTCCTCTTCCTACAATATCGCCGTTGTTTGCAGCAAGTTGTGCTGGTATGACGTATAAAAAAAAAAAAAAAAAAATAATAGTCCCCTTTTCAGGGCTTCTCCACATAGACTTACGTAGTTATTACCGAGTGGTTTTTCGATATTACAATTTTTATAACCGGAATTTTTTAGTATTTGAAATTAACCGTAAACGCAACTCTTTTCCAGTTTGGTCGGTTACCTGTTTACGTTACCTACAGCGAATTGTTTAATTTTTTCGAACTGATATAAAGCATGGACCGAAAAACTAAAAGTGAAGGTACCTTGGATCATTTTTTCCACCTAAAAAAAGCCAAAGCTTCATCTGTTGATAAACAATTACGCTTAGATACGGATACTCAGCCACAGCATCAAAATGATTTACCACATGAAACTGGTACAAAATATGTAGTGGGCTGTTCATCAATGTCTTCGACAGAATCTATATAGCACCAGCACCAACGGTAGGTACTAATCCTATGGATATATCTCTGTTTGTAAAACGAAGTTTGACCGATCAAGTTCGATGCTTTGACAAATGTATGGAAGCCTTCCGTAGATTTTATATTTACTTTTAAAGATGAGCAAAAGCAAAGACGCGAACGACCTGCTCGGTACACTTGGTTTTTGAAATATCGATCGTTGACGTACTCAACAATCAAAGATAGCTGTTTCTGTTTAAATTGTGTACTATTTGCTACGTCAGTAATTGGTCACGCGGGTACGCAAAAATTTAATTTTTTGGTAAAGGTTGCTTTCAATATAATTAGAGTAAAAGGCTCTCGAAAGGTTTAATTTTCACAAAAATCTCGTCTATCATAAAACTGCTTGTTTACGCGCGAGTAATTTCAAAAATGTGATGACGGAAAAGTTGATTTTGATCGAAAAGGCAGTTGATACGGCTAAGAAAACGTCAAGCTAAAGAAAATCGACGTAGAATCAAACCTATTATAGATACTAGTCATTCTATGTTGAAGACAGGGACTCCTATTGCGCGGCCATCGAGATAATAGAGATTTTGATTTAGAAAATCCGCCTAAAAAAAAACGAAGTAAATTTTAGAGTGTTATTGAAGTTACAAATCAATGCCGGTGATGTCGTATTAAAAAAACATTTCAAAAATTGTGTGGTAAAAATGCAACGTATATATGTAAGTTGGAATATTCAAAATCAAATTATAGCTGCGAGTGATGAAATAAAGAAACGAAAAATTGCGTTAGAAATCAGAGAGCGAAATTTTTTACCGTTTTAGCCGATGAGTTACAAGATATTACAACAACCGAACAATTCTCGCTTTGTTTTCGATATGTAAAGCACGTTGATAGTAAATACTCCATTTGCGAAAAATGTTTTTCCTTTAAAAAAATCGTGGAGCAAACCGGTAGAAATATGGCTGATGCGATTCTGTCAACTTTGCATAACATCGATCCTAATAATATTCATGGCCAAGGATATGGCAGAGCGATTGCCATGGGTGGTAAGTTTAATGGCGTTCAAGCCGTTTTATCTGAAGAATATCCGACCACGATTTACGTACATTGCATGTCACGTAGTCTGAATCTTGCGGTTTCGGGATGCCGTTAAAATTCTTTCAATTCGTAATTCCATCGCTGTGGTGGGAAAGTTAGCCGTGTTTTTTGAACAAAAATATCTAAAAGAACTATGTCCAACTAGATAGGACGAGCGACACGACACTATTTTAGTTTTCGTTCAGTTATTTCATCCAATTATTGTTTTCCTCGAACAGATCTCGAAATGGGATGATAGAGATTCCTCAAGTGGCTCCAATTGTTTTTATAATTTTCTTCAACGATCCGATTTTATAATGTCTCTACTTTGTGACGAAAAGCTGCTTAGTTATACTTTGCCTTTGAGTCAAAAGTTACAAGAAAAAGAATCGGATTTATCGAAAGCTGTTAATTTAGCTAAAATTGCAATACGAACAGTTATGACTGAAAGAGAAAATTTCGAAGCGTGTTTTGCAGAAATATTTCAAACTGTTCAAAATATTGCACAAAGGTTGAATATTATGATCGAAACTCTTCGCACAACTACTCAGCAAACTACGAGAAGTAACGTTTCAGCAGAAAATACAGAAGAATATTTTTGTCCCAATATTTGTATGTCTTGGGTAGAGACATTGTATTTATCCAACGACTCAATGCACGCTTTTTAAAGCATGAAACTATTCTTTCCAGTTTTTCTTGTCTATTTCCTACCGGACTACCAATCAATGAAAATCGAATGAACCAATTTATGGAATTATGTCGATTTTACTCAAAAGACCTTCCCCACCACTCGGAATCGTCGTTAAAGTCAGCTATTCAGCTGTGGTACACTAAATTTTATGATTTCGATCAAGATATTTAAATACCGAAAAACGCTATCACGGCATTAAACTTGTGCGATGAGACATAATTTGGCCGTGTAATTACACTCTTACGCATTCTCTGCACCATCCAAATTAATACGGCCACCGCAGAAAGATCATTCTTGACGTTGAGAAGATTGAAGACGTATTTGCGAAATCACATCGGTCAAGTTCGTCTTAATGGATTTGCGATGTTGAATATAGACCGTGAAATAAGTATAATTGCCGATGAGGTATTAGACATCTTTATAAAAAGTTCTCGAAAACTTAATTTCATTTTGTAATGTTTTGTTTTACTTATTTTTTTTTTTTTAAACATACATATTTACTTTTTGCTTATTTTTTTTTTTTTTGTGGTTCCCCATTCCAGATATAACCCTATTATAGTGTACTTATGAGCATAAGTTATAGTTACAAAGTCTTTGTGTGTAAGTGTAGTGTGTACTTAGTAATAAACACAGATTCTCTTTCATATAACATATAGGTTATGAGGAAATATAATGTAGGTGTTAATTCATGTTTGCAAGGGTGATGTGTATACTTAGTCACGACTTGCCACTATGTTTGAGATATTAAGTTGCTTATAGTTAGTATAATGTTTGCTTTAATATTATAGTTATATTTATTGATATATACATACTTAATTATAACATTGCTTTTGGGAATTAAATACAAAAATTTTTTATATTTAGTTATATATATTATATTAAGTTAAGTAATATATTGAGTGAAATATTATAATTATTACAATGAAAATATTCTGGTATAAGATTTGTATTCCTTATTTATTAATGTATATTTTACATGTAAGAGGTTTGATCATATGACATATGAGTTAGTGGTGATTTTTTTTTTTTTTTTATTCATTGCAACATGAAAGAATTGAAGGAGGGTTTTCATATTATTTTCATCAGTGCATAGGGGGGTGTTTGCGGTTATTTTATATTTTTCTCTGAGGTCTTTCATAGCTTCACATTGGAATATAAGGTGGTTAATGTCATCTAGGGTATTTATATTGCAATGCTGGCAGTTGGGTGTGTCTGCGAGTCTAAATCGATATAGGTATTCTCCCAAGTTGCCATGGCCTGACAATACTTGGGCGTTAAAGAATGTAATGTCTAGATCTTTCATTTTTAGCCTATCGTTTATGTTTGGGAAGAATGCAAAGGTCTTACAACCTGTGACTTCATTCTCCCATCTTAGTTGCCAAGCATTTACGAGTTGGTTAAAGACATATTTTTTAAACATCTTAATGGGTGGTGTATTCCCTAATTCTGTTAGATTATTTGGATGTTCTAGGAGATCAAGGGATTTTACATTAGCCAGATTTTGTACTACTCTGTACTCTGAGATGATAGCTTTGCCAATGAGGAATAAGTCCAATGGGAGCACATTAGAGATAATACAGGCAGCTGAGGAGGGTGTGGTTCTGTATAGTGAGGAAATGTTGAGAATATATTTTCTTTGCTGTTTGTTGACTAGCTTTAATATTTTTTTGTTTATGTAAATACAGGCACCATATCCATAGATGGACTGAATGAGCCCTTTGTATAGAATTAACCTCTCCTTGTATTTTAGACCAAGATTGTTTGGCAATATCTTTCTTAGTTTGTCGTAAATATTACAGCATTTGCCTTTATTATCTTTAAGTGTGCTGAGAAATTAAGCTTGTGGTCAATTGTGATGCCAAGATATTTGATTTGGTCAACTAGTGGGATTGGTTGTCCCGATATAATTCTGAGTTGTTTAAGTTTATCTCTTATTTTTTGATTTCCTATTAATAAAGATCTACATTTTTCAGTTGAAAATTTTAGACCTAACTCTGCGATAATGTCTTCTAAATTCTTGCAGATTATCTCTATTTTTTGTAAGTTAGTATGTGCTTTGATTTTGAATAAGATGCAGAGATCGTCGGCATATGAGATCAGTACAGCATCGGTATTGCTTGTCACACAGGCGTGTTCTATGTCTTTGTGTACTTTTGAATAAAGAATGTTCCACAATGTTGGTCCTAGGACTGAACCTTGGGGAACTCCGCAGCTAACTTTTCTTGCAGAGTTAGCATTGTTAATTTGAAGGCGAGCTAATCTGCTTTGAAAGTAGTTAATCAAAATATTAACAATTGAGGGATTAATTTTATTAGCTTTTAGAAGTTCTATAATTGAGGACCATCTGCAGTTGTCAAACGCTCCCTTGACGTCAAAGGAGATTACAAAGGCAGATGAACCCTCTTTCAGAGCACTCTTGATGGATTCGGTCAGTTTGTGGACCGCTCCTTCAGCAGAATAAGATTCTCTGAATCCATATTGATTATCGTGTAGTATATGTTTCTCTGTTATTTCCCTGATTAACATCTGATTTATGATTTTCTCAAAGACCTTCCCACAAGAGTTTAGTAGTGAGATTGGCCTGTATGCTGTGACGTTAGCAACGTCTTTGTTTGGTTTTTGTATTAGTGTTATATCAGAGATTTTCCAGCAGGATGGAAATACTTCCAATTCCAGACATCTATTGTACATTAGGTAAAATAAATCAGGAAAATTAATATTAAGTACCTTCAGTGTTTTGTTAGTGATTTTGTCTTTTCCAGGGGCTTTCCGATTGTTGAGTGACTTTATAATATTATCTATTGTCTCTCGATTTACTCTTAATCTGTTGGATTTTTGCGAGTCTATTGTTTTTAGTTCACTATCTTTCTTTTTGGGGAAGAAGTGACTAAGAAAAATGTTACATTTTTCTAGGTCATCTATATACGTTTTATTTTCGTGGTGTATTGTTGGAATATTGAATTTTTTATTTTTATCAAGGGAATATTTATATGGTTTTCCCCACGCGCTTGATTCATTTACAAATCGTCGCCAGTGGTTTATTTTGGCTTTAACAATAGATTTTTTGTATTTTTGATTTAGTACTTTAAGTAAGGTATTTATTATAAAAAGCTTTTTTTTTTTTTTTCTTTGGACTCGCTGACAAAGAGCATTGACCCATGTTCGACAAGAAAGGAAAGTATTGCTGAATTAATTATTCAGATTCGTACGCGGTCAGATATCGCATCAATGAAGGATACAAGGGGAGCGACAACAGTTAACGAAGGAAAGGAGAGAACAGATGCAGCACTATAGGGAGCAGGAATATTAAGTCTCAGAAGTTGAGAGTAAAGAAGGAAACGTTCAGACGACAGTGTGGAGCATTCGAAAAGTATGTGGTTAGAATTACATTCGTGGGCATCATTTGGAGGATGTAGCGGACAGTAAGGAGAGTCTGAAAGTGAAACTCGATAGCAAGATGAAGGAAGCAAACTATGATCAAAACGCAATCGACATAAAGAGGAAATAAAATAGCGCTGCAAAGACGGAAATTCATGGAACCAAGGATTAACTGGAATATATGGCTGAATAGAAAGATAGAGGGAAAATTGGTTAGAAAAGGAGGAAGGATATGAGTCTGACCAAAACCTATAATGGAATTTTTTAGATAGTGCAAGTAAATTATTAGCAGTGAACTTATTAATGGGGAGTCCATTAACAGCTGCACCACGAGACAACTGATCAACTCTTTCGTTTCCTTCTATACCAACATGGCCTGGAATCCAAAGTAACTCGATCTGAATGTGGTAAGTTTGGAAGAGGTTATGGATAATCGAGCGAATACGAAGAATGATTGGATCACAAGAAGGATGAGGAAAAACAGATGAGATAGTTTGTAAAACACTTTTAGCATCAGAGATAATTAGGAATTTATTATTGTCTCGTATTAAGGATATGTAAAGAATGGCTCTTAATATCGCAACCGATTCTGCAAAGAAAATAGAGCAAGTTGGAGGAAGTTTATAACTTTCAAAGTAGTTGTGAACAGCATATAGGAAGGATGCTCCAACGCCGTGAGGACCCTTCGATCCATCAGTATAAAGAAGAGAATGAAAAGGAAATAGAGAGTTAATAGTGTTAAGGAAATCTTGATTAGGTTGTGGAAGGGATTTAGAGTAAGTGGACAACAAAGATAGATTAGGAGGAAAGAGAAAGTCTGTAAAATGAAAGGTAAAGTAAGGAAGTTTATTATGTATTATAATTTGTGGAAGAAATTTAACAAGTCGATTTGAGATATGAGAAAGAAGGGGAATTTTTTTGGAAGTGAATCGCCAATTCTGAAGTAGGGTGAAGTAGGATGAAATAAGTTTTGAGGAAGAAACTGGAAGCCGTTTTAAAAGAAAGCGATATCCCAAGTGAGATCTACGGATTGGTAAAGGGAGAACATTGCATTCAGCATGTATTGCAGGAATGGGAGTTGATTTAAGGGCTCCTAGACATAAACGAAGGAAGCAATTCTGGACCCGATCCAGTTTACAAAGGAGAGATCTGGAGGAGTTACCATAGATAAACGAACAATAATCTAGTTTGGAACGTACTATAGATTTATAAAGGATAATTAAGGTACTAGGATCTCCTCCCCACCTTGTTGATGAAATAGATTTAAAGAGATTTAGTCTTTTATTTACCGACATATGAAGATAGTTAATGTGCTCGAGAAAGGAGAGACGACTATTTAGGAACAGACCAAGGTAACAAAAATTTTTAACTAAGGGAATAGGAATGTTATTTACTGAAGGGTTTATTAAGAAAGGATTAAAAGGTCGATAAGTAAAATTAATACAAGCGGATTTAGACGGTGAAATAAAAAGGTGTAGATCTGAGAGTGAATCATTTAATAATGACAAGGAATTATTCATTTCTTCGTTTGCAGAGCTAAGATCGTGAGAAGTGGAATATAGAAGGATGTCATCAGCAAAGAAAAGGGAAGACGACCCTATCGGGAGGGAGGCTATATTAAGAATATATATATTGAAAAGCGTAGGACTTAAACAGGAGCCCTGTGGAAGACCATTGTATACAGTTCTGGAAGTAGAGTCAGGAGGTGTAGAAAGATGAATCGCACGATTCTGGAACAACCTAATAACAATTGAAATAAATTGAGATGGAAGATTAATAGAAAGCATTTTATTTTGTAAGGTAGGAAGATGAACATTATTAAAAGCATTGGAAATGTCAAGAAATGCGGCTAAAGTATAATTTTTATTTAAGAATGAATTATAAATGTCCGAAATAAAGAGACTAATGCAATCGGAGGGACCAAGGCCAGGTCGGAAACCGAACATGTTACTGGCAAGTAAATTATTACTTTCCAGCCACCAAATAAGACGTCTATTTAGGATACTTTCGAAAATTTTCCTTAGACACGGAGCAAGGGATATTGGACGGAAGGAAGAAGGATCTTTTTTAGGGACTGGAATAATCACAAAGGAGTTCCAAGAGGGAGGAAGAGAGCCAGTGGATAAAATAGAATTAAAAATATTAAGAAGAATTTGAAGAGATTGGTTGGACATATTTTTTAGAACTCGATAAGGTATACCATCTAACCCTGGGGAAGTATCATTGGCATTGTTTAATGTATAACGCAGTTCATTAATGTTGAAGGGTAAGGTGAGGAAATGAGGAGAGGAGTCGTTGGAAAATGAAGGAGGGAAAAGTTCTTCCGAGCTGGGTACATACGAAGGAGAAATCGAGTCTAAAAAAGGAATCAACTTTTGCAATGGAACATTGGAAGATATAGGATTATGAGAACGGGAGACTTTAAAAGCTCTAGCCATCCTCCAAATTTGAGAGAAGGGAGTATTACGGGAGAAAGAGGAACAAAATTTTTTCCAGGAATCTTTTTTGGCTGATTTGAAAACAAATCTAGCCTTCGCATTCATTTGTTTATAGATTAGAAGATTGGAAGTCGAAGGACAAGCTCGGAAGGTTTTGAAGGCAGATATACTGACATCATAAGCGGCTTTGCATTCATTATTCCACCATATAGATGAAGCAGTGAGGTGCTTAGGATTTTTAGGAAATTTGATTAGTGGAGAGGAGGAGGACAAACTTGAATTGATTAACTGTGTGAATGAATTATACGACTGAACAGGATCTATATTTGTAGGAATACAAGAAAGAGATGAGTCCAGTGTGTTTCGAAATTTTAGCCAGTTGGTTTTGTTAAGATTCCAACGACAAGCTTGAAGGGGTTTATGGGATAAAGGTAAAGGAAAATTATTGAGGGATAAAAGTATAGGAACATGATCACTGCCAAAAGTGTTGTCCAAGGTTTTCCAGGAAGAATTAAGGCCGACGTTGGGAAAAGTGAAAGTTAGATCAATGGAGCTATATATCGTTTGATTTTTAAAATAAGTAGGGGAAAGGTCGTTTAAAAGTATAACATTAAAGTCAGAAATGATATCTTCAATGACCAGGCCATTAGAGTTACTCGAAGAGCAACCCCAAAGAGGAGAATGAGCATTCCAATCTCCTCCAACTATAAAAGGATGTGGAAGGGAGTTAAAAAAAGAAGATAATGGAAAACTGTGAAGATTATAATTAGGAGGAATGTAAGCAGATATAAGGTGTAAGGAGTGAGCATATTTAGTAGGAATTGAGACGTGAACAAAGTTAGGATTGGATGGATCAGATGGAAGAGAAGGAACAATGTCATGAGAATAAAACGGAATACCATTTCTAATTAAAATTGCTGACCCTCCGTACCCATCAGTTCGGTCTGACCTGACTATATTAAATCCTTTAACAGAGACATCAGAGGAGTTCTTAAGCCAGGTTTCTGAAAGAAGAGCGATGCTAATTTTGTAGTGTTGTAAAAGGTGCTCTAATACATTTTTATTAGTTCTCAAGCTACGGCAGTTCCACTGTAAAATATTAAGATTCAAGAGCATAGTGAATGGACATAGAAGAAAGAACGGGAAAATAAAATGAAGGGAGTAAGGAAGGGAAAAAATGGGAGATTGGGGAAGAAAAACAAAAATAAAATAGGCATTGAAATTTTTCACTTATAAGGTTGAAAAAGAAAGAAAGAAACCTCTGCGGAATAAAATATTTTAAAAGATAAAAAATAAACAAAACGAAAAAAAAAGGTAGAGTAAACCGTCGCCCTCTGCTACCAGCTAACCTAATTAAAGGAAGTATAGAGAGGGGATGGGCTGAGTCATTTAGGAAGAACTGCCATTTTTTCCGACTCACTAACCTATCAAAAGGTAGTGTGCAAAATGGCCAGTGGAGGATAATAGAAAGTAGTCTATTTTTTCTTAACGAATTCACTGACATCGTCACAACAATGAGGAGAAAATAGTAAATGCACAGAGATAGAATCCTTGCTGACTTAGCTATGTTAATCAGTAATGTTATAAACCATCGCCCTCTGCTACCAGCTAATCTAATTAAAGGAAGTATAGAGAGGGGATGGTAGAAGCCAATAAAGGAGAACTGCTCCTTTTTATTAAAAGTCTTCGCCGACTTGGCTATACTAAAAATTAGTGATATATACCATCGCCCTCTGCTACCAGCAAGCCTAATTAAAGGAAGTATAGAGCGGGGATGGTAGAAGCCTGTAAAGATCTGTTCTTTTTTATTACGCACTATCCCATTAAAGGGAAGTTTGCAAAAGAGGCAGACAGCAAAGATGAAAGGAAATAAGAAAATAGTAGAGAAAGAAACAGCTATGTTAATAATCCTTGTGTTCAGTTTAATACTGAAGTATAAAAATAGCTGAATAAAGCGATTAAGGTACCAGGACCTTTTCGCGTACTTATTCGTAATGATATAAAAGAGGAAACAGAAAGAAGATGTAGATTTATTAACAAAGATGTGAATTTTTTTTGAAAATGTGGATACGTTAAGATATTTGGTAATGAAGGAGTTATACGACTGTTGAGTCCATAGGAAGAGGAGAATCCGCAGAGGTCTGTTGAACATCATCAGAGGGTTTTTTTCTAAGATGTGAAAGGAGAAGATCAATACACGAGTTTATTTCGGAGGGATTAGAGATAATAATATTTTCTTCATGTAGAAGGGCGGATAGACTGGAATGAATATTCGACAACAGATCGGAATGTGATTTCTTAATATTGCCTTGATTGCTCATAGGAGAACCCGTATCGCAAATTTTATTTGAAAGTTCATAATTGCTATTAGATGAAGAGATACTATAATTACTAGAATCCTGAGGTAAAGGTTGGGAATAAGATTTCTTGATTCCACTGAAAGGATGAGCAGCCTTAATATACGGAAATGAAGGAGGTTTAGCTGTAGGTACATGTTTTAGTTTGCGTGATATGGGGTACACATTCCGTGTGTTAGGATTGTAAGTCGGATGAATAAGAGTTGGAAAGTTATCAGTGATTGCCGAGCTGTAACTTTGGGCTTTTGTAACGGTTTTTGATTTTTTTATTTCTATTGCCTCTTTAAAGGATACATTTTCATGAGCCATAATTTTTTTGATGTGTAGTTGATTAGAATATTCGGGACAGGAGCGGTCAGTTGCTAA
Source organism: Icerya purchasi (assembly GCA_039619475.1). NCBI lineage: Eukaryota > Metazoa > Arthropoda > Insecta > Hemiptera > Monophlebidae > Icerya > Icerya purchasi. Next base: position 117,429,512 of record CM077116.1, on the reverse strand, counting down.
ATGGTCTCCGTGACATGAAACACAAATAGCAAATGAAGGATTAGCAGGGCAAAGGTTGGTATCATGATTTTCAGTGCATCTAGCACACCTAGCTTTACTTTTGCATATGTTTTTAGAGTGTCCATAGCGAAGACAATTGTAACATAGCATGGGCCTCCGGATACACGGTTCAACGTTAAATTTCATTCTATAGACGTATACATACTCAGGTAAAGCAGAACCTTGAAATTTGATTTCAATTAATGGCAAAGGAGTTAACTTATCAGACACTTTTTTTTTGATACGTTTAATGCCGTTAATAGTACAAGAAGATTCCAATCCTTCAATAATGTCTTCATCCGTCATGTTTGTGTCGATGTTTCTAATTACTCCGAATCGATGTGTTAAGTTGTTCGGTATGTAACCCCGAAGGTTATTTTCTTGAAGTAACGACGATAGGAGAAACGAGTTTGCGGATAATAAAGAGTTAAATTCTAGTCTAAGCCTATTTCTACCTGCTGAAGTAAATTCCTTAATTCCATAGGTGTTTATGGAAATTCGTTTAGCAATGGCTAAAGGATGTAAAGCTGTAATGTTTTTGTCAATGCTTTCAATTAGTACGTAGAACGGACCTGCATGATTCGAAGGAAATAAATTAATCGAAATATTTTCTGAAGAAGTATTGGTTAAATTAGACTCGTTAGATGCTGTTAGTTTAATTTCTTTCTCGGGTACAGCTGATAACGGAGATAACGGTTCTGAAGTTTTGCGTTTGTTGTTACTGTCATTAACAATAACGAGCGGTAAACTATTCTTACTTGTCGAGGAGGCTTTAGTTGGTTTATTATTAGCGGCGGGGGCCCCTGGGGACCCCCCCTTTGTAGCACTCATTAAAGTACTAGCTACTCCGGTGAGCTAGAATTGTAAGAAAATGGGGGAAAAAAAATAGATAAATAAATAGTAGAAAAAATTACTCAAAATCAAAAGAAAGATAAGATTGCTGATAACAAAATGGTAGCGGAGATAATAAATATAAACGCCGATTAAAATCAGAGAGAACTAGTTGTCGGAATTATTTTAAATGGAAAGATCTTACCCGATTCAGATGAACGCAGGAATACACACTATCCACAATCAAACACAGAATATATATAAAAAGCTTCAGATAGTTGCTAGTTTTATTTTAATTTTACGCACCCTGTTAATTTCATCTTTAATTTCTTGAAGTTCTTTAATCCACCAATCATTGTGCGGGGTTCGGACTGGGTGGGCACAGCAATTTATATTTTTAATGAGGAGGGAATTTAAATCTGAGATGTTTTTATCGAGGGTATTACTTTCGTTGCTTGCCTTAATGTCTTCTAGAAATCGGTTGATTACATTGTCGCTTGTCATTTGAATTAATTTTATGTTGTTAGTTTTGGAATAGCTGTTGCCAATTTTAATGATATTATCGTTTAGAGTTATATTGAATAGTTTATGAGGTGATAAGTCTGTTTGAATAATGTCATGCTGGTACAAAGTGTGAGTTTCTTTTGACACTAGGAGGTAGTCAATAATATTGGATCCATTATAGTTTTCAAATATAAGTGTTTTGTCATTCATAATTATTAGGTCGTTAGAGTATATGAAGTTATAGAATAGATCAGAATTTTTGTTAGCCTTTATTTTGTTTTCCAATGTAGGTGAACGTATATTAAAATCGCCAACAATTGTTGTTTTTAGTTGTGGATTACTTTTGATTGTGTACTCTATCGTTTGCAAATATGGGTATCTGTCTTTATTGGGTGATAAGTAACATCCTATTAACATATATTTATCTAGGCAGATGGCAATCATGTTATCTGCTTGGTTTTTTAGGCTGTGTGTGATCGATTTTTTAATAATAATTGCAATTCTATTATTTAGGTATATACAATATTTATTTGTATCAACTGGAATTTTGTTGCTAACTACATAGGGTTCAGCAATGACCGCAATATCTATATCTAACTTATAAATACGTCTTAAGAATAAGAGTTGGGCAGCAGCACAGTTATCTACATTCAGATATTGAATCTTTGCCACCATAGTCGGTACGGGAAATTGTAATGTTGACGTTTTTTAAATATATCGGACAGGAGCGATCCTGAACCGAGTGACCAAAGTGATTGCTAATATCTTTAGTAATTAATTCATTACTTAAGTCTATTTTTTTCCCTCTATTATTAGTTACTATGTTATTAAAGACACAGTTGCTACAGCATCCTTCTTCATTTTTATATTATAAGTATAATATACCTTTACCTAATTTTTTTAAAATAAAATTCATATGCTTACCTAATTTGTGCTTATTACATAATGTTACGTGTCTATTATTATTATTATTATTATTATTATTATTATTATTATTATTATTATTATTATTTTAAAAATAAAATTCGTTAGTTTTGTAATTTAAAAATTTGCTTGCGCTTTAACCATTCTACGTTGCCTCTCCATATTGTCCTCTCCACTCAAACGAAGAGCATGTTTGCGATGCGGACCATGTGTTTATTAAGTGTTGATCTCCTTCTGCTGAGTGTTCTGCTTTCTATTCCATTTTATTGATAATCAGTCTTCCTATTCCATATTACGCCTCTTATGTCCTATCTTTTCCTTCTCCACAGATTGTTTCTATTATTTGTTCCTTTCTCCTAACAATATCTGACCGTATCAAAATATAATTGACTCCTTCCTATTCTAATTGTTTCTGGGTAAAGGTCTGCGGTTAACGAGTCAAAAAAAAAAAAATTAAAATAAAATCCGTTAATTTTGTATTTTTTTTTTTTTGATGAAACTCGTTGGTTTTGTAATTTTTATTTATTTTTTTAATTTTAGATAGGTACTTAATCGAGTTATCGAGTTACCACCCTCCAACTCATCTTCTAAATTCTAGCCCCGACCAAAAAAAAACTTGAGTGCGCCTTTGGCTGTGAACTTACAAACGAGACCATGTGTTGTCTGCATAAATAAGAAATTTACCATCTAGTTTCAACTGACGCACAAGTCATTAATAAAGATTGGAAATAAAATTGACACTAAAATATTCCCCTGAGGGACAGCGATGTTTTGCACCTGTTCAAAACTATACGTGTTATTTATTTTTGTCACTACGCTTTAAACCAATTTAAGGCAAAAAACCGCGTTCTATTTAAAATTTTAATAATAGGAACTCGCGATTTACGGTATCGGAGGTTTTTTTCATATCGAAATAGTATATAGGGACTGTAATCTTCCAAATTATCTATCATATAAGAAGTATGTTTAGACAATGCTGTATCCCTACTGCGCTCAGGAAACCCCCGAGAACTAATTATCACTACAGAAATTTTAACTCAAACAGATAGTTCAACATTATTTTAGTCTTCGTGCATTTTTCGAAATATTTTAGAAATTGTAGAAAATGGACAAATAGATTTGTAGTTTCCTGCGAGCTCTTTCCTGCCACACTTTTGAAAATTGGAACAATTACCCTGAGTTTCAGCAGGATTCGATTTAAAGTTACAGTATTAGTATAAAATTTACCAAGAGTAAGAAACCAATAGGGAGATCTATGGTTCTCATAAACAGATATCTATAAAGTTTCACTTAAAGAAAAACAAAAACAAACAAAAAATGAATGCATTTGTTTTATTAATGTTTTTTATTGATTGTGTTGGATTCTATAAAAGATACAATAGGCTTATGGTAACTAAAATATGAAATATAAGTGTTTGATGTAATTTTATCAATATAATATCTAGAAAATACTGCATCAATGGTAGTTCCGTACTTTGTCATTGATTCATTTGGATTATTGTTAATATTTAATTGAAGTTCGGTTTGAAGAAATTCTGTTAAAGGCAAAGAATCGTCTGATAAAAATTTGACACGTTAAAATCTCCAGCTAATACCATTGGAAGTGTATGTAAATTTTCTTTTAATAACCTTGAACCATCGGAAGTGAAAAGGAGTAATCTTCTATGTATAAATTTAATTATATCATGGACCCTTTGATTTGGAGAAATATAAATGGCGATAAAATAATTATTTCTTTTCTATCTTCCATCTTACATTGAACAGCACATATATGATCCCCAACGTCTGTTTGCCCAAAACCTAATTGCGGAACATTGTATATTGACATATCAATATTAGAAGTAACAATATTTGACTTATCGTTTCTATTACGGTAAACTGAAACCCTTCCTGCTCGAACATTTCTCGATGCAGTCGAATTAAAAAGCGCCATTTTTTTTCTACTAAATTTTTTAAAGAAATAATAACAGAAAATCGAGATAGAACTGCAAGGGAAGAAGCATACATATTGCCCCAATGAGATCTAGAGTATGTTATTTCGATTTTCTGTTATTATTTCTTTAAAAAATTTAGAAAAAGAAAGTGGCGCATTTTAAAAAAGGAAGTTATACTGCCGTATCCTGTATAATTTGAGAAGAGAAATCCCAAGTCCTACCTGAGATAGTACAAGTCAGTATTTGTATGCGTTGTTGACTTCATGGGAGGTATGTCGGCACGATGAAAAGAGGGTGTTACTTTGCAATAGGGTAGTGCTAATAAGAATCGTAAAATTAACGATAGAAAATAACGACTTTGGCAACGAGTGTTGAAAGAAATTATAAATCGGTCGTAGTGTTCGGGACCAAAAATAATAAAGCCAAAGAATTTTAGGTGGGCCACAAAGATAAAAACCGTTCGGCAGATGAAAGATTTCCATGGGAAAGGTCGATATATTGCAGGGTATAAAAGCAGATAGTCGGACCGAGGACGAATCGGAGAAATTACGAGTCGAATATAAAAAGGCTATATATATATTTGTGTGTTTGCATAGGAGAGAAGGAAACAGCCGTCAAATAGCCGATGAAAACAATTAGAGATCTTGCGGCACTTTAGTGAGAATAAATGTTAAATAAAATTATAGTTGAAAAAAAACTAAAAAAATACGCTTTTACAGCAATGTGAACTAAAAAGTAAAAAATAATTTTTAAATATAAAGAAAATATTCAACAGTGATGAAAATCTCCCAGTCGATATATATTAAGTTTTTCTAATAAGCTCAAAATGAGAATAAAGTAATTCACAACAAATTAACTTTAATGTAAAAGAAAGCGTGGGGTGCTTACTATATTTAATAAATTAAATCGACCTACAAATAGTTCAAAAATAAAAGAAAAAGTATAAACAATTGATATCAAAAACACCCCACGCTTTCTTTTACATTAAAGTTAATTTGTTGTTTACTTTTTAGTTCACATTGCTATAAAAGCGTGCTTTTTAGTTTTTTTTCAATTATAATTTTATTCTTTATATATATATATATATCAAAGTGATATAAAATGCAATAACATGCAACGTAAATTTTAGTTCAATATATTACTGGCTACGTGTCTATTAATACTTCAGTTATTTATAACGTACGCTTGCTCGTTCTCTCGTTTTGCGTGTTAACTCCCCATAAATTTAAAAATAAGTTTCACTTTAAAAATTCTTTAACAAATCTAATAAAGATATCTTTTCTAAGGGACGATTTATTTGCACATTTAACGTCATTAAGAGTGAATTTTACATATCCAAACGATTTTATCTGTCCTGAATGCTAGAACACTTTTAAATACCGAATATTACATTATGCACAGTATTTAAAGTGTGCTTTAAAATAATTCGCTACCAAGTCCTAATTTCTTGGTACCTCGAAAAATTGTTATTTACCAATATGTCCATCATGTAAACAAATTGTGTTAATATTCAAATTAGCTGTAATTGATGAAATATATAAACACAATTAACACTTTTATATTTATATGTTAATTGTATTCATTCAATTACAATTTCGATAATGATACCAATCTTGCTACATGTGTTTATTAACGTGATAGAAAATAACAATAATAATAAGCAATGATATTATTAATTCTAATATTTTCTTTTTTTTCTCCCGGTTTTTTTAAAAAAAACACGAGTGTAATAATGGTCGACATTTTATTCTTTCAAGCGTTCTTTTTGTTAATTTTCACTTAGGTCTAGCGTTCATTGTTTCGATCAACTCGCATTTCTGCCTTTTCTTTTATTTTTTTCTCTTTCTACGCTTTAATTTTCGACTTCGAACTTTTCGAATCTAGCACAAAGTTTACAGCATACATGGATGTCGACGATGACGGTGGAAATGATCCCCCCATTACACTATTGAAAACGCGTAACAATACCGGATCGCCATGGAAATAACGTTCTGACAGATATTAACGATTGCGATAGCGAAACCAATTCCATTCACACAGCACCGCCGCGAGTAAGTCTGTCGAATGTACGAAACGTTAATAGTAATAATCGTAATATCTGCAACGTTGATAATAATAACAAAAGTATCAGTAACAATAATATTGGTAAGAGTAGTCGCTTTATCTCTAATAATACAGGTAATGCGTCAAATAGTTCTGTCTCTCGTAATAATTTTGTCAATAATTATTCTAAGGATATGCGAAGTCAATTCGCGATAATAACAACTTTTAGGATTTTTTTTGAAAAATGATTCAATTCGAAGTCGAGTAAAATAATTATTAGCGTCTTAAAAGAAGCTGAAATTCTGAGAAAAAAATTACGAAAAAACATTACTGAATTAAGAAAGTTAGCCGGAATAGAGGGATGATTCATCTCTATCGACGTCATTTTCTGTCAATGATTTCATTTCCAGAGTCTAACGACTATATATTCTTGCACACCTAGTTTCAAGACTGTTGATATTGATAGTATTCGGATGATCGAATCTATGAAATGATAGGACCTACATCCAGAAACAATAAGAAGGAAAAGAATCATCAGTGAAATTTTGATTCGGTCAGATACGGACAGTATAAAGGAACTAATGAATGAAATAATGGATGGCGAGGGAAAGGACAAAATATAAGAGGCACAATAAGGAGCAGAAAGCTTGAATTTCAGCAGACGTGAATATAAAATACAACGTTCGACAGAAAGAAATTTGTCATTCAAAAAAGATGTGATTGGCGTCGTAAACTACCGCTTCATTGAGGTTGCGGAGAGGTCAATTTGGAAAGGGAACACAAGGGAACAGCGAAAACTAGAAAAAGGCAGAGTAGAATGGTCAAAACGCAAACGAATTATAGAAATGACAACATAACGGGCAAGTGAAGAAAACTCGAAGAACCAGGGATCAGAAGGAAGACTAAGCTGCACCGATAGATATATAAAAGGGTTCATCGTTACGAAAGAAAGAGGAGTAAATATGTGATCAAAGTTTGAAGTGAAACTTTTTACATAGGGAATTCGGGTTAGAGGATGATTTTTTTTTTTAGAAAAAGAACTGGAGGAAGCAGAAACCCGAGCCAAGGAATCCGCCGTCTCATTACCTGTAATGCCCATGTGGCTGGGTACCCACAGAAAATCAACACATACGAAGTAGTGACAAGAAAGAAAATGGAAAAGACTGTGTATGCGAAGAATGGTGAAATGTCATTCGATAAGTAAATATATAAACGGATAAGTAACAAAACACCAAATAAATATGAATAGGAATATGGTAAAAACGCGTTTTTGAAAATATTTTGGAATATCTGATTGAATTAAAGATGTGGTTTCCCCTTCTAATTGTGTCCGGACAAACGTCTCCGGTTGACAAGTCGAAAAAATAAGTAGACAAATTTAAAAAAATTAAGGTACATGTTCTGTTTCATTTGTATTCTCTCATTTCGTGTGATCCAATTAATGTTTAATGTTCAATGTGCCCGTGATAAAAACAATCTGACAATTTGACTTGCCCGGTGTAAGAAAATTTTTTTGAATTTGAAAGTCAGTTCTGCCAGTCGCATTTACCAAGGTTTTGGGGTTTTTCCTATTTTGAAATAACTTCATAATTTGTGTTTGCCATAATTTTTTTTGTTTTTTTTTTAAATGGGTTCGACAACAGGGACATTGGTCCAAGAACAGCGGAACAGAGAGAAAAGAGAGACTTAGATCCTTACACGACCAGAGATAGCTGACAGAAAGGAATCAAGCCATCATATAAGTCACCAACAAGAACGACTTTATTACGCACCGGGAGAAATTATTATATTAGAAAAAGTACCGCGTAAACGTTACGCTTTGGAATTTTTGAGCATCTTAGACGCGCAAGTAGTAGAAAATCGATAAAACTTGTTAGGAAAAACGAAATATGCCGTGTGTGCGTTGCTTTTTTCGAGATGAAATATGCCGTTGTAACAGAACTCTGTCCCGAAGACGAAATATGTTGTTTTAATTTTTTTTTATTCAAAAAAAGCTTCGTCTAGAAGAGGGCGCTTGTCTGCACTTGATGGTATATACGCTCTCCGCTTTATACAAAAATGCTGTTTGTTTACTAGTTTCTCTTTCCTTTTTGATGTTTTCCTTAGACGAATGATAGCAGGAAGAATAAACGATAAACACGAAAACACTTATATTTACAGTGAGAAGACTGACAGTCACGCGAATGTGACGAAAATATAATTTTAACAGCGTCTAGCGTCAGTTGTTTGAAGATTCTACTCGTGTCTCCTTTCAAAAAATGTACAAATACATTAGTCGACAGGCCCAATTTCGGTTTTGTTGACATTCTAACGTGTTAAGAAGAAAATCGAATAACTGGCATAGGCTTTTTCCTTTTCTCTATAACCCCCTCTTTTTCGGTGCTAATAATGAACGTGACAGTCAGGGGTCCATAGGACTGGTAAATTCTTCTGTAATTTTATGGCCTTTGTATAAAAGAAATTATATTTAAAGTTATGGAAGTATTAATTTTTTTTTTTTTTTTTTAACATGTATACTGCAACGATTCCTTCTCCCTTTTGACCATCTTCCTGCATCCCATTCTATATTTGTTATCCTTATTTCTCCTTCTTTCTTTTGCGTCCGTTTCGCCAAGGATAACTGTTCGCTCAGGAATCATTAACTCAAAACTTTCCTCAGTTCGAATTTTATTCCATCTTTCCTTTATGCTACATAGTTATCTCATTATGGAAGGAAGCCTACAAACTGGTCGTCAACCCAGTTCGTGCAGGTGTTTCTCCCGTCTCTGGTTTAAAGCTATGTCGGAAGGAAGCCTACAAACCGGTCGTCAACCCAGTTCGTGCAGGTATTTCTCTCGTCTCTTTTTCAACACTATGTCGAAAGGAAGCCTACAAACTGGGCATCAACCCAGTTCGTGCAGGTACTTCTCCCGTTTATTTTTTATTACGGACGGTACCGCTAATGGTGAGGTACCTTCAATTTTGCCTCTATCCAACTTCGGACACGTCTTCTCTCTTCTACTTATTTTTCCATTGTCAACTTCTCCTTTAAGTTGGAAGATCGTCTACAAGCGATCTCCTCTCATGTATTACACCCTTCCTATTACCCTTGCCTTCCTTTCTTTTACTTCAGTTTTAGCTCTGTCTTCTCCCGCTGCTTTTTCTCATTCTTTTAATTCCTCTTCTTCTCCTTTTAAATAAAATGTCGCGGCCGTGCGCCATAAACATCCTTCAATGGAATTGCCGCAGCTTACGAGCTAATAAAGTAAGTGTAGAATGTCTATTAGACTTCTACAATATCCATGTAGCGCTGTTATCTGAAACTTGGCTTAAATCCTCCTCGTCTCTTGATTTCAAAGGTTATTCTCTAGTTCGATCTGATCGTATGGATGGGTATGGTGGTGTTGCAATTTTAATTAGACACGATCTATCCTATCTCACCCACAATATCTCATTTCTTCCTCCGCCTCTTCCTAACTACCCTAACATGATTCATATTTCGCTTGAAAATCTTCTCCCGAATCCTATACATATTGCTTTCGTGTACATCCCTCCCAACTCCAGCCTCTCTAGTCTTCCTTTACCCTCATTCCTTTCATCCCTATCTGATCCATTTATTATTGGTGGAGACTGGAATGCGTACTCCCCTATGTGGGGCTGCGCAGGGCGCAATCCTAACGGTGTGACTCTGGAAAATCTCATTCTAAACCATAATCTTTTTCTCCACAACGATCGTTCTCCTACTTTCTTCAAACATCCATCTTCTTCTAGTGCAATCGACCTCTCGTTTTCATCTCCGAATCTTGGCCTTGTAAGCTCCTGGAGAACTCTTGACGGCACTTTTGGTAGTGATCATGTCCCCATTCTCCTAACTCTCAACAACGCTCTTCCTTCTAGACATTTCAGGCCCTTGCACGCTCCTCACTGGCTTCTCTCCAAAACAGATTGGAATAAATTCCGATCTTTGGTGGATTCCCCACTCCCCCTTATTCTGGATTTTCCCGACCCGTCATCCCAGTACAACTTCTTCATTCAATCTCTATATTCTGCTCTTTCCGCTTCCTCCCCTCCTTCTTCCTTTTCGCGCGGTCGTTCTTCCTCTTATGCCTCCTCTCTTTGGTGGAATGAAGAGTGTAAAGTTGCCTTCCAAAGAAGCACCGCTACCTTCAAAGCCTTTCGCTCTTGTTCCTCAATATCCAACTTTTTAGCTCATAAAGAAGCTAACGCAAAAGCTCGGTTCATTTCAAAATCTGCCAATAGGAACTCTTGGAAATCATTTTGTTCATCTTTCTCTAGAGATACGCCTCTCGCTAAGATATGGAAAATGGCCAAAGCGTTCAGATCTCCTCTTTCTGAGCGTCCCCACTTCTCCCATCCTTCTTTGCCTAAACTTCACTCTTTCTTGGACTCTATTGCTCCTCCGTATGTCCCCACTTTCGAGGAATCGAACATTCCTTCACTCCCAAATTCCTCAGAACCTCATTTCCTACCATCTCCTTTCTGCTACGAGGAACTCTTGTCCGTCCTTAACAAAACCTCTCCTTCTGCTCCTGGCCTGGACGGTCTTTCTTTCCCTATTCTATTCTTAAAAAACTCTCTCCTTCCTCGCTGCTCTCCCTTCTGAATATCTTCAACTCTTTCTTATTCTCTGGTTTTACTCCTGAGTCTTGGAATGACTTCATCGTCATTCCAATTCCTAAAAAAAACCAGTGTTCCTTCCGTCCTATCTCCCTAGCCTCATGTCTGCGCAAACTCTTTGAAGGTTTAATAAATAACCGTCTCGTTTGGTGGCTTGAGCATAATAATCTAGTTCCTTCTAATATGTTCGGTTTTCGCCCCGGGCTTGGCCCGGTAGATTGCATCAGTACCTTCCTTGCAGATATCTATAAATCATTCCTATCAAAGGAATTTACTGTCGCTTCTTTTGTCGATGTCTGCTCTGCATTCGATAATGTGCATCTTCCTTCTCTGAGCTCCAAACTCCTCTCTCTTAATCTCCCTCCGGTTTTTATCACTCTTATACTCAACCTCTTTCAACATAAAACTCTTTATCTATCGTCTCCTTCTCTTTCCACCTCCAGATGCGTCTATCGTGGGCTTCCCCAGGGTTCCTGCCTTAGCCCCACTCTTTTTAATATTTACTCCTTCGATATTGCTTCGCTCCCTATTCCCTCTTTCTCTCTCCTTTTTGCTGATGACATTTTAGTTTATTCCACCTCAGATGATCTGTCCTCCCCCACCAACGAGTTAAATCATTCATTGTCTCATCTTAGCAATGCTCTATCTACTCTCCACCCCTCTCTTTCCCCTTCCAAGTCTTCCTGTATAATTTTTGAGCTCCGCCCCTTTAAGCGTGCTATTATAAACATCAGCGTATCTGGTACACCTATTCCCACTGTTAATTCCATATGTTATCTAGGTCTTTTCTTAAATAGTCGCCTTACATTTCATGAACATATTAATTATATCTATAATTCCTCGATCAAAAGACTTAATCTCCTCAAATCTTTATCTCCGTTCAGATGGGGTGGAGACCCGTGCATTCTATTAATTCTATATAAATCGATTATTCGGTCCAAACTTGACTATTGTTCCTTCATTTATGACAATGCCTCCAAGTCTCTCCTTTCGAAACTTGATGCAATTCAGAATTCCTGCCTTCGCCTATGCATTGGCGCTTTAAAATCTTCTTCTATTCCTGCGATTCTATCCGAAACTTGCACTCAACCTCTTTCCATTCGTCGTTCACTCCTCGGTTATCGATTTTTAATAAAACGCCTCCCCATTTTGTCATCTAATATTATTCCTTCCTATCTTCATATCAAAAATCACTGGCACTTGGCGCCTCATAGAACCCCGATTTTATCGCATATAGCTGCTCGTGTTTCCAATTTTTCTCCCTACATTTCCTCTTATGACAGTCTTCCTTACTTTTCTCTCGATTTTAATAGCATATGGCACCCCATTAATTTCTCCTCTCTTCCAGTCCGAGCTAATTCTTCCTCTCACAATGTAGTCAACTTCGAATTCCTTCAGCTGCTGAACTCTTCTTTTCCTTCCCATGCCTTAAACTTCTCGGATGGCTCCAAGAGTGATGGGGGCGTGGGTGGCGCGTATACGTCTCCTACGTTCCTGCACTCTGAGTCTTTCAGACTTCCTTCTTTCTGCTCTATCTTTTCAGCCGAGTCGATCTCAATTCTTCGTGCCATTCAATTCATATCCTCTACGAGTGGGGTTCACAAATTCCTGATTGTTTCAGATTCCAAAGGCGTTTTTCAAACCATTTCCTCTTCTCCTTCTCATACTTCTGACGGTATCATCCTCTCTATTCGATCTCTTGTCTCCTCTTTGTTCTCGTTCCGCTCCATTCTCATAGACTTTCTATGGGTCCCTAGTCATTCCAATATTGAGGGCAATGACACAGCTGACTCTTTAGCTCGCTCAGCCGCCCGCATTGGTCCTTTCCTCGACTCTTTTCCTTCCTCAGACATTCTTTCTCTATCACGCTCTAATCATTCTAGACTTTGGTCTGACATGTATCCATCTTTATTCTCAAATCGCTTTTCACAGTACCGTCTTATTCAACCGGTTCCTAGTTTCCTGCCTTGGTTTCAATCTATTCCTATCTGTCGTCGTTCCACTGTTGTTTCCTTAATTAGGCTTAGAATCAATCATTCTCTTCTCCCATCTTTTCGCTTTCGATTCGCTTTGTCCCCTTCTCCTTTCTGCTCTCTTCACGCTTCTGAGCCTTCTTGTATTTGTGACTTAAATCACATCCTATTCGAATGTTCTACACTCTCTAACGAACGCTCCTTTCTTTACGCCCAACTTCTAGTTTTGGGTTTTCCTACTCCCTTTAACGCTACCTATATTCTTTCCTTCCCATTGCCTTCAGTTATTCCATTGCTGCTGTCCTTTGTCTTTTCCATTTCTGACCGCTTGGCTATTTAGTTATAACTCTTAATTTTTCATGTTGTTCGGTCAAGGCCACTGGCGCACCCAGGGTAGGAAAAAAAAAAGAAAAAAAAAAGATTCCTCGTGTGTAATCCAATAAGGATTATTTAGGGAATTCTGATGCGGTATATTCGTTGAACCGGTTGTAGCGGTATCTTCAATGGGCTTTGCTTTAGTTTGTTTAAGAAAGATTATCGCTTTTCCTTTTTTTTTCAACGGACTTTGCGTAAACACTTGGTAAGTAACGGTTATGCGCAAAAAAAATTAAATCTGGTCAGAGGGAAAATAATTGATGTTTTATTGAAAGTAATGCATTGAAGATTACATTTGTGAAATATTTACAAATCTGAAATAGTATTCACGAATTTCAATGATACAAGACTATAAAGAAAAATTCAAGAAGTTGAGCTACGGTCCTCCGGCAGATTATTTCCAGGAACTATTTTCTTACATCAGGAAGATGTTGCAAACCCGGATTGTTCCATCACGAGGTAGCAGACAGGTGTAATCTATTAATTACTGTTTTTATTATATTTTCAGGATGCATACGTTTGGCATTTTTCGACGTTGATTGTTATTGTTTCTCCATCCTTGGTATAGCATTCTTTGTCAGATTCCATTCCTTGTTACTCCTAATTGCTGCTATGATGTACACATGTTGGTGGGCAATCGGCCGTTGCTGACAAGCCCAGGAAAAAACCCAAACAAGAAGAAAAAAAAAATTATATATACGTATATATATACATTATTTTTTGTAATTGAGTGCATAAATCGTAGAGTTAATTTGGTCTGTTTTATTGTGAGTCCACAATAAGAAAATAATAAGAAAATATTAGTTAACTCTTCTTTCCATTGTTTCTGGTTGAGGTCCCTGGTTGACGAGCCCCTCCAAAAATAAAAAAACAAGAAAATATCAATAAAACTTAAACATAGACTAATAAAGGGAAAATTATAACAGATTCTTTTTTTTTTTTTTTTGGTTTCGAAGCAATTAGAATATGATACACGAAAAAAAAAACCCAAAAACTATAGATTTAAGAAAAGAATATATATATGTAATTCGTGTTGTGTTGGGTTTTTTGAGGGGCTAATTTTATTTCCGGCAATCATAAATTAGCAGAAGAGGCTAAGGAATTTTTCTTTTTTGATTATTTAGTATAAAATTTTGTAGCACACTTTACTATTGCGGGATTGAAGTATCCGACAATATATGTGGAATCGTCAACTATGGACATTAACCCAATACGGATACGTTGATGACCGTTTCCAATCTGATCCGAATTTTGTTCGATCGCAACGTCGCTGCCTAACTAATTATGGTAAATATACGGGTTCGCCGACTACATCGATAGTTATTAGAGTACATTTAAGCATAAAAGTATAATCCCAGCTCTCGTTGAGAAAATTAAAAAAAAAAAATTCCTTTCTTGCTTTTTTTTTGTTTTTGTTTGTTTATACTAAAGTAAATATAATGTGAGGCTTCTGCTGTTAAAAAAGCATCACTCGACAGTTATAAAACTATCTGCGAAATTTTGATTTTTGAATAATTTACATGCCTTGAGGAGAGATTCGTTTGTCATGGACTTTTTTTTTTTTTTTTTTTTTTTATTGAAACCTTGTCTTACATTAATTTATACATTGCGTAATATATTAAACCAAAATATGTACAGAAAACCATTTTTGTTCTCAAATTAAAGTTCATATTTTCCATAAAACCGAGTCACTGCTTGAACTCAATATTCCGTGTTAAGTAGTCCGTCATCATCAGAATATAAAATTTTCCTCATCCGAATTTTTTCCGTCAGAATTCAAAATTTAAAATGCAAGAAGAAGAAAATGGACAGTTGGCTTTGTTAGATGTTTCTTAGTTAAATGTTTTAAGCGGAATTTCAACGCCGGTCTCTTTAAAAACTATCGCTTTCTGGTAAATACCTTCAATTGGGCGATTTTAAAACGCCAGCGATAAAAAGTGTATCTAATGAGGTGTACCTCTTTAACCGGGTATGTTATAAAAAAGAGACTATGTATTGCGTAAAAAGTTTGGTGAAAATGGTAAAATGAAGAAAAAAAAGAGAACAGAAAATTTATAATTCAGCTTGCTCAAAGCAAAGTTATTCTTAGCGTAGGGCACGAGGGTATGTGAAGAGTAAAGATACAAAATGTACCGAACCCAACAGATTTATTTTATCTAAAAGCAGGGACAGATAGAACTAGGAAACTTCTTTTAAAAAGATAACGCAAGAAGGGCGCGTATAATATAGGGTTTATTTTATATGTGATAATTTTTAATGTGGGGCAAGCACAAATACGAGTGTTAAAGAACATCTGGTGGAATGCGCACACATATATGCGTAAAGAAATTGACATTAGTGCAAATCACGTTTTGAAAAGTTTTATTAAGAAACTGAAGTTTTAAATTGATCGTTTTAAAAGTAGACACTAGTTACAGAGGTTATTGAAATTTAAATAATAGTTCTAACGGAGAAAATTCATGCCAGGGACTAATTATCAGATTATTAAAAAGGAATATAGCTGTGGGGAACAAACGATCAACTAGAATGTAAAAAATTTTCAGAAATCACGAGGGTAGTTTAAATACAGAGCCCCTCCTACGTCCAATCTGGTGGTTTGTTTTTATTTTTTCTCGATATTACCAAAGAGTATTATACCGGAGTAACGTGGTAAAGATGGATGAAATCGGATAAAAACTATATTTTTATTTAATCGGATATGAAACTAAAGAAAAATATTGAATGAGAGTTGAAAATAAAATAAATCACGCTCAGTATGATCTGCGACCCAAAAGTAATAGGAAAATTATCATAATGCAATAAACAAAATGGAAGTGGAATAAAAGAAAACTGGTTTGGAGAAAACTATAGGAGAAACGAAAAATGTTTTAGCAATTACGGTGTTGAGGAGACGAGGGAAATTACGGAACCAATGACGAGAAGCGAGAACAGAATTAATAGGGACATTTAATTTGACAGTATAGAAAAGCAAAATCCTACACGGTGTTGTTGGTAGAAGAATACTGTGCCATAAAATTGAGAGGCTACAGTTCTAGCATGAACGTTGACAGTTCGTTTCAATTAACGGAAAAGTGTTCCGGAACCGTCCAACAAAAGTTAATCATGGAAGATATTGAAAAGGATAGATCTTGAAGAAGAAAAAATGTTTTTTTACAAAAAATAAATACCGACTTCAAGATTTATTCAAGAAATTTAAAAATGCACTAAAAAGCAAAAAAATAATTACTTCCGATAAAAAATAAATATCAAAGATACTTAAGGTGATATCGTAATTCTTATACAACACTAGTACCTTAATTAAAGTCGGCATCAAATTCATATTATAATAATAATTAAAAACTGCATCAAATGTTCACTAAATTGTTCCTAGATATTGTAACATGAATTTGATGCCGACTTTAATTAAGGTTTTAATGCTATATAAGAATTACGATATCGCCACTTAAGTGTTATATCACTCTGATATATATTTTTTATCGGGAGTAATTATTTTTTACTTTTTAGTGCATTTTTAAATTTTTATAATAAACCTTGAAGTTGGTATTTATTTTTTGTAAAAAAGCATTTTATTTTACAATTTTTAGCGTTATATTTGAATTTTTCTCCTGTTAAAAATTAATTTTTTTTTACATTATTCTCCAAACTTTGTACTTAAAAAAAATGGATTTCTTTATTTTGAACTGCATTTCCACGGTATAGAAACATCAAAAGCTACATTTCCATGGTAATTTGGCAAATTGATAGTATTTTAAGTCAATCGCCTCCGCATTAAAAAAAAAAAAATCGAAGCTAAATCTAGCCCGACGGTGAAACCACCAATCATGAATGAATAGCATCCAAAAAGCTTCAATTTCCTGCATTATTAAGGATAACTCAAAAACTACTGGTCAGATCTTGATCAAATTTAAATGTGACTATATGAGAAGTACCAGCTGTCAAATAAAAGAAGAATCATCAAAATCGGTTCACCTAGAAAAAAGTTCTGAGATAACACACATAAAAAAAATAATAATAAATAAAAAAAAAAAAAAAAAGTCGAATTGAGAACCTCCTCCTTTATTTGAAGTCGCTTAAAAAGAATGAAGAAATCAAAGAAAAGCAAAAACGAACGCAAAGACAACGCCGAAGGAATGCTTGGAGAATCAATTGAAAAAATATCCGTCATAATTTAAGAAGTCGACCGGGATGGCTTTATTAAAAATTACGTTACATTGCAACTATGATGGAACGTTTAGGCGCGTCTCATCAGCGTAAATCTTTTAAGCAATAGCGCTAGTTTTTTGACCGGAAACGTTAATTCTAATTTTAATATTGTTGACCGTAAAATTTATAGAATTTCGGTTCTTTTTAATCGTCAGGCCTCTACCGAAGTAATCTAATTGGAAAAATGCTTAATTTTTCTGCATGTATTTTCCAGCGACTATATTTACCTAGCTTATACTGCAGTCCTCCTTATGTAGTACCAGTAAATCGCTGCCGTAGACACCATCCAGCAAATCCCAATATCAAACAGTGGAAATACCATTGTGTCGAGTAAATATGTCCGCATTTAAGGGGCTCAAATAAAAAATAAGAAAAAGTATATAAAAAGTGTGCAGACAGAGCTTCTGAGCACCATTCTTCGTATCGTTATTTTGATAATTATGCGAGCTTTAAGTAGTATTTGTGTACAAGGGCGTCGCCAGACGATGAGCCGGGGTAGAGGGGCAAGATGATAGAAAGAGGATATGAGTTATAAATAAAATGTATAATTTGTAAAGGCTTAATCTTTTATTAAACAAGAAAAAAATCTTAATTAAAACATAATTTTCGTGAGTTTCTGACAAATTGTTCTACTACTTTATCATAAAAGTCTTCCAAATTGTCCGTGATTACGCGTCTAATGATTATCATGGCTAGTAGATTAAAAACTTTCGAAGCTCCAGGGGGGTGCCCTCCCTTGCCCCCTGACGACGCCCATGCTTGTGTCTATTTTTTCGTAGTGCAAGAGTCCATGAAGTAAAACTTATTCACTTAAGCGTAGCTTTTAAGAATCACAAATTAACAACCACCATGTATTCTGATCCACTATATATTATTGTGAAAACAAAGTCCTGGCTTTTAGGATCGAATTCCCGTGTTAGACCGGTCGGTTCCTCGTTATTTTTGTATTTTATTACATTCGCGGCCGATTAGAATATATAATATTGTGTACTGAGCGCGCGCGCACCAGTATCGCACCTGTGTTAGCTCTTCCGGTTCCAGGGAGCAGTAAAAAAAAACAAAAATCGCAGTAAAGCACCTATTAGACAAAAAACGACCTGTTCGAAAATGTAAAAGAACAGAGTAACGAAATTTACAATGGTGCAACACTGAAGAATCTTTCTTTCTTTTTTTTTTTTTTTCGCATAAAAATTGGTTAGATCTCCGGTAATTGTGTACATTAACTGGACTATTATAAATCTAGACTATGCGATAGATCTCAGTATTCTTTATGAATTATTACTTTGAGCTTCTGTTCGGCGATGAACTCGAGAAAGCAGATTATAGATTAGAAACTTTGTAGAAGGGTACTAAAATTTATATGTAATACGTTGCTACTTATTAATTTTTAATTTGTAATACACCACTGTGTTTCCGAAAACATGTCGGTAATTATATAAGTAATTTTAATATATTTTTTTGGTCGAGTTTAATGTTTTTTCATATTAGAGAACTGGCAGTCAGTTTTGATCGTTATGTAAATAAGTCTGAATAGATCTCCCTTCGCCAGCTGCACTCCATATTTAGTCATTTCTTTATCGTCCGCATAAAACATACATAAGAACTTTCAAAAAAATCTATTTGCCTTTTCTTTTGCCAAAGCCGGTTACAAATACTGCTTAAGCAGCTTGTCGGTAAAAAAAGCTCACGTTTACTAGCCCGGAAAATGAGATGCGGAAGTAAAACAAAAAAATTTCTAAATAGAGAAATATCTCTGTCCTTTTTACTGCGGCAGCTGGGCTACCTCTGTCCTTCTCAATTTCAGCTTTTAAAAAAAGGAACGGCAATAAAATTCCAATCGTAAAACCTGCCGAATTAATGTTTGCGCGATGCAGTTTTTGTAGGGTTTCGCTATTCTCAATAAACTGAAATTTTATCCACGACATTGCGAAAACTATTTTGCTTTGCACTCGATTAATCGTTCTATCCAATGATCAGCGGCTCTTTGATTTCTTTTCTTTCCAATATTCATCTATCCATCTCTCCCGTAAAGTCTTCATGTGTTGTTTTCACTTTGCGTCCTTATAATCCATCTTCAATAATCCTGTCCGTAAATAACTGCGCTATCACTCTTGTCTCATCCTTTTGCCACTTAGTGCCACTTCGGCGTCTTTCTTGACAGCCGTCTTACTTTTCCGGAACTTATAAAATGCTTATTCAAATATGTTTATAAAAGGCTAAACGTCCGTAAAGCTCTTTCGTCGAGCCGCCGGGGGAGGGAGATCATTGTATTCTTATTATCCTATTAAAATCTATTATACGTTCGAAGTTAGATTATTGTTCCTTTTTGTACGGTAGCGTTTCTATCACAGCTCTTTCCGAACGTGTGCAGAACCTTTGTCTTCGTCGGTGCCTTGGAACTTTGAAGTCGTCTCCCGTTGTTGCAATTCTTTCGAAAACCGATATGGTTTTTCTATATCTTGATTATCGTTTCTTGACAAAGCGACTTCCTATTTCTTATTAACTCTTATACTTCCATATTACACAACTGGCGCTTTTCTCCTCGTAAAATCCATATTCCTTTCTGATATATACGCAAACGATTTTATCAATTTACTCCTTACGTTTTCTTTCTCAACGAACTCCCTTACTTCAGGCTTAATTATTCTAATTTTCTGAATATTCTCTCTTTCCGCCTTTTACAAGAACCTGTCGGCTCATCTAGTCAGACAAGAATATAACTCTGCCATTCAGTCCCTATTTCCTTTTCATACTGTTATCTTTACTGATAGCTTTAGAACATCGAAGACGGTTCGGGAGCTACCTTTTTGGTCCCATCACCCAGCTATTTTGAATCTTATAAACTGTCTTCTTTCTACCTCATGTTTACCGCTGAGTCCACAGCTATCCTTCGTGCTATCCAATACTTCCACAAATGGTTCTAATAAATTTCTGCTAGTCTCGAATTCTAGAGGTTGTCCATCTTCTCACCTCTTTCTCGTCATTCCTCAGATTTTATAATTCTCTTGATCCGTTCTCTTGTCATTAGATTGTATGGCGCTCGTTTCGTACAAATCGACATCTTATAGACCCCAGCCATGTTGACATTGAGGGTAATGAACTGGCTGATTCATTAGCTCGATCTGCCGTTCAAACTGGTCAATTTCTATCCAAGTTCTCATCTACGTGGGTTGCTAATATATATTTCTGACCTAATAATGAAAAGGAAGCAAGCATTGATGATCGAAATCGGTTTAATGCTTTTCAAAATATTCTCCATGAAGATCAATGCACTTGTTCATGCGTTTGAACCAATTTTCGAAGCACTTTTCCCATTCCGATTGAGGTAGTTCCGAAACATGCGTTTTAAATGCATCAACCGCTTCTTCTTCGGGTGCCGAAAATCGTTGACCACGTAATTTGTTTTCGATATGCAGGAATAAAAAAAAAAAGTCATTGGGGGCTAAATCAGGGCTGTACGGAGGGTGACCCATCACTTCGATGTTTCGGCCGGTAAAATATTCCCTTGTTTGAGTCGATGTGCTCGCTCGCATTGTCACGACCGACAGCGCTTGCTCCTTTTTCTTATTTCATCGAAGACTTCTGGCAAACAAATGGTTGTATATCAATCAGAATTGACTATCCTACGCTACTCTAATGGCACTGCCGCTATGTGACCAGTAATGCCGAAGAAACAGGCAACCATTTGCTTCGATGTGCTTTTTCCGCGAACAATTTTTGTTGGATTGGGCTCATCTTGGGAGACCCATACATTCGATTGCTGTTTTGTTTTGAGGCTCATACGCATAGATCCATAATTCGTCGCCTGTGCAGATGTTGTACACAGCCTTTGATACACCTTGGACGTATTTTTTTAACATTTCCTTGCACAAATTGATTCAATTCTTCTTTTGAGCGTTTGTCAGATTATGCGGGATCCAATGCGAGCAAATCTTTTTTACAGCCAAATGATCAATGCAATATCTTATCGATTCTAGTCATACTAATCCCCAAAGATGCCTCAGTCTCACGGTATGTCACATGACGATTTTACTTTATTAGTTCGCACACAGCATCGATGTTTTTTGGCACAACAATCGATTTTGGATGACCTCGCGGAAATCGTCTTGGAGCGAACGTTGGCCACGAGTAAATTTGTTACGCCAGTTTTTTACAGTGCTGTAGGATGGTGCTATTTCGGCGTATAAAGAATTAAGTTCATCGATACACTCTTGTCGTGGTAATCCGCGTAGAAAGTTATGAAAACTAATCGCACGAAAATGTTCACGAGTTAATTCCATTTTTTTGCTGAGATTTTTTTTTCAGTTTCTTGTAATCAACCCAAATCGCGTTCAAATAAAAAAATGTTATTACGAAAGTTATGTTAAAAAGAGTCAAATTTTCTAACGGAAACGTCAGATGGCGCCTAAATCATTCAGTGTTGCCAAAGCCAAAATATCATACAGAGCGGTCACACCGCACAATTAACACTATAAACAATTGACTATAATACAAAAATAACAAAATGAACGAATAAATATGTTAAAACGAAAAAAACTTGCTCTCTGGATCGTCCGTTGTGTTCCGAGATTCTGCTGAATGGATACTGCGACTGTAGTCGTCGAAAACCTGCCGGCTGTTACTTCGTTTCGCTTCCTGGTGAATATTCGTAATGAAATTGGTTTCTGTGTCGGAATTCTATCTTTAACGAACAGAATTCTCCTTTTGGCCGCAGCTTATTTATTTGCCATCCGTGCTGCTCTTAACTTAATTAAATACTAAATAGTTGAAGCTTTCACAGTGATTACTCATAATAAATAAATTAAATTTCGGAAACACAGTTGTTTCCGAAATTTTTGAAATTAAATACTAACAGATAATACATTAATTCACGACACCATTAAAAATAAAATACATAATTCGTTCCTTTTTTTTTTCCGTCGATGTGATTGCCAACGTCTTTTTTTTTTTTTTTTTTTTTTTTTTTTGGGCTTGTCAACCAGGGACCTTTACCCAGAAACAATTAGAATAGGAAGGAATCACTTATATCCTGATACGATCAGATATTGTTAGGAGAAAGGAACAAATAATAGGAACAATTTGTGGAGAGGGAAGAGATAGAACATAAGAGGCGCAGTACGGAGTAGGAAGACCAAGTCCCAGCAAACTAAAGTAGAAAGCCGAGCACTCAGCAGAAAGAGATGAACACTCAAAGAACACATGGTCCGCATCGCAAACATGCTCTTCGTTCGAGTGGAGAGGACAATACGGAGAGGAAACCAAGGAAAAACGAAAGCGGGAGGAAGGCAGCAGAGAATGGTTAAAGCGCAAGCGAATAACGGAGACAACAACAGAACGACGAAGTGAAGGAAACAAAGAGAACCACGGATTGGCAGGAAGACTAGGTTGGACAGACAGATAGAAAGAGCGATTGTTAGAGAAAGAGGAAACGTACATATCCGACCAAAACCTAAGATGAAAATGTTTGCACAGAGGAAGGATATTGGACGAAGGGACTTTTTTAAAAAAGAAGTGAGAATAGGCAGCAGCCCGAGCCAATGAGTCCGCCGCTTCATTACCGCAGATGCCCGAATGGCTAGGAACCCACAGCAAATCAATTTGAATAGAATGAAGGGAAGAAAGAGCGTGGATAAGTGAGCGAATGCGGAGTATAATGAAATCACAGGAATAATCAGGAAGGGGAGAGCAAATGGCCTGAAGGGCGGTTATGGAGTCCGATATAATCAAGAATTTGGAGGAAATGTGATTAGAGGAAATGAAAATAATGGAACGTAGGATAGCCATCAATTCGGCTATGAATATGGAGCAGAAAGAAGGTAAGCAGAAAGATTCTGAAAAGCCAAAATCTGGGAGGATAAACGAAGCACCGACACCATCCGGTTTCTTCGAGCCATCTGTAAACACAGTTACATGCAAGAGAAAATCAGAATTGATATAACTGCGGAATTCCTGTATGATTAGGGCCTGCGGAAGAAACTTAGAGAGCGTAGGAACAGTAAACATATTTGGAGGATGGCAGAGATCGGCGAAATTAAAAGTGAAATAAGGGAGATTGGCAAAGGACATTATGTAAGGACAAAACGAACTGAGCCGTAGAGAAATGAGAGAAAGAATTGGAATTTTTCTAGGTACGAAACGCCAGTTCCTAGAAATGGAAAGATAGGAATGGATAAGAGTAGAGGAGGTGAGTGGGAGACGCTTAGTAAGAAAACGATAGCCTAAATAAGATCTTCGGATAAAAAGGGGTGGTGTGTTAGATTCGGCAAGGACTGCTGGAACTGGAGAGGATTTAAGAGCACCAAGACAGAGACGAAGGCAAGAGTTTTGGATTACATCCAATTTAGAGAGTCGGGACTTAGAGGCACAACCATAGAGAAATGAACAGTAATCAAATTTTGAGCGGATGATAGATTTATATAGAGAAATAAGGACATAAGGATCACCACCCCATTTGGTTGGAGATAAAGCTTTCAGCAGGTTTAGTCTTTTGATTGCTGAAGAGGAAAGATACTTGATGTGTTCGGAGAAGGATAACCGACTGTCAAGGAAAATACCAAGATAACAGAAACAATTAACACGAGAAAGAAGTGTATTTTCTAGGGATAGATAGACAGAAGCAGGATTATAAGGTCGCAGAATAAATACGGCATAACAAGATTTAGTGGGAGAAATAGAAAGGTTAATTGAGGAAAGGGAGTGATCCAACACGGAGAGAGACGAATTAAGTGCCTCACTGGCTGATATAATATCGTGAGATGAGGCATAAAGTAGGATGTCATCAGCAAAGAATAAAGACGACGAATTTAGTGGAAGAGAAGCCACACTGATAGTGTATATGTTGAAAAGAGTAGGACTGAGGGAGGAACCTTGGGGGAGACCTCGAAAAACCATTCTTGAAGATTCAAAAGAAGGAGCAGAGAGGTGGATGGAACGATTCTGCATGAGATTGATAATAAGAGAAGTAAAGTGCAATGGAACGTTAATTGCTATCATCTTATCTTTTAGAGTGGGAAGATGGACATTATCAAAAGCACAGGATATATCGATGAAGGAAGCCAGAGTATAGTTTTTTAGGATAAAGGATTGGTAGATATGGGAGACAAAAAGACTAATGCAGTCGGAAGGACCAATACCAGGCCGAAAGCCGAACATATTGCTAGGAAATACATTATTATGCTCTAGCCACCAAACAAGGCGCTTGTTTAACATACCTTCAAACAATTTTCTGATACAGGAGGCTAAAGAAATAGGGCGTAACGAAGAACTTTTTTTAGGAATAGGAATGATGATAAAAGAATTCCAAGAGGGGGGAGTTATACCTCTGGAGAGGAAACAATTAAAAAGATGTAGGAGAAACGCAAGAGACAGTTCAGACAGGTTTTTAAGGACCAAAAAAGGTATACCGTCAAGACCTGGAGTGGGGCTAGAAGATTTGGAAAGGACAGATTTTAATTCATAAATATTGAAGTCAGAAGTTAGGAAATGCGTCTGGGAATTATGCGGAGGTGAAGTTGGATACAGTTCATCAACGTTAGGAACATAGGCAGGAGCAACGGAATCAATAAAGTATTCTAAGCTAACTTTAGAAAGGTTGAGATTTGAAGGACGTTCAGAGGCAATTTTACTTGATTTAGCCAACACGTGTCTAACCTCACTTGCCTAACGCAATAAGAACAGAAGCCTTTTATCGCTCATCCAATGATAATTGTTATCACCGTTGCCGGCTCGCATTGCTTGACGACGACTTATAATTCCAACACAGTGTTGCTACCTGTGATTAACATTCTTATCATCTTTTAACTGATCGGAAACACAACAATATCTATCCTTTTTTTATTCTCTCTCAATATCCAAATTCATCCTCCTTCTTATCGTTGGCACTACGACTTTGCTCATCTTTCGCGCTTTCTTATCTCTTCTATCTGTATGCTTCGTCTTAACCCCATAATCGACTTCCTGCATCCTTTTTTCGTTTTTCTATGTTCTCTTTTCCTTTTTGTTCTTTCCATCCGGATGATTCTGATTTACTATGCGATACAGAAAGTTCTTCGAATGCGCGTCTATATAGGACACTCTCACTTTTATAGACAACTCCTGAATCCTGGTTATTCCCGCTCTATTATTTCGTTTATTCTTTTTCTTCCATTCCCGGCGATCATTCCTATTATAGCGTCTTTCATTTCTTCTATCTCTTGTAGTATTCAGTTCTAATTCGCTTCTCTCTCTCTCTCTCTCTCTCTCTCCTCTCTCTGTCACTAATGTAATCTAATGCTAGGTATTAGCCTTCGGCTGGCTATCCAAAAGAGAAAAAAAAGTCATAAAAGAATACTGGTCGAACGTATATAATCGAAGAAAATGAAAACTAATAAATATCATCACAGACATAGCCTCGAGACATTCAAATCTTCTGTAAGTAGACACAGAGACAGTGGAGGCTTTTTTTTTTTTTTTGAGCTCTGATCACGGTAATAACAAGTGGCCGTGCTGTACCAGGGACGTATAAAGAACAGGCACCTCTGACAAACGAGAGAATTAACCTGAAAACGGGTTTTCAAGTTATACGGAACTTAATGTAAAATTCAACATTCATTCGAAGTAAAACTACAAAAACGGACGAAGCAGTTACATCGTTTTTACTACGGTGCACGTAAATAGGCAACGAAGTATCCGAATCGTAAAGAATTTAATGGAAAATGCGGTTACAATTTACCCGCGGGGAAATCAAAAAGCTTACTCATTTGGCAAATATCCGCCCTTAAAGCGGTTATTCAGCCGTATAACTTGCTCCGAGCAAAAACGGGATAATGTAAATCTGAAAAATGTCCGCTCCATTCTTCTCTTCGACGAGCCCTGAAAACAAACATTCATTTTAGGAGGCTACAAAATCGCAAGGCAGTTGCCTAAACAGTACCCCCTTCCACAGTTGTAACAACAAATAGGCGAATAGGTTGAAAAAAATACACGCACCTACACTGCATTTATATAGAACATTTTGCCGAATATAAGAGAATTCAGCTAATCTTCATCGCGAAAACAAAGTTGAACAATGTATAAAATCTCCGCCTAGTTAAAAATTAAAGATATTAAATTTAACACAGTATCAGGTATACTAAAGTAAAAAAGAGGAAACGAGAATTAGCATCAAACGATATACACCGTTTCTCGAGTATTTAACGTAACATTAAGAACGTTATTTGTAAACATGTAAGCAATTAAGATTGTTCTAGTAATCTGACAACCGTACGGGAATTCGCTATACATCTTATAGACCAATTAGGCTTATTTAAGTATGACATTTAGAATATTTACAGTGTTAATAGAAGATCAATTAATAATAAACTAATTCCAAACCATCGTTTCAGATTTCGCGTTATATATTTAACAATTTATCAGGTGTTACAAACGATTATTGTATATTAACAGTTTTTCGAAAGCGTCTGATTATTGCAATGATATCTATCAGAACTTTAAAAAAAAACGGTTTACAACTTGTGCAAATTAAAACCAACCGCATTAAACGACCTATATGAGAATTGTTGAAATCATATCTATTCGATAGATATTTTTAGAAATTGTAATCCATTAGTTTCCAATAAAAAAAAAAAATAATACTCGATCTCTACGCCAGTTCTACAAGGAGGAGCTTATTTGAACAAAGTTGGTCTAGGCTGTATACGGCTGATATTCCGATGTTAATTACGACAGTTATACTTTTACGAATGATCGACAAATTCCGTGAACTAACTTCGCCAGATATCTAGGATTGATTCCCGATGGTTGGCAATATTTAGATTACGCAACTAATCATGGCTCGAATCGAGCAATTGCTCTGGTCTGTGATCAGCAAAGAATCTAAGGTCCAAACTTATGTTACAAACGATTAATTTACTTAAAACTTTTTTGTAAGTATGAAACTGAAAGGTCTATTCATCGGCAAGACGTATCAATATCGAATTTAAAAACTCTAATCAAGGATATGTTCCAAATTTTTCCTACGTCTATACAGACACGGCAATGTGCAAAGAGTTTTACAAGAAGATCAGTGTATCCAACATGTTTCAACGAAATTTTAACAAAGCAAAAACACGCATCGTTCGAGTCTTGCAAAATATCTTCCACAAAGTTTGAAAAGCAACAGAAGATGTTTTAATTCTCACTTGGCTGTGTTGTAAATAGGGGAGCATATGTGAGTGATTTGTTTTATAATTAATTTTTCAACGTCGAATGTATTTATATTTAACATTACCCTATCTTCCGGCAGGTGAGCAGTGTAATTTACATAATTCGACAGGTCAGTTGCGCCAGTAGGAAATCTCTCGCCGTTATAACTTCACCTGCATACATAGGCCATAATTAACGCCGGGTATTCTTCCCCCTCCTTTTAAAGCGAGTTTGGAGCAACTCTTTCCAATAGCGAAGACAGTATTTCATGAGAATTCTGGAAATTACTGGAGTAAAGATATGTAAAAACAGTATTTAACGATGAAATGTGAACCTGTTTAAAGTTTTTTCTTTAGAACGCAATTATTGTAATGCTTCGATACTTTTAACAAGATTACTTTTATTAAAACTTGCAGCCTGACTCGACCTGAAAAAGTATACACGAACCATAGTGATATACCCTTCGGACATGTTTAGTAGCCGATTTTGTACAATTATAAGCCTAAAGGAAATTTACTTCTCTCGGTAATAAATATTTTGTAGTTTCACGAAAATTCTCGAGCAAATGCCAGAGTAAAAGATAAATGTAACATTTACCAAACTTTTAGAAGCCTTCCGGCTTTATCCGTTTTCTCTTCCCTTTTGATCCTACGGGTCGAAATGATATACATTAACAATTTCATTAGGCCTCTACATCATAATCTAAACCGCCGCAAGAAATTTGCTCGATCGAGTAGGCTTTAGAGATGCTTTTAAAAAATACCGTCGGTCCGCTATCATTAAAGTAAATTCCAGCTTACAATCTAACTTAAATTTAAAACGGTTTGAAAAGTGTCAGTAAAAACAAAACAAAACAAAAAAAAAACAACAAAAAAAACATTCTAAAAATTACTACGAAGAACTTTTAATAATAATTTCCGAGTACAAATTAACGTTATTGCACCAAATGGATGTAAATGTGTGTAATTAGCTTCGACAGATAACACAAATTCTATCTTTTGCACGTCTCAGTTTCGATTGCCGATTAGTGCACTGACAACCTCATGAATTTGTCCCGCAGCATTTTCTAACATAATAATTTTATTTTTTCCATCAATTTAAAAATATTTTATTCACTCTAAGACGAGCACTTTGAAAAAATTCTCCCTTCGAAGAATAGCTTCTTGAAATATATTCATTTTTTTCGGTTTCTCATCATGATATTCTTCTGATTATAATTATTTCGTGCGCACCTAATTAAAAAACCTTTTTGCGATATTCTGAACCGCTCCAAAATCGACTTTCAAACATTTTCGTACTGGGGGAAACGTTTGAATAATTTAAAAAAAAATTTTACCATTTCTATTTAGCTCTTTAACGGATACCGGAGTATTAAGAATATAGTACATACATATATATGTATGTATGTCAGAAAATAGTTCAACCTATGCTCGACATTTTAACTCGCTAAACCGGAAAGTTATCTACGATTCGGTATGAAACCTATCCCCGAAAATTCGCCCAGTTCTCTTAAATTTTTATTAAAGTTGCAATCCATGCGAATGTTTTTTGTTTTTTTTTTTTCTTTGCTTTCCACTCTCGCCTATGCAATAACACGAAATCACGCGGGATTCCGCAGTACCGTAATCTGCAAAAATTTCCAACCATTCGCTACCGCGCTCTAACGGAAATTTTACATTCAAGCGATAGTCAGCAAGACTCTGAAATTGTCTTTCCCTAAATGGTGCAAGAATTTTGTAAGCGATTCCAGAGGGGCCGCTACGTAATCGTAGTAGTACGTAGAGAAGAATCCACGTTTAGTTTTGAAAATTTAATTTTACTCCGACAAAGACCATGTTTCAATTATGCCCCGTAGTATGCCTTTTAATTTCATCGCGAAGAATTAAAATTTTTTTTTTTTTTTTTTTTTTTTTTTTTTTTTTTTTTATTTTTGCGTACAATCTGTCCCTGAACGGGTCAATAAGTAGCACTAATGTTTTACGGTATTATCATTAGATGCTGCCCATTAGCAGCCATTCTCTGTATATATTAATTAATAACGATGTTGTAGATCCATTTGACCATATCTTTTTAAACGTTTGAATTCTGTGGGATTTCGCTTGAGGTTGGCAGCCAGTCGATTGACATGTTTCTGGAGTCGCTGCATATATCTACCACTGTGTGTTCTGACCGTTTCTTTTACATCAGGCATGTGGAGATCCTTATGTAAATCAGTATTACAGATATACCACGGTGCTCCAACGATGTTGCGCAATACCTTAGACTGGAAACGCTGGATAGTTTTCAGTCTGGAGTTGCTGGCGGTTCCCCAGATTTCTATTCCATATGTCCATATAGGCTTCAAAATAACTTTATATATTAACAGTTTGTTTTTAACTGATAAGAATGAATTTGTATGCATTAACCAGTTCATACTCCGTAGTTTGAGCTCAAGTTGTTTCCTTTTGGCTAAAATATGGTTTTTCCAAGTTAGCCTTTGATCCAGGTGCAGTCCTAAATATTTTACGGAACAGGACTCAGGAATTATTTCGTCGTTAAAGCGGATTGGTGTATTTCCCTTAATTCTGTTTAGCGTAAACAAGACATGCGTAGATTTAGATTCGTTTACTCTGATTTTCCATGCTTTACACCAATTCTCTATATGCGTAATGTGAGTTTGAATATGCTCCACAGCAACATTAGGGTCATGATGGCTTGATAATATCGCCGTATCATCCGCGAACATAGAAGTTATAGTGTTAGCATTGTCTGGGAAATCGGAAGTGTAAATCTGGTATAGTACCGGACCGAGTACACTGCCCTGAGGCACACCGGAGTGTATACTATATATTTCAGAGTGCTCATCGTTAAAATTCACCTGAAAGTATCTGTCCGTTAGGTAAGATTTGAATAGTGTATAATATTGATGTGGTAGATTTTTCTTTAGTTTAAAAATTAACCTTATTTCAAAGCTATCCGAAAGAACCGAAACTTTTTCGTAAGTATATATCTTCTTTGTTTTCTTCTGCCTGCATATCACCGACTTTTCATTGAATTGTTCTTCTTTCCTATACCATGCGTGCTTTACTACAATTCGTTTCAGTTCTTTGTTACTGATATTTTCGTAAGGGACAATTATATTTATTTTCGCTATTCGTTGGTTTATTATCGTATAGAGCTGGTATGGCCGCGTCGGTGTTAAGTTCTAGCAAGCAAATTTATAGTCCGGTGGAGATTATTGTATAATAAACAACAGTCTTCCTAAGCGGTAACGGTGAAAGTAACTAATTAACAGTTACCGCGCGATACTCAGGAAAGAAAAACAAAAAGAATCAGCGAGACTGCGCTCCATTGGAATTGTTGCGTGTCAATATTTGACGAGACAAATAAACGTAGATATGAACGAAAAAACTTTTGCATTTTTACGCCTACAAAATGTTCGCATGACAGCGATAAATTACAGCGAAATCGTAAATCGTGCATATTCTTCAATTGCCGATAATTTTACACGGGTTTAAAAACACTAAATGATAGTAATTCGTTTGCGATTTACTGACATTTCTTGTACCAATTAAATTATCGCTTTTTTTTTGTTTTTGTTTTTTGTTACAAATAAGTTGTTATATGCAGTTGAAACGTATGGCGGCATCATTTTGTCGCGAGACATATTTAATTTATTAAAATCCAGAAACAAAGGTTTTGATGTCGACAATTCCACATAGAACGGTATTCTGCAGTTCGGTATACTAACATTTTATTATTAAATTTCATTAAAAAAGGAATGCTCTCTAATCGTTTAGCGAGCTAGTTGTACCAATTTGTAATTAAATATTGTTTAAAAAAACAAAAAAAGTGCTTATTTATCGGATATTTTTCGTTTCTTACGGATTCGACTTTCACCCAAAAACAATTAGAAAAGGCAAAATAAATATCAGTTATATTTTGATGCGGTCAGCTATTATTAAAAGAAAGAAACAAACAGTGGAAACGATATGTGCAGGAGGAAAAGATAGGATAACGGAGGCACAATACGGAGTGGGAATATCAATTCGGAGTAAATTGAAATAGGAAGCAGGATGATGCTCGACTGAAAGAGATGAACACTTAATAAACATATGATCAGCATCGGAAACATAGTCTTCGCTTGAGAGTACAATATGGAGAGGAAACTAATAGGAAAAAAAAAACGAAAACGGAAGGAAGATAATAGAGTATAGCTTAAGAATTCAGACGAATAATGGAGACAGTAGCAGAACGACAAAGTGAAGAAAATAAAGAAACCGACCGATCGACAGGAAGACTAGGTATTGAACAGACAAACAGAAAGAACAATTGTTAGAAAAAGAGGAGGCCTAAATATCCGATACCACATAATCTGAGATGATTTTACACAGCGGAAGGACTTCTACATTTGCAAAGGTATCGCATCAAATTACAATGAACCGTATTAATTTATCCTCAGGTCACATCCTACAAGTATGGCTTACTTTGAGTGATATCCGGAAGCAACCAAGAGCTACACTTACAAATAAGAAAACCGACTGGGATTTTTTCCGCAATAATCTTGATGTAAACATTGAGTAAGTCCGAAAACAACTTTGGAATCGGAAACACAATCCGTCAACAGTTCATATTTGCGAAGCGACTGCTGATGCTACTCCGTCAATTAAAAACCGTACATTCCAAGGACCATTGCTGTAACTAGACAACTGGTTAAAGGTGAGACGTACTACGAGGCGAATCTGGCACAACTCTCGTAATCCAGCTGATGAAAATGTGTTTTAATCGGCTTAGTAATGAACTTAATAAAACTATCAAAAACATTAAGCACAAGAGTATGGAAGACTACCTGGAAAATCTCAGTGTGGACGCTGAGAAAAATTACTCGTTATGGAAAGCGACACATCGACTTCAGGCGTATTCCTCCGCTTAAGGATAGGTCTGGAAACTGGTTAAGAAAAGAAGATGAAAAAGCTAAGCTCTTCGCCAGGCATCTTTCGAGAACATTTAAATCGCATGAATTTTTGTCTAACATTATACCAAGAATAACGCTGTTCTACCAGTGAAACAGTTCTAAGTTATTCTCACCTCACGAGGTTGCAGTAGAAATTGATACAAAGATTAAGAAATCACCCGGAATTCATGCCATCTTCAAGAGTACTACTATGTGAGCTGCCACGTAAAGGAATAGTACTGTTAACATACTTGTTCAATACCTGCCTCCGTCTTAAATACATACCGGAAAGTTTCGAGACAATTTAAATGATTATGCTAAAGAAGTCTAATAGGCCGAAAGAGATAGTGGAATCATATGGAGGCCTATCTCTCTGCTATCTATAATTTCGAAATTATTCGAAAAGCTATTCTTGAAGAGACTTCAACCAGTTACAAAGGCCGTAATAACAACTGAACAATTTGGTTTCCTACGTAAGCACTCTACAATTCAACAAGTGCATCGAGTATGGTCGGTAATTAGCAATGCCTTAGAAGAGAAGAGAAATACTGTTCGGTAGTATATTTAAACGTAGCTCAAGCTTTTGATCAACTGTGGCACGAGGAGCTGACGTCCAAGCTTAGCACTTACTTGCCAGGTAATTACGTCGAGCTGCTGCGGTCATACCTATCAGATAGAAAGTTTCACGTTTCTCACGAGGAGGCAAAATCAAACTTCTACAGGATACAGGCAAGCGTGCATCAACTCTACCTTCTGTTTACGTCCGATGTACCAAAAATTGAAGGTACCACACTCGCCACGTACGCGGATGATACAGATGCAAATTGAGGCGAACCTCATCTTGCAACGTGCACTAGACAAAACAGTCATGTAGATGAAGAACTGGAAAATCAAACTTAACGAAACGAAATCAGTTCTACGTACAGCTTGTGTCCAATAGACATGCGTCTTGGTGTCTACATCAACAGTAAGCAAGTGCCAATATCTGCATCGGTTAAATATTTAGGAAAGCACTTAGACGCAAGATTAACTTGGCAGACACATATTAAAGTTAAGCGTGACTAGATTAACGGCAGAATTCGTCAGCTGTTACTAGGACCACATTTAAAGCTGAGCCCATACTGTAAGAGGCTCATTTATCCGCCCATCAGTAAGCCCATTTGGACATATGGTTTGCACTACGTAGAGATGTTCTGCATCATCCAACAGTGTCATTGGAACGAGATGGTTTCAGCGCAACGACGATTTACATCGGGACTTGCAGCTGAAGTAAGTGGACGACGGCAATAAATGAATCTACACTTCTGCATGAATAGCGTCTGCAAGTCCATGGAAATACAGAAGCGCAGCAGTTGCTGAATACTGCACTACTAAAATGTAGATTTAAGCGTTTAAAGCCACACGAACTATTAATTTTATGATTATGGAACTTAGATAATTTGATAGAGCGTACCAACAGACTACGTTTCTTCAACGAGTAATTTGCTTAAAAAAAAAAAAAAAAAAAAAACACTTATCCTTATTACTTATTTAAGATTATTCTTAAGATTGTAATATAATTTAATTGAAAAAAAAAAAAGGAAAGCGGAAGGAAATTAGATTTATCGGATAATTAAATTATTATTCCATTTTTATGGAATCGTTACTTTTTTGTGCTGTTGGCAATTTTTGAAGACAAATTGTCGGAGTGTCTTTTTTACGGCCATAAAAATAAAAGACCAGAGAATATTATTTTTTTCATTTTAACATGAACGTAAAAAAAAGACGCCAGCAAAAAATACGTTACCAACGTCATTAGTATTGCTCTAAATTACTTAGAAATTTGTACGTTAACTAAAGAAAATTTACTCCATTTTATTTGGTATTAACATGGTTATGGCTTTGTATGGAAAAAAAAACTGCTCCGATAAATGTGCTTGAGCCGCAGGCTTTCGAGTAGTGTACATAGGACACGAGAAAATGAGTAACAGAAATAGGGACGTTGCGTGAGGAGCATAGTGGAGCGGAGAATTCAGATAAAATGTGGCCCTATGTAAATATATCATGTGTGTCCGATGCGAAGCCGACACAGAGCGGTCTGATCCTTACGAAGCGGGGGAAAGTGATTCCATGGATAGGCGTTGTCTTTGATGAGACGAATGTGTGATGGTCTGAAGTTAGTCCACTTGTTTTGCCACAGGATTCTTTTTACCGTTTACCGCCGTTCGGTAACGCAATAGTGTGAAACTTTTCATCATTCATGCGAACTACCGTCGCGGTAGCTTCCTGTGCGCTGAATGCGTTATTCTCGTGAACGACGATTACATGTTTCCCTAATCGTAGTAAACACCAATCCAGCTATACCTGTGAAAAATATTTATAAATAACATTCCCATCTGAAGCGTACATAGCATCCAATACCGAGATATCGTTGCAGTGCAACACATACATCTATTATCAACTCAACATCTCGTCACATTTTCCTATTTTCCTATAATACTAGAAATTGTTTACAGTACTCTAAATGCGAGTAGAAAAACTTCAAAAACAAAATACATCCACGATTCAATGTTTTGTTCGACAACGTATAAAATTATTAAAATAAAAATTTTTCTTCGGACGTGTACATATATGTCCTTTTTTTTCTGCGATTACTTCTCTTTTTTTTTTTCGTGAACACTTTCGTAAGTCGTTTTCTTAACGTTTCAAAGAAAATTTTGCAAGACGTTTTCCCCTTAAAATCCCATAATTTCATAAAACGCTTTTCGCGATGACAGCTTTTCAAATTAAATTTAGCAATAAAAAACGACACAGCAGCACATTTAAGTTTATGCTAGACCTTTCGATGTACAATTTCTCGTTAACCCGGTACAATATTTATATATTAGGCTAGTCAATTCTTTAATATTAATTGTAACGCGGCGTACAATATCGGAATTTTTTAAAATTAAATAGGTGTAACTTCAAACGACCATTTCATCATTTTTTCTTCTAACTGTTGTCAGGCCACTGCTGGACGAAACTCTACTCCAATTTTTTCTGGATGTCGCGATCCTGCGCCTCTTCCCACTAATTAGCTCGAAATTTTTCATTTTCATCTATTCTTCGGCCGTTCTGAAGTTCGCTTTTCATCAGGTTTTCACGATGTTGGTAAATTTTATTCATTGGCTTTTTTCGACATGAGCGGAGGTGACCATTTCCATTTATTATTTTTCACCATCATCATCATCATCAAAATGCTATACACGATTACCGTGCGCAGCGATCACAGGGGATGTTGATCATATATCCCTATTTCTGGCAGCTTGAACTAGTCTCTCTATAGATGTTATTCCGGTCCATTTCCGAATGTCCTGGGTCCAAGATAGTATTCTGCGTCCCACTCCTCTTTTTCCTTCAATTTTACCTTGAACAAGAAGAAGCCGGATGATTTCATATCTTTCTCCTCTGATTATGTGTCGTCCAAAGTATCTTATTTTCCTTTCTTCGATTATTCGACGGATCATTCTTTCTTCTTGGACGGATTTTAGTACATCTTCGTTTCTCATGCGCGCTGTCCAAGGAATCTTAAGAATCCGACGATAAAGCCACATTTCGCACGCCTCCAGGTAGTTGAGTGCTGTGCCGGAATCTTCCAGCCCATAATAGGCCAAATACAGCTTTTCATTAGTCTTTTCCGAATTTCCAAGTTTAATTTTTTTTTAATTTCTCAAACCTTGGTTAGACCCCGGGCCGTGTATAATATCTAGACTATTACGGCCCGAGAGTCTCCGGTTACAGGAGTGTGAAAGACTCCACTTTGGTTCGCTTCTGAGTTTGAGAGAACATGGCTGAGGTTATCAAATCTGTATCTCGTTCTGGAGGATTAGAATGCAGGGCAATTTATGAGAATGCGCTCGACCGCCGGTGGCTTCACCTTTTATTTCCTGGGATTCCCGCGTGACTTGGGACCCACAACACTATTAATGATATTTATCTTTTGACAGCTTTTTCAGTTTTCCAAAAGCAGTACGCGCATGTTCGCGCATCTTTGTTTAATTTCTGTCTCCAGGTTTAAATTCGATGTTTAATAGCACCCGAGATATTTACAATTTTTTTGACTTGCTGTGTCTATTCTTTAATTATTCGCATTCAGCTCTAATAATTTAATAATACGGTCATTTTTGTTTATTAGCCCATTGATTTTACGTTTTGGAAATGTTCAGCTGAACATTTGCATTATTATTTTTAATGATAGTTATTGCATCTGTTACTTTTGTTGTTTTTCGGGTGTGCTTTTTTGTTCGTTTGCCCTTTGAGTGACACCCCAAAACAAACTGCTCTATTTTTCGTTGATTTGTGCCTATTTTTTTTTGTTCAAAGTTCATTAATATTTCTGTTTTTGCGCTAGCATCTGGCAGAACACAGTGGACAAATCTTTTTCTTTTTTTTCTTTTCATATTTGGGGTGTTTTAGCGTTATAAAATATATTATTGCTTAGTTTTGAGAATGGCTAACCGTGTCAATTGTACTTTTTTATCCATATCTCATCTCCCAAATCGTTATTTACTTTAATTAGTTGTTCTAAATTTTGTCTCCTTTTTCATTTCTTATGTCTTCATATGTACATTATTGTTTTTGTATGAGTTCGTTGCGCATGTATTTAGTTTATGTTTATTTAGAGCGCGGATCGGACACGCAGCCTTATCTCACAATTATATCTTTGATCAAAATCCTTTTCCATCGTTCCCGTTTAGGCTTACCAACTGCGGAGCATATGCTAAATCGATGCCGGCGTTTGGCCGGCTCTGCAAACCGTGTGCCTCTGCGCCAACTGTTTATCCGATTATCCGGACTTTGTCCGGGTCGTCTTAAATTTAACAACATTCAATGGTCTAAATTGCCTATTTAATATTCACTGGTATCTAGATACCATATTAGCGCGGGTAGAGTTTCACACAGCACCTAGAGATTTCTATATAACAATGAAAAAAAAAAATCTGAATATGAAATTATATAAAAAAATGTTATCTATTTTAATACCATTAATATTATAAACTGAAATGCAACACAAAAGTTAACGATGGAGATAGAATAAAGCTGTGTGTCATAGTGTAGCTTGCTGGCCAAATGAACTGTATTTGTTCAGGCCAATAAAAAAAAAAAAAAAAAAAAAAAAAAATGAGATTTAAATTGTTTTTTTTTGTTTTTTTTTATTTTATTTTTTTTTTTATATAAGTTTATGTCACATATTGTTTAATTTAACGTATAATATAAGTAAAAGAAAAAAACACGCTACTACAAACGATTCATTAATTATTTACCCGACACGTTTCAAAGACAAAGCTTCATGATCACGAGAGCTATTATAAATTATTATCAATAATAACCCCCCCCCCCGATCATGAAACTTTGCCTTCGAAACGCGGCGGGGGAAATAAAAATTAATTGTTTATAGTAGTGTGTTTTTGTTTTTACTTTTTTTTTTTTTGGACGCGTCAACTGTGGGATATTAATCCAGCTCTAGTGCGCAAGTGAAATTTTTGTAAGTTTCAACGTATGATAGCGGGATTCGAACCAGATCCTACTTGAACGGGGGGACACCACTGCCTAATCAACTACGCCTAGATAACGGGCTACAGATTTCAATGTGAACGTATACTTTATTAAAAATTGAACTATAATAAAAATAAGTGCATAATATGTATTTTTTAATCGACGTCATTTAGCGTATCTTGAGGTCGTGTTTTATGAAACTCAAATTACATCATTTATACATTTTGGAGTGTCGCAGTTATTTCATAGAACTTTCATCCAAAATGAGATCGCCGCCATCTCCCCTCCGATGATGTTGAATACACTGTGTGCAAACTTCGAACGTTTGAGGCAATATGAAAAATTGATCGGTAACCGTTTAAACTCTGTAATTTTTTCTTTTAATCGATTATTGTAACCTCCTTTTTTTTTTCTTTTTTTTTTTAAAAAAAGGAGGATAGAACAAAGATGATTTTGATGTATTGGTGTTGGTATTTTATTGAATTTTACACGATGTACAAGTTTTTAAAGTATATCCGTCTTTTGTCGCTCACCTTAACTTTCGTAAAAACTTTTTTGCTAAAATAGCACGCGCACCTGACCGAGTGCTTCCACTTCCTGGCCGGAAAACACGCCGAGTTTCCGCTTTGTGTGCTCGGATTATAAGAATAATACCAAAAAAATCAAAAAAAGCAAACGAAAATAAATGAACAATAGCAGACTAGAGTTCTAGTTATTTACTGTGTGGATGATTTTAAACTTATTTGAATATAAATAAAAAGCGTAAAAGAAATAAAATAAAATGAAAAACTTTAGCAACTCCGAACAATGAAACGAATTGTCCTCAAACAAATATAAACCGGTATTTACAGTGAACAAATAAAAGTATACAAATTAAATACAACCCGCATTTGTGAAAAGTTTCAGCCTTCGAAACGAACTTCTTATTTGAAAATGAAAGAAACGTGTATACGGTTATAAAATGCTGACAATAGGCAGTAACCATTTTCTAACCAACGTGTTTCTGTTAAGAAAAACCACTATTATTTCCAAATATGAAAAAAAACCAATGAGAAAACAAAAAGAACGGCTGCTTCGTATACACTACGTAAATAATATCCGATTAAGTCTACGGATTTTTGCTTTGAAAGAGTGATTTTTTCTCATAGCTTAAGAAAGACGGACAATTTTTTTTTTTTTTTCACGACAAAACATTCTGAAATATACAAAATAATATATTTTTTCGAAAATTTCTAACAATCGACTACTCCAGTAGACTCGTAAAAATAGTGATCAGTTTTTGAACATTGGCCAAATGCAAAGTTCAGTATACATCGAATTTTGCCGTTTTTTTATTTTTGATTTGAAGCGGAAACTGTGGACAGTTTTCATGATGACACTCTCACCATCGGTATATCAAACGCCACGATTAACCGTCACAATGGGACGACATCATGAGTGAATATGATTATTCTGCATTAGAAATCATATCCCGCACGAATTTCCGTAATTGACCGTAGAACTCACGACATTGGAACTGTGCGGATTAGCTCTATCCGATGAGTGCCCGTCACACACAAAGCTTCCTCCGATCGTAAAGCGTCACTCCTACTTTAAGCACCGATACGCTTACATTGGCATTCTTGAAATGTACGTAGCGCCGCAGTATCTCTATCTGAATTTAGTAAATGCAGCGTAGTTGTCGTCTACCTCTAAATGCTGGCTGCTCATGCACATAAAGTTGGAAAGTTGTAAAGTTTCATTTTAGCATTACAGAAAACAGTAACAGAACAAAAACCGAAACATCATTATTTCTATATTAATCGTAGTTCTTTTTGCCACTCAATTAGTGTTTGTTTTAATTTTTGTCTGTATTTTTTGCATATCGATGTTTTCGGTTTCGTAACGTCAAAGAAAAAAGAATTGATCACACCGATGCATTTTTCTATTCGCAAAGGTTTTTTGATAAAGATGTTGTTACCTTTTTGGAAGGCGAGAGCTATTAGACCACCAGCACTACAAGCTACATTACACTTTTATTCGACTGGAAGTAGAGATGTAAGGAGCGCCAATGATGGAAAGAAAAAGATATTCGAAAAGGAATAGGAAGACGCAAAATTAAAAATTCATGATAAAGGCAAGGACGTTCAGCTTAAAGAGCCTAGCATTCAAAGAGAAACTGATTACTTTCTTCAAATTTATTTTAAATATTTATACTTCTTTTTTTTTACTTCATCAAGGGTTGTCGAT
Organism: Icerya purchasi; assembly: GCA_039619475.1. Taxonomy (NCBI): domain Eukaryota; kingdom Metazoa; phylum Arthropoda; class Insecta; order Hemiptera; family Monophlebidae; genus Icerya; species Icerya purchasi. Next base: position 117,389,232 of record CM077116.1, on the reverse strand, counting down.
TAAGATCTACTGGCTCGGTAAGTGGCTCATTATATATATATATATATATATATATATATATATATATATATATATATATATATATATATATATATATACTATATACTATATATTGTATGATACTAATGACAGCACTTTATGAAATACATAATTTATTTAATTATTTAACAAACACAGGTATACAAAAGTATGTTATTTAAATTTTGTCTTAAAAATGATAACTACGAAGCCAGGGTATTAAATTATCAAATTTTCGAAAATAATAGGAAATAAATATGAAGGACAGGCAAACCATTTTTCGAATAAAAAGGAATTTTGTTTGCGATGAAATTTTAACCCTTCAAAGGGCTTTTCTGTAACGAATAAATTGAATAGAATACGAAAAATTAAGCACAAAAAATATAAAAAACTCGAGAAAACTGGCAAGAATAATGATAACGAACGAATTATTATCAAAAAGAACCGAAAGAAAGCGATCGAATAAAAACCGAAAAAGAAAGCGAATACTAAAAAATTAAAGGAATATCGAAATAAAACAACAACGGAGCCATTAATACTGTGAAATGAAACTTAACTAAACCGATAATAGTAAAATTATTAACATTAACTTCAAATTAAATAAACAGATAATACATATGAGTTTGTACGTCTTGCAGCAAGAGGCTTGCGCGCGTTGTGACTACCTATTTTTGTGTATTTTTATTGTATAGATGTAGTGTTCAAACAGAAACATTCGGTACACAACAAGATCGAACTAAACTCGAAACAGATTGGAATCATTTGATTTGTCGTTATTACATATTTGCACATCGGTGTACGATGGTATGCGTATTTTCTATTGACTATTAGCAATTATTTCGTTTTTAATCATTTTCACTAATGTAAAGAATAAGCAAACGAAATCGAACAAACAGGAACCGCAGAGTAAAAAATTATTATTATTTTTTTATTATTACTCTTGGACTCGTCAATTACGGGCATTAACTCGGCGTAAGTGAAATTTTTGAAAGTGTCAAAGTGTGGCAGCGGGAATTGAACCCAATTCTACCCGAACAAAGTACCACTTTAAACCAACTACGCCACGGTAGCTGAATAATGAAAAAATTAAAAGAGATAATGCTTTTAAAACATTACGAAATCTAGCATCATTTAGGGAATAATTCATATCTGCACTTGGAAATTCAAAACATATCTAAAAATGTACCGGGAGTGGAAACATCATGAAAGATCAAAAAGTATCGCATCTAGGACACGAAGAATGCAGCCTCACGCGGATGATGTGATATAGAACAAGGGGGTATTGAGGTTAAAGAAAACCACTACAGCATGGCTGGATAACATTAAAAACAAGTTTACCAACTTGTAGCAAAAAAAAAAAAAAAAAAGAAAAGTCACGATGATTTGATATTAAAAAGTAAACGATCAAACGAAGATCACAATTTCATCTTTGCTCGGTATTTGATTAAGCTGTATGCGGTAAATTCTTATGTAAGCCAGTCAAGATACAAACATCTGTACGGTGTGTAAATCTGCCCGAGTTGTATAGGCTCTCGACAACGTAAGATTATACCAATTGCAGACTATCGCAGCAAGAAGATGCGGGGTATTACATATCGAATGTGATGGAGCCGCCAGGAGCTTCAGTTCTTTTAAATCTCTCTTTAGCGAACGTTTTTAAATTTCGGTAAGACGCGAAATAATTCCGAAATTTCACATTTCTGTTTAACTTGATAAAGTCACGCTGAGGGAATTTAATTTATTCCTTGGAATGGCCATTTGCTGATGAAATCTACGATGAAACCACAAAAATAATGCACTCTTCTCTTGAATGCAGTGAGCATCGATACTTGTTTTGCGATACGGCCGAAAATGTTAATTTCTGTTTTCCTATATACTTATATATTTTTTTTTTCCGCTAAGTCATTTTTTGCAACCGATGAATTTGGTGAAATACTGAAAACAATTATTATCAGATATAAAAGATTATTTCACTGCGCCCGATTAACGTTCATAGTTGGCGGGCTGCAATAGATAAATTAAGAAAAGTCAAAAAACAAAACAAAAACCAATCTAATTTAGAATAAAATTGATGCGAATTTCCCTGTTCGTACTTGACCTTCCGAACGAACTTGGCGCCCAATCCCCTGGATTTCGGATGCCTTCCTCAGCGAGAAAATGCGATTCTTTCCGAAAGGTGATCCGCAAAGTCCTACACCAACTCGGCTTCTCGGAACAAATCAAATCTGATTTTTGGATGCCACGGTTCGAAAAAAAAAAAAAAAGCAAAAATTTCTTCTTTATTATTTTGCGTTTTATTCGACCTACCGCTCGGGCTAACAACGTGCGTTACGCAGATTAAATCTAGCCACTCGAGCAAAATCCTTATTATCCGCCTCATCTCGTGGCAGTAATATTCGATGCCAACGCAACTACGTTTGGTCACGAACCGCCACTTACGGCCTCATTTATACGGGGAACACAGATACCCTCATAGCGGTTTACGAAAAATTACTTCTTCAAGATCCGCTCAGAACTGATGGTATTGTCCGTGGTATTGTATTGGAAACTGCTCACATGATGGCTATTTGTAAATTATTTTATTTTTTTAATTATCATCATCGTTACCGAATATTATTTTGAAAATTCCGAATAGCCCTAAAATAACCAGTTCTGTATCACGAGCACTTTGATTTAAAACGGGAGGACGTTTTAAATTTTACACGAAACACGAAAGAAATCACCATATCCGATGCGCGGTCGAGCAATTCACGCTGTCGCACATACATACATGTCCAGTTCACGTTTCACGCATACATTCGTATATAGATGTGCAAAAAGATAAATTTTAACCAATATATGAAATACTGAAAAATAATATAACCAAAAACGAAGAACTAATAGATCTAAATGGAGTACGAGTTATTAAATATAAAATATGTTAGAATTCTCGTCACTTAACTATAATAATCAATTAAGCAAATATTTTTTCTTTTTTTAATAATTTTTTATTTGGTTTTTATTCAGAGCCAAACATTCCAACAACGTTCTTTAGTATATTGTACAAAAAAAAAAAAAAAATGATAAAGAGAGTGAGATAACTTAAATATATAAAAACTGCGCTAGTCTAATACTCTCTGTTAGCAAACCCAAGAAAAAAAACACAAAAAAACGTTCATTTGTTTTTTTTTTTTTTTTTTTTTTTTTTTTTTTTCGGGACGTTTTTGCGTTAAAAACTTCGCATTGGGTAAGAACATCGCAGATTCTACGTATTATTATCACAAAACTCTTTTCAGTTTTATAATTGATAAGAAACTTCGTAATTATTAATTATGACGGTAAGTGAGAAAAATTTAATTTATATTTTAGCTCGAAAAATTCCAAGGAACGCTGCAACTTTGAAACAAGTCAGGTCGAGTTTGGGTTTCTTTTCGAACCGAAATTCTCTTATTCGAGAGAACTTTAATACGATAACAAAGAGAAATAATAAAAAAAAAATATATATACCTTTTTAAAAGAGCTTTTTTGTCGTTTTTCGTTAAGTCGCAATTTATTTTCTACGCGAAAACAAAAGTTGACGATACACGAACGATTCGGCCAACTTTGAAATACATCAAACCACCGTAGTCGGCGCAGAAGGCAACGAAATTAACCAAAAAAATTTAATGAATTTAATAATAAGAATTCATTTTGTCCGGTTTCTTATTCATTTTCCTTTCACGCGAACCAAAACACAAAAAAGTTTTACCATCCGTGTACGTTGCGCGTAGGTTAATTTCAATAGAAATTACCCGCTTTAACGTTACGGCAAGAAATTAAAAGCTAATAAATTCTCCGAAAATACAAAACCTCTTTCTTTCTGCGTTGTCCAGTAAAAACAAAAGCGGCTTCAGCCGCTATTTCTTTTGGATTTAACTTCCAGCTAACTGGAAATAATCTACACCTTGCTTATTTTGTAAATATCTTTAGCGAAATATAATGAAAAAATCTTTTTTTTTTTTTTGTTTTCATTTACCCCTTACGAAATGGAAAATAAACTACATTTCCAACTCCCTAGTGTCTGTGTTACCTATTCATTTTACCGTCATGACGGAACGTGAATTTCCTGGGGTGTGAAATGCGCTACGTAGATTAACAGTTGTTTGTGCTTTCTACGAAGAAATTTAGCCGAATAATTGTTTAAAATTACTACTTTAGTCGTTCCCATTTTGCTTCTTTCGCAAATTTTATTATCGACTTTCACGGATCTGTTATTCTTTTTATTAACTAAATTTACTAAATGGGTTTAGTTATTTGTTCGGAATATCTAATATTCAGTTCATATCTATTTTCGACTCCGTTAAAAGAATGATAACATCGAAAAAATATGTAAATAGTATGAATTTTTATTTACTTATTTATTTCTTTTTTTTCGGATGTTGTGTATTGCTGCAATGACCGAAAATAGCCGCATGTATTTTTGCAGGTCTTCTTATATATATATATATATTATTTTTTTTAAATAATAATATTATTTTATATTTTTTTGAGCGCGCCAGAGGCTCTGACCCAACAACTACGAAAATGATCAAAAAGGGTTAAATCGATAGACGATTAGAGATAGAGCTTACGAAAGACTGAAGTACAGGTATTATAGCTGGAGATGGAAAGGAAAGGATAGAGTAAGAATTATAAGGAGCAGGAAGACCCAGTGCTAAGATTTTGGAATAGAAAACAGAGCGTTCAGAATCAAGAGCGGGGCATTCAAAAAAAATGTGGTTTACATCGCATAAGGGAGTAGAGATAGAACTATGAAGGGGGCAATCGGGAGAGGAGGACAGGGAAAAACAAAAACGCAAAGGAGGGAGAAGAGAGTGATTAAAACTCTGATTAAAGAAACGATCGTGGAGCGCTGATAAGAAGAGAGGATTGAGACCACGGCTGAGGACAGGAAACCGCCGCTGACTCGTTTCCCTCAGTGCCAGACTGACTGGTAACCGACAAAAGGTTAATAGTAAAAGAGCGGGATGAGAGTAGTTTGGAAATGAGAGATTGAGAGAATAAAAGAGTTGGAAGAATGAGAAGGAGAAGAAGAAATAGCTTGAAGAACACTTTTGTAATCGGAGACAATGAAGCATTTACTGATCTCTCTTATAGATGCAATGAAGGAGATAGCGCGTAAAATGGAAGTAGACTCCGCTGTGAAGATAGGAAGGATTCAGAGCGATGCACTGAGAGGGAAGTAAAGGTTCACCCCATTCTCATTTTTATAACTATCAGTGAAAAATATTAGATGAAACGGAAAATATGTATCAAAAGAAAGGTTGAGGGAGGCCTTTGCCCAGGATATGAACTCTTAGTTTTTAGCTTTTTAATTTAGTTTTAGTTAATATAACTGTTCAAAGTAATTTTTTAAGGAAATGTACGATTTCACACTTGCCGGGTGTGCATGAGAGTGTAAATGAGTAATCGTTAAGTACTCCCACCATAGATTTGTTTTAAAGGCTAATAATAATAATAGTAATAATAATAATAATAATAATAATAATAATAATAATAATAATAATAATAATAATAATAATAATAATAATAATACTAGGGTGGTTCAAATATAAACCGGAATTTCGTCATAAAAATTTTTATTTTATACTTACAGTGCTCATATTTTTTACAATTTTTCGAGATAATCCCCCTCGCACGCTACGCACTTTTTCCACCTCTCCGGCAATTTTTTTATTCCTTTTTCGTAAAAATCTCGCGGCTTGTCAAATAGCCATTTGCTCACGAACGATTCCACCTCATCGTTGCTGTCGAAACGTTGTCCACCAAGTGCTTCTTTCAACGGGCCAAACAAATAATAATCACAAGGCGACAAATCTGGACTGTAAGGAGGATGTTCAAGTGTTTCCCAGCCCAATTCGGCCAATGTCTCCATCGTGAGCCGAGCGGTGAATTTCTGTTCTAAATTCAGAAGTCTTGGCACCCATCTGGCTGCAATTTTGCGATAACCTAGCCGATCATGAATTATTGTCTCATTACTACCTATGCTGATACCCAATTCGTCGGTCATATCGCGTAGACGGACGCGTCGGTCAGCCAAAATGAGTTGTTCGATGGCTTTGACGTGTTCATCTGTAATGCTGGTTTTTGGGCGCCGCGCATGTGATATGTTTGACACCACTTCACGTCCTTTTCGAAACGCGGAACACCACTCGTACACTTGAGTTTTGGAGAGACACTCATCCCCGAACTGTTCGCGTAATTTTCGGTAAATTTCCACGGATTTTACGTCGTCTTTGACTAAAAAACGAATAATGATGCGTTGCGCAACAGACACTGGTGGTACTTCTTTTTCACTCATGGCTCTAACTACACTAAAAAGTAAGCTTACGCGGTTCTAATTACTCTACACGCTTCGTAACAAACCGGTCTAACTGGCAGTGAAACCACTTTTTCCATAATAAATTTTTCGCGTGTTTATTTAAAAATTCCGGTTTATATTTGAACTACCCTCGTATATGTGTACAGAATTCTAAAAAATAAGGAAGACTACAGATATTTATGCCCTGTATATGCTTGAAATTTTTGAACAAAATATTTTCAGCAGAATTTGATTAAAAACGTAGAAAGAAATGCACTTTATTTTACAAAAACGAGATACGCTTTCTTCGAGACAATCGTGTTTTTTTAAGCTCTTCAATCAAGGACCTCTACCGAAGAAGGCATTACTGTCATTAAATGTGCAATTCATTTTTCCGTTATAGTGCCTTTAAAAATGAAAAGGCTTTTTAGAATTCTTCGGTCGTTCGTTGTAAAAAGATAACAAAATGTTAATATGTACGGCCAGGTCGTAATGGTTCGTGAGTAAAGAAGTTCTCGCTCGAACGGATGATGATTTGCGATAAAATAGGGCAAATTGACTGCCGCCGTACTCAACCGAAATAACTGATTTTTACACTGTGCGATAAACTGTTTCGTTTTTTTTTTTCAGCCACAAACTTTTTTGTAAATACACTATTAAGCATTATCGTGCAAGCTTCTAATATCTTTTATGTATAACAGACCGATAAGATAGATATATGGAAAATAGATAGATAGATAGATAGATAAATCGGCAGATAAAATGGGCAAAAATTGTAACTTCCCTTCGGCCATGTATCGACCCCGTAAGTACACAAACGTTACGATAATGATGAAACATTTTAAAAAAATTGTAAAGTTTCCTCACTAATGTCCAAGCGGACGACCAGTTCCAAAATTTCAGGACAAGAGGACTCAGTCAGAACTGCTATATCCCTGTGCAACTTCTATTTTTACCAATATCAGCCAATTACAATAATTTTAAAATTGACTTTTCTGATTAAAAACTGATGTAATGATGACTTCTTTTTAACTTGAATAGTTTTTATGGCTGGGCTAATTCCGGAATTTTTTCTTACAATAAAGTGTCCCAAAACTTTTTTAACATTAAAATAGGCACATTATTCGTAGTGCTAATTATTTAACAAGACAAAAACAAAGGAACAAATAATAATTTATTTAATAAATTACTAAATATATTACAATTATTCATATATGAAAATACTAATAAATATAATTGCGCTGGAATGTATAAATTAAAATGTAATTGTTGTAAATAAATTTTATATCGGGAAAATAAATAGATCATTTATTATAAGATATAAAGAGTATGTAAATGCAATTAATTGTAGACATATACGGATAAATATACGATTGAAAAACACATATTATTAGAAAAACATCGCATATGTGAATGACATAAATAAAGATAATGTTGAAAATTTAAAAAAATTTTAATCAATTGGATTTTGCTTATATTAATAAATTTAAATAATAATAACATATTAAATACACAATTTCCAGATAGCAAATCATTATTAAATATCACGAATAATTATTAATTTTTTCAAATTTTCAGCTTCGTATTTATATAGTCGATTAAATATATCAACTTTTATTTGTGAAAACTTTTCGATTTGCATAATTTGTTAACGTTTGTTTGTTTTACTTTAGGTTACGAAAAATATTAATAACGTCATAATTATGTAATATCTGAAACTAGTCGGCTATTTTTACAAAATTTTATAATTCATTATAATTTTTCATTATTGAAAATATATCTCGTGTTTAATAAATAGTGTCTTTAATTAATTTTTTTTTTTTTTTTTTTCCCTTGTAAAAGCAACATCCTGTACCGTGCTTAACTGCTGTGGCTATTACAGTACGAAGATGCGCAGTTTGTTTTTATAGATATCTGCTTATTCCGCTAGTTCTGATAAATTGTGTTACAGATAAAATTGCATCGGGGGAATTCTCAAGAATGTTGGTGACTGTTTTGTTATTAATTGAAGGAGGCCGGTGAGGTGATAATGCTGGACAGTCGCATAGTATGTGAGGAGTTGAGGGGGCAACATCTTGGCTACAGAAAGGATGATAAACAAAAAACTTGATAAGGATTTTTACTTTCTTTTCTTCGCCTAATACTTTTTTAAATATACTTTTTTTTTTTTTTTTATAAACAATACATTGTCACGAACTAGTTTGCAAACTTTAAAAAACTTCAATAAATTAATCTGTTTCCGATATAATTTTTTGCTATGTTACAAATGATTTTATGTGCTTCAATTACGTATTATGGTAACTCCAACACTAAAGATTCGTTGATAACGAGATTTCGAGATTTTTCTGATCAACACTCCGTTTTCACCAACCGGCAGAAGAATCGAAAGTAGGAAAAGCACTTTTGCAAAGGAAGAAGACGATCGAAAAATATATGTGAAGAAAGCAAAGAATGCACCAACCAGAAACGTTATCGGAAATGTAAATGCGAGAGATAGAATGGCCAAGTAAAAACGTCATCGTCCGATTCAGTTATAACCATGTTAGCCCTCGAAATCCGCTGCCGGGAACAAGTCGTATACGACAAACGTAGACGTTTTGAACAGGATTTAAACGAGATGATTTCCAGATGGTTTTTCTAATTAATAGAGTCGTTCCGGAAAATGGACACCGTTTGATTTCAATCCTTGTCGAATGTGAATTAAAAGGCGACCTAAAACACCTTGTGGTTGGAAGTTTATCGAATTTATTATTATGTGTGAAATAACAACCTCGCTATTTCTACCCTCCCGTAATTACGCCCCTATGATGCTGTGCTTGTACATCATGTTGAATATTTAAAAACCCAAAATTGTATAATTACCGCGAACTTTTTTTAGCCGTTATACAATTTCATTTCTTTTCCGTGGAATAACTTTATTTTTCCAAAAAACTATGAAGTTCATGTTTGGTTCTTTCAATGGTATTCCTGATTTTCGTGTCTACATCTTTGAACAGTGCTCGCTCGATAATAATACTACGTCGGTTTGTAATATGAGAGAGACAACGAAGCCGGAAAGTGCATGTTCACGATATTTAAACGTTTCTCTTTGAAGGAGAAGAGGAAATTGTATGAGCATCGGCTAAGAAGGCGTTCTTTTAAGTATTTCGATACAAACAGTTTTAATATGATATACATTTTTACCGTTACGGGTAAACATCGAGTCAAATAACAAACAATGAATGTGATTTTTTCCTTTTTTTTTTTTAAAGGAAATAAGTTCCATATCGAAAAGATTCGTACATAGCGGAAACGATTCAAAAATTTTTTGAAAAGTTTTTTTCATTGGATTCACGATTAATTATCAGTCTGAGTGAGACTGTAACTACCAATCGCGCTCAAAGATATCTTATCCTAGAAGATAGTACGTAACAGAGGGTTCTCTCCTTTATGTGTGAAAATATTTTTATGTATCTGTGTTTTTTTTTGTTACAATTGTCTCTTATTTTTCACTCATTCTGTTTAAGGCTTTTTTAAAAATTTATTCTGTAAATCGAAGCTACAATATTATGTGTAGAATAAACTAAAAATACTTTCTTAATTAATATTGTGTTTAATATCTACGTAAGGGAACAAAAATTTTTCACGAGTGTCTTGAGATTACCTCTTTGAGAATTCATTTTATATTTAAAATTCAAATTTTTGTAAAAATTCTACCGTAAGTAAACGCTTAAACTTCCCTCAAATAATACTATCTTATTAGTTAAAAATTAAGACGGAAAAATAAACAGTTTTGAGATTAAATTTTAATCGACCGCGAAACTGCGAATAAAAGAGACGGAACGAAATCAATTGAGAATAGAACGGAAAATTAAAGGTACCAAAAGAGCAAATAAATCGGTAATTAAATGCCATGCGAAACGGTTGTCAACAAAAATTTATAAAACATTTGAAAACTAAATATATAAATTATTTTTCTCGAGACTTCAACGTTATCGATAGTGTCGATAATTTCTTCATGCTGAAACATTTTAAACAAACAGCGTATGAACAATACTCATCTAATTAAATACAGCGATAACTGAACGCAGCGAAATGTTATCTAATTTAAATGTAAAAAAATTCTCCATTTACATACTGATATCAGCAGCAACGTTTAAAAATTCGACATATATAAAATAAAAAACAAAAATAAATATGCATTCCCAAAAGTGATGAATAGTCGTAAAGTTTACACATATTTCTTTATTTTGTATTCGAACCTATATACGTGTCATTCATATCGAGTGGTAAAAAAAATTGAATCTTACTTGAAGAAAAGAAGAGTGTGCGATGCCGTTCTCGGATGTAAGTCAGGCGTTCGATAAGATCTGAGGCATGACGGAAAATTAGAAAAAACGTCAGTAAATTATTATTTTTAAGATTCCGTACCCGTATAATGTACGGTGTTTAGAGTAGATTTGCGCAATTTTAATCGTTATTAATTTTAATTTCTTTTAATAATTTTTGAACGCCGCGTCCGCTTAACGATTTCACTTTTAGTATTATTTTCTCGTCAAAGACACGTTTTTTAGTTATTTAGATCTGACCACCATTTTTATTTACCGCGGCACTACGCAAAAAAAGGACTAAATATGGCCGCTCGTCAACCGTTCGCGATCGAGTCCTTTTACCTGAGTTGTTGTTGACCATCCATTATTATTAGTAAGTCTGTTCTTTGTTGTTGTTTGTTTTCCAGGTGTTTCGTTTGTTTTTTCCCGTTGTCACCTTCGTTGTGCATCCCCCGTGTATTTTAATGTTTTTAAATCCGAATTTCGTAACCATTTTGTTGAAATAGTCCTTTTCAGGACTCCGTAGTTGTTCTCGTAAAAGTCCGCTTAGATTTACGTAGTTTTTATCGAGTGTTTTTTTGTGAATAGTATAATTTTTACATCCGGAATTTTAGTATTTTGAAATTAACCGTAAACATACGGAATCCTAATAAAATGGTTCAGAAACAACAAAAATATTCAATTAAAATATCTGATAATTCACGAACGATTTGACTTATAAATTTCAAAATTGGATCGTAAATTACAATTAAAATTCTCTTTAAGAAAGCTTATATTAAACTAACCGATTACCTTGGGCGGCAAAAAACTCAAAAAAAAAAAAAAACCCGTCAGGAATACGGAGTAACCCTGAGCGCATGAAATATCACGCTTGACTGAACTTTTATTTTTTTTGCGATTGCCAAGCATTTTAGGTAATATTAATGAGAGAGAGAGGGAGATAATTGATTTTCTTCATATCTAAATAAAAGATTTTATCAGATCGAATATGGCGATAAAGTTTCTATTAATACATATCTAATAGAGTCGCTAATGTTCCGCAGGGAAGTTTATGTACCATTTGTATATGTTGTTTATATGTAACCATTTTCGCTAATAATATTGCAGGTCTATGCGCAAATGTAAATTCAACTTGATGCTAGTAAAGACTGAATACAAAAATTATACTTTTTAGTTATAAGTAAGGTTGTTTATTAAAGGGAAACAAAATGAAACTGAAAGTTCACGATCGGAAAAAAAGATGGTTTTTATTAAAATGGAAAAACAGCCAGAAAAATTTTACAATCCTAAATAATGGCTTCTTGCACAATTCGATGACGTGAATACAAAGAAGAAACGAAAAAAAAAAAAAAAAGACCTAAAAAGAGCTATTTAGAAAAAAAAAATGAACGAGTACAATAAAGCTGGGAAAATCAAAAGAACTAAAAGAAATTGGGAAAATAATAAAATTTGAACGAGAAGAATAAAATGGTACGAGACTTATAAAAGAGAAAAAGCATAAAAAAGAAAAAAAAGAAAAAAGAAATCAATGAGCATTATCACGTTACCGGTCACTAGAGGTAACCAGTTCTGTGATAAAATATATAAATTTCTTTTAAATGCAGTTAATTTATACTTTTTATTACTTTTATCTCTGTCTTTAATATTTTACTCGGTCTGCCGGAAATTACTTTGCACACTCACACAAGCAATAATCCAACACTTCGTACACAAAATTTTTCTATATTTTACAACACCGAGACACTAAACGATTGGGAGATGCAGCTGCATATAAAAAAAATTAACACAAATCAATCCAACTCATTAAAATACCTATACCATACACATATACTTAATCAATCGCAGAACTCACAAATTTTTAAACAACAACAATGAAATAATATAAAATATGAATATATAAATCTGGCCTGTATTTTCCTTGACTGTGATCTATCCGTCTGGTTGACTATGACTGCGAAGGCTGGGCTTCTTAGCTCCTCCAGTAGCTACCGTATAGGCACTGATGACTTTCGAGCGCTTTCGTCCACCCTCGGTCTTCGAAGTTTTTGATCTCCGGCTACACAATTTCGAAGCTGTTCCTTATTCTTTTTTTTTTTTTTTATTTTCTTCGATTATTGCGCCTCCTTCTTAAAGCAATATGCTTTTGTAGTGACTAGAATGATGTCTTTCGATATAACGCGATTATAACTATATAAAATAACTAAAACAACTGACTAGAAAATGCAGGTACGTACGAGGACACGTTTGCGCGTAAAGCGGATTCACACAGCCGCTAGCATAATTAAAGTAATTTCCGTGCGCCGAGATCGAACAGATTCCGCTCTATTCATCCGTCTCTTATCATCTTACACAGTCATTTTTGCGAAATTCCCTTTTCATTTTAGATACGCCGTCCGATGATCAGCTGTATGCTTATGAATAACCTATATTGATGGAATTTCTATTTTATATATATATATTTCAGAAATATTCTCTCTTGCGTATTTTAAATTATTCCATCATATTTGTATTTAAATAATTCCAATTTTCTCGCCTACCCCATCTATATCGTATCACGATATATCACTGCGTTCAAAAAAAAAAATTTTTTTTTTTCGAAAAAAAAATTTTTTTCCTCTGAATTTTAATGATAATTTCATGCTTACATCGTAACATTTAAAAGAAAATCATCTTAATACAGCAAGGATCCTTTTTGGTAAAGTTTGAACAAAATGATAAATTGTTTATATTCTTTTTCAAATCATAAGGCGGAGATAACACATTATATTGTAGAGACGCTGTGAATAATCGCGTTCCGATTCGACGCGAGATTTAGCTGATAAGCGACAATTGATCTGACGAATTCTAATCGCCACTATTTTTCGGAGACACTGATGTCACACGCGCACGAAGAATTACGCACCGGCATCAATGTTGTTAATGAACACTCCTCCACCAGATCTAATGATCTGATTAGCTTACCACACTCAGTACCACTGCAAATTACATACTACCCTTTTTAACCGATACGCCCCATCTGATATTCTTCTTACACTCTCATTTACTCATCCAATAGACTGCGAATCACACATTTCTACTCAAATTATTTCCTACCAATCATATTACATAATTTTTATTAATTTTACGCACATTTTGTTGCCGTAACAACTTATTTAAAATAATCTATAAACATTTTTTTTTTTTTTTTTTTTTTTTTTTTTATATAAAAACCGATACGCGCACGTTTTATTACCACAACTTATTTACATGCCATATATACATTTTAACCGAATATTTTAGGTACAACAGCAGGTAACTAAATATCATTCGCATAAATAGGTAATATTAACTGTTTTCATAATCCTAAAGATTTATTTATTATTCTCTTACTTTAAATCTTCCGTTCTTCAAGTCAACTAATTCGACTCTCATTCACTTTCAACATTACCCTTTTTTCAAATTCTTTACATTTTGTATTCCGAGACTTTGATTATTCTGATCTACTATCTCATATGTGTTAGTTCCTATTTTCTTACCGATCTTAAATGGCCCTTTATAAACGTCACTTAACTTTTTTGATTTGTTCTTGGCTTTATCAGATAGTGTATGATTCCGGATATATACTGGATCACCAACACTTAATTCTAGCATTCTATTATTTATTTTTTTCATGTTTCTCTTTCCGACGTATTCTATTCTTTCCCGGACTGTTTCAATTAACCTCCTATGATTTATTATCGATTTCTCCGGATACTCTACTCGTTCACGTAGTAACCCTGGATTCTCTTTTCCTGTCAGCACCGTTATTGGAGGCTCTCCAGTTACACTGTGCGGTATGCTATTTATAATTCTCTCTACTTTATCTACATGATAACACCAATCCTTTTGTTTATACCTGTTGAACACTTTTAAGTACTTCGCTATCTCGAGATTACATCTTTCAACTGGATTCCCTTGAGGAAAATACGGGGGTATGCGTCTCAATTCTATATTTTCATTTTTAAAATGCTCAGTCCACAACCCACTTCTGAATCTTGTGGCGTTATCTGATATTATAACTTTCATTTTCCCATATGTACTAATAAAACTTTTCATCTTTGCAATTACAATTCTACTTAACAATTTCTTTACTGGGTACAACTTAACAAATTTTGAGAAAATATCGTATACGACCAACAGCTTATCCTTCCCCTTCGACACGGGAAGCGGTCCCAGTATATCTATCGAGACTACATCCAATGGACTTTGCACTTTATGAGCTTTATATATAGGTTTATGTCCACTGTAATTATACTTCACTCTCTTACACAATTCACACTTATTCAACTCTCTTCTAACTAACACACTCATTTTATCACACTAATAGTTATTTCTTCATAATCATATCGTATTATTCTAATAATTTATCCCTTTATCTTTTTATTTCGTTTCTATTTCATTTCTTTTTCTTCGTATTTGTATATTTTAATCAATCGCGCATTTCATTTTTTTTTTTTTTTTTTTTTTTTTTTTATATTAATCAAAATTCCATATAAGTGGTGCATAGTTACTTCAAAATTATCAAATTACATTACACTTCAAGAGATCCGTTTATAAAACTAAAATATATTCATGTTTTCAAAATGGAGACAAGCGAGACAGTTCTAAATTTAACTTTCCTAATAGTTTACAATTTTATTACTATCATCCAAGTTTAACTCTTAACGTTGATACCACATTTCTAAATTTAACTTTCCTGATAGTTTACAATTTTATTACTATCATCCAAGTTTAACTCTTCACGTTGATACCACATTTCTAAATTTAACTTTCCTGATAGTTTACAATTTTATTACTATCATCCAAGTTTAACTCTTAACGTTGATACCACATTTCTAAATTTAACTTTCCTGATAGTTTACAATTTTATTACTATCATCCAAGTTTAACTCTTAACGTTGATACCACATTTTTAAATTTAACTTTCCTGATAGTTTACAATTATTATTACTATCATCCAAGTTTAACTTTTAACGTTGATACCACATTTTTAAATTTAACTTTCCTGATAGTTTACAATTATCATTACTATCATCCAAGTTTAACTCTTAACATTGATTTCATATTTCTAAATTTTATTTATTTCCATCCAATACTACGTAAATATTTTAAATAAATTTTAACCATACTTTACATCAGAACAAATAGGCTAAACAACTTGACATTTATTATTGCTGCATGCAACAGCTAAGTACAGCTATACTTTTTTTTTTTTTTTCTGTTTATCTATTTATTTATTTATTATTATTATTATTATTATATTTTTTTTTTCTTTTAAATTACAATCATATTATTATTCCATACATACCGCGACAATAAAATACTTGAATTTTAAATCCCATCTAAAATCAAAATAACATAGTTGCCAAACGAGAAAACCTCTCATCTGATATATACATATGTCGTAGTCGAAATAATACAATGAACACTATTATGCTTAGATTAACTAATAGGAGAGTGATAACCACGTATCCATGCTTTATTTGTAAAATATGTTCCGTTCTTAAATAGATCGCAACTCACATCAAATCCATTCCAATCTGTATGTTTTTGTTTTTCTAATTCGCTGATCCCTTTAATAATACAACTTTTATAATTTTGACCCACATTGAATGCATGTTTGGCTGACAAAACACTGATCACCTCTTGTTGCTCGATATTTCTTCTTAACTCTGCAATTTCAGAATCTTTTCTATATAACTCTTCTCTAATCGATTCTACTTCTTTTCGAACTTTTCTTTCTACTTCTTGTGTTAATTCATCTTTTACCGTCGTTACCTTGTTCTTTATTTGATCTTCCACACTTCGATCTACCTCATTAACCTGACAATTAAATTTCGTTTCAAGTGTAACTAAAGTTTTATTTTGCTGTACTAAATTATTATTTATCTTCGGAATATTTTCTTTTTGCTCATTTAAATCTGTATTTAATGTTGCTACTTGACTATATACTTTATTAATATCATTTTCCAGATTTCGTGCTTTCTTTTTAAGTTGTTCTTCCATGTTTTTTGTGATTTTACTTAGACTATTTTCCAATTTCTTCTCTACATCTGCACTTTGTACTTTAAACTTTTCATTTAAATCTTTATGTAAGTTTTTAAATTCATTTTTCAATTCATTAATATCATCTCTAAAGGCCTTATGCTGCAATTCTATATTTTTTACTTGTTTACTAAATGTTTCTTTTTGTTCATCAAATTTGTGGCTAATTTCTTTATTTTGTTCATCAAATTTACTATTCATATCATTACTAAATTTTTTATTTTGTTCATCAAATTTACTATTCATATCATTACTAAATTTTTTATTTTGTTCATCAAATTTACTATTCATATCATTACTTAATTGTTGTATTAATTGAACTAACATAACATTGCTAACATTTTCCTCTTTACCTTTTTGTGATTCTTGTTTTTCTTCCCTCATTGTCGAATTCATTAATTCTACACCTGAATCTTCTATCACATTTTCCGCCTCTACGTTCACTCCTCGTGTCGTGACACCTTCTCCTCTGTTAGGAGTACTTCCCAAGGAAGTTCTCCTGAACTCACTTCTCAAAACCCGTCTCTCTGCCATTATTGTCCGCTCCACTAATTGTAATAAAACTAAAATTTATTACAATTAGTGAATCCCGCGTCGTGGTCGCCAATTTATCACGTTACCGGTCACTAGAGGTAACCAGTTCTGTGATAAAATATATAAATTTCTTTTAAATGCAGTTAATTTATACTTTTTATTACTTTTATCTCTGTCTTTAATATTTTACTCAGTCTGCCGGAAATTACTTTGCACACTCACACAAGCAATAATCCAACACTTCGTACACAAAATTTTTCTATATTTTACAACACCGAGACACTAAACGATTGGGAGATGCAGCTGCATATAAAAAAAATTAACACAAATCAATCCAACTCATTAAAATACCTATACCATACACATATACTTAATCAATCGCAGAACTCACAAATTTTTAAACAACAACAATGAAATAATATAAAATATGAATATATAAATCTGGCCTGTATTTTCCTTGACTGTGATCTATCCGTCTGGTTGACTATGACTGCGAAGGCTGGGCTTCTTAGCTCCTCCAGTAGCTACCGTATAGGCACTGATGACTTTCGAGCGCTTTCGTCCACCCTCGGTCTTCGAAGTTTTTGATCTCCGGCTACACAATTTCGAAGCTGTTCCTTATTCTTTTTTTTTTTTTTTATTTTCTTCGATTATTGCGCCTCCTTCTTAAAGCAATATGCTTTTGTAGTGACTAGAATGATGTCTTTCGATATAACGCGATTATAACTATATAAAATAACTAAAACAACTGACTAGAAAATGCAGGTACGTACGAGGACACGTTTGCGCGTAAAGCGGATTCACACAGCCGCTAGCATAATTAAAGTAATTTCCGTGCGCCGAGATCGAACAGATTCCGCTCTATTCATCCGTCTCTTATCATCTTACACAGTCATTTTTGCGAAATTCCCTTTTCATTTTAGATACACCGTCCGATGATCAGCTGTATGCTTATGAATAACCTATATTGATGGAATTTCTATTTTATATATATATATTTCAGAAATATTCTCTCTTGCGTATTTTAAATTATTCCATCATATTTGTATTTAAATAATTCCAATTTTCTCGCCTACCCCATCTATATCGTATCACGATATATCACTGCGTTCAAAAAAAAAAATTTTTTTTTTTCGAAAAAAAAATTTTTTTCCTCTGAATTTTAATGATAATTTCATGCTTACATCGTAACATTTAAAAGAAAATCATCTTAATACAGCAAGGATCCTTTTTGGTAAAGTTTGAACAAAATGATAAATTGTTTATATTCTTTTTCAAATCATAAGGCGGAGATAACACATTATATTGTAGAGACGCTGTGAATAATCGCGTTCCGATTCGACGCGAGATTTAGCTGATAAGCGACAATTGATCTGACGAATTCTAATCGCCACTATTTTTCGGAGACACTGATGTCACACGCACACAAAGAATTACGCACCGGCATCAATGTTGTTAATGAACACTCCTCCACCAGATCTAATGATCTGATTAGCTTACCACACTCAGTACCACTGCAAATTACATACTACCCTTTTTAACCGATACGCCCCATCTGATATTCTTCTTACACTCTCATTTACTCATCCAATAGACTGCGAATCACACATTTCTACTCAAATTATTTCCTACCAATCATATTACATAATTTTTATTAATTTTACGCACATTTTGTTGCCGTAACAACTTATTTAAAATAATCTATAAACATTTTTTTTTTTTTTTTTTTTTTTTTTTTTTATATAAAAACCGATACGCGCACGTTTTATTACCACAACTTATTTACATGCCATATATACATTTTAACCGAATATTTTAGGTACAACAGCAGGTAACTAAATATCATTCGCATAAATAGGTAATATTAACTGTTTTCATAATCCTAAAGATTTATTTATTATTCTCTTACTTTAAATCTTCCGTTCTTCAAGTCAACTAATTCGACTCTCATTCACTTTCAACATTACCCTTTTTTCAAATTCTTTACATTTTGTATTCCGAGACTTTGATTATTCTGATCTACTATCTCATATGTGTTAGTTCCTATTTTCTTACCGATCTTAAATGGCCCTTTATAAACGTCACTTAACTTTTTTGATTTGTTCTTGGCTTTATCAGATAGTGTATGATTCCGGATATATACTGGATCACCAACACTTAATTCTAGCATTCTATTATTTATTTTTTTCATGTTTCTCTTTCCGACGTATTCTATTCTTTCCCGGACTGTTTCAATTAACCTCCTATGATTTATTATCGATTTCTCCGGATACTCTACTCGTTCACGTAGTAACCCTGGATTCTCTTTTCCTGTCAGCACCGTTATTGGAGGCTCTCCAGTTACACTGTGCGGTATGCTATTTATAATTCTCTCTACTTTATCTACATGATAACACCAATCCTTTTGTTTATACCTGTTGAACACTTTTAAGTACTTCGCTATCTCGAGATTACATCTTTCAACTGGATTCCCTTGAGGAAAATACGGGGGTATGCGTCTCAATTCTATATTTTCATTTTTAAAATGCTCAGTCCACAACCCACTTCTGAATCTTGTGGCGTTATCTGATATTATAACTTTCATTTTCCCATATGTACTAATAAAACTTTTCATCTTTGCAATTACAATTCTACTTAACAATTTCTTTACTGGGTACAACTTAACAAATTTTGAGAAAATATCGTATACGACCAACAGCTTATCCTTCCCCTTCGACACGGGAAGCGGTCCCAGTATATCTATCGGGACTACATCCAATGGACTTTGCACTTTATGAGCTTTATATATAGGTTTATGTCCACTGTAATTATACTTCACTCTTTTACACAATTCACACTTATTCAACTCTCTTCTAACTAACACACTCATTTTATCACACTAATAGTTATTTCTTCATAATCATATCATATTATTCTAATAATTTATCCCTTTATCTTTTTATTTCGTTTCTATTTCATTTCTTTTTCTTCGTATTTGTATATTTTAATCAATCGCGCATTTCATTTTTTTTTTTTTTTTTTTTTTTTTTATATTAATCAAAATTCCATATAAGTGGTGCATAGTTACTTCAAAATTATCAAATTACATTACACTTCAAGAGATCCGTTTATAAAACTAAAATATATTCATGTTTTCAAAATGGAGACAAGCGAGACAGTTCTAAATTTAACTTTCCTAATAGTTTACAATTTTATTACTATCATCCAAGTTTAACTCTTAACGTTGATACCACATTTCTAAATTTAACTTTCCTGATAGTTTACAATTTTATTACTATCATCCAAGTTTAACTCTTCACGTTGATACCACATTTCTAAATTTAACTTTCCTGATAGTTTACAATTTTATTACTATCATCCAAGTTTAACTCTTAACGTTGATACCACATTTCTAAATTTAACTTTCCTGATAGTTTACAATTTTATTACTATCATCCAAGTTTAACTCTTAACGTTGATACCACATTTTTAAATTTAACTTTCCTGATAGTTTACAATTATTATTACTATCATCCAAGTTTAACTTTTAACGTTGATACCACATTTTTAAATTTAACTTTCCTGATAGTTTACAATTATCATTACTATCATCCAAGTTTAACTCTTAACATTGATTTCATATTTCTAAATTTTATTTATTTCCATCCAATACTACGTAAATATTTTAAATAAATTTTAACCATACTTTACATCAGAACAAATAGGCTAAACAACTTGACATTTATTATTGCTGCATGCAACAGCTAAGTACAGCTATACTTTTTTTTTTTTTTTCTGTTTATCTATTTATTTATTTATTATTATTATTATTATTATATTTTTTTTTTCTTTTAAATTACAATCATATTATTATTCCATACATACCGCGACAATAAAATACTTGAATTTTAAATCCCATCTAAAATCAAAATAACATAGTTGCCAAACGAGAAAACCTCTCATCTGATATATACATATGTCGTAGTCGAAATAATACAATGAACACTATTATGCTTAGATTAACTAATAGGAGAGTGATAACCACGTATCCATGCTTTATTTGTAAAATATGTTCCGTTCTTAAATAGATCGCAACTCACATCAAATCCATTCCAATCTGTATGTTTTTGTTTTTCTAATTCGCTGATCCCTTTAATAATACAACTTTTATAATTTTGACCCACATTGAATGCATGTTTGGCTGACAAAACACTGATCACCTCTTGTTGCTCGATATTTCTTCTTAACTCTGCAATTTCAGAATCTTTTCTATATAACTCTTCTCTAATCGATTCTACTTCTTTTCGAACTTTTCTTTCTACTTCTTGTGTTAATTCATCTTTTACCATCGTTACCTTGTTCTTTATTTGATCTTCCACACTTCGATCTACCTCATTAACCTGACAATTAAATTTCGTTTCAAGTGTAACTAAAGTTTTATTTTGCTGTACTAAATTATTATTTATCTTCGGAATATTTTCTTTTTGCTCATTTAAATCTGTATTTAATGTTGCTACTTGACTATATACTTTATTAATATCATTTTCCAGATTTCGTGCTTTCTTTTTAAGTTGTTCTTCCATGTTTTTTGTGATTTTACTTAGACTATTTTCCAATTTCTTCTCTACATCTGCACTTTGTACTTTAAACTTTTCATTTAAATCTTTATGTAAGTTTTTAAATTAATTTTTCAATTCATTAATATCATCTCTAAAGGCCTTATGCTGCAATTCTATATTTTTTACTTGTTTACTAAATGTTTCTTTTTGTTCATCAAATTTGTGGCTAATTTCTTTATTTTGTTCATCAAATTTACTATTCATATCATTACTAAATTTTTTATTTTGTTCATCAAATTTACTATTCATATCATTACTAAATTTTTTATTTTGTTCATCAAATTTACTATTCATATCATTACTTAATTGTTGTATTAATTGAACTAACATAACATTGCTAACATTTTCCTCTTTACCTTTTTGTGATTCTTGTTTTTCTTCCCTCATTGTCGAATTCATTAATTCTACACCTGAATCTTCTATCACATTTTCCGCCTCTACGTTCACTCCTCGTGTCGTGACACCTTCTCCTCTGTTAGGAGTACTTCCCAAGGAAGTTCTCCTGAACTCACTTCTCAAAACCCGTCTCTCTGCCATTATTGTCCGCTCCACTAATTGTAATAAAACTAAAATTTATTACAATTAGTGAATCCCGCGTCGTGGTCGCCAATTTATCACGTTACCGGTCACTAGAGGTAACCAGTTCTGTGATAAAATATATAAATTTCTTTTAAATGCAGTTAATTTATACTTTTTATTACTTTTATCTCTGTCTTTAATATTTTACTCAGTCTGCCGGAAATTACTTTGCACACTCACACAAGCAATAATCCAACACTTCGTACACAAAATTTTTCTATATTTTACAACACCGAGACACTAAACGATTGGGAGATGCAGCTGCATATAAAAAAAATTAACACAAATCAATCCAACTCATTAAAATACCTATACCATACACATATACTTAATCAATCGCAGAACTCACAAATTTTTAAACAACAACAATGAAATAATATAAAATATGAATATATAAATCTGGCCTGTATTTTCCTTGACTGTGATCTATCCGTCTGGTTGACTATGACTGCGAAGGCTGGGCTTCTTAGCTCCTCCAGTAGCTACCGTATAGGCACTGATGACTTTCGAGCGCTTTCGTCCACCCTCGGTCTTCGAAGTTTTTGATCTCCGGCTACACAATTTCGAAGCTGTTCCTTATTCTTTTTTTTTTTTTTTATTTTCTTCGATTATTGCGCCTCCTTCTTAAAGCAATATGCTTTTGTAGTGACTAGAATGATGTCTTTCGATATAACGCGATTATAACTATATAAAATAACTAAAACAACTGACTAGAAAATGCAGGTACGTACGAGGACACGTTTGCGCGTAAAGCGGATTCACACAGCCGCTAGCATAATTAAAGTAATTTCCGTGCGCCGAGATCGAACAGATTCCGCTCTATTCATCCGTCTCTTATCATCTTACACAGTCATTTTTGCGAAATTCCCTTTTCATTTTAGATACGCCGTCCGATGATCAGCTGTATGCTTATGAATAACCTATATTGATGGAATTTCTATTTTATATATATATATTTCAGAAATATTCTCTCTTGCGTATTTTAAATTATTCCATCATATTTGTATTTAAATAATTCCAATTTTCTCGCCTACCCCATCTATATCGTATCACGATATATCACTGCGTTCAAAAAAAAAAATTTTTTTTTTTCGAAAAAAAAATTTTTTTCCTCTGAATTTTAATGATAATTTCATGCTTACATCGTAACATTTAAAAGAAAATCATCTTAATACAGCAAGGATCCTTTTTGGTAAAGTTTGAACAAAATGATAAATTGTTTATATTCTTTTTCAAATCATAAGGCGGAGATAACACATTATATTGTAGAGACGCTGTGAATAATCGCGTTCCGATTCGACGCGAGATTTAGCTGATAAGCGACAATTGATCTGACGAATTCTAATCGCCACTATTTTTCGGAGACACTGATGTCACACGCACACGAAGAATTACGCACCGGCATCAATGTTGTTAATGAACACTCCTCCACCAGATCTAATGATCTGATTAGCTTACCACACTCAGTACCACTGCAAATTACATACTACCCTTTTTAACCGATACGCCCCATCTGATATTCTTCTTACACTCTCATTTACTCATCCAATAGACTGCGAATCACACATTTCTACTCAAATTATTTCCTACCAATCATATTACATAATTTTTATTAATTTTACGCACATTTTGTTGCCGTAACAACTTATTTAAAATAATCTATAAACATTTTTTTTTTTTTTTTTTTTTTTTTTTTTTTATATAAAAACCGATACGCGCACGTTTTATTACCACAACTTATTTACATGCCATATATACATTTTAACCGAATATTTTAGGTACAACAGCAGGTAACTAAATATCATTCGCATAAATAGGTAATATTAACTGTTTTCATAATCCTAAAGATTTATTTATTATTCTCTTACTTTAAATCTTCCGTTCTTCAAGTCAACTAATTCGACTCTCATTCACTTTCAACATTACCCTTTTTTCAAATTCTTTACATTTTGTATTCCGAGACTTTGATTATTCTGATCTACTATCTCATATGTGTTAGTTCCTATTTTCTTACCGATCTTAAATGGCCCTTTATAAACGTCACTTAACTTTTTTGATTTGTTCTTGGCTTTATCAGATAGTGTATGATTCCGGATATATACTGGATCACCAACACTTAATTCTAGCATTCTATTATTTATTTTTTTCATGTTTCTCTTTCCGACGTATTCTATTCTTTCCCGGACTGTTTCAATTAACCTCCTATGATTTATTATCGATTTCTCCGGATACTCTACTCGTTCACGTAGTAACCCTGGATTCTCTTTTCCTGTCAGCACCGTTATTGGAGGCTCTCCAGTTACACTGTGCGGTATGCTATTTATAATTCTCTCTACTTTATCTACATGATAACACCAATCCTTTTGTTTATACCTGTTGAACACTTTTAAGTACTTCGCTATCTCGAGATTACATCTTTCAACTGGATTTCCTTGAGGAAAATACGGGGGTATGCGTCTCAATTCTATATTTTCATTTTTAAAATGCTCAGTCCACAACCCACTTCTGAATCTTGTGGCGTTATCTGATATTATAACTTTCATTTTCCCATATGTACTAATAAAACTTTTCATCTTTGCAATTACAATTCTACTTAACAATTTCTTTACTGGGTACAACTTAACAAATTTTGAGAAAATATCGTATACGACCAACAGCTTATCCTTCCCCTTCGACACGGGAAGCGGTCCCAGTATATCTATCGAGACTACATCCAATGGACTTTGCACTTTATGAGCTTTATATATAGGTTTATGTCCACTGTAATTATACTTCACTCTCTTACACAATTCACACTTATTCAACTCTCTTCTAACTAACACACTCATTTTATCACACTAATAGTTATTTCTTCATAATCATATCGTATTATTCTAATAATTTATCCCTTTATCTTTTTATTTCGTTTCTATTTCATTTCTTTTTCTTCGTATTTGTATATTTTAATCAATCGCGCATTTCATTTTTTTTTTTTTTTTTTTTTTTTTTTTATATTAATCAAAATTCCATATAAGTGGTGCATAGTTACTTCAAAATTATCAAATTACATTACACTTCAAGAGATCCGTTTATAAAACTAAAATATATTCATGTTTTCAAAATGGAGACAAGCGAGACAGTTCTAAATTTAACTTTCCTAATAGTTTACAATTTTATTACTATCATCCAAGTTTAACTCTTAACGTTGATACCACATTTCTAAATTTAACTTTCCTGATAGTTTACAATTTTATTACTATCATCCAAGTTTAACTCTTCACGTTGATACCACATTTCTAAATTTAACTTTCCTGATAGTTTACAATTTTATTACTATCATCCAAGTTTAACTCTTAACGTTGATACCACATTTCTAAATTTAACTTTCCTGATAGTTTACAATTTTATTACTATCATCCAAGTTTAACTCTTAACGTTGATACCACATTTTTAAATTTAACTTTCCTGATAGTTTACAATTATTATTACTATCATCCAAGTTTAACTTTTAACGTTGATACCACATTTTTAAATTTAACTTTCCTGATAGTTTACAATTATCATTACTATCATCCAAGTTTAACTCTTAACATTGATTTCATATTTCTAAATTTTATTTATTTCCATCCAATACTACGTAAATATTTTAAATAAATTTTAACCATACTTTACATCAGAACAAATAGGCTAAACAACTTGACATTTATTATTGCTGCATGCAACAGCTAAGTACAGCTATACTTTTTTTTTTTTTTTCTGTTTATCTATTTATTTATTTATTATTATTATTATTATTATATTTTTTTTTCTTTTAAATTACAATCATATTATTATTCCATACATACCGCGACAATAAAATACTTGAATTTTAAATCCCATCTAAAATCAAAATAACATAGTTGCCAAACGAGAAAACCTCTCATCTGATATATACATATGTCGTAGTCGAAATAATACAATGAACACTATTATGCTTAGATTAACTAATAGGAGAGTGATAACCACGTATCCATGCTTTATTTGTAAAATATGTTCCGTTCTTAAATAGATCGCAACTCACATCAAATCCATTCCAATCTGTATGTTTTTGTTTTTCTAATTCGCTGATCCCTTTAATAATACAACTTTTATAATTTTGACCCACATTGAATGCATGTTTGGCTGACAAAACACTGATCACCTCTTGTTGCTCGATATTTCTTCTTAACTCTGCAATTTCAGAATCTTTTCTATATAACTCTTCTCTAATCGATTCTACTTCTTTTCGAACTTTTCTTTCTACTTCTTGTGTTAATTCATCTTTTACCATCGTTACCTTGTTCTTTATTTGATCTTCCACACTTCGATCTACCTCATTAACCTGACAATTAAATTTCGTTTCAAGTGTAACTAAAGTTTTATTTTGCTGTACTAAATTATTATTTATCTTCGGAATATTTTCTTTTTGCTCATTTAAATCTGTATTTAATGTTGCTACTTGACTATATACTTTATTAATATCATTTTCCAGATTTCGTGCTTTCTTTTTAAGTTGTTCTTCCATGTTTTTTGTGATTTTACTTAGACTATTTTCCAATTTCTTCTCTACATCTGCACTTTGTACTTTAAACTTTTCATTTAAATCTTTATGTAAGTTTTTAAATTCATTTTTCAATTCATTAATATCATCTCTAAAGGCCTTATGCTGCAATTCTATATTTTTTACTTGTTTACTAAATGTTTCTTTTTGTTCATCAAATTTGTGGCTAATTTCTTTATTTTGTTCATCAAATTTACTATTCATATCATTACTAAATTTTTTATTTTGTTCATCAAATTTACTATTCATATCATTACTAAATTTTTTATTTTGTTCATCAAATTTACTATTCATATCATTACTAAATTTTTTATTTTGTTCATCAAATTTACTATTCATATCATTACTAAATTTTTTATTTTGTTCATCAAATTTACTATTCATATCATTACTTAATTGTTGTATTAATTGAACTAACATAACATTGCTAACATTTTCCTCTTTACCTTTTTGTGATTCTTGTTTTTCTTCCCTCATTGTCGAATTCATTAATTCTACACCTGAATCTTCTATCACATTTTCCGCCTCTACGTTCACTCCTCGTGTCGTGACACCTTCTCCTCTGTTAGGAGTACTTCCCAAGGAAGTTCTCCTGAACTCACTTCTCAAAACCCGTCTCTCTGCCATTATTGTCCGCTCCACTAATTGTAATAAAACTAAAATTTATTACAATTAGTGAATCCCGCGTCGTGGTCGCCAATTTATCACGTTACCGGTCACTAGAGGTAACCAGTTCTGTGATAAAATATATAAATTTCTTTTAAATGCAGTTAATTTATACTTTTTATTACTTTTATCTCTGTCTTTAATATTTTACTCAGTCTGCCGGAAATTACTTTGCACACTCACACAAGCAATAATCCAACACTTCGTACACAAAATTTTTCTATATTTTACAACACCGAGACACTAAACGATTGGGAGATGCAGCTGCATATAAAAAAAATTAACACAAATCAATCCAACTCATTAAAATACCTATACCATACACATATACTTAATCAATCGCAGAACTCACAAATTTTTAAACAACAACAATGAAATAATATAAAATATGAATATATAAATCTGGCCTGTATTTTCCTTGACTGTGATCTATCCGTCTGGTTGACTATGACTGCGAAGGCTGGGCTTCTTAGCTCCTCCAGTAGCTACCGTATAGGCACTGATGACTTTCGAGCGCTTTCGTCCACCCTCGGTCTTCGAAGTTTTTGATCTCCGGCTACACAATTTCGAAGCTGTTCCTTATTCTTTTTTTTTTTTTTTATTTTCTTCGATTATTGCGCCTCCTTCTTAAAGCAATATGCTTTTGTAGTGACTAGAATGATGTCTTTCGATATAACGCGATTATAACTATATAAAATAACTAAAACAACTGACTAGAAAATGCAGGTACGTACGAGGACACGTTTGCGCGTAAAGCGGATTCACACAGCCGCTAGCATAATTAAAGTAATTTCCGTGCGCCGAGATCGAACAGATTCCGCTCTATTCATCCGTCTCTTATCATCTTACACAGTCATTTTTGCGAAATTCCCTTTTCATTTTAGATACGCCGTCCGATGATCAGCTGTATGCTTATGAATAACCTATATTGATGGAATTTCTATTTTATATATATATATTTCAGAAATATTCTCTCTTGCGTATTTTAAATTATTCCATCATATTTGTATTTAAATAATTCCAATTTTCTCGCCTACCCCATCTATATCGTATCACGATAGCATATATCAAGAAAACGAACGACACCGAACAGCGATAAAAGCTGATTTATACAATTTTATACTTCGATGGACCGGAATCACTAGCCAGAAAATTATCAAAATTACATTTTACTTTCAATTACCGAATAATATATTAAGCACAAATAAGTCGTCAAACCCACGCAAAAAATCACTAAATTACAAGAGACAAAGTATAACACAATTGACAGTAAGATGGTATACTAATTAAAAAGAATGTCAAATATTTGGGTATGCATCTGGACCAGAGTCTTGGCGAGAATAAAATGAATAGGCTTCAATTAAAAATCGAAAGACTGGTTAATAGGGAAAAAATCTTAACTTTTCCTGCCCCCGTAATAAATCATTACTATATAACCTAATACTTGCGACAATATGAAAGTGTATAGTTGCGAATTAATGTAGCGCGTATAAAGCAATGTTAAAATGATACAAAAAGTTATCGAAACATAACAATGGTACCACCTAAATAATAAAACGATGCATACGATCGAAGTATGGATTATGTGAATGACGTGATTCAATCAGCAGCAAAGCATTAGCAGTGATTATATAATCTCATTCTTCAAACAATAGCCAAGTACGAAAGTTAAAAAAAAAAACTAGCCACTGGATCTGGCTTAATCTATTAATGAATACTGGGATTTCTTCGCTGGATAAAGAACCCGCATTCGATTTAAATATACTATTAATAGATTACGAGCTAGCTGTGGACAGATTTAAGCAAAAACATCTTTCTATCTGCTTATCTAAAGATTTTCTACTAATTCCAGAGCACCACATTTCAAGTTTGCTCCTCCACTTTCCTATTCCATCGTCAAAATCTCTATTGTTCAACCAACGCTTCAGTAATTTTTTATCACCTTCGCACCGTTCCGTAACTTCCGCGTCAGATCTTCTCCCATTCGAACGAACCTCTAAGTCACTGATGATCATGTTTTCTTTCTAAAATTTCTTCCATTTTCGTTAAACATTCCGTATTCCCGTTCGCTATAAATAATAAAGGCTTCTTACTCTCTACTGCGCTTTGCGGGAGACGCAGATTGTTGTAACTATAGTCACCTTCTCTAGTAAATAGTCACTTGACCGTCGCATATAGTATTAGTCCTATTGACGAAGAAACGAAACAAAAGCCGCGTTCACGTCTTGAAAAGTGGTAATTGTTTATTTCGGTGGACTTGGCGTTAATTAGAAATGCTCAAAATTGAAACTCGCAGTGTACTACTTATAGGTACACTCGTTGAAGTTTAAGCACTTTACTGCATTTACAACAGCAGACTATCAGCAACTCACTTATGACATTGTACGCCCCAATCGGATTGGTAAATATCGTTCTAGAGCTATTAAACGAGTCTCCAGAGAGAGTAAAAATCCGGTAGAAAGGAAAAGCCATAGTTGTGTCTTCCTAAAAAATCTACAAGATGATAAACGTAATGAACACAACATAATAGCGGGCGACGGTAGAGAGCGCAATTCATGTAAATAGCTACAACGTTTCTCTGAGGATATTTTCTGGGCAGCGATGTGTGAATCAACAAACATCGTATAAATCGCCAATCTCCGTTTGTTGTCCGACGTAAAAAGAAGAAGACTCTCTACTAGTACACCTCTTTCATTCTTCCATTTTCTATCTATCGTTCTGGCCAGTTGCGTTTTGCATTTCTGACAGAATTTAACTGATGACTCTTCCTTTTTTTTTTTTTTTTTTTTTTTTTTTTTACTGCTTAGGACTCGCTAGGTAATATTTCTGCTCGAGATGACAAGTTAAAAACTTAATAAATAGAGAGCGGTTCCATTGAAAATCTCACCGGTAATGTAGAACAGATTTCATTGTTTCGCGATAGAAGCAAAATAATTATTAGAACTATTCCAGTCAGCTGAATAATGCACAGTTTTTATTTCATTTAACCGTTCTTATAATAATTCCTTTCATTTTAGTCGCGCAAGTACCAAATAAAAACTTTGGCAGGAAAACAATGAAATAAACAAAACAGCTGATATTCATCGTATAACTCCAGTTGCTTTTTACTCTTATCGGCGGTCGCTCAGATTAACTACCGAATGCAAATAACCTTTGTTTTAAATAAAGTACGGAATTTTTAATAAAATCGAAGAAATACTTCAAATGATAGTTATTATCAGGTGCATAAGCATAATTTAATACCCTAAAGGAGATGTTTTTTCGCCTTCTATAATGCTGAAAAATGAAAAATTTAAAAATACTACTCGTCCCGCACAAGTTCTTCGAAATCGAATGAATACGAATAAGTTAAAAGATCGACATATGAAAATGGGTGAATTGTGTTTTTAATTACAAATTTTGTTCCATCTAAGATGAGTGCCAGATCTCCTGACATTTTATGTTACATTTTATTTTCTTAATACCACGCTGCCGTTAAAATAATTGAAATATTCATTTACGATGTCGTTGACGTAAATTACCTAGGAAAACAAAAAAAAAAATACCAGGTTCAGTGAATTGTTCCGAATTGTAACAAACCGATCCAACTACGAATCAACTCGATTGTATTTATCGTGTCCTGACAATTCATTTTGATTAGCACAAACAAAGCTGGGTCAAGTGGAAATTTTTAGTCTGATTGATCATACGGATTGAAAAAAAAAAAAGGGGTACGAGTTTCTATTTCAGTATTTTACTTCAACCGGAGTATTGCAATAACTCAGTGCCAAAGAATTAGGTATTAATTCCGTTCGCGGTAGCCTAGTTACTAGAGTGGTCGACTTTCGTTACAGAAGTCTTGGGTTCGATCCCAGAAAGATATTACGAAATATAATTCAATTAACCGCTAATTAATAATCACGTGGAAAGTAATGTCAAACAAGCATCACCCTAATTTATTTGTAGTAGACAGACATGTGAATATGACTGCATTTAACGATACGAACCAAACGATCACAATATTTCAAGTGTATGTGCCTATCACTCTTGTAATGTGTACGTTACATTATATAAAAACAATTAAATAAATAAAAAATAAGAATAATCTGGCAAACGTGGTGAAAGAGTAAATGTGCGTGTGTGTGAGATCCTGTTGTCGGTCGGCGTTAGCCAATCATCAACCACCGCAAGATGAAGCGTGTACCTGATTCGATAAAGGCAAGGGGCGTAAAGAAAAAAGAAATGGCTACAGATCTAATGATGTTTTTCAGTTTAGAGTTATTTTCGTTCGGTTAAAATAAATACTCTTCTTAAAGTCAATTCCTGTCCGCAGTCGAAGAAGTAGTTTCTTCCTTCTAAGCAAGTCGTTGGTTTTTGTCTCGTTTTTATCTCGTTTTTTTCTTGCTTCAGTAATTGTTCATATCGGTATAAATTGACGCTTTCCCGAATTTATTGTCGAATATAATGAGGTTTTTAAATCGCGGTTGGTTAATTAAAAGTCCGTACTAGTAAAAGTATCGTTCGCGTTGGTCGCGTAAATTGAGCTAAAAAATTAAAGAGTATTTTTTCTATCATCGAGATTCTGGACGCCGCATCAGCAACGGATTTCATCGTATCCTGCCGCCATCAGATTCGCCGTTGACAACAGTCGTACATACAGTTTTGTTTTTAATTTTATAATATATAATAATTGTGCTTTTTCGGCGGTAGGCCGTCACAGAAAGATCGATGTAGGTATTATTTTCAATATAATCCGTGTATATTTTAAATAATATAATTTTATGAAAATAATGATAAAACTAAAAGTATAAATTTACGTTCACCGTATTAAGGCATTCCTCTAAAAATCGAATATAAACGTTACGAACTGTACAGCTAGAATCTACGAACACGTAGTCGCCGACGCTCAGAAGCCAAGTATGACGTTACGATGATATGACTATTACGTAATTTTATTAAAAACGTATAAAAACTCGTTTAGCTTTTTACGTCTTACGGAAACAAAAAAATGGAATGGTGAATGCGGGTGTTGTGGTCGACGGGACCGCGGTAGCGGAAAAAGTAGAAAAACGAATCGAAACGATTGTTACGGACTAGATGGCCACCGATTGTATCAGATTCGACTAGGAACATAATGGTCCTAGTAACGGAAAGTAACAGCTATGTGAAAGAACCCGGAACAGATCAATAATAGCCAAATTCCTTGGATCAACTGATTCCTCATTTTTTGAGTTCCCTTCGCTTCCCTGTTCTGTTGTCATTTCTACAATTCGCTTACGTTTTGGCCATTCTGCTCCGACTTCATCTCGTTTTCGCTATCCACCATAATGAAAATGATGGTTTGTGACACCGATCACATCTGCTTTTTGAATGTCCATTCCATTTTGTCGAACGTTGTATTTTATATTTTTGTCTGCTGAAACTCTACTACTTATTGTACATCTTACATGTTGTCTTTCCACTCGCCATCCATTATTTCATCCATTATATTGTCCGTATCTGACCGAACCAAAATTTAACTGACGTCTCTTTCCCTTCTTGTTGTTTCCGGGTGTAGGCTTTTGGCTGGCGTTCCCAAAGAGGGGGATCCAAAAAAAAAAAAAAAAAGACGTCTACTTCACATACTGCGAACTGTGTTGTGCTTATATTATCGACTTTTTTCTTCATTTTTTTCCAGTAGCACTGATCGGATAAATCCTAGTGTTGGAAACAGTGTAGAATTCGGCGGGAGCGGAGAAGAATTTAAATTCGACAGTATAAATCGATTAAGTTTACAGACGAGTGCCTTTTATTCTGTATGTAGCATGCAGACGGCATTTAACAATTTATGTAGTACACCGCGGTCGGATATCGGAATTAAATTGGTTTTCTGCTCAAAAGACGTACACCGGGGAATGTAATTATTAGAAGAAAATAAGCTATGGCACGCGTATGCGCGCCGGTTTTGCGGAGTCTAAGAATGTTTATTTTAACGAAAGCTAAGCGAACGCAAAGGAAACTCAATTGAAGGACGCGTCGGAACGTTTCTGCTTTTGTCTCTTCAATAATGTCCATTTAATGGTGTCGTCCAGAAATAACAATTGGATTTTCCATTCGAAATCCCTCGCTGTTCTTCCACAACGGTCGAGAGCGAATAATACAATTAACAATTCCCCGATGCTACACGCTGCATATAGACATCGGAAAAAGAAAAGAAAAACCTTTAAATATTACGAAAATACCTACGGTTCTCAGCTAAGAAAACAGAAGAGTTATAAGGGGCACTGCCGCATACTAATTACCATGTTAATTTCTAAGTGCATTTCTAAGAAAGGGGAAGCAAGACAGAAAGGAGAAACTATGGTCGATAAATGGTGTAGCTGATTACAAATAGCGAACAGTGCCCGAGCATGCATAGCGGTTGTAACAATTATTTTTCTTCAAAATCACAATATTCGATAAACACCACGTTAACATTAACACACTTATTCAACGTTTCGAATTACGCAGTCCATCATCAGGAAACTAAACTAAAATCTAACTCGCTCGTTTCAGTCGACTACGACTTCGTAAATGATAGCTTTTTTTTTCTTTTAAAAGGGTGGCCGCTATGAATATTTCCATCGTCACTCGTCATTAACAATTGTTGAATTAGGACATTCCTCAGCAGTTCCCGACATAATAGTACTTTTTATAGAATTTTTCTTGTCTTTTCTATCAATTATGTTTTGTTTTTTTTTTTTCAATAAACTAACAACCGGTCCCCATGTCGAACTAAGGTCTCATCACTGCTCTCTATTAAAGGTTTCATTAATTTCGATTTCAATGGCTTCTCAAACCACCCTGTTTTTAAACTTATCCATCTTCGCCAAAATTTACGTTTCATCCAATTATGTGATCAGGTTCAGACAACGCTGATTTTTCCACGCACTTATATGCGTACAATCCGCTTGGTAATACGTGTACTAATACCCGTTTGACCAACATAACAACTACCACATTCACACGAAATCTTATACACGATACGGGGCTAGTAGAAACGCTGTTCAGCAAAATTATTAATTTTCACGCATGTGTCGAACATCACTGTCTAATATTTTTTTTTTCCTCGGGACTCTGCCAATCCTATCTGTCACTGCTTTAATGTAGGTTAAACAAATTGAAATTCTTTATTCCGTCTTAACCCTTCCTCAATTCCGTGATTTTTGCTGAACTTCATTATGTAATAATCCGCCCCTTTTGTTACAGTTAACCATTGACCGTCATCTCCTTCATTAATCTTTTCAATTCCTTACGGAAAATCCTGTCTTGAAGACGCACGTTTGGCTCTAGTCACCGATGTTTTGAAAACTCTTAATTTTTAGCTCGGGCAGTGATGAAACCTTTTATGTAGATATTCTCACTCGAATGCGATGGTTTACGAAACACTGCAGTGGTCAATCCTCCTCCATTATCCTCCATTTAACGGAAACATTCTTGAAAGGCTAAATAATTTTCCCCGGTCCCCGCGCTCTAGATATTTATAGTTGGGAAATTCTTCTCCTACCGGGCAATAAATTGCATCAGTTAAGGAGAAAAATTCATCTCAATTCTTTACTTCGATATATTTTAATCGCTAAATACGGAATAATTATTCTTACATAAATTTGTGTTGCCTGGACACTTGACAACAAGCGGCAACAATACAAATCAACCAGAAATCATACAAGTCGCACCTTTTAAAGTAATCGGATTCCTTTTCATCTCTTCTTGGTTGCAACTGGAGTTATTTTTCCAAGTTTTAAATTTTTCCGCGCCAAAATTCTTTTCTTAAACCTTTTATCTGCCTGAAATCCGTTTCTTCAATTATTCACCAGTGCCACTCGTCATCAGTTCTACTTTTTTTCTCTTTATACAACACTCCGGATGTTTTGCTTCGCGTTCTTTAATTTTCTTTTTTTTTTTTTATGTCTTTCGAGTTCCTCGTTCGTCTTCTACTAATGTTCCCTTGTTTGTCTCGTGCGTCGGTAAGTATTTGTAAAAATTTTTTAACCAGAACTGTGTTCCTACGGAGATATTTTCGCACATATTGTCTTTTAAAAAATCAAAAATACCCAGATTAGTAATAATCAGTGATAATTGAACGTGTACAATACAGAGCTACACTTTATCATGATGTAATCAGCCTGAAATAAAATTGGCTACCAGAGAATTATTGGGGGAAAGTAAAGGTGGCCGAGAGAAAGGAACTGGTCCTCAATATGTTCTCATCAGATTCATTAGACTTAGTACAATTATGAAAAGCTTAACTTCACAATCGATGATACCTTATCAGTGGTATAGGACTTACTCTTTAATACCGCAGCGTGTCGTATGTTTTTTTTCCAGATCAAAATCGTGAAAAGTAACAATTATACTGAACATTCAGCTACTGCGGGCGCGACATGCATTATACGTAAACCAGCCGACAACCGTGGCGTAATTAATGTTTACGTAGTGCTATTTCATTTACGACCTGATGATATTCCGCAGCCGCACAATGACATGTTAAAAATTGCACTCTTGTTAATGCCATAGTTGACGCGCCCAAAAAGAAAAGCCCCCCCCCCCATCAAAAAACCCTCAACAAAAAGCGGTATTTTATGTTTACTTTTCTGCCGACTTTAAAAGCTGGCTGAAATTTTGCTTTTTTCTTAAAATCCGACCAACTCTGTCCGTAATATTTTTTTAATATAAAGAATCCTATAATGTTTGAACTCGTCGTTTCTATTTTTCTTTTCCTTCATTTAGCGTTTTGCTTTTATGGAATTCATTTACCAATAATACTATTGTCTGGTTATGTCCATTTTCTGAAGCTTCTTATCTATTATGGTAACAGTGTGACGTACTATTGTTATTTAATAGTCTTTCGTCGTCGTCATTGTGGCGGGTACTTTATCGGCCCGATATATAATGTCAATGAACGATATGAAAGACCTTTTAGAAAACTTTTATAAAGAAAAATGTTCATTTCTTGAAGAATTAATCGAAGAAAATATCAACGTCACAACATCTTTGCACCTACGACAAGATTTTAGAAGATGCTACATTTACACTATTTGATTATATGACGTAGAGGCAGCATGTACGGGAATAACATTGAGATACCTAGTAGCATCATATATGGTTGCGCACAAAAGAAATGCAGAAGATAAAGAATGACGAACAATTGCAAAGAGCAAATGCCGAGAGTCTGATATTTAATATAATCGAGAAAAGAAAATCGGTTATTTTGGTCATGTTATCTCCGAGAAATATGTCACGCATAATTTTATACACGGAAAAATCAATGGGAAAAGAGGACATGGAAAAAGAGAAAGACATCACGGGCCACGAACATACTTGAAGTAGCGGCCAATCGTGAAGTCTGGTCAATAAATAAATGGTCGTCTACGCGCACGTACCTGACACTAAAAAAAGAAGAAGATGAAAAAGCACCTTGACCGATGTCAGTAGCACTTTATGATCTAGACACCTTTTTGGGAACTTCCAATCACATAATCTACACGAAAATTTAAAAATTATTTTTAACGAATCTTCTCTACTCTCCTTCACTCCTTATTAACTACTTTTTTAAATCTGCCCCGTCAAACCTATTCGAGTTTTTAAATAACCTAATTTTCTTTTCCCTATCCGATGTGGAGTTGGTTCAGCAGCTTTTTGCTTTTCTCTAAACTCATCTAAATCCTTTAGCTTTCGTTCAATTTTCTACGCGAGGTCTCTTGCTATTTTACGTGCCATTCTCTTTAATTGTTCCTCTCTGATCTCTCACTATGCCGCTATTATGTCAAATTTACGAAGTGTCCTACAAGCTACATTATTTTCACTTTTTTCTTCCTCCACTAACTGAATAATACTTCTCATACACGGTTTTTGATTCTCATTTTCCTTCGTCACTTTATTCAACTGGACCTCTTAACCTAGGAATTCTAGATTTCTTCCGGTAGATTTTTTAGCGCCTTCGAATTCAACATATTAAATTTCTCTCCGCAGCCGTTCATTCTAAATTATGGCACAAAATTCTAAAATGTTCATTCGCTCCATCTCGCTATTTAAACGGATCTTATCCTATCCTTGGTTTTCCTTCAATTTTCCTTCTTTGCAGAATTCAATTCTCCCTGTAATCTTATCATTTATACTTTGGACACAGGTTGCTTTTCTCTTTCCGTTTCTCACTGATATCTTCTCCATTTTGTACATAACGCTGATGATATCCTTCTTTGAATGTTCTTTCAGCCTCGTCGTTGTACTCCTCACTTTTACTAATGGATCTTTCAGTACTCCCTATAGTGCGTCTTTTATCCTCTTTTTTTTCTTCTTCTTCTTCTTTTGTGATACTCCGGCTCTTTGGATCCTTTCTATCTGCCATCTCTGATTGCTTAAAAATCTAATCCTACTTTCCTTTTCTTTCGCAGTTATTAAGGTAATGCCTTCGTCAAAATAAGAAGAAACTTCCTTATAGGATAACGTGAAAGAAAAATATTATAATAAACACCTGCAAAGTCCTGATAGAACCCATACCGTTTGATTCGAGGAATGGGTATCAAAATCGTTTTCTTCCTCTTGTTACTGTTGAAAAATATATTCATTAAGATATACGTTTGTTTTTATTATGTTCTTCATTAGTAAAATTAACCGCGTAAAAGAAAAAAAATTAATATTTTTTCCTCATCTATTGTACGTATTTAACCTATTTTTAACCGACTTCAAAAAAGGAGGAGGTATTCAATTCGACTGGATTTTTTATTTATTTATTTTTTTATGTGTGTTACCACAGAACTTTCTTCTAGGTGAACCGATTTTGATGATTTTTCTTTTATTTAAATGGTGGTGCTTCTC
Organism: Icerya purchasi; assembly: GCA_039619475.1. Taxonomy (NCBI): domain Eukaryota; kingdom Metazoa; phylum Arthropoda; class Insecta; order Hemiptera; family Monophlebidae; genus Icerya; species Icerya purchasi. Next base: position 117,350,772 of record CM077116.1, on the reverse strand, counting down.
ATGTGGCCCCGTTTAAATTTGATCAAGATCTGATCGGTAGTTTTTGAGTTATCCTTAATAATGCGGGAGATTGAAGCTTTTTGGATGCTTTTCATTCATGATTAGTTTCAACGTAAAGTTAGTTTTATTGACTTAAAATATTATAAATTTGCCAAATTACTATGGAAATGTAGCTTTTGATGTTTCTATATCGTGGAAATGCAGTTCAAAATAAAGAAATCGATTTTTTTTAAGTATAAAGTATGGAGAATAATATGAAAAAAAATTGATTTTTAAAAAGAAAAAAATTCAAGCATAACGCTAAAAATTGTAAAATAAAATGCTTTTTTACAAAAAATAAATACCGACTTCAAGGTTTATTATAACAATTTAAAAATGCACTAAAAAGTAAAAAATAATTACTCCCGATAAAAAATATATATCAGAGTGATATAACACTTAAGTGGTGATATCGTAATTCTTATACAAGAGTCGGCATCAAATTCACATTATAATAATAATTAAAAACTGCGTTAAATGTTCATTAAATTGTTCCTAGATATTGTAACATGAATTTGATGCCGACTCTACTCGTAATTAAGGTTTTAATGCTGTATAAGAATTACGATATCACCACTTAAGTGTTATATCACTCTGATATATATATTTTTTATCGGGAGTAATTATTTTTTACTTTTTAGTGCATTTTAAAATTTTTATAATAAACCTTGAAGTTGGTATTTATTTTTTGTAAAAAAGCATTTTTAATTGTATTTATTTATTTAATTATTTTAAAATATTTTCAAATAATATCTGTATATCATTCGTATAGTTTTATTTAAAATATGTTGCGAGATAATCCATTTTATTGCTTTCTCCATGCATTAACTGTCACAGTTAATGATGCATAGAAGTTTGTCTATATCTACATACTAACGACTAACCAATCAGGTGAACCACGCAACGTTTTAATTTTGCAGAAGCTCGAAATAGCACCATTGAAGCAACACGGAGAAATTTCAACAATATAATTAAAGAACTCGGTGTATACTATACAGCTAATCAACTCTAGCTGAACTAAAAGAAAACACAAACAAAAAAGAGAAAAGCTGCTGATAAGTATTTTAAAAATTCTGATTACAACAAATAATAACGAAAGATCGCTAATATTCGAGACACAATGCGAGGCAACAAACATGAAGATAACGGCGAAAAATAATCTTATCCGGAGACTGAAAAAAGGCTAAATCAGGTGCTAAAGTACATATGTCATGAATGTGTACAACAGAAAAACACGTATGCCCAGTTTTATGCAAAAGCAAAAAGGGTTGCTCTAAATGAAACATGCGGAACTACTCCTGTTTGACTCAAAGCTATATCCTTTTGTAAGCTGCACGCACTTGGTGGAATTGCACCATCAGATACTAGAGACGTGTAGCAACCAAAAAAAAACGAAAGACAGGAAATAGCCAACATCGACTGTCATCCACTTCACGCTATAAAAGGCTGACTAAAAAAAGAGATTAAAATCCATATGCAACTTTTATTTTGAACTGAAAAAATTTGTCAAGTTCGCAAGACTGGAAGCTTAGAGAAGTGAAAGTGGCATAGAAAACGAACCACTTTCAACCGGCTGCCAATTATATTACACTCTCTAGAGGACCTTAAAATGGAATAAAACGAAGCATAATTTTAAAAAACCTGGAACGACCGAACTGATACAAAATGATAAACACATATTCGGGTGCAGTTTATTTAATTTGACACAGATTGATTGCATTGCGATGTTGACAAAATTATGTTAAGATTTCGGATGTACAAAAACGGAGTTATCATTTAAAGCAACCGACAGCTAGTTACTGTGACCTGTTTGATTAGTTACTTGCGCTTCGTTCGGATAGGATATCCCGCTGTCGCACATTGAATAAAGTTCGAAAATTGCGCTGGGTTATTGACGAGCCGAAAAAAATAAAATGAAATGAAATAGAAATTACGATGTAATATGTAATTAAAACGTTATCTGAAAAGAACAAAACATATACGTATATAGGAAGTGAATATTTTTTCTTAATGGTTTTCTACGATAATTTTTGATAGCTCGTAGGAGATTGCCTTTTTAAAAATTATCTTATTGGGCAAAAAAGTAGCTATTTTTTATAATACTCGTTGCATGAGGGGGAAAATTCCTCAATTTCTAATAAAAAACCTTGACAGCGGTATTTAAAAATGCAGCGGGACTCTAGCAAAAAATGAGCTCTCCAGTCGATACGAGTCGGCAAAACATGATCCAACTACAGCGTGAATAATAGTAGGGGAAAATTTATGCTCCACCATTCTTATTCTCGGTTTTATTGTTTTGGTCTACCAACCCATAAATTTAACTGAGAGTCACCTTTTGCTGCAGCACAAACTTTCCAGCCGCTTTGATCACGTGTTCATCAATATTTTTTTAATCCAGTTTTTGTTTTATATCCTCTCTTCTTTCTTTGATCTATCATACAGTTCTCATATTAGTCAGCGTATCACGATATAAAAATTCCAGTATATTTCGTTTGCTATTTTTTTTCCTTTATCCATTGTTGCCCTGAATGTAAACATTCGGTCACGTAGATTTTTTATGATCGCGAGTAACGGAAATGACTTTTTGGGTTAATTATAAGACTTCCGTAGCATAAAGACGTGTATCTCGATCGTCAGCAAGTCGTATTCGTTTTGTCCTTTCTTCAACAAATCCCGTACAAAGTTTTCTTAATGTTCATTTTAAAAGCAGCATCAATTTCCGGCCGTTTTGTACATTTGTGTGGAAGTCAGAAAACAAATGTGGCGAACATAATTAACGATAGAACTGCAGGACATCCGTTAACAACAAATAGTCGGTAAAGTTTTTCCTTAACCGGCCCAATGTTGCGTGCGTGAAAACGTAAATTACCTTCAGGAGTAAATAACCTGCGGGAGGCTGGTAAATAGCTGAAATTTTTCAGGTAATTAATACGGTCATGTCAAATAAATGTTTGCGTGTTTCTTCTCAGTCGGTCATTTTGAATTAACATTCTCGTTGCCTACAGGAGTGTTTGAGAAAATTTCTTTTCTTTTTTCTTTTTAATTAATCGTTTCATGTTTATCTTATTATCTTTTATTTTTATTAACAGTTTGTCCAAGTGTATGTTTATATATGCAACTCGCTTTTTTACGCGCCAGTAAAAATATTTTACGCGTATATCTAAATAAATATCGATTAATTTATTTCTTCTTTAAAAATTTTTACTTCTTTACCTACGGTATTATAAAACCCTATTTAGCCACTGATTAAACGTTAAATTATTTTTCAATCCATATTGTTCGAATTCATTTTTACCTTTATTTCATCAAGAATCGAATTCGCTACTGACGATCGTGAACTCATTAGATTATCGCAACATTTCTAACTTGTTTTAATTTTCTGTTATATTATGTCGATAGCCGAGGTAGCCTAGCAGTTAAGGTGTTAGGCTACGAAATCGAAGGATAGACATTTTTGTAAGTTGTCTCATTCTAGTGTCTCAAGTCGCCGTTCCAAGATCTAATTCGAAGTAATTGGATATCGTAGAAATCTAGGATAGTAAAAGTGGCTGAGAGAAAGGAACTGGCCCCCCAATATTCTCTCTAGATCCATTAGTCTTAGTATATTATCTTCTTCTTCTTCTTCTGCTTCTTCGACGTGTCGTACGCAGTGTTCTGCGCGTAGACGACCGTATATTATGGCTTCTTGCCGCCTGCATCAGTTGTCCTATCGATGATTTTTTAGTCCACTGTCGGACATTCCATGATATCCTTCTTCGACCTCTTCCTCGTTTCCCTTCTATTTTTCCTTAAATAATCAACGCTAATAGTTCATATTTTTGTCCTCGTATAATATGACCAAAATACTTATTCTTGTTTTTATTTCTTCAGTTATTCTCCTTTCCGTTCTAGCTCTCCTTAGCACCTCTTCATTAGACATTTTCTGTATCCAAGATATCTTCAAGGCTCTTCTATGTAACCACATTTTGCACGCTTCGAAATGTTTGAGTGTTCTTACGGTATATATGTCATTGCTTCGGCCCCATACATTAGAATCGGATATATATAGCATTGTATGAAGTTCTGTCTTATGCGGAGACTCGATGATTGGTCCGTTAACAATTTTTTAAACTTCTCAAACGTTGTTTTGGATTGCCCACATTTTCTTTTAACTTCAATATTTGGATCAAGTTTCTCTGTAATATAACATCCTAGATACTTAAATTGTTTAACTTCTTCGATGTTTTTCGCATTAATCTGAATAGCTGTGTTTCAATGTTGTTTGTGATTGACTACCATAAATTTTGTTTTTTGTTTTCATTTATTCCTAGTTCACATTTTTCACCTGCTTCATTAAGTTTGTTAATAATTTTTTGTAACTGTTCACAAAAGTCAGCCAGAAGAACAGTGTCGACTGCATAGCGGATGTAATTTATGTACTTTCCATTTATCCGAATCCCAGCCCTGAGATTCCGCTTGCTCAAAGATACTGTCGACATACAAGTTAAACAGGAGCGGTGACAGTACACATCCTTGTCTGACTCCTCTATTTATACGGACGCTTTCTGACATTTTATTTTCAAATCCCGGCGCTCTGTTCCCAATACAATTTCTGGATGATTCTCATATCGTATTGATTTATTCCTTTGTGTTTTAAAATTCTTATTAAATAGTCGTGCTTGACGCTGTCAAAAGTCTTCTCGTAATCCAAGAAACATACAAATACATCTTTTCATTGATCGTAGCATTTCTGTAGAGCTATATTTACTGCTACTAACGCTTCCCTAGTACCGTATCCTTGTCTGAAGCCGAACTGACATTCATCCATATCTCTTTCACATATATTTCTTATTCTGGCGTGCACTATTCATAGTAAAATTTTCAGAAGATGACTCATTAAGCTAATCATTCTATAGTTGTTGCAAGTATTAGAGTTTGTTATCTCTGGTAATGTAATAAATGTTGATTCTAACCACTCTTGTGGTATCTCGCCAGTATTGTAGATTTTATTGTAGATTTCCGTTAATTTTGCAATATTCTCATCATTTAATAATTTAATTATATCTATTGGGATACCATCGAGACCTACTGCTTTTCTTACTTTTGCTTGTTGTACAGCATATTTTACTTCGGACTCTAGTATTTTCAAATTTTCTTTATCGTTCATCGTCTTAGTTGATTGCTCCGTTCTTATATCACTAAATACTTTTTCTATGTATTGTGTCCATACCTTTATTTTATCCTCGGTATTTGTAATTAATGTGACTTCTTCCATTAATAACTTTGCGGGTACTTTCTTTTTGTAGATTCCGATAATTTCTTTTACTTTTTTATGCAGATTAAACGCATCGTGTTTTTTCTCCGGATCTTCCACTTCCTGACAGCGCTCAGACATCCATTTATTCTTTGCTGTCCGTATTTTTCCTTTTATATTTCTCTGAATATCTCTGTATATTATTTTATTGCTTTTTTGTTTCCGTCGTTCTTCCATTAATTTTAGGATTTCATCAGTCATCCATGGACTTTTCTTCCTACCAGTAGTTCTTCCTATATTTTGATTACATATTTTAACCATTTGTTCTGTGATTTCCGTTATTCTTCCTTTTATTCCGCCTGTTTTTGTTTTTTCATATGCTTTTGTGAGTGTTTCGTTTATCTTCATACGCATTTTTTCTTTCGTTTTTTCATCTTGTAACCCGGTTACATCTATTACCGGTTTGTTATTCGTTTCTCTCTTCTTCATTTTTTTCCAGTGTAGTTCAAACTTTTCCACCACCGGATTATGATCTGATCCTATATCTGCACCTGGGTACGCTGTTACTCTTTTAATTGCGTTCCTGTATTTTCATTAATTGTAATATAAGCGATCTGGTTCCTTATTACAGTATTTTCAGTACTACTCAGCGACTCCCATGTATATAATCTCCTTTGGGCATTTTGTACCACGTATTGCTTACTAGTAAATTGTGATGTTCGCAAAACTCAAATAATCGGTCTCCCCTTTCACGGGGATGTCCCAATCCGAACGGTCCTACCCAATTTTATCATCTGCCTTCTCCTATTTTCGCATTAAAATCACCCATTATTATCAAAATTTCATTTGGTTTTGTGGCTGTCTTTAGCTTTTCTATATGGTTGTATTGCTCCTCTATCTCTTCATCATATTTCGAATCTGCAGTTAGAAAATACACCGGTATGATATTCATGATGACGTTTCCGAATTTCATTCTAATTAGCATCAGTCTTTCTGAGAATGGTGTAAATCCTATTACGAAGGGGATATATTGTTTACAGATAATCACTCCCCGACCCCATTTATGTGTTTCAAATTATTATTTTCGGAATAGCAGAATTTTCCTTCTCTTGTATTTATTTCACCATTTCCAGGCCAGTGATGTTCACTTATATTATGAGAAGTTAAATTCACAGTTAACACCTTACCGATGATATTCAAATTCGCTTTACCGTACTATACACCTACGCACGTAGCGTCGATAGTATTTGACGAATTTATTGTTTTATTTTACTTGATTTATCTATTTATTCCGTAAAATTATTTAATTTTTATTTTCCAACTGCGAATGGAAGCAAAAAAAGAAATCGAATAAATTCAACAATAGCATAATGCAACAACATATAACCTATTCGCATCAAAGCTGGACGTAGGGAACTTCTGAAACTGTAACTATTTTGTGTAATTATATACTTTAGAGCAGTGGTTCTTAACCGGTGGTCCCTGGAAGCAACCGAAGTGGTCCGCGAAGACATCCCCTAAAATATTAAATAAGTGATAACCAGTCGCGCTACAAGCGAAAGCCAGTCAAGTAGCGGGTGGAGCCTCCGCCAGGGCGACGTGCGCGGGTGGGATAATTGCGATTTTCTTTGTACGCAAGTTCAAGGGGTTTGTCATTAAAATTAGTTATCTTTTATCCATATTTTTTCTGTGACCATTTTCAAGTATTAATGTACATAGATTACTAAGTAGGTGGGAATAATGGAATTATTTTGTTTTCAGAAAAATGCCATCGAAACGAAAGTACGATGGCGATTGGATTAAACTGAACTGTACTTCAATAGAAATAAATGGACAGACTAGATCTCAGTGCGTACTATGTACAACTGTTCTTGCCAATAATGCTTTAAAGCCGGAAAAGCTGGAACGTCGTTTAAAGATCGTACATCCGAATTAGTGTGATCATCCACGAGAATTCTTCCAAGGCAAACTAATAAATCTTAAAAAAAGGAAACTATGACCCAGCGAAACAAGTTATGCAACATCTGAAAAAACATTATCTTCATCGTTTGATATTTCAAAATTGATTTCCAAATTAAAAAAGGCATACACAATCGGTAAATCTCTAATAAAGCATTGTATGCTTATAGCTGAAGAAAAACTTTTAGGGTAGGAAGCTCAAGAGAAAATTCGTGAAATACCACCTTCAAACGACACAATGAAGTCGCGTATTCAAAGAATGTTTAATGATATTAAAGAACAAGTTGTTGACAACATACAATGTAGTACTTATTTTGCGCTACAATGTGATGACTGTACCGACCTTTCAGAATGTTTTCAATTACTTGTATTTATTCGATTTAAGCTGTAGATGTTATAGATGTAATAAGTCAATATTTGGAGAAACATGGACTTATGAGGCAAAAGCTTGCGGGACTTTGTACGGGCGGTGCTCTTGATCTACTTGGTTCTTGCTCTGGTCTTGCAGCGTTGATAAAAACAAAAAATCCATCTGCAATTATGTCAAGCATTGGCATCAAAACGCTCCCAGAATGCTTTTGCTATTGCGAGAAAAACAGCCGTAAAAGTAGTTAATTTCATTAAAAAGAGTGCACTTAATACTTCGTCTCTTCAAACAGTTGTGCTCTGATATGAACTGTGAAACTCTGCTTTTCCACGCGGAAGTACGTTGGCTTTCCAAACGGAAATATGCTGTCGAGGCTGCACGAACTGAGAGAGGAAGTACAAATATTCTTAACTAACGAGGAGAACAAAGAGTTGCTGGATCAGTTCTGTGAGTCCAAATTTCAAGTACGTTTTGCTTATTTGGTCGATTTTTTCACGCGAGTTCAACTGCAAGAGTCAGAAAATTCGAAGTTGCAAGGCACGAGCGATATATTCGCATATGAAGATAAAATCAGAGCGTTTATCGCTAAAATCAAGCTATCGATCAACAAGATCAAAAGAGAAAACTTTTCTGCGTTTGATACGCTGAACTGAATTATTGATGGACAGTGTCTTCTTCTTCTTCTCGTGCCACCCGATTCGGTTATTGCTTAATCATCATGTATGGATTGGATTATCTGCTGGAATTGATTTCGATCTTTTGCTATTCTGACTAGATCTTCTGTTTTCTTAATTCCGGTCCATGTTTTTATATTATCTATCCAAGCGGTCTTTCTTCTTCCTTCTATCATGCCCATTATTATTGTCTGTAGTAATTTGTATTTTTCGCCTCTCATGAAGTGTCCAAAAAATTTTATCTTCCTTCTTTTTACTATTGTCATTAATATTCGGTCAGTTCACATTAGTTCCAGTACTTTTTCACTTTTTTAACTTTTTTGTCCACGGTATTTTCCACATTCTTCTGTAGCACCACATTTCGAATGATGATATGCGCTTCCTCATATTTTCCTTTATGGTCCATGTCTCGCTTCCATACAGTAGCACTGACCATACGTAACATTGCAATATCTTGTTCTTGATCCTTAGGCTTAATTTCCTATCGCAAAGGGTGTTTTTTAATTTCATAAATGTGTTTCTGGCCATCTCTATACGAGTACGTATTTCCATATCAGAATCATTACTTTGTGTTATCCAGCTACCTAAATATTTATATTTTTCCGTTCGTTCAATTTCTTCGCTATCTAAAAATAATTTTTCATTTAGATTAGGCTGTCTTGCAATTACCATGAATTTTGTTTTTTTAGTATTTATACTGACTCCTTTCTTCTTGCTTTCTACTGCAACTATGTCTAGTAGCCTTTTTAGGTCTGTTACATTTTCAGCCAGTAGTGCAGTATCGTCAGCAAAGCGAATCACTGAAATTCTTTCGCCTGCAATTTTTATCCCTTCACTACGTTCATCTAATGCTTGAGCAAAAATTGCCTCAGAATACAGATTAAATAGTACCGGCGACAATACGCATCCTTGCCTAACCCCTCGTTTTATTGGTATTTGATCTGTTAGTTGCTCATCTATTAATATTCTTGCATGTTGTTTTTCATAAAGCGTTTGTATAATCTTAATATCCGACTGGCAAATACCTATATCTTTTAATGTTTTTATTAATTCCGTGTGCCGTACCTTGTCGAAAGCTTTGTAATAGTCTATAAAACAAATGTATACTGATTTTGATGGACAGTGTGCTAAGATTAAAAGAGAAATACAAAAAAAACATGATGTTCCATTTGAAAAACCTAAAAAGTGAATTCAATAGCTATTTTCCGGACTATGAGGACGAAGGTATTCGGAAAGTGATCCGCAATCTTTTCATTGTCAACGTTTTTGAGGTGCCTGATGAAATTCAAGAAGAAGTGATGGAAATGCAACACGATAGTAACTTGAAAGGTATATTTGAGACAGGAATTAATCTTGAAAATTTTTAGAGCCAAAAGGCAATTGCTATGTTACCTAACTTTGTTTTCATCGACATATCTATGCGAGCAGAGGTTCTCGGCGCTTCGGATAATTAAAAACAAGCATCGAAATCGGTTGGATGCCAGTGCCGACATGAGTTTGGCTTTGAGTAGCACTGAACCAAGGATTCAGAAGTTAATAAAGAGTATGCAGTCACAAAAATCCCAATAAAATAATATACTTACCTTTGTAAAGTAAAATTTTCGTTAAAAAAATTAAAATACTGCTGGCTTTGAACAATTTTATGCGTGTCTTATTTATAGACAGATAGAAGAACCCTTTATTTATTTTCATTTACTGTATATTACCTCCAAACAGTTGGTGGTCCATGGCAAGACAGGAATTTTGTCAAACGGTCCCTCATCACTTAAAGGTTAAGAACCACTGCTTTAGAGTAATTATAATTAATAATAATTATAACGCGTAATTAGAAAATAGTAACAGAAGATTTGTCAAAAGTAAATACGGACGATTGCACTGTTTTTTTCTTTTTGGATTTTCAATCATTTGAAATCCGAAGTTCAAATGAAACTATTTTATTGTTTAAATGTAAGTTGATAACTGTTAAAAAATTGCAATTTTAATTTTTCAAGTAACTCTTTCTTTTATTCCTCAATCTTTCAATCGATAATCAATCATCTGAAAAGTACATTAATTAGATTCTATTTTAAGCATCTAATGGTAGGGCCTTCTCATTAGCCAGTGTATTTGTTCATCTTTGTATCTTACATTACTCGTGAAATTAATTTTTGCCGCGGTCAGTTCTTTTGACATTTACTAATGTCCTTCGATTATTACTGTTAAATATCTGTTATTCCTTATTACATATTGCACATTTCCTTTCACTTATGATTTTGATTAATATTCTTGAGAACTTCTGTATTTTTAATTTTCTACATTTTTGGATGTTAGCAATGATTTCTTTTTGGCTTTCGCCTGCGTTAGACCTTATTTCCTGATCACAGCCACCATCTTCTGTTATTATTGGACCAAGGTATCTGTGCTTTTTTACATGTTGTAGTATTTCATTGTCTAATTTTATTTTTACTTCTTTATTATTTTCTGTTTTACTACATCTCATTACCGCAGTTTTCTTCTTATTTATCGTCATGGTATAGCGTTTAAGAATTGAATATAATTTAATCAATGCATCCGACATGATTTTTTCACTTCCTGCTATTAAAGCTATGTCATCCGTAAATCTAAAGGATTTTATCTTCATTCCACCTATATTTATCCCGCTGTTACTAGTTCCTGTCCGATGTTTAAACGCTTGCTAGCGGTGATAGACTGCATTCTTGCCTTGCTCCTTTTCTGACTTTCGCTTCTATTTCTAAGTTTCTACTCGTAATTCCTTCTGTCCTTAAGGTCAGTGTTTATTCTTGTTAAAATTTAATCTAGAATGTTCCAGTCACACTTGTCAAGTGCCTTCTCTAAGTCTATTATTTGCAATGTGTTGATTTACTTCTAATTTTTTTTCAATCACCATGCGGTGTCCTAGAATGGCTTCTCTGACTCCTCTTCCTGATCTATAACCATTACTGCTCATCGCTCAATTCGTTCTCTATTTCATGTTTTATTCTGCTTTGTACTATTTTCGTTATTATTCTTGAGCAGTGTGACAATAAGCTCATCAAGCGATGTTCTTCACATTTAGCTGTGCTATTCCTTTTGGGTTTTGTCAATAGTTTGTTTGTTTTTGTTTTTTTAAATCGTCTGGTATTTCTCCCTTTTCATACATGTCTGAGATTAATTTGTATACGTGTGTTTGTGTGTCTCTCTCTGACGCTGTTATAAGCTCGCTGCAAATGTTATGGTTTTTTAATTCATTTAGGGACTTATCAAATTCATCTTTCGTTATACACGGACCTATATTATCGTTTGATATTGTTACATTGACATTAATCTCTTATTATTAGATATTTCTCAGTGCTATTCGTATCGCTGTGTAACTTTTCTACATATCTTTTCCATCTCTGACTTATTTCTTCTTCTATTAATTTTTTCACATTTTCACTTTCAATACCACGCTACTTTCCTTGGACTACTGTTCGATCAAAAGCTAACTTGGCGATCCCACATATCCAATCTTAAAGTTAAATGTCATAAATTCCTATCTATTCTTAAATATGTATCAAACACAAAGTATGATGTACCTCCGAAAACTCTCCTCTCCATATACAAATCCTTAGTCATTTCCAGAATAAACTACGGGTCCCAGGCGTATGCGTCAGCCAGCCCCTCTTTACTTAAATCCCTTGATTCAATACACCACACGGCGCTCCGCACGATACTAGGCGCACATAGAACTTCCCCGTCTGTAAGTTTGTGTGCCTTGTTAGGCACTCCCCCACTAAAGTATTTCCGAACCTATTATTACCACCGTGAGACCCTCGCTCTTTTCTCTAGTAAACGCGCCTGTCCTATTGACACAAATGACCTCCCCAACACCCCAGAGTTCCCTAATGACCCTCTCCCGGAAATCCTGGCTCTCCTATCGCAGCACAACGTGAGCGTAATCCCTTTCCCTAGCCTAGCTCCTAACATCATGATTCCGCCGTGGGCCCCTTTAAACATTGATGTTAACTTTTCCCTGACAAAGTATAATAAACCCCTGCACCCGAATATCGTTCAGTTGACAACAGCAACAATGCAAAAATAACCCGACCACCTCTTTTTCTACACGGATGCTGCCAAGGCTACCCCAGAGGCTACTTCTTCCCCAACCGCCTGTTCCTTTGAAGTCTGCGACGTGATTCGAAGCATTCGACTGAATGACAATTGCTCGGTACTGGATGCTGAAATATATATGGAGTATTTTTCTGTTTGGAATATTTTCTTTCTACAGAGCCTACATCACAGAAAGCCCTGCTGGTATCTGATTTATCCGCGGCCTTATTGACAATTTCTAATCCCCTCACCAAACATCCTGTAGCAATTCGAACCCAGCAGGTCTTATACGAACTTATTAAGAGACAGTGCTCCGTATCCTTTCTGTGGGCGCCCAGCCATGCAGGGATTCCTGGAAATGAACGCGTCGATACATCCGCCCGAGCAGAAATATATTGCCCCTCGCCTAGTAACAGCCCACCTCCACCTTATCTCTCGAACATAATCTTCAATAATCTCACGTCCTTATGGAAAACCCATTGGTCCTCGTGTCAGACTTTCTCGAGGTTAATTAAACCCTCAACGGAACCATGGTGGCCAGAAAAAAGCATTTCCCGCAGAGATTTCTGTGCACTTAGCCGCTTGCGCATAGGCCATACGGCCATGTCGCATAATTTTATTTTGCAAATAACCCCCTCTCCTATGAATTGTCCTTTCTGTGGCCAAGATGTTGCTCCCTCAACTCCTCATATACTATGCGACTGTCCAGCATTATCACCTCACCGGCCCCTTTCAATTAATAACAAAACAGTCACCAACATTTTTGAGAATTCCCCAGATGCAATTTTATCCATAACACAATTTATCAGAACTAGCGGAATAATCAGATATCTATAAAAACAAACTGCGCATCTTCGTACTGTAATAGCCACAGCAGTTAAACACGGTACAGGATGTTGCTTTCACAAAAAAAAAAAAAAAAAAAAAAAAAATACCACTTGATATATTTTTATAATTCCTAAAGTATGTTCTAATCTGTATGCATTTTCTATGTTACCTTTTTTAAAATTTGTTTCTATGCATTTTAATTCAAGGTGTTCTATTTTAGCTTTTTTGACTTCTCTGTTTATCATGTTCCTAAATGTTTGGTACATGTCACGACCCTTCTCTGTATTCGCCCTTCTGTATTTCCTTCTTTCCTCAATTAGTTTTAGTACCTCATTTGAGACCTAAGGCTTATTGCATGTTTTGTTTTCTTTACCTAATGTCTTTTTTGCAGCATTTACTATTATTTCTTTTGTGTTATTCCATTTTTCGTTTATATCGTTTTCTTTGTGTTCATTGTTTCTAAGCTAATCTCGAATTGCTCTTGATATTTGCATTTTATTTCATGCAAGTAACATGCGAGTACATTACCAACTTAATAAATAATAATCATACATTTGATAAATTTGTCATAGAAGAATTAAAATATAAAATTAACTGGATATATTGTGGCGATTCCCGCGAATACCGAGATGTAGTTAGTACATAGGCTGTATCTATTATAAAAATATATATTATTCATATATTAAAATTATAGTAACGTAAATTAGAACTCGTTTATATTTATGATATTAGCTTGGAAATTTATGGTTTTTGTATATCTTTTGGAATTTTGTTAACGTAACGTGTATATCAGAGAAGTTTCTTCTCGCTTTAGATCTTCGTTTGGAAACATTTAACGCAAATTTAATCAGTTGTTCCTTGTATTTGTATGTGGCAACAATGATGAAGTTAAGTATAGTGGTCGTAGGATAATAAGAATATGCAGTGTACAGCGGCTATACTTTTTTTTTTTTTTTTTTTTTTTTTTTTTTTTGGGCTTGGCCGACTAAGGGCAGCTACCCAGGACAAATGGAGTAGATTAAAGATTAAATTTTAATCCGGTCAGAGATCGATGACAGAAAAGAGACAAGAATAGGAATCACATTGGATGACGGCAAAGCTAAGATATAGGAAGCACTATATGGAGTAGGATAATTCAGCTTTAACAGCTGAACGTACAGGATATTACGCTCGGAGGAAAGACTGGAACATTCAAACAGCACGTGGTCAGGATCACAAACAAAGGAACAGTCGCCAGAGTGCAAAGGACAATAAGGGGATGGGCAAAGAGCAAAACGATGCCGAGAGGATGGGAGCAAAGTATGATTGAACCTCAGACGGCAGATGGTAATGATGAAAAAACGTTTAAGAGTAGGAAAATGATAGAACCAAGAACAAGAAGGAGGTCTAGGTTGAATAAAAAGGTAAAATGAGTTAGAATTGGAAAAGGAGCAAGGATACACATCCGACCAATACTTGATGTCATCGTGTTGTGTTTAGTTTAAGAAATTGACTATTCTGCAACAGGTAGCTCTACATTAAAGTATTCGGGTTCGCTGATAACGCGCTATCTTTTGTTTATTTGGGGAAAATTTTGTATGTCGAGTTTCGGTTTGTTTGCCGATCGTCGTCGTTGTACTTTTAGTTTGGTCGGTTGTTCTTCTTCGTCGAGAAGTTTGCTGCAGCATTCTGTTCGGTTTTCGATCTTTTTGTTTAAAGTCTCGTAATTTCGCTTACGGCTGTCGCAATTTTTAAGCAATAGGAGGAATATAAAACAACTAATACAAGGACCAAAATAATATAGGTATGTAAAGTATGAGACTCATTGATTAGGCATCATGGATTGTGAAGTTAAGGTTCGCAATGTATTAAGCCTAATAGTTCTGAATCGAATATTGGGAGCCAATTTCGGCCGCCTTTATTTTAACCCCTGATAATACTGTGGCGCTCATTTCAATTTCGGATTAGGTATATAATATTAGGTGAGCAACTACCGAAAACCCATAATTGCCCTGGACTAGTAGCCGAGCACCTGAACTACCAGGGCACTTTATCGATAAATATATATATGTGTATATATTATTATTTTTTTATTTATTTTTTTTTTTGAAAGCATCGACCAAGTAAATTCATTTAGCAAAAAAAGGGAGCTGTATCATAATTTTATCGCAAGTCGATTAAGCGAATTACCGATAATGATGGGAAAGAAAAGATATACGTAGAGTTATAAGAAGTAAAGAGAGAAAGAGCTAGAAATTGGTAATGAAGGATAGAACGTTTAGTTGAAAGAGGTAAATATTCAAGGGAACATGAAAGCATTAGGTTTGTACAAATAGGGCGATAAGGCTAAAGGAAAACGAAAACTTGATGAAGAGAGGAAAAGTAATAATAAAACAGATCAGAGAAGGGAATAATTAAGAGTAAGGATGTGGACTAGTAAGTGATAGGACTAGGAAGTAATCGAGGAGAGATTGGAGAATGGAGAAAGGTAAGTATCAAACAACAGTCTAGAATGACAAGCAAAAGAACTGAAGGTCCTATTTTAATAATAAAATTTCATGCGGAAACTGAAAAAAATAATTGAAACAATAATTGTAGAGAAAGTTTTTAATTATACATGCGTGTAGCTAACGACAATGTCCATTAAATTTTCAGTGGAAATTTTGTTAACTATTAAGCATAATTTAACAAAATTATCTTCGACTTGAACGCTGCCTATTTTGTACAACTAGAATGTACAAATAGGTAGTCACGACGTTCGGTATCGAGCAATACGACTGAAAAGAAAGAAGGTATACATATACTATCTATAATTCAAAAAATCATAAAAAGAAAAAAGAAAAAGAATAAGTTTAAACAAATTCAGAAATAAGAAGAAAAAAATCTTGCGATGCTCCGTGCTATTATTCTTTATTTTTAGGGTTTTTTATTCCGATCCGAAAAATCTGTCGGATTTTTAATTTCATTTCCTATGCAAATACGCGGCAAAACAGAAAAGTACTTTTAAAAAAGCATCAACAGAAAATAATCGATTAAAATCGACGAAATGTTGTGCAATCATTTGTGTAAATATTGAAACAAGGGTTCGGATCTACGAATACGTTTTTTTCCTCTTTTTCAATATTTTTATTTTCACTTTTAAAAATTTCGCGCTGTTGAAATAAGCGAAATTGAAATTCGGAAAAAGCAAATTAAAACAGGGCCTTGAAATACGGCGTAATACGATTTTTTTTTCGCTACAATTTTTTTCCTCGTTCAGATACTTAATCGGCAGGCGTATCCGAAAGTAATAATTTCCTCCCCATTAACTAGTACAAACCTACAATATGCTCCGTTAACTCATTAGCACTCGGTGAGCTATAATCCGTTTTACATAATCGGAAAATTGCGTTGAAAAATTTACATATTTAGGCTCATCAAATATGTGTTATAAATTCGGTAAAAGTTACCAAAATAAAGAAAAAAAAAGTAATAGTAGTAAAAAAATTACACTTTTGCCGATACGAGGAAAAAATGTTTTTCTAACTAATTCTTTTATCGCCAGCAACGTTAGAAAACGCCGGAAAACGGGATAAGTTTAACGTGTATCGTTTATTTTTTTTTTAACTTTACCACTATCGAGAGGAAACTCCAAAACGTCAAAAAATTACCTGGAAGTACGCGCATTACATAATTCCGTAAAAAAATTAATGTTTAATTGTTAACGAATAATGCGTGAATTCTCGTCGCATTACATCTTGAACAATTTTTCCTCTAAAGAAAACATCTTTGACCGTGACATTGAGGACACAAGGCAGCGCAACTCTTCGTAGTGTACCTCGATATAACCGGATTTTAAAAGAAAAAGTGAAAGTAAATAGTTGTGTAACATATGCCGCCACTGGGAACGATAACGTCTGACTGCGGAACAGCTCTTGTAAGGGCTACAAGACAATAAAAAAAAAAAATTTGGTAAGAGTTGGAAAATGCTACTGCATAGAGGATATTTCTAAAAATAAATACAAATGTATTACGAGGATTGCAGAAGCATATAAACCGGAATTAATAGTAATCGAAAGTGATTTTAAAGCGCTAGGGAAAGATTCGTAGATTTAGGATTGTGGCAGCAGTAATCATGTGAAATACGGCGTAGCTTCTTCTTTAGGTGCCGTACGCTACGCAGTGCGTTGGCGCAACCTATTCGTACACTTTTAGCCGTACAGATACAGTTTGTGTACCAGTCAATTATTATATGCGGTACGAATGTGTACACAACACGCAACACTACATTCGGAACTGATTAGTAATCGTTTGATTTACATCGTTTTACAAAAGTGCAGTCTCGTGTGTGTCTGCTGTGTACTGACCTGGCGCGTATATGATGTTGTACGTGGTGGTTTGCCATTGCCTTTCACGTGTGATTATTAGCGAATATAGGTATGTGAAAATATACAAAAACAATACCGACAACTATTTATAGCAGTTTTACTGTTGGTATGAATCCGCAATGTCGGCAATGGTGCAGAATAAACTGTATTCACACAGGAGACAAGAACGGTGCGCATATATAATGAATACGCATGGAAATACTGTACAAAATAAAAGAAACAACGAGTGAGATAAACAGATATAGCAATAGATCGTTTCAATTTGAAAATTGGAAATCTTTGTATGGTCCTTCCTTTACAAATCCGCGGTCCTTATATTTGTCTATTCAATCGCTTCCACCCTCACACCCTTGGTTCCTAGACTTCCCACACCTTCGTCGTTCTACTATATCCTCTCTTTGTCGCCTTCGCTTTGGTCACAGTTGTCTCCCTGCTTCTCTTTATCGGTTTTCTATTACTTCCCTTCCCCTCTGTCCATTATGTTCCGATGTGGAGCATCTTTCCTTTTTATCCTTAATATATCGTAAGCTCGTCGTCCGCAGATGCCGTTTGAATAATGGATAATCAATCATTTTGCTTTTCTGGACGGGAATCGCGAGCACTGCTTTGCAGTCGCAACCGTAGGCGAATAGCGATGCCTTGTCTCTTGCCTCATCGGGCACGGTGGGCACTGCATTGCAGTTGCGGCCATATTGTTGATGAAGATCTTTTTGTGAGCGCTGCCTAACAATCGCAGACATGGATAAAAATACTTTTCTTTTTATGCTGGTCAACCGCGCATTTAGTTTAAATATATATAATATACTATAATCAGGTATGTATAATGGCTAACAAGACATTAGAGCTTTCCTTTCCTTTAACGTATCCTGTATATTTTTTCGTCTACAAATTTATTTCCCTTCGGACTGCTAATTGCACGAGTTCTAGTACCGATCTTTTTTGACTCCCTTGCTGTCTCTCCATAGTAGTTCTGGCCGTCTCCACCTTCCCCGAATAATTTTCTTAGTATCCTCAGTTTCCTTTTGTCCTAAGTTCTTCCTTCTTGATGGGTAATCGTCCGTAGCTGACAAGTCCAATAAAAAAGTGAAAAAAAAAAATCAACTTAGTAAAAATAATATTGCATTCCGGTTGTTTCGATTATGATCGGTTGATCTACATTTACACACAGAATGAGACATTTTTGAAAAAGATCCTATAATGCTTATAAATTAATCAGTGCTACAGTACGATATTCGATGCGCACTAGAAAAAGCTGATAACCTACAAAACTTCTACAAGATAAATCAATGTCAAATCGTCCGTCTTCAGTGAAATCGTATTATTCATACATTAATGATAAAATTAGTGTTCTTGATGGAATTATATTCTTTAAATTAGTCGTAACAAAAAAATTACGTAAAAAGGTGCTGCAAGGCACTTATGAACGACATTAAGGAATGTTCAAAATGAAAGATAAAAGTAAGATCTAAAGTTCGGTGGTCAAATAAAAATAATATGGGACGCCTGAAAAGAGCCAACGATTGATTATAGAGGGCTGCATTGAGTCTTCGTGCAGTGATAGATTATTCTCTTTTTAAAAGTTACTACATTTAAAGAAGCTACAGTCACGTGTGATTTTCTTGCTAATTTTTTTCGCTCCGTATAAAATTAATTTATTCTATCATTTCCGACAATGACCCCATCGGTTATTTCGAAACAATTCAAGAATTTCAGTGAATCGTGTAGTATTTTACATTATAATAGTCCGTATTACTCTGAAGCTAATGGAGAGAGAAAACTGTGATCTCCTTGTTCTATAACTGAAGTAGATGCTACAGAATTGAAGATTTGAAATCAATTACTGACATTAAAAGATAGAGAAGAACAAAATGCTATGCGAGACCGAAATTGGTATTACGAAAGAAAAATCTACAGGATGCTGTCAGAAAATGCAAGTTAAGTTGCATATGAAACCTTGATAGACATTTAGGAAGCAAAAGTCTGACTTAAGATACAAACCAGTAGACTTATAGGGTAAAAAATGTCGATGAGCTCTTTAGTTTAGGAAAAACTCCATCAAAACTTTTACACAAACATAAGAATCAGCTAAAATAGTACTCTAATCACAGAAGACAGCATCTATAAATGATAACTTCCGAGAAGAAAAATCCAGCAGAAAAATACTCATAAAGCAGCTGAACATAGTTTAATGTTCCAGCTCTTGGAATTATTGTGGATAAGCTCAACGTTCAGACCGTAGTTCCAAACATCCTACATATTTGCAAGATATTCTTCAAAAAAGTAAAAAAACAAGTTCAGCCATGCATGAGGTTTCATGCGCTGAGGATTCCGTATGTTAAGTTAAAGATAACCATAATTTTCATTTACATAATACTAAATTCAAAACAACAATAATTCCAAAACAGATATTTTTAGTCCAGTTCTTTTTTACACATCACGCAGTGTCATCATATTGTACTGCAAAAAAAAAATAAATTCTAATAAATAAACGCTATTTAGTCCTAGATTTTTGGAAGGATTAATTATCAATAAATATTTAAAAATTTGTAATTGTACTTGTTTGTTTTCCGAACTTCTATATAGTTGTATTTGAATACTATTACTTAAACCACCTTCCTTATTTGTCACTATTTATTAGATTACGATTTTTAAATAAAATTTATTTAGATATATATACACAACATTTTAAATAAACTACGCAAACATGCCAGAATGAGCATATTTTCAACCCCATTCGAAATTTATAGCTATAATATTCGCGATACAAACAGGGGGCTACATATTAGGGCTCGCGCTTTTTTGAACTTTTCAGCAGCTTTGAAAGTTTTGTTAAGAAAATGAAATACGGGTTCGTTCCCGAAAAATAGCAATCTTTCTAATGATATATCGCAACCCCGGGAAAAATTTTTTTTTTTTTTGAAAACTTCAAGCTTTTGGCGCCCTGAGAGTCTAATTTTAAAGCTGGAAATTTCGATGTTCAAAACTAGAGAAATATACGTGGAGTCGCATATTTTAAACCATGTTCGAAATTTTTAGCTATAATATTCGCGGTGCTAGGGGGGGACACGTCATTTTTCGCGCTTTTTTGAACTTTACGGAAACTTTACATAACTTTTGTAGCATAATTTTTTGATGTTATGAAAGGACTCCTGCATTTTAGTTTACATTTTGAATTTCAGCTTTATAGGTTTATCGGGTGATGAGTTATGATTTTTTAAGAGATTTTTGAGGTCGTTTTATGTACCATATTATATATTCTTGACGGGTTTTTTGGGTTTTTTGCCGCCCAGGGTAATCGGTCATCTTTAAGTTATAGATCGTTTTAAAGAGAATTTTAATTGCGATTTATGTTCCAAATTTGAAGTTTATAAGTCAAGCTGTTCGAGAGTTATTGATTTTTATTTGACATTTTTGTCATTTGTGTACCATCTTATTAGGATTCCGTAAGTTATTACGGAATCCTAACAAGGTATAATGATATATATATATATACATATTCTAGCCATAAATATTGATACTGCCGCTGCATGAGGGGAATTTTGGGCAGAACAAAGTGATAACACTGTCAGCGCATCGTCATAACACAGTAGAAGAGCAAATAACTTCGCTGTAGTCTGTTCAGTACAGGCTACGAAGATGGATTGGACAGATGATCACGTACGCGTTACAATAATTGGACTGATGAAGATGGGGCATAGCGCGTCTCAAATTCTCGCTCTGCTCAAACCACTCAAAGTTACGAAATGTTTTGTTTATCGTACACTGCAACGTTCTATGAACACAGGAGACGTTGTTGATCGCCCGCGAGCCGGTCGGCCGCGTGTTGCGAGAACAAAAAAGGTAGTTGAAGCAGTTCGGTCGCGAATTAACAGGTGTCCTCTTCGGAAACAAAAAATCATCGCTCAGGAGATGAAAATCGCGCCGAGAACGGTCTCGCGCATCCTCACCGATGATTTACATATGCGAGCCTATAAGAGAAGTACAGGTCATCTTTTAACCGAAAAATTAAAGGCGATAAGATACGAAAGAGCGAAAAAGTTGAAAGGCTTGTACGGCAAAAATGGGTACAAAAAGATCCTTTTCACAGATGAGAAAATTTTTACTGTAGAGGAAAAATATAACAAGCAAAATGATAGAATTTATGCCCGTTCATCTGCTGAGGCCAAAACCAATTTCCA
Source organism: Icerya purchasi (assembly GCA_039619475.1). Taxonomy (NCBI): domain Eukaryota; kingdom Metazoa; phylum Arthropoda; class Insecta; order Hemiptera; family Monophlebidae; genus Icerya; species Icerya purchasi. Next base: position 117,329,080 of record CM077116.1, on the reverse strand, counting down.
TGCGTTCAACGAGGTCACCACACCACTTCTGTGATGGTGTGGTGGGGCGTATCGTGGTATGGGGTAACTCCCATCCATTTTTGCGAAACAGGGGTCAAGACAGGTGCCAGAGTGTACCAAAACACAGTTCTGGAACCAGTGGTTAAGTCTCTGAACGATACTTTGTTTGCCGGAATCGATTGGGTATTTCAACAAGATTCAGCACCGGCACATAAAGCTCAAACGACACAGAAGTGGCTCGCAGACAATGTGCCCGGCTTCATAGCAGCTAGTGATTGGCTGTCCGGCAGCCCGGATTTAAATCCGCTGGACTCCGAACTGTGGGATAGGTTAGAGGAAATGGCCTGTCGAAGACCACACCGAAATTTGGAGTCGCTCAAGCGAAGCATTGTTGAGGCAGCAGCAAGAATTCCTCTCGAGACGATCCGTACATGTATTGCGAAATGGCCGGAGCGTTTTTCGTCGCGTGTCGCTAATAAAGGTGGTCATTTTGAATAACTAAGACATGATTTTAACGAACATTGTTTGTACTTTTGAAATAAATTTTTTCTGAATTTGCATCGTGCTTCCTTTTCGCGGTACGTTCGTTTAAAGCAGTATCAGTATTTATGGCTAGACTATGTATATTGAAGCGGTATTACGCTGCGGTCAATGCGTTTTAACTTGCGTCCAGGAATGCCACCGCGGTTTTCCTCCGCGGAATTAAAATCTATATTTATTATTATTATTATTATTATTATTATTATTAATAATATTATTATCGTTACTATTATAATTATTAGCGAGCCAAGAAACAGATTGAGATTTATAAATTGTATTCTAAAATTATTTACACCGGTTTTTCTTGGACGGTCGATCGCTGAAAAGACAAATTCATTAACAACAAATATTGCGTGAAATATATACAGATATGACAAATTAAATTAGATAAATTGTACGTATCACTTTTGCCGGTGGTTTCCCAGGATCCGTAAGTTGACGGTATGTTAACTATTTGATGATGCGGAGAAATCAACGTTGCCTTATTGGAGATGTTAATCGATTCCGTTTTAACACTTTTACCTTTTCTTAGTTCGTTACCGAAAATCGGGTAAACTTCTTCGACAAACGTTTTTACTAGCCACCGTACTGACTGCTTGTCTCCAAACCCGGGTATTCACTGAAGTCTTTACTCAACTCCCGAGTCAACTCAAGTGACCTTCTCTCCCGCCTTTCCGCTGGTAACCGCTGGAGCTGCCCCTATCACGTAGATCCTTTCTTTATCGCTGGATGATGATTAGCCACCCCACCGACTTCGTTCACACATTCACACTCTCACCACTTATTCTGTTTTTATATTTTATTTTTATTTTTTACACAATTTCTTCGGAACCGTGTAATGGACACATTACAATATATATATATATATATATATATATATATTTACTATTTTAATCTACTTATATAATTCTTACATTTATGCTGTAAAATTAATTTTAAATGCAAAAACTTCTTTATTAGCACACAATCTAAAGTATAAAATATCATATTGTAGCACACTGATGTTTCATTCTATTACAATAATTTGTTATGACTAGAATAATCAAATTCATTCGTTTATTCTTACATTTTACTATATACCAACTAGTTGTTAGAGGAATATTAGTTAAGTTCAGTTTATAGCGCAGTTTGGATTCAGTTATCGTTTGAATTGGCAATTTCCAGTTAATTTGATCTTTTCAACGCTACGTTAAATTATTAATAATAAAACGAAAAATGCACTTTTAGCCGCAGGCACGTTTCGTTACGGATGTTACATAACAAGTAGCTGTGTTTTGAAGTCGTGAAAAAATTTTTCGGTTTCACTAATTTGTTAGATATTTGATTACTTTTTTATTTTTTCATCAGTCGATTAGTAATGAACTGATCGAATCAAAAGAAAATTTTACGACGAAATAATAAAAGCTGCATAAGAAGGCAAAAACGCATATTTTTTTCGTCCTTTTTTCTTCTTTTTTTTTTTGGATTTCGTAAGGCTATTTAATAATTGCCGAATTATTGCTTAGATTCAACAATTTGTTAATGAAACTTTCATTTCGTTTAAGTACATGGTAGAGTATCATATTTTCTCTTGATATGTTCTATATTACGTTTTATTTTCCCCGTAACAGGACGCAGCAGTTAAAATACGCTACACCGACAGAGAACCGTGGCTTTTGCTATATTATCGCCAATGGCGTAATTGATAGATAAGCACTTAATTTGAAATTTTGTCGAGAAATTAATCTTACGTAAGCACCATTACAAATTTTAGTTACGAATAGCGTGAATTAAAAATGTTATAATTTACTAATGGTCTAAAGTGAAACATTTTACTCCTTTAAAAATATAACCAATAGGTATGGCACGTACTTAGTTTGTTTTTTTTAAAATAACTTCTATCCGATTCAAAAACTTCGCAAAACAATATACAGTCGATAATTTTATTTAATAATATCTAATTTTAAAAAATATTATAATTGTAAATTTTTAAACTTTTTTCTATAAAACAAGGATCTAATATTTCCCTACTTCTTTAGCGCTGCCGAAGCGGCAAATTGCCTTGCACGCCCCTGCATACGTCGTTACCGGTTATTGAAACTTTCTAAGAAAATACATAATTCTTTAATTTTAAATCTCGGACAAACGATTTTATTATTAAAAAGAGAAGTGGCGTCTAGAGGGGGACACCCGGTAGGAACGAAGTTCCTTTCACTTTTTTTTTTGATAAATATACAAAAGTATCAAGTCATTCATAAAGTATACAATAAAAAATGACACAATATAAATCCCGTATGAATTAAAACAAAAACAAAAAATAAGTTTAAATAAAATTTGTACGTGTTTAGAATTGAGGTTACGCAACTATGCTTGCTGCTCGAATCTCGATACCCGCTCGCACACACGTACCCACACACACACACCCGTATATAATAGAAAGAGACAGAGAGCGAAGGTCACCTGGAGGACGCATAATACTTTTTCGTGTCGTGACGATTTCTGACAGTTTACTCCTACCGCCAAGCCACGAAAAAAAACTTCGTTCCGATAATTTATTAATTTTTATTTTTTTCTCTTTTTCTCTCGATATTTCATTATCACAATGCTTTACACACTGTGCGTTCCACATACATCGAAAACACTACAGTTGTAGGACACCCTACAAAAGCACTCTACCAGCCGTTACTGCATATGCAACTGTACGTCCCTGCACATTCTAATACCGGTTCTACAAATGTTAAATGAAATAATTTCTAACGTTTAGTTAGCGAGAAATTTTTGTTTTATTTTTATCTATTTCATCGCTGCTAACACATTACACCGGTATAAGAATACAGAGCATAGTAATCGTATCTCTCTCTCGCTTTTGCGTGGTATTAAAATTCGCGAGGTGGAAAAATTCGTTCTTCTTTTTTTTCCAATTTTTAATTATCGAACAATTTATTATTTATTTTATTTTCTCTCTCTCTCTCTCTCTCTCTCTCAGCTACAGAGTAGGTACACCTGTATAAGAATGCCGAGCATAACAATCGATATCTCGCTTTTGCATGGTATTAAAATACGCCGAAATGGAAAAATTCCTTCTTCGTTTTATAATTCATCCGGTTTTGAAGTGAGAATTTAATGGCTGGCGAAAAATATCCCGCTACAATTTTGCTAATGTTATGCAAACGCAACAGCGTTTTTTATTTTTTCCCATTTGAAAATCTCTCAGATCCATTTCAACAGATACACAAGCCACACTTTAATACTTTTTTGCAAAATATAAACGCTCGCGGCCCTGATTGTTCAAGCATATGCAACAACTAACAACTTTCATCGTGTTTATGCACACTCCTAGACAGCGAAATTCACGAAAAGTAGCTCGAAAGCCATTATTATAATCTCGTCCTAGAGCTTTTCTTATTTATTAAAATGCAACAATCGGCGTATTTATTGTCAAATTAATGTGAACATGAACGTGATATGAAATTCCGTTTGGCAAAAATGAAGTCTGTTAAAATTTAAATTCTTAAATATCGACACGTGTGGCAGCGAGTTTATCCGGGAAAAAAGTAGATATTAGAAAATTGATGGTTAAAATATCTTTCAAGTGTACGAGTCCTTTCAACTCTAACTTAATGGATATAATCAGAACGTGCGGGAATAATAGATTTTTTCTAACCTCACGTCTACAAACTGAAACCAATCCTCCAGCATTATTCGTTAGAAGAAATCTACTAGCCGAAAAGTTCATACCTTAATATCGCACTTACCTTTTCATTAAAAGCGTAAACGTCATAAAAAATAACAGTTTCAAAAAATTACCTCTGTTTGCTTAAAGGCTACACATACTAATATAGAGTTGGCACTGATTTCCACGTATACTTTTATGTTTCTCGATTCTCTTATAGCAATAATACAGGTATATTTAAAATAACTCGATTAAGTAAATGTCTTCGATAATAGAATTTTATTTTGTTTATAATGTCTAGATGCTGCGTATCTTGATTTTACATTAGCGCATACTAACGGATGAGGGTGGGGTCCAAATTATGTAACTTTGAAAATCACGCGGGAGTGGTCTTTTTTATTACCTACTTCCAAACAGACGGAAGTTATACGTTCGTCCTCTATACTTTTTCTTTTTTTTTTTTTTTTTTTTCATGTTTGTTCAAGTAAAACTTATATTCATGTAGACCGATTTTACTGATTCTTTGTCCACTAGAAAGTATACCATTCAGCGGTGGTAGCATGTGAGTACTAATGAAAATTGGTTAACATAAATTGAGTATTTGTGTGGAAAAATGTAGAGTGATCTCTTTAGATCATTTCTTATTAGTATAACAAAAGCCATTAACTTAAAATACCATTAATTTGCCAAATTACCGTGGAAATGCAGTTTTGAATAAGGGAAGCGGTGATATATTTTGATCTTTTTACTATGAAAATGTAGCATAAAATAAAGAAATCAATTATTTTTTTTAAGCATAAAATATGGAGAATAATATGACCAAAAAGTTTATTTTTAACGAGAAAAAAAATTTAAGTATAATTCTAAAAATTGTAAAATAACATGTTTTTTTAAAAAAAATACCGACCTCAAGATTTATTATAAAAATTTAATAAAACTACACTAAAAAACAAAAAAACAATAATTTAATAAAACTACATTAAAAAGTAAAAAATAATAATTTAATAAAAATACACTAAAAAGTAAAGAAAAAATAATTATTCGGTAAAAAAATATATTTTAAAGTGATATAACTTGAGGTGACTATCGTAATTCTTATACAACATTAATAGTTATTGGAATAGGCGCCAAATTAAAATTACACAATACTTATCTAGAAATAATTTAATGAATATATAATGCAATTTTTAACTATTATTTTAATATGTAATATGAATTCTGCTCTAATTAAGATATTAATGATGTATAAGAATTACGATAATATCACCTTAAGGTATATATCACTGTGAAATTAAATTTTTATCGAATAATTATTTTTCACTTTTTGGTGCATTTTTATTAAATTTCTGTAATAAATCTTGAAGTCGGTATTTTTGTTTTAAAAACATTTTATTTCTAATGTACAGTGTAGAAATACTATTTCTAAGGCACCCCGCTTACAGTGGATATAGACGAATATATATATATACATATACAAATATTAATTATAACGTAATTCTTAGGCTACCCCCATTAGAAAAAATGTCCCAATTTTATGTAACGTTTGTTATATTTTATCATATGGACCGATTTGGAATTATGTTGTAAATTTTGACCATTTTATACGAAGTATAGAACAGAAAGAGACAGAGATGTAAGCAAAAGGGGTTAAGGGACACAGCCCCTTGCGAGGTCAAAATTACCGAGTTTTATATATATATATAACGTACTCAACGATGGTAATAAATTTTTAATCTGCAATATAATAGTCTTGGCGTTATTTATTCGTAAAATCAGTCTAATTTGTATATAGTATAAATTTCACCCGATAGTTTTTAAAATCAACAATAAATATTATAAACTCTATAATGTGAATTATATTGTTAAATTCTATGTTAAATTCAAATAATAATGGAGTGATTGATTACGTCGTCAAGCTTTGATCTGCAAATTTCCGAAATCAATTTACGTTATTTTACGCAGATTTTCAAAATACCACACGAAATAATTAAATATTATACAGATTTTCTGACAAAATAACAATAATAATAATAATGATAACGTTTTCTTTACATAATTTCAATTTACAATGTTGCGTACTCAAAATAAGATGTAAATTATAAAAATAAGTAAACATTACGTTACCAAGTTCGCTAAAATAAAATGAACTAATTGGCCAGAATCATATACAGCAGATCTCTATAACACGAAAAAAACGTTATATAAAGAAAAATTTATTCCTTTGATTAAAATCCAACTTTCGAAATTTTTTGGAAATTTATGCAACCTACGTTATAATGAACTGCGAAAATCCGTTACGGATTGGTATTATTTAACACGCATTTATTACTTTTACAATAATATCTCCATGGATATTTCAGGGTTTTTTTTTTATTATTTTTTATTGACTTCGTCAAAATAGACATGAGCCCAGAAAGAAAGAAAAGGATGAGAGGTAGAGTCAGATGTTTACACAATCAGATATAGAGAATGAAAAAGACTCAAATGCCGGGATAACCGAAAGGGACGGTCAGAAGAGAACAAAAGATGCACAATAGGGAGTTGGGAGACCAATTAATAAAAGCGAAAAGTAGAAAGAAGAACGTTCGGAAACGATACAGGTGCACTGAAATAAAATGTGATCAGCGCCATCTATAAAATTGTGAGAGGACATAGTGGAAAGGGAGCCAGAGTGAAGCGGAAAAGAGATGCAGGGGAAACAAACTATGTCCAAAGCGTAGATGACCGATTGCAAAGGTAGTTGAACGCCGCACGGAGGGGAATTGAAGAACCGCGCGGATAATAAGACGGTAGATTAATTTAATCGACCCTGCTTATAAAGTTTTTAAATTTTTGTAATAAAGTCTTTTTTTTTTTTCCTGGGCGCACCAACTTCGGATACTAACCGAGCGCAAGTGAAATTTTCGGAAGTTAGCATGTGCCGTAGCGGAAACGGAAACCCGGTTCTACCGGAACGAAACACTACTATGCCTAACCAACTTCGCCACGGTGTCGATGTTTTTTTTATAGGTAGGAAATGCTAGACCAATTTTCCACCACCTAATCTGTACCTAAACGGCCATTTTAAAAAATAATATAAAACCAGACATTTTTGTAAACCATTGAACCAAAAGTACAAAAGAAAGAAAACTCTGTTTACAGAATAAATAAGATAACTACAATCTTTTTTTTAACTTTGAGAACATAATTAAACAATGTCAAACTAAATCAATTTTCCTTTGATTAATTTAAATAATAATCCTTTGAATTATTAAGAAAATGAAGGAAGATGAAACGACAACGTTCGATCTTCACGGCACAGCAACCGGTGTCGTAAGGTGGAAATATGCTGCAGATACAAGTCTGTTGTACGTAAATTTTCCCTACGTTTCGTATTTACCACAATTAAATAATTAACGTCGTCGCGACGATGCACTGAAACATGCATAGCCGTTATTCTGCCGAAATTTTTTCTTTCTCTTGTCTAGTGTTAAAATGTAGTTTTATTTAACCTTAAATAAGAAAGGAGGGAAGTCTAACATTACTTAGCTTCTTCTTCTTATTGTACCTTCTTCGATTATCGAAGATTGGCGCCCACATCCTGCACTGTTCTTTTCCATGACTGTCGATCCCGCGCTAAATGGAGCAAGTCCTCTATTTTGGCGAAACCCATCCATTGTCGTATATCTGACAACCAACATCGTCTGCTACGGCTAGCCTATTATTAAATCTGCTCAATACCCCGTGTGTGATACATTTTCGTTGTTCTAAATTTTTCGAATATGACATTTTTGATTTCTTAAATTGAGCCGATTGAATTATTTCGCTGTGTACGACATATAATGTGCGGAATTCGTTATAGTTTAAAAAAAATTACGCATGAACCGGAGTAAGATAATTTGCAAGAAAAAAAAACGGATACGAAAATATCTATACCTTGTACGTTTTTATATTTTCTTTCTCCGTTGCGGCATGTTTGAATTCTTAGGAAAACTCTTAATCAAAGCGCGCTATCAGAAAAAAAACAACAAAAAAAAACGAATACCAAGACTTTAAATACAGCCGGTTCCCGGTTCTTAGCCGTTGTTTCAATCCTCTTCTTATCAGCGCTCTGCGATCGTTTCCTTCATCAGACTGCGTTTTAATCACTCTCTTCTCCCCTCTTCACGTTGTCGTTTTTCCCTGTCCTCCTTACCCGATTGTCCCCTTCATAGTTCTATTTCTAATCCACTATATATTGCAAACCACATCGCTCTGGGTTCTAAACACTCTGTTTTGTATTCCAAAATCTTAGCACTGGGTCTTCCTGCTCCTTATAACCTTTATCCCTTCCTTCCCATCACCAGATGTAATACTTGTACTTTAATCTTTCCTAACCTCTATTTCTAATCGTATCTCTATTTAACCTCCCTTCCCAGGGAAAAACCAGGACAAGAAAATAGAAAAAAAAAAAAAAAATTGAACCCTTTTTATAATTTTTGTAGTTGTTGGGTCGCTAGCGCGCCCAAAAGAAAATATAAAATAATATTATTATTATTTTATTGGAAAAATTGTAAAAAGCGCCGTAAAATTCTTGTATTATACTTCTTACAGCACGGATAAGGAAAGCCAAAAAGATAACAGAGAGAAGAGTAAAGAAAAGAGAGCGAGGGAAGGAAAAGGAAAGAGAAAAGAGAAGATGGAGAGAGAAGAGAAGAGAAGAGAGGAGAAGAAGAAGAGGAACAAAAAAAGTTTCGTCAAATATTGGTTTGTTTTATTTTACTTTTCTTTTACTATTTACTATGATGGCAAGTGTAGTTTTTGTATCTCTATATTTTTATATACATAATCAACGAGTGTGTATATATGTGTATGAGTTTATAAGTATGTATGTGAGCCTGACTTCATATTTGTGCATGAGTGTTACATATGTATCTGGAATTGTCCGGATGTTTAATTACATTTTGATTTTGTTTAATGATTATGAATAGTTTTAGAAGTTTATTTGCTTTATTTGTAGTTTTCTAATATTGTTTTGTTCAAGAAATTTTTATTGTTTGTAATAGCCATCGCTCGCGTAAATTTACGCATAGATGGAATATGTATGATAATAATAATAATAAGCAATAAAGAAGTTTATGGAAAACATTGAAAAAATAGGTGACACCATGCGGAAAAGAAGAGTGAAACTGTACGAACATTTGAAAAGAATGGACGGAAAAAGGATGAAGCAGAAACTGTTTGACTATTTCGACAAAAACACGAATACAAAGCTGAACTGGTTTCGGGAGGTGAAAAGTTACCTTGCAGAAATGGGAATAAACGAAGAAGAAATAAAAGATAGAAACGAATTTCGAAGAAAGGTACAGGATTGGAAGGGATTCATAGGAAAAATGGAAGAACTAGAGCAGTTTGGACAAGTAAAAGAAAGATCCGGCACGAGGAGCTGATGAAGATGTACTGGAAGGAGCGGAGAAGAAATGACAGGATGCATTATAATACGCGGTCCAAAGACGGCCAAAATCGCTGAAAGAATAATAATAAAAATTGATTTGATTTGATTTATATTTAAAAAATAATAACTATACCGTTACCGTAAGTAGATAATATTTTAAAATTTAAATGAACCTAAAAAGGAAGCAAAAGAAGGGTTCACAGCACGTACGTTGCACGAATAAGTTTTTTTGAGTAACTTCTCTTGAGCAACAGCGCACACATTTCAGTTGTTCGATATTCGCGGAAAAATAATAATGACGACGAATAATGTTAAATCATTTTCAATGTTTAAAATATTTTTCGAAAAAAATAATTTCTCGCATTTTATTTTAACTATGATTTTTGGTTTAAATTTTTTTATGAAAAAGTTGTGTCAGTAATATTAAGAAAATCGATACGATTTTTTATTGAAAACAAATTATTTATTTTCCTTTAAGATGATAAAAGTAATAATAGTTGAACGTGGATTAACACGGGACTTTTGTGTAGCAATCGTTCTCACGAAAGAACAGTTTTAGCAAATCGATAATGAACCAATCAGTTTCTCGATAAATTCAAAAGAGGTTCATATTATTCATTCGTAAACTGCGTTTACTTATTTATTTATAAATTAGTCAACATTAAGATTCAGAACTCTGAAATTCTATGTCTGGTCGGTACTACTGTATGGTGTCAAAACGTGGACATTGACGTCCAGAACATTTCACAGATCAGAAGCCTTCGAGTTTTGGTGTTATAGACGCTTACTCGGGATCCTGTGGACTTAAAAAAAAAAAAAAAAAAAAAGGCTGAGGTACTACAGACAATGAGAAAAGAAAAGAAGCCGATCGTCAAAAGAAGAAAAGTAGAATACTTCGGTCATGTGATGCGTGGGCCGAAGTACACATTACTGCAGAATATATTGATGGGAAAGGTGGAAGGAAAAAGAAGAGTTGGACGAACAATCTTGGTTCAAGAACCTACAAACATGGGGGGACAGGTTGCAGTGTAACTGTTCCACACAGCAAAGGATAGGGGTGCCTACAAAGAATTAACCAAGCTTGCCATCAGATGAGCCTAAGATCGAGAACGGTCATGGCACCGAAAGAGAGAGTTCATTAGATTGCATACAAATAATGTGTAACCGTTTACATATTCCGAAAAGAATATTAAAGAATGAGCTTATTTCCCGGTTCGCTTTTAGTCAAACGGCCGAACGTTCTTCCGTAGTAGTCTGATGTGCAATTTTTAATCTAAGCCAATTAAGCTATTAAGCTTAAAGATTTATCCATTTTAGAAAAAAAAATGCAGAAACAACGTTTCTCGTATCGTCGGTAAAGTTTTTAGACGCGGAAAAGAAAAATTTTTATACGATACGTACAGACGAAAAGTGATATAGGTGTAAGTTAACAAAACGGACAGGGTTCTGCACTAACAAAATTCGCACGATTCGGTGTAGGGATTTTAATGTAAATTTTTCATTAGGAACAGTCAAAAACCAGGTCTAGACCAATAAAAAACCTGTATTACCCGGTGCTTATACCAGACCCAGCTTTGAGAAATGATCCCATAAATAAGCAATGTAAGTGTTGTTCTGATGCGGCAGAATACATCGTTCCAGCGGTATTAATCATGCCGCGGTATCTGTTTGTAGTGAACTACGTGCACTTTGAAACGTTTTGCAAGTCGTATATTTTTTCGAAATAAGCAAAAATGAAATTGTACCTCGCGATGCTAGTCGGTTGTATAATATCAAGAGCTATTATCGTACACTATTTACCCGTTTTTTTTTTTATCAATCTGACACTCGGTTCAAATAACAACATTTTCTCACGAAAAGCAGAATTTCGAATATTCTAAATAACACTAGTATAACGGTGGCAAAGTCAGAAACTAATACATATTTCAGGAAATGTTTCAAGAAATCTATTTTATTCATCCCGCTCATTCGCCAGAGCACTTATTTCGCTCTTAAAAGATAACCATATTCGGATTTTCCATAAAAAATTTTTTACAAAAATCAAATTACCCTAAAATTGTCCCCACTTCTTATTTTAATTTCGTTAATTTAGGTAACACTCAACTAGAGATGTTTTCACTTTTAAAGGGCTTTTTTTTTTATTTTTATTTGCACAAATCCATCTCGTAAACACGATTTTTATCGATAGCCTCCCGATTGGTATTCAAAATTAAAATATCCGCTGTGACCAAGTACAATGCTTTTTTGTTCGAGTATGTGAAGAGGTTGGGCGGCGAACCCAAGCCCTGAAATCACAAACATTAACAATAAAAACTAGTACAACTGCAGCCTCAGACCATATATACGATAAATCAATCTAAAGACCTTCCTCTCTAATATTAAAGATGATGAGATATTTCAGGAAAAAACATTTTCAGTATATTCATATTTATGTTTATTTAATGTCTGCTGCAAAATGGCCAAATGGTTTATGGTCGGAACGAAAAAAAAAAACAAAAAAAAACTCTTCTTCATAATTTTTTTACCCACGATTTTGTATTATTTCGATAAATTCCCTTTAATATTACTTCAAATTTTCGCATTAACATCGTCTTTGTTAACTTTTTTCTAATATTTATCTACCGGATTTATATTTTATTTGAAGTGATTAAAAATTGTTCGATGGAAGAAACGGAAGATCTTTGGGTAATGCCAAAACCAAATGCTTCATGCGCAGATATCGACGATGTTATTAAAAAGATCGAAAGATGAACATTTTTAAGAATATTGTGACGACGGTACCAGTGAATGAAAAAATGAAAGATCTAAGCAAATACAGCAGAAATATTAGGAAGTTCAAACAACTATTCAGGGGAGGGGAGTTTCCCAAAAACACCGTAACACGAACAACTGAAAAGTTTCAAAAACGAAAATGTTAACGCGGAAAGAATATGCTATTTTACTTGTATAAAATAAATTTTGGACTGAATATGTCGCTCTTATTCTTTAATTTATTTATTTTGCGGTAACGCGATAGATCCATTAATGCTTCTGCATCGAATGATGAAGTTTATCATCCAAAAAGTTAATTACATTTCCAATATTCTACCCTCTACGCCTACACGTATGATAGTAAGCATTCAGTGAAATACAAAATATTCATGTCAGAAACATTTGAAGCATGTGGTGGTACATTGCAGTAAGAGGATTTCTATTTTCTCTGTTTAACCAAACGAAATTTCAAGTTTGATGAAAATTAATTTTTTTTTTTTTTTTGGCTCGGCCTTCGCCATTTAGCCAGTTTTTTTCTTTTCCTTAACCCTTTATAGGGTATTTTATAAATTTCGCGGTGCTTTATAAATTTATATGCTAGTACAGCTAAATTTGACGTTGGATCTGTGACTATCTGAGCTACAATCATTCGAATAGAGTTCTGATAGGATTTCTGTTCTAAGCTTGTCCCTAGCCTGTTCATAAACTATACACTGCCGAGTAGAATGATCTATTATAACATTATTTTTATCTCCTCCAATCGTTCTTCTTCCCAGTTTCTAATCATATCCGACTCCATGAGTGCTCTTCAAGTCATCTACTGCCCTCTTCCTAATCATTCCTGTGATTTTACTACTCCCCGCATACGTTCTCTCATTCGGACACTCTCTCTTCTCTCCATGGGATCCGCATTGACTTGCTGTAGGTTCCTGGCCATTCTGGCATCTCAGGTAATGAGATGGCTGATTCCTTGGCTCGGGTTGCTGCTTCTTCTTCATTCTTCTTCAAAAAAAATCCCATCCTCTAATCTTTTGCCTTTATGTAAATATTTCCATCTCAGATTTTGATCGGATATGTACTCTTTCTCCTTTTCTAATTGTCGCTCTTTTTATCTGTCCGTTCAGCCTAATCTTCCTTCAAATCCTTGGTCCATCTGTTTCCTTCACTTCCTCGTTCTGTTGTTGTCGCCATTGTGCGTTTGCGCTTTACCCATTCCTTGCTGACTTCTTCACGCTTTCGCCTCTCGTTAGCCTCTTCTCCATTCAAATGATGCGGTTGTTTGTGACACCGATCACGTGTTCTTTGAGTGCTCTGCTCGTTCGGTGGAATGTTCCGCTCTGTATTCCCACTTGCTTAGGCTGGGGTTTCCTGCTCCTTTTTGTGCTCTTTATATCCTGTCTTTTCCTTCTACACTTATTATCCCTTCCTTTATTTCCTTCGTATTATCGATATCTGATCGTCTCACTATATAACTTTCGTTTTCCTTTAATTGTTTCTGGGTGAAGGTCCTTGGTTGACGAGCCCAATTTAAAAAAAAAAAAAAAATCTATTATACCTTCCATTTCACAACAGCTGCATGCACCATTACTGGTAATGTTAATTTTTTCCAAGTGGACATTGTCGTGTCCTGTTCTCAGTCTAGTTATTGTTACTACAAAGTCTCTTCCAAAGTTGTTGACTACCTTAAACCAAAGTACCCTTGGGAATTACTTTTGTATTCTTGATTATCAATCGTTTATTGCTACTCTGTTGGTAATCCTCCACGTTCCGCTTCGTCATAGTGTGTTCTGTTATTACCGGTAAAAAATTCCACCAATTTAATTTCTGTACAACTGTTCTGCCACTGCAGTTCTTGCAATTCTGTACACTATTTGATTTCTTTTAATACGGCACTGCGATGGAATCCACATTAGTACTACTTCCGTTCTCGCCTGTCGTAAATTAAATACCGGTCTTCCAATGAGGCATTCGGAATTCGACATTTCCTAGCCAGTTCCGTGTGATGATACTTAATGCAATACAGCCAGAGAGTCGGTTAGAAGTAATATTTTTTGACCGATAAACTTTTTAGAATATTATATTCTAAGCTTTTTAATATAGCAAATAATTCCGCTGTAAAAGAAGATCCACCACGCGTCAATCGAAAAGTTTTAAAAAACTTCCGGCTGGGATAATAAAAAGCTGCTGTGTATCTATTTTTGTTCTAGATCAAACGATCCATCGGTATAGAAGATTTTATAATAATTGAACCGAGATTTTAATGTATCATTTATTATCAAACTGTTGTGATATGTAATTAGTTGACTAGTTTTGACGAATTCTTTAGTATTTCAATGTTTGGACAACAAAACGATTTGAAATATAATTTGATGTTATCGGATAATAAATAAAGAGCAAAGGAAATATAGAATAACAAATACAGTGAAATTTCTGAATAACGGACAGTCGCGGGACCAAAAATTTGTCCGGTATTAAAAAGTGTCCGCTAATGGGAAATAGTAATGTATGTACAGATTACTGAAATTTACATTATTGTGTATTGTAACGTATTTAACAAGAATATAAACGATAATACATAATATAAAAAAATACAGAACATATTTACTTAAGACATACATGCGTCTAAAATATATAAAAAAAAAAGTTTGCACAATATAAAAATATGTATGTACGCATAGTACTACTACAGTACTTACTTATGCTTGTATTCCAAGATTAGTTGATAAACAAGTTAAGCAATAGAGTATAAATCACTTTTTGTTTTTACGAACGCGAGATAATCTATAATTTTAATCGCTTATGTTCTAAATATATATATATATATTTTAACACATACTGTAAATCCTAGCGTGCATCGAACATATTTCAATTATGTATGAAAAAATCGGTAATTTTACTTTGTTTCTTTCATTTAAAATCCGCAATTCGACATGCACTTGCAGTTCTCGGATATCATTTTTAAATCTTCAGCATCAGCTTTATGAATGGAATACGATTTTTTTAGTTTTCCAATAACAATTAACGCGAGTCGACATTATTTTTAAAGTTTCACAGTCAACTTCAGTAGTTGTGTCTTCTTCGCCATCGTAAACATTATTGTGTCATCACAGTCTACTGTATCATCGGATGGATTTTGTTCGTGCATGAATTCAGCTGCTAATTCATTTATGTCGGTACATGAATCTTCCACATGCAATCCCTCGTCTATTAAATAATAATCTGGGACACTAATTGAACTTTTTTTTGACAAACTGTCCGTTTAACGGAAATCGAATTTCTAAAATCATACTTATTAAAGTGTGCCTGCGTCCGTAATTGGGAACTATTTTTATATTGTGTCTTATGGGGAAATGCCGGGGAATTTAAAATTGTCCGCTATTTACAAGTGTCCGTTAGTAGTAGTTTCACTGTATCTTTTTTGAAAAAAAAAAAACAAAACATATTACATTCTGAAGATCCCCTCATTAGAAAAAAAAACAACAAACTTTGAACACTATCTCTCAGCAGTATATGACAAAAAAAATCATAAGAACATACTAAATTAGTTTGCGGGAAAATTAGAAAAGGTAACGGAATCAGGCTCAAATTTTATTAGCAACGAAGCAAGACATACGCGCACATAAGCAAAAGAGTCCCATAATTCAACGAACGGGGAATGGTAAGAAGAAGGAAAAATCTAAAGCATTTGGAAACCGCAGACTTTGTAAAGAATCTAATTTAAACCCAGATATAGCTAGTCTACCCAATCGAAGAACATTTTATATAAAAAGAAAAAAATGTTACACGCCCAATTTAAAAATGAAAAAAAAAAAGAAAGAAGAAGCAAACGTAGATTTGAAATGCAAACAATTTGATGCACAATGGAAACAAGAGACGATAAAAACGGAGAGCGCATTTTCGGTACGGCTGCGAACTTTAAAAGGCCGGTAGAAGGAACACGTCGATAGCGAGTTATTCGATTTTTGCCAGTGTGATAATAATTTTTTTTTCATCCTATCCGGTAAACGGGAACCGAGACATTTACGCTTAAATTACGGTAAGTCTTCAGCCGTTCAAGTTGCGTTTTTGTCTACTTCTCTCGCACTTTTTTATTTCGTTCACTTTGTTATTTTTCGTATCAGTAATTTTTCTTTTTAGCTTTCTAAGTTAATCTAATTTTAACCTTTTTCGCAAAAAACATCGCAAATAACCGTCTAATTCGAATTAAATGCGGAGTAGTCGGTAAAACGAACGCAATTTGATGTCCTTTTTATTTAAGATGCACTACAAACGTTCGAACACTCATTTGATTAACAATGACTGAAAAAAAATTATTTTGTAACATTAATCGGTAAAAAGTGTAAACAATTAAAATCGGCAAAATGAAAATTTAAAATATAATATATATATATATATATATATATATATATATATTTCGCGTCAATACGATATCGCGATACCGATTAAATGACCGCCGCTGCCAATATTAAAACAATTATTTAAAAAATTCAGCTTGAGAAATATTAAAAAGCTATTTCAGAATTGGCAAAAAGGCAATTCAAAAGCTTAATTAGGAGAAAGTGATTTTTTGCATTCGCATTATGTTTCTCCATGATGTTCTAGCATTTTTGACCCGATGATTTCACGAAAATTTCTTTTTGTAGTGATTATTATATTTCCTTGTTATAAATATTATTAATATAACTAGTGCACGCACTTTATATACTTTTATTCATTTTACGAAATCGTAATATTCCGATATCGCATCAGCTGCGTTTTATATTAGGCCAGAGAAATGCGGAGAATTTGGCTGACCTACTTTTGCGGTTATAATAAATTTTCACTTTTCCGTGTCGATTGATGTAGGTATTTTTTTATAGCATAAATATTACAGAAGTCTAAATGTTTTTCGAAAAGACCTATCTAAAAACCGCCTTGTGCCGACCACCGATTCCGCCAGTTGCGACGGATGTGTTCTACTACGTCAAAAATCGGTAATATTCCGGTAGGGCGACATTCAGACACGTGAAAATAAAATAAAAATAGCTGAAAAAGGTCCTAGTCGGGATAAAATTAAATTTTCAAAACCAAACATGATTTATTTTCTATCTATTGATACGATTTACATACATACCGGCTCCTCTAGAATCTTCTAAAAAATGATTATGCATGTTTTTTTTTTTGTTTTTTTTTTCCTGTTAAAAAGAAATACCAAACTGAGTGATTTCAAAATGTGAACTATTTAATTGGAATATTTAACAATTTTCTATCGGTGACTTCGTCTAATGTCACAAGTTACTTCTCAACTGAATTCAAGTTCAGTCGGTACGTAGGAACAGCCTAGGCCAGTTTGTGTGGCTTAGTTCGTTTTAACCGCTCGGATATCATGAGTATGTTCCCTTAGCGTACTTATTCTAGCATTTACTTTTGTTACCTCTGCTGATATTTTCTGGCCATTGATTCAAAAGTCTTGCTGGTTACCTCTGGAATGGAAACTTTTCATTTAAATTTCCGATTGCGTAGTGTAGCTTTGAAATTAGGTTAATTTTAAACTTGAGCGATGGAATTAAAAGATATAGCGCGCGTTAGCCTAATGGTTAAGGTGTGCTTGGCTAGAAAATCAGAGGACACGGGTTCGAGTCTTGCCTGGTTTCGGATTCAAATCGCTTCCAGTTTTATACCTAATCTGAAATTAGTTATACCAGAGAATTACCCGAAGGAAAGTAAAGGCGGCCGAAAGCGAGGACCCCCTGCTCTCATTAGTGCGAGCTTAGTACACACTGTGAACCTTAACTAAGAGAAAAGAAACTTTCATAATTTTAAGTATGTTCTTGTTTAAATTTTAATTCGCTACAGAATACCTTTAAAAAAAAAAAAAAAAACAACGATTTTTATATTACACACTTACTATGGAAATTTTTTTTAATTTCTTCAATATTAGTAGAAATCTCTGTACCTTCTCTTGATTTGTTGAATTTTTTGAAAACTTCCAAAAATTTTCAAAAACTTGTCTTTTCTCTTCATTGCTGTTTTCGTCTTTCGTCGAATACTAAACAAATCCACATTTTTCATCTCCAATCATTGGCAGTACAAATAGTAAAATTCACTATTGCCAACTTAGTAATTTGCTATAAACAACAAAATTAGACAAGTATAATTACGTTGCATTAATATTTTTCCACTTCCCTATCCTTCCACTGATTATGATACAAGCATGATATTGAAAGAAAATTCTAAAAAAAAAAAAAAAAAAAAAAAAAAAATCGATACTGTAATAATTACATAATCTACATAATTAATGGTTGCACGTCGGCTGAGGAAATGTTTTTGCGTGACACCGGGAATCCTGAGGTTTAGCTAAAATACAACGGTCCACTTTGTTTGATGTGTATCTGATACATAAGGATGTAATACCATTATTTTATCATACTTGCCCAATGTTCTTTTTATAAATATTAATGCAACTACAAGCCACCAAGATAGCAGGTTATTCGTCACCGCTGATTCAACGGCGTCATGAGACAATGCTGCAATTCCACAGTATTTGAGTATTGCACGAATATATATATATATAGTTGACGCCGGTGGAATAGGTTATAAATAAAAAGAATCAGATGTTGGAGGGAAGAAAAACGTAGACATAATCGTGCGAAATGGAAGTATGCCCAGTTCTCAGTTTGTTCATAATTGAAACTTTCTCGCTTGTCTCTTCAAATGGCGATCATCAAGACTTCTTACGTTTGGTTTAATAACTTTCATAGTCCCACTTTTTTGAAAATTATATCTGAAGAAACTTACATAGGAAGCATAAAAAGCGGATACTTGTATGTTATTTATGGGGGGCATTTTTCTGAAAGCTAAATCTACTCGATCATGTACATTACAGCATGTTTTATTTTTACAGCTAGACGAGTAGTAGTATTTAGAAGAGCTGAGGAAGGACTGCTAACAACTATGTATTTATTATGCTATTATACTAATAACGGAAGTATATATATTTTATTTAAATTCAAGAAACTAACCGGCACGTTTCGACGTATGAACAGCACGTTGCGTATTACAATAACAATTTAATTAATAATTCACAGAAATGGATATAATTAACATTAACTTAAAAACTGTTTATTTATTTATTTAGTTGAGCTGATTAACTATACATTTTAATCAGCTCAAACGATGATAATTCGTTATATCTTTAACGGGCAGTAGTGGAATCGGAACCAAATTCAACTCGAATGAAACAACGCTGCCTAACGGTATTCGGCTTATACAACGCCATTTGTAAAATTTCTACGTTCGTTTGTTTGTATTTGAAATTTCACATCATGCGAAAATTTAATAAAGTCGAATGGAACCTATCGATGAAAAAATTTAAAATGAATTTTTTATTTACTTGCGCATTAATTCTAAAAACGTTTCGGATTTCGTTTTCAAACAGAAAATTTCGGACTTCTTTTCAAAATATAAATTTACCATCTACTTCCTTTAAGAAATAAGTCTTCGTCCGTTAAATTTTTCCTTTAAGCAAACCCCAAATAAAAACTTTTTCTTCATCACCGAGTTTTCCATTTGAATAGAACTCTAATTAATATCAAAACAATTACGACGAATAAATCGAGCAGCAACTTATATCTGCCAGTTACGTGCTACGTCTGCATTATTACATTATCCATCAACTACAACGTGATCATACTGACTGATTAGTTTACGATATACATAACACACATATATACATATGTATATATATATATATATATATATAGCGGCTTTCTTTGATTTTTTCCCTGGTATTTCACTAAGACAGAAAAAGTCGAAATGGAATTACTAAACAATTGCACACATTACTATAAAAACAAAACCAGATTAAGAAGACACCTTTCTTTTAATTTCAAAAAATAAAAAAATTTATTTTTTTACGAGAGAATTAATATCTAAATTTATATAAATAAAATTAACAAACATAATTATTTTAAATTGTTTTATGTAAAGTTCACTAAAATAAAATACGTGACAAGATTTTACTTGGTCGGATTTGTAAATAATTTTAAATTGTTTTACAAAAAATTATATTATGCCATGGAGAATAAGATATAGTCAGATATGAAATAGAAAAATAAGCAGTCGAAAGCCGAGATAATTCTTTTTATATGTAGCAAAATTACAAACATCTGTGTAAATTTCAAAGCCAGTTGTGAGTTGTCACATTGGACAAATGCTATTTACAGCCAGGCCGAAAAAAAAAAAAAAAAAAAAAACATTCACTATTTGCCACTGCCTTAGGTCACTGAGTAGAACAAGTAATAATACTATTTTGTTAGATGCAGTGCTCTTTATCGCCACCTGATGGCACTGTAATAGTGATTGTTACAATGTAATCACCGAAGTATCAAGTCTAGCCATGTATTTATTGTCTGGATTAAAAAAAATGCACAGAGTACAATATGCTGATCACTCTGCCAAAGTATAAAAATACTTGTTTAGTTAAACAGTCAATATGATTAACTGTTTACACAGTTGTTTTATACGTGTATGCTTCTCAGTGCACTCTTAGTGACTCACTAGCATCAGAAAAGTTCTAATGAACACAACGAGAAAGCGAGCAGATCATTAAATGGGTATTCAACTACCACTCAACCCAGATGAAGTGACCAACATTTTAGGAATTAAGCATTTTTCTTCGCATGCTCAAATAGCGTAATGTCAGATTTCTGCTGGTAAGCTAAAAAATTGTCTTTTTGGACAAGTGAATCTCTACTGCCAGAGTAGTACTGGCAAAGTTCTTTTTCAATTTGCTTTGTTCACTCCATCCATGTCTTAATGGTGGAGAAACCGAATCAGATACTCGGAATTAAAAATATATTTTTATAGTCTACGTTTTTCCCATGCTGCATCAGTGTGTGAATGTTTTAGCTCTAATGATGAATAGAGTATTACTATTTGAAACGTTAACTGATTATATTTGTGACGTGGTTTGTACCGAAAAAAAGATAGTAATATAGTAAATTTTAGAAGTCGGAAATTTTTTATTTTTATCCTTTTTTAACTCCATTCTCTATTGCTCGCAATCTGCCTACCTAGAGACAATAAGCGGCAAGAATAGCGTTTATGGATTCATTTATTTAATGGAGCACGTCCTAGTGTGGCCGCCGCTCCTTATATCATGATTAGACTATTATCCGAATGGATACGTATACACCGCACCCACATGAACGAGTGTACCCACGCATCCATTAAAAAAATCCGTTTACTCGCGTGGATCGTGAGTGCGCGCATACTTAGCGATAAATTACAAGGTTTATTAATTAATTATATTACGTATTTTTAAGCGTACGAATTTGGATTGGTTTATTATTAGGTTCTGAGCCAGATGGTTTATGTGTTATTCTAGTCGTTGCACGTGTCGTTCTTTGCGGTTTCACTTCTTTATCAGATGGTATTTGTAGATCGTTCCGTATATTATCGTTGCACACGAACCATGGTGCACCGACCATTGAACGTAAGATTTTATCTTAAACTGTCTGTATAATAGCGATGTTTGAATTGCTTTCTGAACCCCAAAGTTATATTCCGTAAGACCATATAGGTCTTATTTGTATTCGAGCAAGTTCACTTAAGCAACACGTAACAATCACTATGCTCGCGAAATCCCCTTCGCGGAATTATGTATAATCCGAACTATCAGTCATCGAACAGTGAACGATATTATTTTTAAATCGATACGAGTTCGCAAGTTTACACATCAGCAGTACGCAATTTTTTATTATAAGTTATATATACATATATATATATATATATATATATATATATATATATATATATATATATATATATATATATTAGGGTAGTTCAAATATAAACCGGAATATTTAAATAAACGCGCGAAAAATTTATTGTGGAAAAAGTGGTTGCACTGGCAGTTAGACCGGTTTGTTATGTAGAGCAATTAGAACCACGTAAGCTCACTTTTTAGTGTAGTTAGAGCCATGAGTGAAAAAGAAGTACCAGTGTCTGTTGCGCAACGCATCATTATTCGTTTTTTAGTCAAAGACGACGTAAAATCCGTGGAAATTTACCGAAAATTACGCGAACAGTTCGGGGATGAGTGTCTCTCCAAAACTCAAGTGTACGAGTGGTGTTCCGCGTTTCGAAAAGGACGTGAAGTGGTGTCAAACATACCACATGCGCGGCGCCCAAAAACCAGCATTACAGATGAACACGTCAAAGCCATCGAACAACTCATTTTGGCTGACCGACGCGTCCGTCTACGCGATATGACCGACGAATTGGGCATCAGCATAGGTAGTATTGAGACAATAATTCATGATCGGCTAGGTTATCGCAAAATTGCAGCCAGATGGGTGCCAAGACTTCTGAATTTTGAACAGAAATTCACTCGTTGGGAAGTTTGTACGCTCACGATGGAGACATTGGCCGAATTGGGCTGGGAAACACTTGAACATCCTCCTTACAGTCCTGATTTGTCGCCTTGTGATTATTATTTGTTTGGCCCGTTGAAAGAAGCACTTGGTGGACAACGTTTCGACAGCAACGATGAGGTGGAATCGTTCGTGCGCAAATGGCTATGTGACAAGCCGCGAGATTTTTACGAAAAAGGAATAAAAAAATTGCCGGAGAGGTGGAAAAAGTGCGTAGCGTGCGAGGGGGGTTATCTCGAAAAATTGTAAAAAATATGAGCACTGTAAGTATAAAATAAAAATTTTTATGACGAAATTCCGGTTTATATTTGAACCACCCTCGATATACTAGCTGTACCCTGCCACGCTTCGCTGTGGCACATTTTGGTTGCATGGATGAGAAATGAGGAACGAAACAAAACATACGTTTCATAGAAGGCTAAATTTGCAATACTTGTGGGTATACAATATTTTTTGTTTTTCCATTATCTGCGTAGATATAAAGGCTGTCTGGTTTGCCGACACGGGAACACGCAACATACAGTTGTCCATGTGAGAAGCAATCCGCATCTAAATCTAAACCACACAATTCTAAAGATTGTCCTTGAACTTTATTGACTGTGATTGCGAACGCCAATCGAATGGGGAATTGCAATCTTTTAAATTGAAATGGTGTATCGGTCGGGATCATGGGAATTCGAGGAATGAGGACATTTTCACCTTTGAAAGGCCCCGTTAAAATCGTTGCTTCCACTACGTTGTTCATCAATTTCTTAACTGCGAGTCGCGTGTCGTTGCAGAGTTTTGGCTGATTAATATTCCGCAACGTGATAATTGGCACACCTATTTTCAATTTTAATATGTGTGGTGGCATCCCTGGCAGATTAAGTGAGTTCAAAAATTCTGTTGGATAATTAACTACTTCATCTGCTTCCACAACGGTGTCTATCGACTTATATATAATTTCTTTACTCTGAATGTAGGATTGAATAACGTTATTAAGTAGATAGACATCTTTATTATTCGCGGCAAGGACAGCTCGTTCACTGAGCCGATCGTGATTCCAATAATTAATCTGAATATTCGGAAATACTTTATCGATAAGCTTTTTCTTTCGATGTTACTAAATTACAAAAATTATCAGGAAATGATATTCTTCTTGACGTCTCATCAACTGGCAGCTGTCCATTCCCAATGTCCAGTAACTGTCGTGAGAATACCTCGGCTGTTTGATCGTTCTGCAGCTGGACACGCATATTCGTAGTCAACTTCAATGTACATACGCATCGCCACAATGTTGAATATTTCAGGCAAGCATTTATTTCGTCCGTTGGTGTTGATCGAGAAATTATAGGCAATGTTTGCCTGCGAGCAATATCAGTGCATTCCCGAATGGTTGAACGTTTCCACGCAAATCTCGCAACGATCGATCAAGTGCTTCAAGCGATGTTTTATGTGCCATTGTACATTCATCCCAAACAATGAGTTTACATTTTTGTAATACTTTTCCCATACCGGATGCTTTTGAAATATCGCACGTGGGAGTCTCGATAAATTGCATGTTCAATGGCATATTCAGAGCTGAATGAGCAGTCCTTCCACCTGGTAACAATGTCGCAGCTATTCCAGACGAAGCGAGAGCTAAGGCTATGTCATTTTTTTATCGAACCGTTGCCAAAATCAATCTGATTAAGAATGTTTTCCCAGTTCCTCCTGGCGCCTCCAAGAAGAAGGTCTTCCCAACTCCGTCATTTATCATTTGCATTATGCGATCATAAATGCCCTTCTGTTCACACGTTAATTTGGGAACGTTTGATTGGACATATGACTGGAGATCACCAGTGTTGTAACTCTGTTCACGGCGCAAATCCACATGAAATGAAATAGTCGCAGCTCGGGTGGGTGCTGGCATTCCGAATTGACTAAGAACTTTATTTGGAATAGCTAAGCACTTGTCTTCTCAAAATTTATCAATGTTTCGTTTTGGATGCTTTCTGTAAATTCCATGGTCATATTGGCATTTTCTAGGCGTACTCTATGCAAAATATCCTCAGCCATATGCGATCGATATCTTTCCCATAGCTCTTTGGGAGATGAAGGGAAGCAAGCGGTCAATATAATTGCGAATAATGCGCGAATTCGGTTTGAATGTGCAATGTTGCACGCGTCATTAATACATATATCCCACTATTGGTCGTTTTCTAATAAATTCAGAGCTTGGCACACACTGGGGAAAGTGGCATGTGTGACACCGTCAATAATTTTCAGTTGTTGGAAAGATCTAGGACCAGGCACATTTACCAACAGCATGCGAAGAAAGAAACATTCGTTTTGATTAGGATGCACTGTATAAAGTCTACCAATTGTATTTTCTCTGAAAATTCCAGGTTGACCGTCGACTGGCTCCCCTCGTCTGCGCCGTTAGTTTCATTCCATGTGCAATAAGAGGGCACTTCTGAATACATCAGTGTTCCGGCGAAAGCATCTTCCTGACATAAGGTGAAGAAAGCAGTTAGAGTTGTACCAGGTGGATTAAGGGCTCTTTGTTGCACATTTGCATCTGTGTCCATTCTCTAAATCTATTGCTAAGTGTACCACAGCTGGATTGCGTTCATGCATGGGAAATGAAAAAATTCGCCGTGCAGCCTCATTGCTGCTTATGTATCTTCCAGCCTGGTATTGTGCAATTTCATCGATAACTTGTACTGCATTTCTGTCACTATTTTCTGGTTGCACACCAAAAACAGCCATGTCGCTGCCTTTATTCACATACTTGCAGATGTATTTAATTGATTTAACGGAATTACAATATTTTACGTTTATGTGCGCTTTGTATGGTTTTGACAACAGAGGTGAATATGGAACCACCTAACGGTTGTCTACATTAATAACACCATTTTACGTGTGTGTTGTTGCCGAATCCCCGCCATCTTCAGTTGATCGTCTTCTATACCGAGGATATCCATCCTCTCCTGTTACTGTATTAGCTGAAAATGCTCGAGGATATTGCTTAGAACATTTCCCGTCTACCATGCACAGTGAATTCGGATTTAATGTATCGCATGGTCCATGTATCATGTTTTTGATAACAACTGCATGCAAATCCTTATCTACGTCGGCCCGTGGAATCTCAGCGCATATCACATCGTCGATTTCGTCTAAAGTTATTTTATCGTAGAGCTAGATTAGTATATGCAAATATGGCAATCCTCTCTTTTGCCATTCTACTGAATACATCCAGCAGCGCACAGATCCAAACACTTCATTCTTCACAATGAAATCTATCAGCGACTTAAGCTTTTGTCTGAAAACAAGCGCGGTGATGTCATGCCGATCCACGGTTGATTGCCCAGGAAGTAACAGCTGCTGTATCTCGTCCCAAGCTGGATTTGCATGCGAAGGTGATAAATAAGTCTGGACGCCTATAATGACGAACATATGCCATTGCATCTTGAGCATATTCCGGCATGTGACGTGGACTGCCCATGTATGAAGACAGCAAAATAGTTAACTTTCCAACGTTGGTTGTATTACTGTCATTCACAACTGCATCTCGCAAATGAATGTACTGTTCGGAGCGGAGTTTGGTCAGATTCAAACGAAGGAATAGCAAACGTTCCGTTTCAATTTTTGCATACATATCCACAATGTACTGGTGAAACAACTGACGGCATTTCAACATATAATTATCCTCGTTCCTCCGAATCATTAAGCAGTATGCGTAAAAGTTCATTGCGCTGCACTTTTTATTGATTTTTCCACCATTCATTGGATTTATCATCTTCACATTGAAATGATATCCATCGGCACGATCCCAGAGGATAACTGGATATTGAAAAGCATCGTAACAACGGTGAGTTTCTGCAACGTTTATCAACTGATCGTTTCTTCGATGGAGAACAATATTTCTAGGTTGGAACTGATCTCCGACTATGACAATTGCTACTTCGTCTATAGTTGGAGCATTATATCTCCGGACATGTTCTTCAGCGGGCGTTTTGTCTGCGTGAATGACAATCTTGTGGGTATCCGATGGCATCATATCAATTGCTGTTTTGAACAAACGCACCAAATTGTTCCTTTCGTGAAGGAGCTCCTGTAGTTGCGAAATGATGGATCTTCTTAGCGAGATTTGTATTCCACAAACGCGCATCGACTTTTTTTTTTTTTTTTTTTTTTTTTTTAATTGGGCTCGTCAGCCGAGGACCTTCACCCAGAAACAATTAAGGGAAAACGAAAGTTATACAGTGAGGCGATCAGCTATCGCTAATAAGAAGGAAACAATGGAGGGGATAATAAGTGTAGAAGGAAAAGACAGGATATAACGAGCACAAAAAGGAGCAGGAAGCCCCAGCCCAAGCAAGTGGGAATATAGAGCCGAGCGCTCCACCGAAAGAGCAGAGCACTCAAAGAACACGTGATCGGTGTCACAAACAACCGCATCGTTTGAATGGAGAGGACAACATGGGGAAGAGGTCAACGAGAGGCGAAAGCGTGAGGAAGGTAGCAAGGAATGGTTTCATCTCTATCATAATCGATAAAGTACACTTGAAGGAATTTATAGTCACTATTTGTGAACGGGAGCAGGGAGCCAGCTTTGTGATATATTTATCCTTTGATTTTAAAAGTTGGCATGAATTGAGCAGTCACAATTTCTGCACCAAATGACGTCATGTGGAAGCAAAAGTTACATTTTTATTAATAAAAATGTAATTGGGAACATGTGAAAAATGTTAAGTTGGTTTGTGTACGCTTCATAAACTCAAAAAGTTCTGCACTGATTGAGCTCAAATTTTGACACGATATACAACCCGCAAAAGCCGTGTTCTCGAACCTTCTATGTGGCGAGTACGACGACCCAAATTCGTTTTTCTGCGAGGCATTATTTCGATTTTCACTGGAATAGAAGGAAGGAATAAAATTATAACCTCTTATGGCTCTCACAGCTCTAGGTTGAAAATCATGAGAGATAGGGCAATAAATAAAATATTAGTTAAATAATACCAAAAATTAATATTTTTTCTGTCCATCTCTCATACAAAACATAACCTTTACTTACGATTTGTGGAATGGCGCAGCTCAATCACCACACGATTTAAATAGAAATATTACGGCTGCATACGGGGACACCACCGTATTTTTCAATTCTAAATGTGTATTTTAGTTTCCTTAATGTACTAAAAATCGTTCCATGTAAATATCGTTAACGCATTTATTTCGCCGCGAGACTTCAATTTTCTATTTAACATAGTGTGTAAATAAACGAATTATTCTTTATTCACTATTAAATTTAAAAAATTCAAACATCATAAGCCAGAAATTTTTAATAAATTTTAATTTTTTTTGAAAATTTAGCTCAATCACCACACGATTACACAAAAGTGCCTTAATCGATTAAGGTGAATATTTAATTCAAATTGTATAATAATCTGAATGGGATGAAAGTGGATACGTTTTTTTTTTGTTAATAAACAATGTAATTTTGGAACAGGCGATGTTTCACATGTGACTACAGTTGTCATTAGCTGGTATGGCGAGTGTTCCCCTCGCTTCCGGCAGAAGGCGCGGTTGCTGGTACATGAGAAATAGATAAAAACAATATTTGGAGTCGGTTGTATATCGTGTCAAAATTTGAACTCAATCGGTGCAGAACTTTTTGAGTTTATGAAGCGTACACAAACCAACTTAACATTTTTATATATATAGATATATAACCTACACGTGCTGGAAAAAAATTCACCGAAGAATTATACTTTTTTCTCAGCCTGGCCTTTTTTAACTTTGGAATTCATTTATATGCATACATACTTACGTATACAAACATATAATTCGCTCCTTCAAATTTTGCCAGGAAGCAAGCCCCTCCCCTAGAGCTCTCATACTATTTTATCTATAATACTTACAGATAAGTTATTTCCATTGACTACGTCAACTTACCGCTTTTTCTAGTTAGTAATAGTTAATTACTTTTTGAAAGAAATCACTAAACTATTTACAAATACGTAATTTTAACGATGGTCGTCTGATAACAACATTACAAAGGATCACTACAAAAGAATGTTACAGAAGAACATGACAAACAGAACGTTTTCAAAGAACATCAGCGATTTTGTAACTGTTTTTTTTCGGATTACTCTCGACAGAAGAATGTAGTCATCATCAGCAGGAAGAGGATGAAATCTAATCAACGATGTTATTACCGATACATCTTTTTATTACTTGAACTGAGGTAATAGGATTTCCGGTGTAAATTAATTTAATAATTTATAAAGCGGTTTAAAACTCATCGGAAATGGCGAAGTATACGGAAGTTTTGCGAAAAGGTATTTTAAACAAAGCGGAATCAGGATGACGGTGAAAAATTATAAAAAATGTAACAAAAAACCGAAACGATGAAATGAAAAGATGAATAAAAGATAAACACGTAAAACAAAGCAAACAATGCAGAATTCGAATTAGTCGCGAAAAACGAAATAAACCTCACAGCTCCAAAAATAAGACATAATAATAATAATAATAATAATAATAATAATAATAACAATAATAATAATTTTAAAACAAACATCTAGAAAATACATGAATAAAATTTTAAACATATCTTCAATTTTTTGCCGGATTTAACTGTATTGGTAAAAATTTTTAAACTTCAATGAATGATGTAACAATGTTTTCGATAGCTAACACCCCCCTCCCCTAAAAAAAGGAAAAGAATAGGTCTGTTCTGTTTTATATTGTAATGTGACCATTATATGGCTCGATAAAAATAAATAAATAAAAAGAAAAAGAAAGAAATAAATAAATAGATAAATGAATGAACAAAAAATCATATAAAATAAATTAAATAAACGTGGTACGAGTGAGAATGTAAGTGTGATTGAAATCCTGTTTATCGGTTGGGGGGCGAATACATCACGTGGTCACTGGAGAAATGCCCACACGTAAAGGAAATGAACGGTGATTGGCCGAGACGAGGACAAAGGAAGAAAGGCTCGTAAAGACACGAGCGAAAAAATGGAAAAAAAGTGAAGCCAGTCGATCTGAATGATTCATGAAGAAAACAGTCAATTTTTAAGTAAACAACTCGTAAAAAAGGAATCGCGTCCGGAATAGTGAATTCGTCCGTCAGGTCGGTTTTGATAGTATAAATCCCGTCGCGAAAGTAAAATTCTGTAAATATAATTAAATTTATTTAAAATTCATCCGAAATTCGCGCCTCGATCAATCCATAAAGGACTCATCGATAGCCCACTCATCCGGGATCTTTCATCACGGTGTTCCTGCGTCGCCGCCGACAAACACTGATACGTATCAACTCATATTTATGTTTATAACCGTTATTTTTTCGTTGTATATACATATATCATAATTAATCATTGTTTTTTATAGCGGTCGACTAATTAAGAAAGATCGGTGTGAGTAGTTTTCATCAATAGAATATTTAAACTCTCCTCAAGAAATTCATTTAAATAATAATAATAAATAAAAATTAATTTTTAATTCCGTGGAAGAAAATCCGCGGTGGCATCCCTGGGTAAACTTAAAATTGTTAAATTAGCAACAGTACAAGTACCGTTTCATTTGGCATCCCTGGTGGGGAATTAAAAATATAACGCCTAAAACGGAAGTATACCGCTACAATATCTAAAAGCATTTTTGTAGGCTTTTCGACATTTACCCAACATAGCTATTTTTTGTTTTTGTTTTATTTTTAATTTTTCATTTTTCATTATCGCTGCTTAACGGATAGTTGATTCTCGAAGTTGAATAAATTAAGTATCGCACACTGAAGTAAGGTAATCATGGAATGGGTGCAACCCCCAGCTAATTTAACCGTACGTTTTGAATTTTTTAAGTTTTTAATAATGAAATCAAATTTCACGAAAAAATAAAGATTGTACAAACAAAACTAATAAACTGCCTTGTTCTCTTATGTTTTGTTCGTGTAACATTAAATTCTCGTTGCAAAACTCAACAAATAAAATCTTACAAACCATTGCAAAAATTTTTTTTTTTCTATTATTTCATCACAACTGACCAACTTTAGCGATTAATTTAATGTGATAAAGAATGTTTTGTGGAGGGGTAGTACTCAGTAGTACTCTCTCTGAACTTTATAATGGCTGGGAAAGGTCTTAAGGCTTATTTCGCCGTAGTCTACGTATTTCACCGGAGTTACCCAGCAAATTGGTAGCAAGTGGATTCATATGAATGCTAAATTGGGCGACATGTTTATTTGCTTGTTTTTTGATTTCATCCTCCACAAACATGACGTTTAAGTCTCATTACGGAGGGTATAATTTGAGACATACCAGAGGGCTGCAGTAATGGTTCTCAGTACTCTATTTTGATATCGCTGTATTTCCTGTAAGTTCGATGTTTTTGCGCAGCCCCACAGCTGTGTACCGTACAGCCAGATCGGTTTTAGAGCTATTTTATATAATAGAGTTTTATTGTCTAACGACAAGCCCCCGATCTCTTATCTGACAGCCACGACATGGTTTTCAAAACCTCAAATGCTCGATTTTTTTCTAAATGTGAGTACCCCAGGTCAGCCTACCGTCCAAGTGCATGCCTAAATATTTTACATTATTAGCTATTACGACGTTATTTATTTTGATTGACAGCCGTTTGATTTTTCGATTTGCGAATGAAATATGCGTCGACTTACTTTCATTGATTAGCCAACTTTCCACATGCCGAAGTGACTCCTGCAGTTTTTCTGTGGCTGTGTTTTCACACTTATCAACGGCCAAGATGGCTGCGTCATCCGCGTACAAAGCTACTTCTGTATTATCCAGCATCGGGAAGTCAGTCGTGTAGATTAAGTACAATATTGGACCCAGAACGCTCCCCTGCGGAACCCTGGCCCTTACCGGAAAAACATCTGAGTATTCATCGGCTATTTTCATTCGAAAATATCTTTCTTGTATATACGATTTAAATGGTAGATAGAAGGAGTGAGGAAGGAGAAGTTTAATTTTATACAATAATCCTCGATGCCATACCCTATCGAAAGCCTGCTGGACATCCAGAAACGCGGCCGTACAAATATTCTTGTTTTCCAAGCTATTTTCAATATTCTTCGTTAGTCTGTGAACCTGTTCTATAGTACTGTAGTGCTTACAAAAACCAAATTGAAAATCGGCAATAATTGTATTGCTGGATAATATTGGCAATAACCGTTTTAAAATTAACTTTTCCAGTAACTTTGAGAGGACAGGAAGCAACGAGATAGGTCTATGTGATGAGATCACCTCAGACGGTTTTTTCGGTATAACAATTATCTGCGAAAACTTCCGAGCCCGTGGAAAATATTGATTGCGAAGGACGGCGTTATATATTTTTGTTATAACTACAATACTTTTACGTGGTAACTTATTTAAAAGCTCCGCTGTGATTAAGACAAATCCGAGGCACTTTTTCCATTTCACATTTTTTAAGAGTTGCTGCATCTCACTAGGGGGGCAACCGGTGTTATAGGTAGACTCATTTGCAGCGATTTTTCCAGGTATTCGAGGATATATGTGGAGTCAACAGCGTGAGGATTCGGTGTAAATACATCGCAAAGATAATTGGCAAGAAGCGCCGCTTTATCGAAGTTAGTGCGAGCCCAGCTACCCAGTCAGGTTTTTGTATTGGCGGAATACGCATAGTTGGCCGTTGAAAACGTCTGCTTTGCACAGCGAATAATCATCGTTTCTGGTCGGTGACAAACTCGACAGAAATGTTGCCAGCGTTTCGTTTGTATTTTCACGCAGTACTTTACGCAGCTGCTTGGTTTTTCTATTTAGTTGCCTTTTAATAGCCGGATTTGTATTGCAGGTTTTTCGTAATTTCCTCTTTTCACGCACTAGTGTTAGTACATGTTTCGGGATATTATTAGACACCTTGGAAGGTTCTACAGTGGGAGTAGCTAGCCACGCAGCATTTTGTATGGTTTCTGTTAAGTTTTGACCGGCTTTATCAATGTCGTAATTAATTTTCAGAGGCATATTTAAACTAACGTTAGTCTCTAGATATTGTTTAAATAAAGGCCAGTTGGTTATTTTATTGATAAGGTATGGCTCAGGTGTTTTTGTTATTGGCGAAATGCTCGCCGTTAATATAACCGAGGAGTGGTCTGACTGTAGATCGAAACAAGAGTCCGCTCTCATATATAAAGATGGGATTCCTTTTGTAACAAAAAAATCGAGTAGATCAGGTTTTTTTCTGTGATCCTGAGACCAGTAGGTAGGCTCGCCCCCCCGAAAAGTAACCTAGATTTTGGATAGAAATTACTTTTTCCAGAATTTTGCCCCTGGGATTATCTAAACGAGAGCTCCATTTGCGACTTTTTGAATTCCAGTCTCCACCGGATATGAATTTTTCTCCCAATGACTTAAAATATTTAACGAATAGGTTTTCATCTGTCTACATCTCACCTCCTTCTCGAATGTTTCTCTTTTGCGGCACCAAGATCCACCTATTTCACTCCCACCTCTATCTCTAAGATCTTATCGAACGTTCCGTCTGCGGTCGCAGCTATGTTGGCTTTCGTGCGTAGCAGCGGCCTATACCATAGAGTTTAACCTTCCTAAGTAGGCTCCATGTGCTGTAATAGCCTCAGTAGTTAAACACAGCGCATGGAAATCCTCACTAT
The DNA here is from genome assembly GCA_039619475.1 of Icerya purchasi. Lineage (NCBI taxonomy): Eukaryota > Metazoa > Arthropoda > Insecta > Hemiptera > Monophlebidae > Icerya > Icerya purchasi. The sequence continues at coordinate 117,295,691 of CM077116.1, read as the reverse complement.
TATTTTTATTTAAAAAAAAAAAAAAAAAAATCTAATCGCTCATTTGGAGAGCAATATACGGCATTAGAAAAATACCGGTGCTTATTATCTTATAGTAACAAAAAATCCAAAATTAAGGATTTCTTCAAAACTTAAAAAAACGGAACCTTGGCCATTTGCATACATACAGTAAATTTTTCTTTCCATCGATTATATCGATTCAGGTTTTATCGTTTCATCGTCATTCTTTCATGTAAAAACAAAAAAAAACTAGTGTTTGCGCTTTTAGATTTCATAAAAAATATACATCGCAGAAATATTTTATGTTATCAGTGAAAGGTTGTATTTCATAGAAGTTTTATGGCGGTGTTTAGGAACAATAAATCCGGAATGTTAGAAAATTATAACCGATATTCATTGTATTTTACGTTGCAGTTTTATCATTAGTATAAATTCGGTTGTAAAATTAATTCCTCATAAAAGAAATGTGGTTTCAATCACATGTTCTCTACTCGTCAGAAATTTAAGAATAAATACTATACAAAGAAATAAATAACACATAAATCACTATTGTAAATATTTATACAGATCATCATGCGTGACCGGTGTCTATTACCAGTATCCAATACTAGATATTAAGAGGCTAACTCAATGAAAACATAAATGGCAGTCCAACAAAGCCTATTATTGTTACAACGCAAAAAAAAAAAAAGAAAAAAAAATTATAAAAAGGATTGTTAGGAAGAAAAAAGATATATTCATGTAAACATACAGTTCATATCAAGCGTTGGAATATTTAAGGATTATCTAAAAAAGATTTAAAATTTCAGATTCAGACAGGTGTATTAGAGGAAATTTAATTCGCTCGGTTACCTTCCTCTTCCGGTAGGTTTCTTCCTGTTTTCTCTTCTTCCAATATTACCCTTCTGTCTTCTGCTGCTCATTCCAGTCTATGGTTTAATTCTTACGTCTCCTCTTTCTCCAACCCGGATTCCTTTTTCCTATCTATTCAGCCTTCCCTTCCTCGTTTCCCCTGGTTTCTTGACTTTCCTTCTATGCGTCGCTCCAACATCTCTGCGATTTACCGCCTGCGCTTTGGGCACAGTTTGCTTCTTTCCTCGCTTTTCCGTTACTCTCTTGTGCCGTCTTCTTTTTGTCCATTGCACCCCTCCAATATTCAATTTGTGTGTGATGCCGATCACATAATGTTCGAGTGTTCATCTCTTGTAACCGATCAACCTGTTTTCTTCCCTTTTACAAATTGCTATTCCCACTCCATACAGTGCTTCGTTCATTCTCTCCCTTCCATCTCCTTCTGTTATTCAGGCTCTTGATTCCGTTTTGTCGGCTATCTCTGATCGTGTAAAGATCTGAGTTTCTTGCGTCTTTTTTCCTTTGTTTTTGGGCCAATGTCCTTGTAGACGAACCCAAAAAAAAAAAATTTAAAAAAGATAATAATATAGGACATTTTTAAAAAAAATAACAATAGCAATAACATAATATTTAATAATAGTATAGATTCGCTCTGTGGTACACAGTCTGTTGTCACTGGAGTTAACTTCTCTAGTAAGCAGTCACTCAACTGTCACATGGTGCTAGTGCCACCGACGGAGAAACGAAACAGCTGTGAGTTCTGTACGTTCACGTCGTGCAGAGTGGTAATTTCCTATTTCGGCGGGCTTAGCGCTGATTAGGAAAGCTAAAGCAGAACTCACAACACACTGTCGACAGCGGAATGGAGGAGGTTCACTTGCCGAAAGAGTGTGCCTACCAAAAAGTAAGTATCCTACCACATTACACACTATAGCAGACTGTCAGCAACTTGCTCGTGGCAAAGTGTCCCAGTCAGATGTTAATCCCGAGCAAGTAGCTGAGCACGCGGCACCTTAAAACCGGATACTTTCGGCTAAGGGAGCTAACAGTGACAGAAAATTCTGCAGAAAGCAAGAAGAAAGCACTGCAGTAAATTTCCCACGAAAACCGATGGTGTTAGATAAATATAAAAGGGAAGTAACGGGCTTAGAGCGTAGCAAGAAATTATTAAACAAACTGATCGCCAACGTTTGTTAGGCGAACGGAAGAAGAAGATAGATAAACTCACAAACAAACTTTTTAAAGAAAATTTAATAAATTTAGAGTTATCGAAATTGGGTATCATCAAAATAGTATATTATGCATCTATATTAAAAGATATTAATATTAAGTACATATTTTAAATATGTAAGTATAATAATAATGTATTAAGATATTGTAAAATGAGGCTAATGTCGATGTCACCAAAACACTTAAGTGGATGGAACATATTAATTAACGATTTGTGGAAATATCATAAATAACGAATAAATACAATACATCATAGGAAGAGAAAAAAAGAGATTGGTAGAAATACAAATAAATAACAGCCAGGCTACATTAAACGATATACATAGTACAAAGAAATCAAAAAAATAAAAAGAAAATAAATTAAATTAAACGGAACGATTCAAGACGAGATATATATTATATACTTTACATATTCAATTATGTATATAAAGAAAATACAAAATTTAGCGAGTGTCTACGCTTCATGCAGATACATTAATACATGAATATACTTTATGGGCAGCTCCGACTTTCCTTTATTGTCTTTCACTCGAGGTTATTGGTTTGAACCGTCATTAGGCTAGCTGTATATCTTATGGACAACGACGAATGTGAAAACCGACGTGTCTATGATTTTTATTATACAGAAAGTGACTCTTTAGAGACCGATATAGTATTTACATTGACATTGCTGGCAATATTTACAATTTTTTTTTTTTTTTTTTTTTTTTCGATTTCAGCCTCTATGGACTACGCTAAACAACTAAGTTTTCATTTTACATCGTTTCCTTCTTCCTTCCTTAACATCTTTCCAGTATTTCTTGAGACTCACCATCAAGGCATTTTTATGGCTTATCGAAAGCGACCTCTTCTTCCGGTTAACTTGTTCTATTTTAAAGATTGACGTCGCAACTGTTTTATGAAACCATTCCCCTTATTAAACACATCTGTGTTTCAGTGACATCCATTAATTCCATATATTAACATCGTTTACATTATTTGTATCATTGATAACGGTGAAATTATTTACACCATTTACAATATTGACATCGAAGGTATGTTATCGAAAGGAGAGGACGATGCGTACTAGAGTAGGAGATACAGTGGCGTGTTTCAAGTGCGTCGACGTGTCCCGAATTCTGCGCGTATAAGTTCCATGAATGTGGGACTATGCGACCCTCGTAAATTCAAGTTAAGATCACCGTCGAAAACTTTGACCATTTCAGCGATTTGTACGGGATGATGTGCGTCAAACTGATCGACTTCTGCGATGCGAAAGAAGAAGCGTATAGCCTGAGGAAATTTGCGGTCGACGAATTCATGATCCAAGAAGCGGGTCTCGATCATTTCTTTCTCCCCTGGAACTAAGGGCTGACCATTAACTTGGTTAGTACAGATGAAAAGGCGACATCATTTTGTCGCATCACTTGCACGAGCAGGTAGTAGTAATGGAGCGGCTACCAGATAATTTCGCAGCAGGACTTTTTACTCGATCGCTTGTAAATCTTTTTTTTTTTTTTTCCCCCCAATTCGGATGTACCGATAGGGCAAATATATTTGCAAATATTATACAGTAGATACGGAACTGTACTTGTGATGCATAAGCTTAGTCACAAATACATTCTTACAAATGTTTATAAAACGCATATAATTAATACATGTTATGAAATATATCAAATTTTTTATGATATGTGGATTACAATTGCAGGATACAGATAGTAATATACATATTATTTATTCAATATAACTAATAAGGGAATATATTATACACACAACCACACGCACACATATATTGATTTCATAATCATCTTAGGAAAAGAGAGAGAAGAACATGTTCTTATGTGATAACATTTAGAATAGTTGACCACGCGGTTGTTTTATTTTTAGTTCCATTACGTCATGAAAATATGCAAGAAGTTGTTTAGCATTTTTATTAGTTATGTTAAGTGAGCAATTTTGGTTGATTTTATATTTTTCCCTTAGTTTAGAAAAGCGGGTGCAAATGAATATTGTATGTTGTAAGTCGTCTGTGACATCCATATCACAGTACTGACAGTTCTTAGATTCACTTAGTTTGAAACGATATAAATATTCATTGAATTTACCATGCCCTGTGAGAATTTGAGCATTGAAGAAGTCTATACTTAAGTTTTTTATTTTTAGTCTGTTCAATGTTTTAGGGAAGAATATGTAAGTTTTACGACCAGTATTATCTACATCCCAGCGGTCTTACCAAATGCTATATACCTTATCATTGATGTAATTTTTTATTCTCCTAATATCCGGGGTTTTACCTAAGACGTTGATTATATCAGGGTCATTCAAAAATTTAATGTTTGTGACGAGGTTCAGATCTCCAGTTATTCTGTACTCTGAAATAACAGCATGTTTAATCAGAAACAGATCTAATGGGAGGATGTTAGCTAAAATGCAGGCCGCTGAGGAAGGTGCTGTTTTATAATATAACGATGATATGTTTAATAAAAATTTTCTCTGAAATTTGTTTACCTTTTGGAGTATTTTTTTATTAAGATAAATGCAAGAGCCATATCCATATATATATATAGAGATTGTATAAGCCCTTTGTATAATATGATTCGCTCTTTAAAACCAATTCCGTAAGTGTTGTGTAAGATCCTTTGAAGATTGACATAAAGCTTGCTGCACTTGTTAGAGATGGTAATTAGGTAGTCATGAAAAGTTAGCTTGTGGTCTATTATAATACCGAGGTATTTTAAATTGTCAACCATCTGAATCGGTTGATCAGAAATGAGGTTTAATTTTTCAATTTTGTCTCTGGTCTCTTTTTTACCGAAAAACATTGTACTACATTTCTCTACAGAGAAGTTTAAACCGAGTTTCGCAATAGTGTTTTCAAGGCGAACGCAGATTGCTTCAATTTTGCTAAGATTGGTCCATGGTGATAATTTAAGTAAAATGCACAGATCATCTGCATAGGAGATCAGGAGAGCATCGACGTTTATTATCCGACAAAACTGTTCTATGCTTTTATGGACCTTAGAATAGAGTATATTCCAGAGGGTAGGTCCAAGGACCAAGCCCTGAGGAACGCCACAGGTCATTTTCCTGATATGAATGGCGTCGTTGATTTGTAAAGTAGAATATCTATCCTTAAAATAATTAATAATAATATTAACAAGAGAGGGGTTAATATTATTTTCTTGTAAAATTTGAATAATAGACGACCCCATTTGCAGTTGTCAAAGGCACCTCGAATATCAAAGGAGATAACGAGTGCCGAGTAACCGTTTGCAATGGTATCTTTAATGGAATACATTAATTTGTAAACAGCACCTTCTGCAGAGTGCTCTGCCCTAAATCCATACTGGTTTGGGTGTAATAACTGTTTATCAGTAATTTCTTTTATCAAGAGTTTGTTAATAACTTTTTCATAGACTTTGCCCACAGCGTTCAGTAGTGAGATTGGTCTATAGGACGTAACTTGTGAAGTGTCTCTACCGGGTTTTTGCAGTAGGATGACATCTGCGGATTTCCATGCGGATGGAAAAAGCTCCATAGAGAGACATTTACTTATTATTGAGTGAAAGATATCTACAAATGTAATATTAAGGAGTTTGATAATTTTGTTTGTTATCTTGTCTTTACCAGCAGCCTTCCTATTATTTAATTTTTTGATGAAATTTCTGATTGTCTCCCGATTCGTGTATAATTTTAACCCAGCTTTTGATTCACCGAAGTGTGAAATGGGATCTAACTTGTTTGGAACGAAGTGATCTAATAAAATGTTGCATTTGTCATTGTCATCACTATAGATTTTGTTATTATGTATTAGATCTGGAATTGTGAATTTTTTGTTTTTTCCTACTATGAACTTATAAGGTTTGCCCCACGCACTGGAATTTCTGATGAGTTGTCTCCAGTGTTTTAGTTTTGTTTGAAGAATTAATCTTTTATATTCTTTATTTTTATATCTTAGTATGATGCCGTAGATGAGACGTTTAACCGTGTCTTTGGCTTTAATTTTACTTTTACGTAGGTTGTTAATTTGACCCTTCAATTCCTGTAAGTTTGAGGACCACCAGTCGTTTCTTGGGACTTTAACTGTATGAGTGCAATGTTTTATACTTTCTGAAATATACTGGTTCGGGAAAGATATTGAGTTATTGAGATTTTCTGGTTGCTCACAATTATTGACACTGTGAAGGACACTATGTAGAACGTTCGTATCTAAAGTTTTAATTAGCCTGGACAAGTCAGTTTTGTTAAAAAATTCTCTATCAATATTATTTAATTTATCAGCCATATTAATTATCAGATATTTGTGGGAAGTAAGTTCAGCATGCTTGATTAGTAATTTGAACTGTTGATGAATTTTTAATGGTACAATTAAATAATCAATGACACTACTACCATTATAATTCTCGAATGTGGGAACGCTGTTATTTTTAATGGTTAAGTTGTTGCAATAGATTAAATCGTAAAGTAGAACTTAGTTGCAGTTTTGAGTTATTTTATTTTCCAGGGTAGGTAATCTAATGTTGAGATCACCAATAATTATTGGGCTTAGTTGGGGTTGGTTTTTAATTATTATATCGATTTTTTTTAGAGGAGTTGCTCTCTCCTTGTTGGGAGAGAGGTAGCATCCTATTAGTACATAGCTTTTTATATGGACAGCAATAATATTATCAAAGATTTCTATTACTCGGTGTTTAATTGTATTTTTAATTACTATAGCTAAAATCTATTGCTTATATATGAAATATAGTTATTGCTGTTTATAATTACATTATTATTATTTATGTACGGTTCGGCTATAATTGCTATGTCCGCTTGAGATTTAAAGAATTCCCTAATGAATAAGAGTTGAGCAGCTTTGCAGTTATCCACATTGAGGTAGAGAATCTGAGAAGCCATAGTCAATTCGAGAAGCTATGTATGCGAGGCTCTTATTATAAACGGGGCATAGACGATCATGCACCGCGTGATCAACCATCTTTGTACAGTTATTAATTGTCTCCTCGTTATCAAGATAATCTGTGTCTAGCAAACGGGCCATAGTTGACGGAGGTCGCCGGTAAACACCATGACCATACCCACGAAAGGCCGCCCATAATCGTGCATAATTTGTTAAAGTCGAAAATTTATCTGTCCGAGGAAGAACGGATCCGATCATACTGCACTTATCATCGAAACCGATGTGAAGATTTGCGAACGCTGTACGAAACGCGTTCGGTGCTTCCACTTGGAGGCCCGTCATTTTTTGCGAGTTCCTGATACGAAAGACAACGTGTACAGTGGATTCGATATATGTATAAACAATACTTTTTTTGCGCTTTCATGGTAACATTTTATGGTAAAATTTTGCGGGACATTTCATAGGATGGACAAATTTTTAGAATGACCGCCAGCCATAAGGCATATCCATGTCAAAAACTGTTTAAATTATAATTTATAATGCAATATATTACCGTCCGCGGTGGCTGTAACGAGTAACAAACTTTATTTGGAGAATACATCTCAGTATTTTGATTTATAAGATATGCCCCCCACGTTGACAATTAATTAAAGTTGGAAATATAGATGACTGAAAGGAATTCGTTAAGAAAATATGCCGATAATAAGCAATTCAAGTGAATATTATTAATACGAAACAAATGAAGAATATGTGGCCAGAAGATTTAACGATCGGGCTAAAACAAAAAAAAGAACATATGAAAAGAAAATTTAATGGCCATCTTTGAGCGATATCATCACGACTGAGTAACATATTTATTGATTTATTTACTTTAACTTTAATTCGTCGAATTGTTTGAATTTTAAAGCTTTTATAAAATTCCATCCTTTTCATCTGTTTGATTTACGTATACATCCTTTTTCGCTAATCACTTAAAATATCCTACTGATTATTGTATAAACACGTGAATAAAAATAATTCAAATTAATATACAAAAAATGTTAAAGGCGTCGCTATTACGTTTCGCAATTGCTGTAATCTCGACAACCACTGATTTCTCCAATCCACCACTCTTTGTAATCCGTTACAAATTTCGTTTGAGTTGCTTTTTGCTTTTTTTTTTTTTATTGGGTCCTCACTTCGGATGTTACCGATGAGGCAAATGTATTATGCATTAGTGTAGTACAAATTTTATGATGGTGAGGTTGAAGCGACCCATCCAGTAAAGTTTTTGGTGTCAGATCATCCTTAACATTGATTGCGGTAAATTAATACTAGTGTTATATGTTGTTTATGGAAATTAATTGCTGTAACGGTAAAATCGTTAAACATTCGAAAATTCTTAGTTACTAAATCTTCCGCTGAGCACTAAAAACGGAAATCTGTGCTATTACATCCACAGCTAAGATATGAGCAATTTTATCGGGAAAGTTACATTTAATACAATTAGGCGAATTAGCAATTTTAAATCGGTGTAGATAGTCTTTAAAATTTCCGTGACCAGTGCGGAATTGTACGTTAAAAGAATTTAGTATGTAATTTATATTGTTCATTCTATTATGTTAGGGTAGAAAGTGTAAGTTATAACACTGTTACAATTATCCCACATGGTCTGATATTGTGTTAGGTAATAGTCATATAATAATCTTTTAAACTGCTTTACGTTAAATTCTCACAAGTAAATTTACCATTTTCGTAATAGGAATTACTGAAGTTAAGCGAGCAGGTAGTAATATTACTTTTAATGCAAAATAAATTTATATGTTTACTAAGTTCAAACTGCAGTGGCAGAATTCCAGCTGTAACCACTGACGCTAAATAACTTACCGTTTTATATGATTTAATTAATTTAACGGCTTGTATTCTTTGATAACTTGCTAGCATTTTTTAAAATCTTTTAAGTTTAATAATATCTGCGTAAATTATGCTACTCTATATAGTAGGTTTGGTAAAATTACTACCTTATATAAAATAATCCCTTTTGTATAATTTACTTTGCTATTATTATTATAAAGTTAATTAAAGATAAACAAAAATTTAGTTAACTTATTTTTAATGCTATTAAAGTGATTGTAAAGTTTCAAGTTATTATCAATTACTCATGCCGTGTTAAATTTAATTGTCTATTACGAATTCTAGAATTAAATAACATATAGTTTGTTTTTGATACGTTAATTTTTAGTTCATATTCATTTTTTTTTTTTTTTTTTATACACTGTACCGGTATACTATACCATAGCGATGAAGGTATACAAAATATAACTTGTTATTCGCCCCTTCTCCCCACTGGGAGTAATGGAGCTTTTATTACTTAAACCGTTACTTTATTTCGGATATAAAAGGTTTAAACTAGTTGTATAATATTAATACTAAAACGGTGCTTCCGTCTGTCTGCGTTTGTAGGACATCTCGACACCATCTTCCTTCTAATCGTCTCGCAGGGTTTCCGGATAGAGTCCGAGTGTACATTTTCCTTATGTTGACGTTACCATGGGATTGTAGTTGATTAAAAAATTTCTGATATTGTGCCATATAAAATTTATCGATAGATGGGATCGTGACGTAACGCCTCATTGAATACGTATTTTGGTGTCGATGTTATCATACGTAATATCTTGGACTGTTGGCGCTGAATTATCCGAGTATTTGACCTGCTGACGCTACCGTATATATTTCGATTCCGTATTTCCAGATTGGGACGATGGCCGTCAAACAAAGAAGCTTTTTTAGATTTAGGGTTAATGATGACTTCCGGCCCAATAACGGGTAGAGTGACCTGGCGCGCACTCGCATCTTCGTTCGAACTTGAGCAATACGGTGAAATCTCCAGAATAATACCCAGATATTCGATTGATTCAGATTGCTGAATTTCTGTGTTGTTGATTTTTATATTACGGCACGCTATTAATCTATTAGAGAAGATGACGTAATTTCTGTTCATTTGATGCGGATTCTCCAATTGGTTGACCAATCTTGGATCCAGTCTACATGTTGTTGGACCGCATTGTTCGCAAATTCTGCACTGACGTTTGCTGATGATATAGCAATATATCATCAGCATATATAGTCAAAATAGTTTGATTTAAAATTGGGATATCTACCGTAAAAATCGAGAAAAGTGTGTAGGCCCGAAGATCCTGCGGAGCCGATGCTTTTCTTTTTTTAACTTCCGGGACGGTGTCATTCACTTTAACTACAAATGTACGATCACGTAGATATGATGATAAATATAAGAATAGATCAGGCGGAAGTACTTGTTTAACTTTGTACAGCAGTCCAGTGGGTCAAACTCGATCGAGAGCTTGAGAGATGTCTAGCAAGACAGTTGAGCACACTTCTTTCTTCTCCAGTGCCGCTGATATTGCATCCACGATTCTATGACATTGATATATTGTCAAGTGGTATGGACGAAATTCAAACTGGTGATTTAGTATGATATACCGTTGAGTAAGAATAGAAATTCTTCAATATTACTATATATATATATATTATATATTTTATTACTTAGAGTGTGTTCATACTTATCTCCTATAAAAACTGCGCAATATCATCCACGAACGTTATTAATTTACAGTGTCGAGGTAAGATGATAAAGTCTAGAAAAAACTATATTCCACAAATACGGTCCCAGTACAGATCCTGATCGATGTTTTCGTCTTTTCTTTTATCATCATTGTCATTTTCCATGCATCGCAATTATCCTTTGTTGCATTTAGGCAAAATATTTGTGCTTGTGTGTTCTTTCTCGTGGCACACAAAACATGAAATTGGGTCCGATGACAAAAATATACGGTATGAGGTCTCTTCGTATGTCGGGATTAGTGTTTCAGGAATTTTTTTAATACCTTCGATGGAGATAAAAAACTGTCTGTTGGAATTTAATAGATGTTCATAACCTGGTATTTCACCCGTTCTGTATTTTATGAAGGTAATTGCTGAACTTAATTTAATATTGTAGTTGCTTTTTAGTATAGTTTCAATAGTTGAATGCGGAATTGATGGACATATATTTGAAACGATGATTCTCTTTTCCGGATTCATTAATCGTCTAAGATGTATTTCGTTGTTATTTACTTTTATAGTGTCATACTTTTCTATTACCAAATCGACAAAATATTTACAAACTAAGAAAATTGCATACCTGTCTCTTGACATATACGTGAAATATAGCGTAAGTTTATTGGTTGTACTCGAATTTTTGATATATAATTTTTTGGGTTTTCTCCCTTAGGTACGCTAAAAACTATAGCTTGTTCTTTAGATGGGAAGCTAGTTTGAGTTTGAACGGTTTGTGCATAATTAACGTTACTTTTTGTTTTTATCGGTGAATTATTAGATATAGATGGAGAAATTATATCACTATTACGTACTTCTGATAGCTGACTGGTGTTGGTTGTTTTCCTTACGGCATTGTTTGCTAGTGTTGGTGATGCAGTTTCTGCCGCCTTTGACGAAAACGGTGTAGGTTTGTTTGTCGACGATGCGGTGATCGGAGAAGTTAGTTGCGTTGTATTTTTTGTTGATGCTGTAGCTTGTAATATATTTCGAAGAGTAGGTTGCTCTTGCTTGGTATTGTTACAGAACGATCGGGCGACATAATGGCGATGCCGTGTCTGTACACCTAATTGTTTATATTATAGGAATCTCCGGTATATGTCACGCGCGTGTGTTGTACGATACGATTTCGATAACGATTTTAACGGAACACGAGTAGTATACACGACCTTTTCCAAATGGTACGATCAGAATAATGCTTCGTTTGAGTTGTTGGATTTTAAACCAGGCAAAATGACGCGGTAGAATTACTCCACATTCAAAATATACATTTTTCCTTTTAAAAACTGTTTTAACCGAGAGTCCCAGCTGATTCCACGGACGATAAACGACCGCTATCTTTAATTGGCAATAATTTTACCGCAATTAAAAAAAAAAAAAAAAAATACACTATTGTTTCTATTGGCAATCAATTTTTTTGCTGATTGGCGGTCTCTGGATGATTTTGGATTTCCCTTAGACATCAACAGTTTTGTGGAATTAATTTTACACTTTATATACTATTACCGTATTTGCCTTTCTTTTTCTTTTTTTTTCAGTTTTTCGGGGAAATAACTGCCGGCAACCGCACTTAAAGAATAACACTATCAAGTTATAAATAAAAAAAAATTATTTCGTCATTCAATTTCCCAATCTAAATTTTACAAAAAAATTAAATCATTCTTTTTTTTGTCGCGAAAAACGAATATTGCTCGTGATTTCCAAAATTTTACTCAGTTTTTGTTTAGAACTATTGCAAAACAATTGAATTACTACGAAACGAAATAAATGAATAATAAATGTTTTTTTCTTTTTTTTAAATCACAAATACAACGATTTTTAAATAGTACCAATTACAAATTAATCGTATTAAAAGGTGTCTGATCTTTGAACTTCCTCTGCGTAAACCTTTTATTTTAGACATTTCGTGCATTTATATTTTCGGTCAATGTAATTTATGATTGGACTAATGAGCGATTTTTTTTTTCTTTTTCATTAGCTCTTTTTCGAGCGGTACAAATAGGATTATATAAAAAAAAATTGACGTCTTTTGCTATAGGTCCGTTTTGATGTTCTTTTAATGCTTTCGTAGTCCAGTTACAAATTTCAACTTCGCACTCTTTACACAGGACGAAGCGAGTTTGCTCGGTTAAAAGACCCTCCTCAACTTTGCCACGCAGGTCACGTTTCATGTGAACGCGATGACGCGATGTAAATGTTTGATGTAGAGCTAAAAAAAATGGAAAAAATCCATAAAGTTGTTCCCATACCGTGTTTTGGATCACATCCGTACTAGATGTTTTGCCGACAAAACCGCTATCGCTTGACCAATTTTTATCCTCTTTAAACAATCACTATTTTTAAGAAATGCTAATAACACGTCCGACGCGCGTAGGAAACGTTTAAACTGCATTTCTTCTTTTAAATCAGTGTGCTCGACAAATACATTTCGCTGGTAAAATGTAACGACGCTACAGAAGTCCTCTGTATTCCCACCTCTAATTTTTACACACCGGTTGGTTATAACTCCGCATTTTCTTAACGATCCTATTTCACGTATTTTTATCGTAAAAACGTTCACGCTTCTATACGGAACGTCCGGACAAATCTGACTTTTTTCTTCGGTTCAAATAAAAAAACCCGTATGAACTTATTTACTAGTTTTAAATATTAGGTAATTCGACACATTGCACGCTAGTTTTACCAGGCCGATTCGTTATACTTAAAACACTACCAAATGCGTTTGTCTTTCAATTGATTTCTCTTGTACACTTTTCTTTTTATTAATTCTCTAAAAAATAGCCTAGCATGTTTCGAAAGTTCGCCTAGAGAAGAAAGCATCAATTTGATATCTTAAAAATTAATATTTGACGGTGAGGGAAAAAGACGTGGTTTTCAAATTAAACGACGTGCTAGGTCTTTAAAGTAATTTCATTCAATGGGATACATTTAAAATCTACATAAAACACACGAGTATTACAGAAAATAATAATAATTGTTATAAAAAATATAAAATTTAGCCGACAAGTTTCGGAGTTACATAAATCGTGGAAATAATATTTTTATTTTTTTTACTATTTCCATGATTATGGAGTATGTAACTCTGAAACATGTCGGCTGTATTTTATATTTTTTATAACAATTATTATTATTTTCTGTAATACGTGTTCCATATATATATATATATATATATATATATATATATATATATATATATATATATATATATATACATATATATATATATTTAATATAGGATAAAACAGAAAATGTATTCGAACATTTATAATTCAAATTTAAAAAGTTATCGAAAACATTAATTTTCCATCTTTAAAAATTATATTTAATTGTACTGCAGGGATAATTAAAAAATAAACTGACAACGAAGATTAAAAAAGTCATATATGTATAACTCGCAGCCCATTTATTCTTTCACAATTTCGATATATCATAAAGAACTGGGAAATTCAGTAAAATCCGCGTTATTCATCATATTTCGCTTTTATAATGCTAAAATTATTGTTTATTTCTTTCAAAATTTGTAAAAACTAGTGGAAGCTTTAACAGTATTAATCGCATTGTTGGATATGTCCACAAAATTATATAAAACCGAGAGAAAACGCAACAAATTCGAAATTATTTGTTGTAAAATTTTGGGGGTATCGAAAATACATATATACAAGAATTTTTAATTATGTTTTTTTCTAAATCTATTTCCTTTCGTATTTGCAACATTAAACCGCACGTGGGGAATCCGTGTCAAGACGAATCGATTGAGATCGTACTCAATATCGTGATTAATTTTTACGAACTAACGAAATTTCTTTTTTTCGCATTCTCTTAAATTACTCGGAAACGACAAAATCTGCTCGAAACACAATGACGGCAATTTCATATTAATACACGTCTGCAAACATGAATCGGAAATGGTGTTAAAACGGGTAACAAAATTTGGTCTATGACTTTTACATATGTACCTCCAGCCCGAAAAACATTTAGAAAACAAAAAAGTTAATTGAAATACAGTTCGATCAGAGATTAAAAGGATGAAAGAATAGGCACAACGGACAGAAAAAAAGGAGAGAGCATGTCGTAGGAAATACAATAGAGCGTAAAAGGTGGTTTTAAAGTTTTATAGAAAGAGGAGCATTCAATAGACAAGAAGGTGCTCGAAGAAACGTAATTGAAATCGCAGTTATGTATGCAGAAGGAATGCAGAGAGAGAAAAAAAACCTGAAGAAGTAGAGTCCGATTAAAACGCAAACGGTTATTAAAGACGGGGATAGAATCAAATCATAAAAAAGGAGAGAACCAGCGGTTTTACAAGGAGTATCGAGGTGAATAGACAAGTGAAAGTGAAAAAGGAAAAAGTTTAAACGTCAAACCAAAATCTGGTGTGGTATTTTTTGGAAAATGATGCTCAGAAAAAAAACAGCTGCCTCTCAGTACGTACATAGAAACCTGTAGCAGATGTGACAGTAGCACAACAACTACGTTGCGATTAAAATGAAGGCCTGAAGTACTCTGCATTTATAGGGTGCTAGTTCCACATCACTGTCATACCAGTAAAGGAACTATCCTCTAGGACATGCTTTTTGCTATGTCTTTAACTAACCAATGCTAATAACAACCAAAATAACTACAGTACTAGTCTTTGCGAAGGGATATGTTTCATAATCTAGATGTTTGAGGATATTTCACATTTATTTAACCGAGTTAGGCACAATACTAAACTTTCATAGGTCTTCTTTTCGTTTATACGCCCTAGTTGGATGCTTTGAATATAAGTAACCAAAGCTGAATGATTAATAACTTACATATATTAAGCTCCGTGCGTATTTATGTGTGTGTGTAGCTATATATATATATATACATATATATATATATATATATATATATATATATATATATATATATATATATATATATATATATATAGTGTTGTACGATGAGCAAATATCAACTAATGGTTGTGCACACCTTCCATTATAACAACATAATATTTGCATTAAATTATCACTCAAGCAAGACAAGCGGACTTCTCATACACCTCAAACAAATTTAAAAAAGAAATATGTTAGGACCGCGCACTCCTAAATTTATTTTGAGTTAAAGAAATAAACGTAAAACTTCATTACATAAAAATGTGTGCCTTATCTAATATGCGCGCTTTTAATCTAACATTTCATAAAATTCATTATACATAGGATTACCGTATACTACTGTGTCTATATTATCATTATCGCATATAATTCCACAGTATACGATATATGCTTAACGCTTTGCATGTTACAGTGCTGCACCTTATTATCATTTAATTTACCAATTACACAATTATGATAATCCTTAAAACTAAGCTCATTCTTAATCATAGATGATTTAAACTTTCTAATATACCGATTATTTATAATACTTATAGAATACATGTTCCGGCATAATCCAATAGAATTCATTACTTGCAGTTTCATCCAATTCATTCTTAACCATCCCGAGTTTCTTTTTAATCTCTTTAGAGTAACATACGTGACTCCTTTTGGATAATCATTCGTATCAAAATGCTGTGCTTTATCTTTAACAGCTTTATAAAAATCAATATTTTTCAACTCGTAAGTGAATCAGTGTCATAATATAAAAGCAGCTTGTCGTACGTCAAATTCTTCTGATAAATAGATGAACGTCATACCCGTTCAAATTATGTATGAATACTGAAAAAAAAACCGATGGAAGCTGATATTCCAGATTACACTTTGAATGCGTCGCACCATAAAATTTTCCAGTTAAATAATTATAGTCTGCAACTTTATAACATCTTAGGAACTTTTCACTGATGTGACATATTGCCGATGGCACATATTTCAATACCGATCTTTATAACTATTTTGATATATAGTTCTTAATGCGAAACATCGCTATAAACATATCTACACTTTAAGAAAACGTATTTAATAATTATTTACATTTCTCTCCTCGTGTTAATAAGGCAACTTTTCTTATTTAATTTGCATATTTAATTATTATATCAAATATTAAAACTAAATAAATCTGTATAAATAATAGCTATACAAAATGTATCTCTGTTATAAATTTAGCATCCAATACGTTTATAATTACACTTACCCAAATGACGGTAGCCTATCGTTTCGTAACAGATTTATTAATACCCGGCATTAAGAACTCTTTTCTCTACTTGTATAATTAGACAATGTAACACCAGCTCGCATATATGCGAAATGCCGATTGCTTAGCTACTACCGATGATTGTTGTTGCAACGAAGCCATCTTTACATTCGGAATAGGTAACTTTTTAATATGACTGCTACACGTTAAATCATCTACGTTACACCTTCCATCTCCGGAAATTCCTCTCTCTCTCCGAAGCATTTCATTACATGTTTTCCCAAAATAATAATATAATTTAATAATATATTCGTTAATATTATTCACTCTGTGACCACACGTATAATACTTCATCTCATTTCTCCTCAGCACTTTTTCGGAATAATAGAGCTTTTCCTATTCTCGATATAAACACATTTTTTAATAAAAAACTTTCAATCTAATTTTCTTAGCTAATAATATAAACTATGATATACTTATAACGTTTCCTTCACTCTTTAGACTTCTTCATTCAAATGATATGGTGATCATGTAATCATCGAGTGTTTATCTTTTTCTGTGAAACGTCTTGCTCTTCATTCACATTTTCTAAGACTTAAGCTTCTTCTTCCTTATTGCGCCTCTTATATCCTGACTTTCTTTCCCTTCCTCACACGTTATTTTTATTATTTGCTTCTTCTTATTAATAATATCCGATCAAATTACAATTTAACCGACTCTTTTCACTTCGAACTGTCTCTAAGTAAAGTTACTTGGTTGATGAGCCCCCCTCTAAAAAAAAAAAAAAAAAAAAATCTAACTATAATATTTTATGCATGTCAAAAATTAACTTTTAACACACTTAATTAAACAATTATATATATATATATATATATATAATTTTTATATCACCGACGCGTTTCGAAGCAAACACTTCACGTTCACGGAAGCAATTGTAAATATAAATAAAGAAGACGATGACTACATTTAAAATTAAACTGAAAAAGGTCGATATTAAAAGTCGATTATTGAATAAATACAAAATGTATAAAATTGAAAAAATCAAATATAAAAATATAAAAAATTAACTAATAAAATTTAACAAGGAAAATGGTAACAATTTAAAAGAAAAATGAAAAATTTTTGAAAATTTTAAATAATTTAAAAATATAAAAGACGACCATTTCACATAATTTATCATGCTTATGATTTATTTATTTCTGATATTAATTTTTATATTTTTTAATTTTTTTAAATTTTCAAAAATTTTTCATTTTTCTTCTAAATTGTTACCATTTTCCTTGTTAAATTTTATTAGTTAATTTTTTATATTCTTATATTTTATTTTTTTAATTTTATAAATTTTGTATTTATTCAATAATCGACTTTCAATATCAACCTTTTTCAGTTTAATTTTAAATGTAGTCATCGTCTTCTTTATTTATATTTACAGTTGCTCCCGTGAACATGAAGTGTTTACTTCGAAACGCGTCGGGGATATAAAAATTACATATATATAATTGTTTAATTAAATGTGTTAAAAATTTATTTTTATCGTGAATATATTATATCTAACAACGAGTCCAAATAATAAATACGGTGATTTTATGCATGGTTACTACTCTATCTATTCACTTTAAGAATATATACCTATGAGACACTTTGATTTTAAGTTAGTTACAATTTATAATGATATGCAATTCTAAACCAGTCTGGACAAACGTAATGACTGTATGAGTATAATGTGTAAATGACCCAGCTTGTTATTTGCATTTGAGTAATAAGTACTTAGACCAAGATATAAAATAGTGGATATGTCACACATGGATATTGTTCTATTTACTTTTGCCGAAGTAAATTCAACTTTTTTACTGAAAGTAAGTTTACTATCTAATATTAAGCCCAGATATTTAAAATTAATTTAAAAATAAAAAAAACAAACATCCGAATGAGTTAAATTCTTTTTCATATTATTATTTTGATTACCAATAATTATATTTAAGTTGCTTCGAAACTTACTTTTCTTTATGTCTTTTTATTTAACGCGGTGTCCAATTAAAAAAACAGAAAACACTTAGTCAACCATCATTGTAGGCTAGAACTTTTAGCGCTTGATTAGTAAAGCACAGGTTACGAGTTCAATTCCTAGAAACAATAAAAAACATGAAACAAAAAATTAAGCAACTTAAAATAAGTACAGTACTTTAAAATTAACAGTAGACATTCAGTGCAATATCAGTATATATATATATATATGCATATAATATCAATGAACATAACCAATTTTCCTTCACCGCGGTTCTGTAATTTTTATTGGCTGAACACTTTTATGGATATATCTCTTGATTCGTAGTACACGGCGGTCTAATGATGTATTTTCAGACACCTAGTACATTCATAGAACATCTGTTTGATCTGGATAAATAAGGTCAACTTTCTGTTATCAGCGGTCCGTTTATGGAGCTGGTGCTGGCGTCATAACCTAAGAGCTGTGTACCAATGCGGTAAAATAACCTCATTTATTTTACGTCGTTTGAATTCAAATCCCATTATCCATTTTCAACACTTAACTTAAATTTTCAATCCAGCCCGGAAAATTAACCTCATCCAATTCTAATGTCCGTTAATTTTTCAAAATGTAGCTTAAAATTCCAGTACCAAAAACTAACTTCAAGCCTTTTTTTTTCATTCATTGCAGAAGATCGAAAATCTGACGTTCGTTTTTCAAGTGTTAACCCCAGACCATTCCTACACAGCCGCACCGTCTGAACGCCATGATCGTCTACCACATGTTTTCGCGGACGCTGAAACCAGTGGAACATCTTACTATACAAGATTCCATTCCCACTGGTCATTTCATGCATACAAGCGCACGCACGTTTTCGTGCACACTAGTGCCATCCGTCTTTAAATGACCATACTGCCCCTACCTACAGACACCAAAGCAAGCAGAACACCATGTACATCCTTTTCCATAGCACAAGTTCGAAATTCGAATAACCAAAGTATACTCACTAAAATTAGCACAGCCCAGGGTTCCTACCGCTTGAGTTAAACATTCGACATCCGTTTTTCAAAATGAAGCCGAAGTGTTACTATTTCAGTACCAAAAACAAACCGGAAAAAAAAATCCGCTTTCCCTTTTCCGCTATACAAGTTTAAAATTTGCGCGTAAATATCCAAACTGGATTCTAGTATAATATGCTATTCCACTACTGAAAATTAACTCTAACCTCCTAATAGGGGGTGGACATTTAAAGAAGATACGGATTAATTTTGTGATTAGGTTTGTGGAGGGTATTGAAGGAAAATGATAACGTGAGGAAGGTAGCATGAATACAGTGCAAACGAATACTAGAGTTGATAGTGGAATAGCAAAGTGATGGGAAATCATAAAACCACATATGGTAGAAGGGAAAAAAAAAAAGGTAGTTGACATTAGCTATGGTAAAATTTTGTAACAATGTAAAAAGCAATAAAGTGAAAATAAGGGTCAGAAACTGGACCTACCATGCCTCCAGAATAATATTAAGATGCAAATTGTAAAGAAGAATTATAAAAAATCAATGAAGGTGAGAAAAATGGATAAACAGGAAGCTTGAGGGAGAATGAAAACGAATAAAAGCAATTCAAAGTCGCATAACTCGGGCAAGAAACCATCTTTTTTTTAATTTGTTGCCGCCATTCTCTGGTTTTGCGTATTGTGATGTAGAAATAAGTTATGATAATTTCAGTGGAACAGATAAAGAAGAGTCAGCTAGTGAAAAAACGTGGTAATTCTCGAAAAATGGAAACAACCCCTTCCAGTAGAAATTCTAATCAGCTTTAAACGATTTTAACAAATTTTACATCGAAATTAATTTTCCTTTTCGCGTTTAATAAAACAAAAAGTTTGAAATTGAATTTTCCTTTTGTTACTGTTATAACATGAAAATGTTCCTTTTGTTACTGTTATAACGTGAACTGTTTCCTTTTGTAACTGTTATAACGTGAATTTTCCATTGACTTTATTGTTTTTCCCGATAACATCAATGGGGAGACTCGCTATACACCACTCTAACAGCGTTCGCAATTTTAGCTATTACTTCGATTAATTTTTTTTTCTTCCTTATAAAACTATAATTTCACTGCACATTTTCGTTGTATAAGGAATTTACAAGAAATTCATAAACGGACGACTATTGTTTCATAATTACAACACAATTGTAGCGAGGATGTAAATTTCGTAATACACTGTTTCTAAAATACCTTGTTGCTGAAAACATCTGCAAGAAGGTTACTGTCACTGTAGAAGTCGCAACAACGTACACCGTATGACGAATGAAATAGCTGGAAATATAGTCCCTGATTACTGGAAGAGACGAAGGAAATTTTGTTGCATAGAGTTTCGAGGAATTTTCTAATCAACAAATGGGTATAAAACAGGGAATAATTTCAAAGGCGCGACAATTTTTCTATTACGTTAATACAGCTATAGTGTATTTTTTTTTTTTTTTTATCTTGTATAGATTTAAAGGGTTTTTTTTTTTTGAATATGCATTATTCCTGTATTATCGGACTGCAACAATCATATCGAGGATTAAACGTATCGGACTGAACTAATACAATTCGCCATTTGTTCTTTAATGTTAATCTGTTTCAAAGATAGTCTGTTTTCGGACTTGCCAAATTAGTTTTCAATGCCGATTTGAAATCGGTGCACGTCGTACTAATTTTAAACTGCAAGCGCAGTCAACACAGCGTTACCAGGGCCTTAATCTGGATAAGCGTAAATATTTATTCGCGAACTATTTACGAAAAATTCGTTGTATTAATAAGAGCAAAACTTCTCGAACATTCTAATTTAATATTTCGGAATTAATAATCCCTCGGCTTTATACGGCAGTTTAAAACACGTGAAGAACTTAAATAAATAAGCCATTAGAATACAATAAGCTAGTGGTTTTCGGAAAAAGTCAAAAAAGAAAAGAAACAACAAATTTAAGTTTAGCTAAACGTACTTCGCATAGTAAACAAGGATTAAAGTAAGTCAACAAGACAAGTATACGATCGGAACTTGTTGCCGAACAAAAAATTGCAGTGTCGCAGACCCAACTATTACGTATACAAAATTAAATTACCTCATTATATTCAGTCCAACGTTTACGTTGAACGACGATACTGTAAAAAAATAACAAAACAATTAAATTAGAGGCCGAAAACATATACATGTATATATATATATATATAATAAAATAAACTTTAATAACAAACAATATAGATCAATAAATTAGATAAATACCTATTTAGAAACGTTTTCGGGCATAACCCATCATCAGCTAACACTAACTTAAAGGAAACTTAAAACATACTGAAGTGAATATAGGGAATACATGGGTATATATAGTAGATGTAAAGAGGAATAAACATGGCAGGTATAAAAATCTATATGTTGAAAATGCTAATAACTAATATAAAATATAAAATAAAACAAGAAGACAAAAAGTTAAATTTTTATATTAAACAGTGGATTATTATTATTAGGTGTTTGGTCATTTAAAATATTATTTTTATATTTTTAATAAAGTTTGTATAAGTAATAATATAATCCCTAAATATGCAGTTGTTAAAATAAAAAATAAATCTGATATAGCAATGAAAACTAAATCACAAGCTGAAAAATTTTGGATTAAAAATGAAATTAACTTCCTTTATAACAAAAAGAATAAAATTAACCTTCAAATGTTAAAATTACATATATATCTAGCTAATAACTTAAAATTTGAAATATTAAAATTATATTTAGATGAAATAGATCTAAAAATTAAAGCATTTATTAATAAAAAACGCCTAATTTTAGATAAGAAATTAAATAACTTAATAAAACAACAAAAACCAAAACTTGCAGATAATAACAAATTTAATTTTCATCCCAGAACTATAAACTTAACCAACATACAATTAACAAATGATGAAATTAATACTGTAAATTTGGGCTATAAATATAATTTAAACATATATAACAAAAAACAATATGAAAATTTAATTATAGAAACTGAATCTGCTATCCAAAAATTACCAATTGAAGATCAAACAATTATTAGAGCTGAGGCAACTCATGCCATCAGAAATATCTTAAAGAAAAATGAAACAAATATAGAACATTTAAAAATACAAAACACAATTAAAAATATCAATAGTAAATTAAAACAAAACAATGCAGTCATTGTAAAAGCAGATAAGGGAAACAGTTTAGTAATCATCAATAAAAATGAAATCATCCAAAAAACTGAAAATTTTTTAAAAGAAAATAATATACAATTAATAAAAACAGACCCCACTAATAAATATCAAATAAAAATAAGGAAAATAATAAAAGAATCTGATATAATAATAAATAATAATGAAGCTAAATATTTAATAAATATGAACCCAAAAGCACCAACTCTTAACCCTTTAATAAAAATACATAAAAATAATGCTCCTATAAGACCACTAATAAATTATACTAGTGCACCTTCTTATAAAATCTCAAAATTAATAACTAAAATATTAAAAACTAATATATCAATTAATAATAAATATACTATTAGAAACAGATTGGATGTTTTTGATAAATTAAAAAATATAAAAATTAATAACATAACTAAATTAATTTCTTATGATATAACAAACCTTTATACAAATATACCTATAAATGAAACCATAGATATAATTAAAAAATCTGTAAATAAGTTAAAGAATAATATTTTTTGTAATCAATTAATCCAAATAATTAAAACTGTTACAGAGCAAAATTACTTTAATTTTAATAACTCCATGTATATACAAAATAATGGATTAGCTATGGGCTCACCTTTGTCAGGTATTTTAAGTGAAATCTTTCTACAAAATTTAGAAGAAATATACATGGAAAATATAATACAAAAATACAATATTAAATCTTATTTTAGATATGTAGATGATACACTACTAATTTTTGATGAAAATAGTAGTAATACTGAAAATGACATTCTAAATGATTTAAATAAAATTCACAAAAATATTCATTATACTATGGAAAAAGAAGAAAATAACAAAATAAATTTCTTAGATATAACAATAATAAAATCAAATGATAAGTTAACATATAATATTTATAGAAAACAAACCACCACTGATAATATAATTCATAAAACATCAAATCACCCAAACCAACATAAATATGCTTACTTCATGACTGCAATAAATAGATTATTAACTACACCCATGAATATAAATAAAAAAACAAATAGAAATTAATATATTAAAGACTTTGGCAAGAAATAATGGTTATGACGAACAAATAATAGATAAACTAATTCACAAAATAAAATCAAAATCAAAATATATACAAAAATTAAGAGTCAATAATGCTACTAACAATAAAGGATGGATAACATTCACATTTATAAACAATAACATATACAAATTAACCAATTTTTCAAAAAACAAGGTTTAAATGTAGCATTCAAAACTAAAAATAATTTAAAATATAAAATAAACACCTTAAATTTAAAAAATAATAATATTTATGAAAATAGTGGTATATATAAAATAAATTGTACTGATTGTGAGAAATCATACATTGGTCAAACAGGGCGAAAAATCAATTGCAGATATAAAGAACATATAAAAGCATTTAATAATAATGAAATAGAAAAATCAACCTATGCAGAACATCTAATTAAAAATAAACATAAACCTAATTCAATAGAAAATACTGTAACCATCCTGGCCACTTATCACAAAGGTAATAATATGAACATTGCAGAAAATTATTATATAAATAAATATAAAAATAATATTTTAAATGACCAAACACCTAATAATAATAATCCACTGTTTAATATAAAAATTTAACTTTTTGTCTTCTTGTTTTATTTTATATTTTATATTAGTTATTAGCATTTTCAACATATAGATTTTTATACCTGCCATGTTTATTCCTCTTTACATCTACTATATATACCCATGTATTCCCTATATTCACTTCAGTATGTTTTAAGTTTCCTTTAAGTTAGTGTTAGCTGATGATGGGTTATGCCCGAAAACGTTTCTAAATAGGTATTTATCTAATTTATTGATCTATATTGTTTGTTATTAAAGTTTATTTTATTATACCATTTTAACAAACAGGATGTATTCACCTACATATATATATATATATATATATATATACATGTATACGCACGTAACCGCCTAACTCTTTATGTCAACTCCTTACCGTGTATTACACGTGGAACGGGAGTTTTCTACACTTTTTTTTTCCTTCGCAGGCAACATTAAAAAAATAACAATATTGTTTTTTTTTTCTTTTCAGCTTCGGTCAAAATTAAAATTCAGTTGCTACAGCTGTTACATTATTCGAACCGTGAAAAATATTTCAGCTACATTTCTCACGAAGTACCCTTTATTTTAGTGTCTTAACCATAATACTACACCCAATGGCAGAGAAGATGCTCATTCAATAAATAAGTTAAATTTATGGAAGAAAATGTCACTTGAAAGAACGTCTTCTGTCTTAATGATGCAGATAAGTCACTGTTGTCTGTGAGTGATGACATTTATTCGAAAAGGAATCCAGTGCAGTTAAAACAGTAAAAAATTTGAACTAAAATGTGCCATTATTATTGTATATAAAACACAGCAGCGGGAGGAACTTGTACAATGAATTACAATCTTAATTACTACAACAAAGTGAAATGAATTCATTAAAAGAAAATATAGTCAAAAACATTTTTCTAAATAAAATATGTGTACCGATTGATCTTCATGATCGGAATTTCAGGAAATTTGATTTAAATTTTCATTTAAAATTCCTGTTTTATATTTGTGTTCCACGCAAGTTAAGAACTAAAATTGGATTTATTAATAACTATTCAGCATTATTTCATGAGATATATATTTTATTCAGCAAAATTATTTTGACTATATTTTCTTTTAATAAATCAATTTTCCTTTTCGTCATTAAAATTGCAATTCATCGTACAAGCTCCCCGCTGCGATGTTTTTCTTATATGTATAATAAAGACACATTTTAGTTCGAATTTTTGAAAATACATTAACAGTTTGTAAATTAAATATAGCGGTTTCTGGTTAAAGTTGAAAAAATAATCACCCACATTTTTCTTTGAATTCTGGATACTCTTAGAAATTTTTTGTAATTATTTTCAATAGGCGAGTAAACGTGACATCTATCGCCCCTATGCTGCCATTATTTCGAAGTACATCGTCTTTTATACGATGGAATGGTGGACCATTTGTGGCTCGTACGAAATCGTTTGACAGGCTGCGGATTATCGGTTCCGCACTTACGGTTACAATAGTTTTACATTATACCAGCTGTGGGTAAGCATCAGTAATGGCAAGTAAACAAATATATATATAATATATAAATGCGCGCACACATACGCACACGCATATATAAGTATATATATATATATATATACATATGTGTATAATACTTGGAGTTGGAACAAAAAGGTCACATTACAATTCGAGAAAAGAATCAAATAATTTCAAAGAAAACTTTTTCAGTGGCACGTTTTTACACTGTTAAATAAATATTGCTCCTAGAGGTGTCATCTCGGCTTATTTTTGTTTTTGCTTAACTTTTTTTATGTAAAAAAAAAACAAAAAAAAAAACACGTATACGCTACTTTATAAATGCAATACTTGTACTTTCTTCTTCAAGTTATATCCAATTAAAGTGCTGACGTTAGTCCATTGTTTTTATTGTTCCCACTCTCAAGGGATAATCTAGCTTTAAAGTAAATTACCGTGGAGCTAATGTTTTCGTCAACTATCATACTAGTATACACATTTCCTAGTATGATATGGGATAATTTTATCACTGTTTATAATGAGCATCTTAATAAAAACTACGTCTACGCATATCAACTAAAATTTAAGGCGTCCCGAATTGCTTTTTAGTCTTTATTCAGAAGATTTTTTGCTAATGAAATCATGAAATTTTTATATTGCCGCTGGCTTCCAGTTTATTGAAAAAAATTTATGGTACCAAATTGGGTAATACAGTTTTTCGGAATGCTTACGAATACAGAATGAAACTTCCATGAAAAGTATTCTGCATTGTAATTGCTGAATTCTGTATAAATATCCATGTTAGTTCTCGACCTCTACGGCGGCAAATTTATCGAAGATACGTATTAAAGGCACCAATGTGACTTCAGAATTAATCTACAAAATAAAAGTCTACTCGGAAGTGCAATAATAAGTATTAAAAAGTACAAAACCAATAACAAATGTGTCAAACTTTGATCATGCAGCAGCAGCTATTGACCTTACCTTGGCTTCGGGGTTACGTTATCCATTTTCTTAGAGTGGTCCGTACACAATGATTTGTGCTCGAGTGATCATTTCCCAATAATTACCACTGAACAGTTCACAAACCAAGGCCAGCAGCAAAAACCACCCAGATGGATTTTAAAGCAGGTAGACTGGAACCTATTTACAAAAATGTGCGCAAATTTCCAAGTGAACGAACTCGGAAATATTAACTTGATGCTAAAAAATTTGAGCAATATTATAGTGGAAGCAACTCGTAGAGCAATTCCGCGCTCCAAAGCAACAGTTAACCCGAAGAATGTGCTGTGGTGGAACCTCAATGTTCAGCAAGCCATTCAGAATAGGAAAAAATCGCTCGCTGAATTCCAAACTATAAGACTAATAGAGGATCTAAAAAATTTTAGAAAAATACGTGCGCAAACACGACGCCTCATACGGACTTAAAAACAAAAAAGTTGGCACAGGTTTATAGAATCCATTGATCCGCAGACCTCGGATCAATACATGTGGGCAAAGATAAAAACCCCCTAAAAGGGTGCAAAACATGCTTTTCAATTACGTGGATATCGGTTAGTGACACTACAATAACATCCCCGGACGAGATCGCGAATACTATGGCAACTGCCTTTGCGGACAAATCGTCTAATGCTAATTATTTATTTGCGTTGAATGAATTCAAGGTGGAACAAGAAAAAAATTATACAAATCTAGATGATGAAATTTCAGAGTCGTATAAGGATCGTCTTTTACCTTAGGGGAACTCTGCAGGAAAGTTTGCAACACTTTAGCAAAAATGCATCCCCGGGTCCGGATGATATACCAGCTATCTTCGTGAAACATCTGCCGCAAACTGCAATAAATGCGTTACTGCAGATATATAATAAAGTCTTGGTGGATCCAACTTTTCCAGACGTCTGGCCAACATCAATCGTCATTCCAGTACTAAAGCCAGGTAAAAGCAGACACTTATCAACTAGTTATCGACCTATATCGTTAACGTGCGTGCTATGCAAAATAATAGAAAAAATAATTGTTTAATGCCGTTTTTAGAAGCAAAGTCGATAATTAGCCCTTACCAGTACAGATTCCGGAAAGGTCGATCAACGCTTGATCACCTGGTACATCTGGAAGCGGAAATCGGAAGCGCATTTAGTAATAAGCAGCATTTATACTCTGTTTTCTTTGACCTTGAGAGAGCATACGATACAACTTGGACATACCGAATAATCAAGAAATTCAAAGAGTGCGGAATAAATGGTAATATGCTATACTCGTATTTTATGAAAAATTTCCTGTCAAATAGAACGATACGGGTCCGGGTACAAAATTCGATATCTAATCTCCACAAACTGCAAAACGAAATCCCGCAGGGGAGTGTACTTACAATCAGTGTATACTGCTTTCTAATAGCAATAAATGACATAACGACTTGAATTCCACCCCCCACCAACGTACAGATTATATGCGGATGATCTTAACATCTCATACAGAACCTGATATCCAGAAACTGCTCAGCAAATGCTTCAAATAACGCAAATGAATCTTGAGGATTGAAGCCAACAAACCGGGTTCAAATTCTTCACCTCCAAAACATACTACATCGACTTCCATCGTATGAGCGGGAAGCAGCCGACCTTAAAACTAAAATTGTACGACAACGTATTAGAATTTCAGCCTCGCGCAACCTTTCTTAGTGTCATCTTTAGCTCCAGGTTGCGCTGGGTGGATCATATCATGGAGCTTCATAGGAGATGTGTGAAGTCCTTGAACGTGCTAAAGCTTCTAAGCGGAAAAAAGAGCAAATCGCACACAAACACGCTCCTGATGATTTACCGTGTAGTTATCCGGTCAAAGATGGACTATGTATGTATACTGTACCGTACGGCGTCGAAATCACTACTTCGGAAGCTGGATACAATATACCACACTGCAGCACGAAAAACGTTAGGTGCTTATCCTACTAGTCTCTCATCCAGCATACTAGCGCTGGCAGGTGAACTGCCGCTACAAATTCGAAGGCAGATGCTTACGGTAAACTATGTAGCAACAATGCTGACGAGGATAAATCATCTCAATCTAGCGTTAATGGACCTCTCAGATACGAGCTCTATGGCAGCCAGGTTTTCGAGCAAATTTAGCAGACCTGAACCTTGTAGTGGCCAAATTGCTGCACCTGCCATGGAAAAAGATTCGCTCCATCACCACGGACTGTGCACTACGGAAATAGGATGAAAGATGGACTAGCACTGATACAGCAAATAAACTGCGCATGGTTAAAAGCAACATTTACCTTCTAAAGACGACGGCACAGGAAAGTCGCATGTATGAAAAAATACTTGCCCGGCTCAGAATCGGTCATATCCCGCTAACGCATGCGTATATTTTAGGAAATAGTGAACCTCCAGTCAGCGAACTCTGTGAGGAACCCACAATAATTGTAGAGTGCAGAGTGATATACTCACGGAAGATTTGGAGGATGTTTTCCGGGACGATATACCTACAACGCGTAAACTACGCACGTACCTTATTTATACGGATTTAATGCGTTATCGTTAATTAATTTAAATTATGTGGTCATAGCCGAAAGGCAATAAGTACTGCTGTTAAATAAATAAAAAAAAAAAAACAACTTTGATCACGCACATTTTAGTTTGGCCCTTCTAAAACATAAAAATTTACAGGGAGCAGAGCCGTGCCCAACATTTTGTGTGCGGTGGGGGATTTTCTTCGCGTATTTATTTTATAAATAACAAAATACATTTGTCACTAATATTCATACTATTAATAATTTCCACCATTTTGATTTATATGTATTAATAATTTACACAAATGAATTACCATATAATCATTAATAAAAATTACATATGTTATTGATTATACTCGTAGTAAAAAATTTTGCATGAAATATTAATGAAATAGCTGAAAAATATGGAGCATATTTTTTCTTTTTTTTAAATTTAAGAACACCCTAAAAAGTCATCTATATTTATTTTAAATTTTTGATTTTTTTCAAATTTTTTTGTATTTATAATGAACGGGAAAATCAAAAATTAAAAAAACACATCAGAAAATTACAAGAGCAAATAATGAGTTACTTTTGCTATCATCAGTGAAGGTCAAAGAAGATAATACAAAGTTGAACAAAAATGACTTTAAGCCAAACAGATCACCATCTATTTTCGCCAAGAATGGAATAAATGACAGAACAGCAAAAGAGTCGTATAGTGATAAAGTTAAAAACAACAAACCAAGAATTCCATCTATATTTGTAAGTAACGTAAAAAATATTGTTTCCTTAGCTAACATACTTATTAGTCAGAACGAAACATTACTTTTTTTTTTTTTTTTTTGTGGGCGCGCCAGCGGCATTGACCGAACAACAAGAAAACTAAGCTAAAAAGTTAAATAACTAGGCGGTCCGAAATGGACACAACAAAGTACAGCAGTGCGGACACCACAGAAGATGAAGGAAAGGAGAGGATAAAGGAAGAGTTATAAGGAGTAGAGAGACCTATTGACAAGAGCTGACTGTATAAAAGCGTTATGAAGAGCAAAAATTACTTTGCAAACACTTGCAAATGGCGATGTTAAGATAATGTGTCCTGGTGAAAACAGCTATAGAAAAATAATAGTAGAACTAGATAGCATACAACTATAAATCGCGACTTACATAGGCTAGGATTTCATTCTTACCAGTTAAAAGAGGAAAAATCTTATCAGTTTGTAATATAAGGACTGCACCCTACCACACCTGTAGAAGCTATAAAACAGGAAGTGAAAAATTTAGGACATACATTTAGAGATGTGGAAAATGTAATCATTAATATTATAAAAAACTTAGACAGTAGTATTTGTTTTTTTTATTATTATTTTATTGAATCCCTGAAGCTTCAGTGTGCCGTATTTAACTTCTGCGGCTATCACGACACACTGTGCGGGGTTTGTGACTATATTACTTTAGCTATTCTGTTTATTTTAAGAAAATTAATGATTGAATATGTCGCTGTTTGGGAGTTTGATAATATCTCGGGGAATGTTTTATGTGGTAGAAACGTCCGTGTTAATGCGAAGACTGTGCAATCTACTAATATGTGCTGGACGGTTGAGATGAAACTGCTCATACAGAAAAGGCACTGGGTTGGAAAAAGTGACCCATGTAGATGATGGTTGCGTGAGATTGCTGTATGACCTGTCCGCAGTCGGCTGATCACAACTGAAGTCTCTGCGGGAAAAATTCATTGGGGGCCACCATGACTCGGTCGTTTACTTTACTTGAGACAGAAAAGTCTGACACGCGGTCCAATGTTCCTTCAATTTTTGTTTTTGCTTTTCGCTAAAAAGAATTGTGCCATGGATGAAGGTGGAGGTGAATATCTGTTCTGCGGAGCTCGTAGTACTGACTGTGCCATGATGTTCGCCTGTTAATTCCCCGGTATTCCCGTGTGACCGGGAACCCACATAAACGTCACCTGAGCAATATTAAAAGTAAACAAACTAATCAAATATCATTGCCCCTCTTCTATGTACAAATAGACCCCCCCCCCCCGAAAAATAACAAAAGAGTGTACAAAATCATGTATATACTTTACATTAAAGTCTTGGGGGGGGGGCTGTCAACCGGGGACCTTTACCCAGAAACAATTAGAATAGGAAGGAATCAATTATATCTTACTACGATCAGATATTGTTAGGAGAAAGCAACAAATAATAGGAACAATCTGTGAAGAGGGAAAAGATAGGACATAGGATGGGCGCAATATGGGATAGGAAGACCAAGTCTCAGCAAACTGAAGTAGAAAACACAACATTCAGCAGAAAGAGAGGAACGCTTAAAGAACACATGATCCGCATCACAAACATGCGCTTCATTTGAGCGGAGAGGACAATATGGAGAGGCAACCAAGGAAAAACAAATAACGGAAACAATAACGGAACGACGAAGTGAAGGAAACAAAGAGAACCACGGATTAGTCAAAATGGAACCACTATGGAAGAAAAAAGAACTTCCACAATGCAAAAATTGTCAACGATTTGGCCACAACCAAACATATTGCGGACGAAATCCTAAATGTGTTAAATGTGGTGCCATTCCGCTACAAAAGGCTGCAAGAAAAATAAAAATGAAAAAGCACAATGTGCAAATTGTAACGCTAAATTGAATAGGTTATCCTGTTTATAAAAAGAAAAGCGCTGCGGAAACCAAACCAAACATGACAGCAACCCAACGAGTGCAACAGAAGTCAATCGCAGCGGCGCAAGTAACTGCAAGTCAACCTGTTACGACAGTTAAAGGAAATGCTCAACAACAACTTGAACCTTTTGAACGGAAGGAACCAACCCTCGGCGATATGTTTAAATATTTACAGGCGCTGGAGGAACGAATTTCTAGGCTAGAAAATTCATCAAACCAGCCTCAGAAAACTAAATCAAGGAACAATAAAAATAACTAAGTTAACACTTCGTATAATTACTTGGAATGCTATTGGTCTCGTGAGGAGGAAACGCGAGTTAGAACACCTACTAAATTACAAAAAAACAAAGACGTTGCATTGATTTCGGAGGCGTATCCCGCACGTATCCCGACGTGGCACAGCAGTAATTGTTAAAACTTACATTAAACATTTTCAAAACATAGAAATACAAAAGAACAATGTGCAGACATCCGTCATTATTGTTCAATATAATAACAGCGAAATTAATCTGCCAAGTAAAAGAGGACTTACAAAATCCGTTATAGGTGGCGATTTCAATGCCAAAAACATGTGATATGGAGATTTCGCATAAATAATACAAGAGGAAAAACTCTACTTGAAGCATGTAATATCTTAGGCTGCAAACATCTGTTCATAGAAGAACCAACTTATTAGCCAACTGATCGGAACAAGACATCAGGGGCGGCGTAACTAGTGGGCGATGTGGGCGACCGCCTACGGCCTCGCGGTCTAAGGGGCCTCGCGCCTCAAAGGTTTATGCATTACGCACTTAAAAGCCATGACCCCGACGAAAAAACTGTCAGATTTTTTTTTAGTTTAATTTTAATAAAGTACAATAGATAGATGTCGCGACATGTCGAATTTGAGTGTTACTCTGTCAGTCGTCGATTTATGATCGTTTTAGGCTCCAGAGTGAACTAATCAAACATATAGATCACAATAGAAGAAAACTTTATCGTATTTCTTGCTGTCACTGAAACGACTGGAGAACATTTAACTAATGCAATATTGGGAGAGCTTGAAAAAAAAGTGGCTTAAATGTTCGAAACTGTCATGGCCCCAAGGATACGACAATGGCGCAAATATGGCGGCCGTAAATGGTGGAGTTAAAATTCGAATATTAAATATTAATCCCAGGGCATTTTTTACACCCTGCGGTTGTCATAGCTGGAATCTGCTGCTGTTGGTAAACGTAGCTAATTCTTCTGTGACAGCGACAAAACCTTTTAGTTTTATTCAGAAAATTTCTTTGCTATTTTCAAGTTCCAGCAAACGCTGGAAATTAATCAAAAAGGCAAATTAAAGCTTACTATAAAGTCTTTATCAAACACAAGTTGGGAAAATAGAACCGAAGCAGTGAAGGCCGTATTATTGCAATTTAATGATGATGTTAAGCGCATCGAAAGCTTAAAAAATCAAACTGAACAATCTGGCACACTCAGTTATTGTGATTCGGTTTTAAACGAAATGCTCAGTTTAGAATTTATATCATATCATTACATGTATGGTATGAGATATTATTGCGAGTTAATGTCATAAGCAAATTATAGTAATTGGTATATGTCCATTTAAGCATTGCTCTAATATATTTTTACCGTACATTTTGTGACTGAGTCAAAGAATACCGATAAACTGGATTCAAAAAATTCTTGTCAGATGCTCGTTAATTTATTGAGAAAAGCAGTTATGATCTATCAAAAGATTTTAAAAATAAAAGGGTAGCCAAAAAGAAGAAAAGGATGTTCGATTATGAAGGCGGCGATCAACCTGTACAGTCTCCCACAAGCCGGTATGAAATAGATTTTTTTTGAATACCACGATTGATTCTATAATAATCAATATGGATTCAACATTTGTTTCTTTTAATCAACGTTTTGAAAATTTTGGTTTTCTCTATGATCTAAACAAGTTAAAAAATACATTCCCAAAGAGAAATTATTAAAAAACTGTCAAGATTTACACACTATCTTGCAAGTAGATGAGAGCAGCGACTTCTAATGTTACGAATTGTATGAAGAATTAATAACAATGCTCCCACATTTACCCAACTTCATTAAAGATGTGAAACATCTGCTCCAATACTTAACAGAAAATAGCTTGAAAGAAATTTACCCAAATATTTACATAGTCATTTAAATTTTGTTAACAATACTGGTAAGTACGAATAAAAATTGGTCAGTAGCAACTATTTTTTATTTGATAAAATCCGTCTTTTTGCGCCACCAGAGTGACTCGCAAAATGTACCTTGCCCACATAAAATTTAGGTCTTGCCCCGCCACTGCAAGACATCAGACTTATTAGATTTCTATATATTAAAAGGAATCTTATCCAACTATATGGAAGTGAATAGCTACAATGATTTGACTTCAGACCATATTCCTATATTTCATACCTTTAGTAATACGGTTATACGAAAACAAAAATGTCTAAACCTTATAAAAAATATGCAGGCTGAGACACAGATTCAGAGATGAACTTGATCACAGAATTGATTTAAGAATGAGACTAAAAACAACACAAGAGTTGAACCTACAAAGTCAGTACTTCATAGAAACATTATGAGAAGCTGCAAGGAACGCAACACCAGTCCCTATAAACAGCAACATAACTCGTGAAAACTGCTATCCTCCCGAAGTCAGGCAACTGGTTAAAGAGAGAAGGAAAACAAGACATATCTGGGGCATAATACCCGAAGACCAGAAGACAAAAATACGTTCAATCGAATAAGCAATAAATTGAATAGATTGATCTCTGAAATAAAACAAAAGAGTATTGCCAACTACTTGGAAGAATTAAGTCCAACTGAGGACAAAAACTATTCTCTATGGAAAGCGACTCGACGCTTCAAACGACCAGTAGTGAAAATACCGCCCCTAAAAGACGAAACTGGAAATTGGTTACGACGGGATGAGGAAAAAGCTGATTTATTCACTAGACATTTGTCACGAATATTCTAGCCACACAACATTCAATCATAGATTGAGCTAAGTACTGTAGAAATAGATAAACAATTAAACCTATTACTCCACTTGAAGTAGCAATAGATAACATTAATCAAAAAAAACCCCAAGAGTAGATGAAATAGTACCTCTAATCGAAAAAAGGAATAATCTACTAACGTATACATATTTCACGTCTGTTTACGCTTGAAACGTGTACCTGAAAGTTTTAAAACAGCTCAGATTGTTATGCTCCAAAAACAAGGAAAACCAACGGAATATGTTACACATCCTATCAACCGATATCGTTATTAACAGCAATATCTAAACTATTTGAAAAGTTGTTACTTAAGCTACTCAAGCTACTCACCAGACTATCAATTTAGTTTTCGCAGTCAACATTCTACTGTTGACCGGCTACATAGAGTAACCTCAATAATAGAAAGAGCCAAGAAGAAAAAAAATTTTGCTCGGCGGTTTTTCTGGATATTGAGCAAGCATTTGATCCAGCGCGGTATCAAGGACTACTCCTACACAAGTTGTAGTCCTTGACTGCCTGTTAATTGGTGCCGTCTATTGAAATCATACCTCTCAGGCAGACAATTCCGCGTAGCTTATGGAGATGCGAGATCATCCTTCCAGCCAATACAGGAAGGCGTACTACAGGGTGGTAACGTCCTCAGACCTATTCTGTATCTTCTGTATATAATAGATATTTCAACAACACCAAATACTGCGATTGCAATGTTCGCTGACGATGCAGCAATACTGTCAGTAAGCGGCTCATAAACTGAAGTAACTAAAAACCGTCAGTACGTTTTAGACCGTGTATCAAACTGGACGGAAAATTGGAAAGTCAAGCTCAATGAGCACAAATCTATCCATACCACTTTCACCCTTTGTAAACGAGATCCGCGTCATGTAGTGTTCACAAATAGACGACAAGTGCCAATCTCTGATTCGGCAAAATACTAAGGTATGCATCTAGATGCGAAGCTAACTTGGAAAACTCACGTTATGTCAAAAACTCGACAGATTCAAGAAAACACATGTGAAATGTATTGGTTTGTCGAGCGACATTCCCAAATGAAGCTTGAAAACAAACGACTTACTTATGAAACCATCCTAAAACCGCTTTGGACTTACGGGGTAAAGATATGAGGATGTACCACAACATCAAATAGAAACATTATTCAAGCAGTCCAAAATAAATTCCTCCGTATGATATGCTCGATGGTTCCAACGGAACGAATATATACTGATTTAAGGATCAAATGGGTGGACGAAGTCATTAAAGATTTTTCCCATCGTCGCGAAGAAAGACTCCATATCCATCCGAACCCGGAAGCATTGGATCTTTTGCTTACTACAGAAGATGTAAGACGGCTTAAACGTTTTAAACCGAACGACCTAGTCGTGTTGTAAAATTTTATTGTATGTATGTGTATATAAATAGCAAAGAATAGATAGTGATCTATTCCTTTGCAACTTGTTAATTTACTTTTAGTTATAAATGTTACTGATTTAGAAGTAGTTCTAAGATTGTAATAACCATACAGTTCCTCTAAAGGGCTGTTTTATGAAAAAAAAAAAAAAAAAAAAGAAAAAAAGAAAAAAAGATCTTTGTGCTATGTAAGTAAAACTATAATTTTAAAACTGTTTATAATTTTAATCGTTCGCGTTTAGGCCAAAATTCTCATTGAAAAACGAAAAATTCAATATGACCTAGAATTCGTACTAACACATTTATCATTCCTACCAAACATTATCGGAAAAAAGTAATAATAACTAGAACAAAACTCTTGGACATCAGTTACAAATTATCGATGAAGTGGCAGAAAAGTAATTCAGGCAGATAAATGCTTAAATTTACGTAAGGTAAACTATTATCAAATGTATGAAAAATTTATTTACTTACTAATTTTTTTACTCGTAAAAAAATAAGGAAAATGAAATTATTATTTATAGTCCGCAATAATTATATTACAAAACTCATATTATTCAAATATTTTGAACAAAGAAATCCGAGTCCGAAATTCATTATAAATAAATTATACGGATACAACTGTGTTAGAAATAAATTATGTTTGCTTAACGTTTTGTAAGAAATGCGAAATATATATTCTAGACGGAAGTACAGAGAGAATACATTGAAAAATTAAGAAATTAATCCTCAGCACATTTCCAATTTAGCGTACGTACAAATACTTCTAGCGGAGGTAGAACGATCATCTTCAATATAAAAAAAACATTTTGAATGAAAAGAAAACCGTTTTAAAATAGATAACTTAGAAATATGTATTTAATTATATCGTTTAATTCAAAGCTGTTTAAAATTGTGAATTATTTCAAATAATTATTTTAAGTTAAAGGTTTATTGAAAATAATTTTTTTAAACTGCACGTTTTCATATTGCACGTGTATTTGCACGATTCAATGGTTTTTATTACACTTTTTAAATTGTTTACCGCACGAAAATCCTAGCTCTCGTTATAACAATGCGTCCTCTGAATTAATCGACTACTTTGATGTTCATTTTCTCCACTAATTTTTATCACGTATTTCCCTAAACTGAACTATAGTCAATTCTCGAATGTTTCCTCATGAGTTTACGTAGAATTAGATTACGAAATTCCCCAGCATCACTCCCGGAATGTAAATACTTTTATCGATCAAATTGTCTTTCTCTCTTTTGTATTAATTTTTACAATTAACACCATTCATTTTTCAATCATTGATGATTAGTTCTAATAAAAATGTCTTCTTGCGACTATTGCCATAAAAAAAGAATAAAAACTCGAATACAACGAATAAATACAAGTCGTGTGAGTTTCTGGGCATTAAAAATACCTATATTTACTAGTAATCGAAAATATTAAACAATTATAAGCAAAAATGTTCAATATCAGTCCGATAATTTAATCACGTTACAATTTCCTCGCCTAACGGATTTTAGTGACTGTCGGAAACGTACACACGTATCTCACATTTTTCTTTGCAACATTCAACGGGTCTAAATACTCGGCTATGATCGCATCCAGATGTCCGTGCAAAACTTTTATTTGTACTTGTCCGAAATATTCTGAATCCTATATACTCATCCATCGAACTTATAGCGCACTGCCTTTTTTAAAGGGTTATTTATAAGGAAAAAATGTTTAAAAATTCCTCTCTCTCTTACTAGAAGTGACATTGGATCATGAATTTGTTTGGTTGATGCTTTCGATTAGAAAAATACTAAACAACGAATGGTGAAGATAGTAGGAAATTATCGCATCGAGGAAGAAGGATGAATCGATACCAGGGAAGTCGTTCAAGTGAATGCTACTGTATCTCCTTTTTTTTAATTTGATAGCTAATACACATATATATATATTGATGATGACGAACTGAGTGACTAGTAATTTTCGATACTGTTGTATATGCGAAATGGAAAAAAACGCTGTGGGTGACGCAACAAGTGTAAGTTCCCATAGATAAAAGTTAAAATATTTATTTTGGAAAAAATAGAACAGTTTATTCTAGACACCCTCTTCTTTCTACGATATGAATGAATGTATGAACACGTGTGTACCAGATCAGCTGGTATAAAGTGAAAAATAGTGCTGGTATCACATTCGGATTAGCAGAAAACGTTATCCTCTACCGTTTTCTCTGTAAACACGGTTCTTTTATTAGCTATATGTTACGGTTTCCCTCCTTTTTCCATCATATCGACCATCGACCATAACTACTTTTCCCTTTTTCCAAATTACTTACCATTTTACTTTGTCATCTTTATTGCAAACGTTACACAGTTACTTAATATTGTTATTTCTTTACTGTAATCTGTCCAGCTTTGGATCTGTTTACGCGATCGATACAAAGTAACAATCCAGAGTAATAATTTGGAGAATGCGTTAAACAAATTTTGAATGAAGTTAATGACTTGTGCATTTGCAATATTTCTTATCGTATTCTGAAGGCTGTAAATAGATTGAATAAGAAAACGAACTTCTTACCAGCTCTCGAAGTAGGAGAATGGTAGTCGAAAAATGAGTCAATTACTAATAATTTGTGATCGGCTTATCTAGATGTCTAGTAGACAGAATTTAAATTTCTCTGCGGTGACAGTAAGTTTTTGAATCGTAATGTCGATGAAGTCTTTATCTCCGTTTCACAGATGGATTTGGAAATTCGCAGGTATCGCGCATACGGATGACGTTTACACAGAAACGAATTACTAACGTTCAAAGGCGCACTCGGGAGTTTTTTTTGGTCGGGGCTAGAATTTAGATGAGTTAGGGGGTGGTAACTCGGTACCTCGACTAAGTACCTATCTATTTCCGTGGTCTGTAAATTAAAATTAAAAAAAAAAAAACTACAAAATTAACGAATATTATTTTTAAAAAAATTACAAAACTGACGAATTTTATTTAAAAAAAAGTAATAATAACAATAAAAACGTAACTTTATATTTGTAATATAAGCAAAAAGTAAATGTGTATGTTTTTTTAAAAAAAAAATAAGTAAAACAAAACATTACAAAACGAAATTAAGATTTCGAAGATTTTTTGGGGGGAGCAATGGCCCCGTGGCACCCCCCTTGAGTGCACCAATGCTAACGTTTATAAATAGCAGACATTACCGGCACTATACCTCTTTTTTGTGAAAAAAAATGATGAAAATTACGGCTCGTGTAACTCGGGTTGCGTTCATCATAAAATTTACGGAATTATTGGTTACCGGTAATTCGTTCTGTTTTCCGCAGCGCAAAAATTCTACACGAAAAAAGTATTTCGGAAATTATCTTAATTCCGACTCGGGAATTGCAGCATATAATTTTAATGACGTTACCGAAAATGAACCTTACTGAACTGGAACCATTAGATACGTACGGCAGTTATTTCCAGTAGAAAAAACTATAGTGAGTCTATTTTAAGTAATATTTTCCTATTTTACCAATCAACAGCATATTGCTTTTAAATGTTTTCATTTTATATGGAAGCGTAACTTTAATATTAAAATTATACTTTATTTAAGTTATTATAATCAGCTTATAGCTTTTTTCTTCTCCCTTAGGAATGTGATAACACTAAAAGCGATAATAACTATGATAATAATGTTACTTTTATATCATAAATTACATCGCGAAATTCGCTTTGACTCCCTTCACTCTTCTTCAAATTTCAAAAAGAAGTACAAAATAGTCAACTGAACTTTTTTTTTTAATTTTAAAAATCAGCATATATTTAAACACTACAAACACAGTTTGTAATACTCATAAACGGTATAATTAATAAGACTGAAACCGTCATAAAATCGAAGCCTTGTTTAAGTAATATCGCCATTTCCTTACTACAAAAACCAATGCAAAATCTTTAAAAAGTGGTTTTCGGTTTTCCAACAATAGCTGCCTATTTCTACAAATAATGTACCCGTAATAGAACATTAAACATTATTCCGATACCGATAAAAAACTAAACCACATTCTTGGAATTGAAAATTTAAAGAATTTGTGCATCGGGAAAATGAATATTCTAAAAAATACTATCAAACACGTTATATATCAGACCATTTGACACTTTCTAAAATCTACCAAACATACTGATTTGGCTTAGAATTCGATTAATGGAGCAGAAAGAGTTTTAATATTTAGGTTATTTACGAGAACATATTCAAATGAATCGATAATATTTGAGGATCAATTTGAAATTACCCGGTGGCGATGAGTAACAACATTTAATGGCAGTTTTGATAATGACAGTTTTGATAATTGCCGTCTATCAGTAGAGTTGGACAGTATTTTTGCCGCGACGAACACAAAATAATGTATTCGTGCAGAGTATTCACGAATAGTTTTAAACGAATACTCTCACACGAATACTCTCACACGAATACATCAATAAAAATATTTTTTTTGTGTGTTTCTTTTCGATTTTGACGATTTTCTTATTTGATTAATTCCTCTATCTGTTCTTGTTTATATTTCATCTTGGGCTTCATTTATTTAATAATGTCTCTCGAAACGTACATCGGAATTGTCATAGCCAGTTAATTCTTGACTCTAGTATAGAATTTTTTTATTATTAATTTAATATGTCAGCAGTTTCTTCAGTTTAAATTTTACCACTGTTCTAACTTTATAAATCTACATATATAGGCTAGATATTTATCAAAAACTGTAAAAGTTGCCAGAAATTTTGGATTATATTTCAATAATACCGGAAACTATCTGGAAATGAATAAGGCCAGTAACCAAAATTGATCTATTTAATTTGTTATATATGTATAGATGTGGATTCGGTATTTGTGGCGCCATCTGTCGACGATGCCCGGAGTATAAATTAATTATTTAATTACATTCGTTTAATTTTCGGTTTCTCGGATATCATCGAATTTAATTTATCAGCCGAAGTGCAGTTCGAAGATGCTTGCACGGCCAAAGATTGTATTTTCTCGAATGTTTGGTCGAAGATTGTCGTGCATCTGGTGCTGTAGATAACTTGAACCGTTGATGTGACGTTAACTTTGCACTATAGCGACAGGGAATACCATTAATTTCGCAGTTTCCTTGGCTTCGATTGCTGTATCCTCCCACTTTTATTTTACTAAAATTCCCGCTTCTAATTTACTCCTACTGTGTAAAAAGTTTCATGTCGGACTTTGGTCGATAAATTTCAGTGTAAAATATACAATAAAACGTACTCTCGCAAGGGTCGTACAACTACATTTTTAAAGAATCATCTGAAATCGATGCATCCGGAACACAAATTCGTCAGTTCCAAAGTTCAGATAATGAAAAACAATTGCAGACCGAAAAAAAAAAAAAAAAAAAGAAAAAGATGAACAAGGTAAGTTTTAATAATATTCATTTATTAGTCTTGTTTTATAAATATAATTTATCTGTTGCTAAATGAATCTAATGCGAATTGTCAACTAACTACATTTGAGAAATATCGATCCGATAGTGTTCATTTTTTCAGTTTAATAATAGGGCAATGGTGAGATTTTGTATGAAAGCTGGTCAAAAAATTATTTAAATGCCCCCAGAATTGAAATCGGTGTGTCTCATATTTTTCGCCCCCACTCCGGCCTTGTCGCCTACTCTACAAGGACTGACGGTATATTTCCTCTAACAAGCCGAACAATTATTTAGCGTCGCGGGATTAATTTATGAACTTTTGCGAAATAGGTTAGAACTTGAAAAGACAGCGACATTGATCTTTATTAAATTACTGTATAATGCACCAATTTTTTAATTTACCTACTAAAAAATTTTTATTATAAAATAAAGATTACTAAAAATGTGATTACAAAATAAGCATTGCTAAAAGTATGATTATAAAATAAAAATTATTAAAATAGCCATTGTATTACATTTATTCACACCTAAATTAAGAAGAAACTCTTTAAAAAAAAACAAAAAAACTTAACATCTGCATTCGCAATATCCCTGTGTTGTCCACCAACAATTGAACACAGCTAAACTATTGAAGTGACCTTCTAGTCCGTGTCTCCGAGCATATTTATAATATCAGCTACATATGGAACGCTGAAATGTTTATGCAGGACAGTATTGGTTGGATACCAGGGTACACCTGTAGACATATTCCACATTGTATTCTAGACTGTTTGAGTTATTTCCATATCTCTTCGATTAGCGCAGTCCCAAAACAAAACTTCGTAGTGTTCAGATTAATGAGAGTGACATATATTTCACTGCAAATTCGATAGTTTCACCTGAAGACTATAAAGTTGATGTAAAAAGAAAAAAGTATGAGAAAACCCGGAAAAACACCTGCAATGTAATCCCACGAACAAGTAAGTTCTGAGCCATTATAAGTTGCGCAAAGCCAATTCCTCCTAGAAGAAAAGACGTAGCAATTTGTAAATTAAAAATATATAGAAAAAACTTTGAAGCCAACATATAAACGTGTCATTCTCTTATAACAAACCAACATATAAATATATATGAAAAAGCCATCACATCTGGAAAATGTCTAACTTTCACCAAATCACTCTGGAATATTCTCAACAAGAAAAAAGTAACAAAAACCGTCCTAATCAAATTCACAGTAGGCACCAGCTGTAACTCCAACAAAAAGAAAAAAAGAAAACCTATCTTACCTCCTGCTACGTGGGCAGCGCATGGCACATTAATATACGTAAAAAAAAAAGTAAGTAATGATTTATTTCAACACTAGTTTGTATTGGATCATTATGAATTCGATGGAACGTGTAAAAGCTCTAAGATAAATAATGGACAAAAAAGTCCACAGTCAGTTCTGCGGTAGTTAAAGGGTTGATTTCATTTTTTTTTTTTAATCAATGTACTTTCACCATTACAGTGAAATCCCAGAAATCTTAAAATTCAAGAACCCATTTACAATATGAAATTTTATAAAATTTTAAATTAACCGTACACGAACGTTAAAGAAACATAGATTAAAAGGTATTTGAAAAAAAAAAAATTCTCCGAAGAATTTTGAAAATACCGATGTGAGAGGAACCATTAAAATGTACTTAGAGATGATATTGCACGAAACGATTTAAGAGAAAGCGAGGTAGCTAACAATTGAAAATTCCGGTGACCGATTGAATGGAAATGGACGACTCTTTTTTGTTTGGCTAACTGTGTGTGTGTGTGGAAGCGACGCAACTCATCTATCAACAGCGGAAGAAGATGTTGTGTACATTAGCCGAGAACGTTAAAGTCGTCAGCGGCCCTTCTGATCTTAGTGTAACTTCTTACGGTGAGTATACGAAGACGGGCGTTGAATGATGCGGTTCCTCCATAACAAAAAATAAAATATATCTTCTCCATTGATGTTCTCATTGATTGATACAAATTTAATAATATTTCATCAAAGTTGTTTACACGACA
Organism: Icerya purchasi; assembly: GCA_039619475.1. NCBI lineage: Eukaryota > Metazoa > Arthropoda > Insecta > Hemiptera > Monophlebidae > Icerya > Icerya purchasi. Next base: position 117,251,737 of record CM077116.1, on the reverse strand, counting down.
AACCACGTGCTAAATATTTTTATTTCTGTTTCCTTTTTGTTTCCTTTTTTGTTTTTTTGTTGTTTATTTTTTTTTTTTTTTTTTTCTTTTCAACGGACGGAACAAAATTCGAAATAAAATTCCAGATAAAATTAAAAATGAATTCGTTGCGGCAGAACAAATAAACATGACCCGAACGAAAATTTACGAATAATACCCATGTCTGCTCTGTCGCAAGTAATTTACAATTTAGTATAAAGTTTCTGTGTAAAAAAAAGATAATAATTAATACATTATCAAAAATGTTATATAAAAAGATTTTAAATAGTCGCGTTTTTTTTTATATTTACCATTTATATATTTTTAGTAAAAAACGTACCATAATTACTTTATTGAACAATATAAAATCTTCATTAAACAGAAATTATGTTTTAATTTTTAATTTAAAAATAATTTCTGTTTAATAAAGGGTTTTTTATATTGTTCAATAAAGTGTTAATACAGAAATGGCAGAAAATAATTTTAACCTAAATACCATAATTATTCACAGCTTTTTTTTTTTTTTGAAGAGCATTACTCTTAATCAAGAAATGCCATTCGAAACGTTAACTGTGAAAAATTATTATGTAATTTTTACCACAAACAAAAAAAAAAAAAAAAAACAATCAATTTTATGTAATATTCCAATAAAACCAATTAAACAAATGCCAAAAAACAGTGAAGAGCAGCTCATGGCAGAACTAAAATGTTTTTGCAAATGGCAAAGTGTTCTCGACAATTCGCCTTTATCTGGCGGCTTTAGATGTAAGTCTATCAAAGAAGAATTTTCATGATAAAATGACAATACCACATGCGGGAAAATATCCAGAATTTTTCTCTCTATGTTAGGTTCAAGTTTTAGTCTAACAAACAAAAGAATTCTCCCGTGATAACGAGACAAATTGCATTATTATTTGGCTTCAGCTTCCAAAATATTGCCGGACTATTTTTCAATTGCAGAAACTCAAATGTTTTAAACAAATAAAAACGACTTCAAGATTTACTATAAAAAATGTTAATAAAAATGCACTAAAAAGTAAAACAATAATTATTCTGTAAAAATTAACATATCTCATACAGTGAAATATACACACCTTTTAAGACTGATATTATGATAATTTTTATATAACATTAATATTTATCAAAGTCTCGGTGCACCAAATTCAAATTACTATATCTGGAAACAATTTAGTGAATATTTAATGTGGTTTTCAATTATTATTGCAATCTAAATTTAGCGAAACTCTAATTACGGTATCAATGTTTGTTTAAGAATTATCATAATATCATCTTAAGGTATATTTCACTGCAAGAGCGTCGCCAGCTTATGAAACAGGGGAGAACAAGATGATAGAAAGAGGATATGAGTTATGAGAAAAATAAAATTTACAAGTTTTAAAGGCTTAATATTTTATTTAATCAGAATAAAATTTTAATTAAAACATAATTTTCGTGGGTTTCTGGCAAATTGTTTTACTACTTTATTATAAAAGTTTTCCAAATTGTCCACGATTACGCGCCTATGAATAATCATCATGGCCTGTTGATTAAAAAGTTTCAAGGCTCCTTGGGAGGAGGGGGGGGGCAGTTCCCCCCCGCTGGTGACCCCCATACTTCACTGTAAAATATATTAACTTCTTATCGAATAATTATTTTTTACCTTTTGCTCGTTTTTAATAAGTTTTTCTAGTAAATCTTCAAGTATCGATATTGAAACGTGATACGCTATAATTAATACGTTTTACTTCGTGTCCAGGGATGCCACAGCGGATTTAGTCCGCGGAATTGAACTTTTGTACTTTCCTTTCCATACAATTATCTCTACACGGATGGTTCGAAGTTCATTATCCCCGCGCTTATCTATTCCGAATCCTTTCGGTTGCCCTCCTTTTCCTCTATTTTTCCTGTCGAATCTATGGCTATCTTGCAGGCAGTCTTTTTTATATTATCAATAAATAACATGTATAGGTTCCTCCTGTCCTCGGACTCGAAAAGTGTTATATCGGCTACCTCCTCTCTCTTTCCTACTCATGTCACTGACCTCATTATTCTCCAAATTCGCTCCTTAATTTCTAATTTATTTGCATCCCGTTCCATCGTAATCGATCTACTATAGATTCCCGTTAATTTTCGGCACTCCGGGCAACGAGTTGGTTGACTTGTTGGCACGTTCGACCGGCGATCAATGGTCTATTCATTAGTAAATTTCCTGCTCAAACTCTCTACTGTCTCTCTTACCGTTCCTATCACGATTTCTGGACCGAATTCTATCCATTCTTTACCAGTCTTCGTTCTTTTTACTTTTCTATACAGCTCTTTCCTTCCTCTCTTCCCTGGTTTAATCTTTTCCTCTACTACCTTAGCCGTTCGATTATTTCCTCTATAGTTCGCCTGCGATTCAATCATAGTCTCCGGCTTCTCTTTTCCGCTTTTCTCTCGTTCAATCGCCTTTGTGTCCTCATGACCCTCCAGAGTAACTATACGTGCGATGCGAATCACGTCTTATTCGAATGTCCCCTTGTTTCCTTCGAATGTACACTACCCTGTATTCTAATCTTCTGCTCCTTGGCCTCCACACTCCGTATAGTGCCCACGCCATTCTTACATTTTCCTTCCTCAATATAGTTCCTCTGTCAGTCTTCTTTATTTCCACAATTTCTAATCTTTTCCTTATATAATGTACAATTCGCTGCGTTGGGTAAGTTCCACTGTTAACGTGCCTAAAAAATTGAAAAAAAAATTAATCATATATCCAGACAGTTTTACCTTAGATTATGAAATGACATTTATTTTACCCTTTTTTTCAATTCGAATTTATCTTTCCGTTCAGCCTTTACTTTCTCCGGCGGCCAGTTGGTCTGTCAAGTTTCCTTTTCCTATTCTAGCTTCTTTCATTCATTCTATCTCGCACCAGAATAAAATTTACTATGTTATTTTCCTTTTGAGCAATTATTTACATTGCTCATGTGATTGGGGCTGTTGCTCTTCGTTAGCGTAAAAAGTAAAGTAAGCCCCATACCCTTGACAGGGCGTACCCAAGAAACAAATAAATAAGCGGTTTAAAATTCGTTTTCTTATTCGAATCTACAATTATATTTATGTAGCAATTAACATTGAAAATACTTCAATTTTTTTAAAGTACGTTTCCGCGCTCAGTATTAATATTTTAAATCAATCGTGTTTGTTATATTAATAAAAAAATTATCTAAAAGACCGCATTTTTTAACATTTATCTGAATGACTACTAAGCATCTGTGTTCACCGATAATCACCGATATACTCACATGGGGTACTACCTAAGTTGAATAGTAACACTTTCGAATGAACAAAAAAGTCATTCAAATAAGCCCACGTGAATACGAGTATTGCGCGAACAATAAACAAAATAGCATAGGCAACGAACATGTAACCTCCTTCTCTCTTTTGAGGTCGGTAACAAATGTAAACATACTTTTAATCGGATTCTCTAAAAAAATGTTGCGCTCTGATAAGGGTTTCGAATATAAAATGTTACTTTTTCGTACGAAAGAGTTTGTTCGTTTTCCCCAGAAAACATTTTGAAACGATTGCACTACTCATATTAGTCTTACTGTGCTTCTTAACCGGCAACTAAATCAAGTTGGAAAAATAAACATCCGAAACGTATACTTATATTCGCATTTATTTATAATAATGTTCACGGCAATTATTTCATTTGATATTTGAATATCTGAAAGCACAGTTGTCGGAGAACGTTACTTTTAAAATGGGGAACATATTACACTTCGTTTAACCGGAAAACGAATTTAATTATTATTTCCAATTTATTATAAAACTTTTATCATATATGTATATCACTCTAACCGTACTTGGTCAGAGAGCACGTGTCCAAATAAATTTACGGTACTCTTTCAAATTCCTTTTCACCATACGAGATATTATTATATTAAAATAAATAGATATGTATTTTTATCCGTTTTATTTCATCTATATTGTACACTTATTAAATACATTATTAAAATTCTTATTTATTAATTCGGTAACATTATTTCGAAAAATAATATTATTACGGTTACATCCATTTAAAATACATTCAATAGACTACCCGTAAAATTGCATCCGCTATCGTAACTGCTAGGCTCATTCTAATCAGTTTTTTTGTTGTTTTTTCCTACTATTGCGTGATATTAGTAATTCTTTGTTTTGGCTGTTTTATTTTTTAAGTGCATCTGTTTCGTTTAGCTTTAGTTTTCCTAACAGCGATTGAGTTTAAAGTTACTCCGTGTTCAAATTTTATAGATAACACAGGCAATCATGACACATTCTTATCGAATAAAGTTTAGATAATTAACTCTGAACAAAGTTTGATAACTTATATGTGTTATCATTTAGTTAATATTAAAATATTAAGTCAGTGATTATCACTATTTACACTACTGAAATGGCTCCAAACGAGATGCATAAAAGGAAACATATCGAATACAAAATACCACATATATCGCGCAGTAGAATAATAGATTCGCATGAATCGCTAAATAGGAATCAAAACATAATCTTAAACGCAATATATGAAGTTAAACTTATTACGTGAATGCGGTAAAAGTATAAATGTCGGAACAAACAATATAAACATGTGCTTCCGAAATATCAAATAAAAATATGTGTATTTATTTAAAAGTCCTGCAGAACAAATAACCACATTATAGCCGACAGATCAAATAAAAATAAAATTTACGTAATTAAATCCAGCGAAGAAATTATATTTTAAATTTGTCTCCCTACATGCGGCACTCAGTGATCGAAAATGTGAAATAAAACGGATTAATATTAAAGCGAACTCACGAGTGTCTTATATTTACTAAAACGTAGGTTTAATGAAAGAAGGTTTTAAAGCCGCTTTTAGTTTTCGACGATATATTTATATAATGCCACATGAGAAAAACCACACGATAAACATAATTTCCGCGAATCGTTAATTACAACATATCAAAAAGAATACTTCCGGATATATTTGTCTGAGAATAAGAGCTGACGGGTGTGAAAAAATAAAAACAGGAGGAAATGAAATAAATGAAATTGACAGTGAAGAAATGGAATTAGACAATAAGAATACTGAACGGAAAATAATTCACCCGACAACATTTCATTTCACACGTTAGTAATGAAATAGAATTCAATAAACCATCGCCAACGTCAAATCTAACTCTAGTTTAGAAGAACTAGAAAATAATGAAACTAATAAAAGCACAACGAAATCGAATGTCATTAATAGGAATTAATACAGACGAGGAAATCATAAACCCGTAGACATGGATATAAATGAAGCCTTTGAAAGCACCAACCGTTCTTCCGGACTCACATGCTTACCACGCACAAGAGTTCAAAGTATCCAAATTTAGCCTAACTCGCATTTGTTCCTTCCCGCAGCACGAGTTCGAAGTTCGAATATAATTATTTGAAATTAATCAAAGTATACTATTCCATCACTGATATTAGCATAACTCCTCCTTCCATTGCTGCATGAGTTAAAAGTTCGACATACGTTTTCCAAAGTGAAGCCTAAGTATACTATTTCAGTAACTAACCCAAGCTTTCTGCTGTACAAATTTAAAATTTATGTGTAAGTATCCAAATCTGACGCAAGCATGCTACTCCGTTTTCTTGACATTTCGTAGTACGCTTGAGAAGGTACTGCGGTGGTTTTCCCTTGCCTGCCTCAAGATTTCCTGTTACGGTTTATTCCTTTAACCGAAAGGAGCCAGTTTTAAGGCGCCGGATGCATTAATCCGATCGGGACATATTGTCACAAACGAGTTGGTGATAGTTGGCCATTTGTAAATGCGATAAAATGCAAATAATATTTACCGGTAGAAACAGCTTCGGCGAGTGGACCTTTTACCGTGTTTTCCTATTAGCACAGTGTTGTAAGTTGGAGACGCTGTTCGTCCAAGGAAAAGTTAATAGAAAAAGAAGTCGGGGTTGTGTGTGCTGATCAGATGGTCGGACGTGGTTTGCACGGTGACTAGCCGTACTTTTCAAAATTGTGTACATATCGCACGTGTTTATTGCCGAATGTAGCCAAAAAGAAAATAATTTTTCTTTTTTCCAAAAAGAAAGATACATACCGACTACTTACATGGCTAGAAGCGAAGTAATTGAACGGGTACCAGTTTTTTAAATACCTAGGAACCTTAGCCGATGTGAACTGCAAGCCGGAAAGAGAAGAGTGCAATCGAGCAATCCCAAGCGGCCTTTATGTCAAAGAAGAAATTCTTCACAACTATCGACTCGAACCTCGGTTTGCACTTCCGCATGGCGCAGTGCATTGTTATATCTGTTCCTATGTATGGCCGTGAGGTACTGACTCGCAACAAAGTATTGAAAGCCAAATTAGACACTTCCAAAATGTTCCTATGTAAAGGAAAATGCTAGGAATATCTTGGACGCAGAAATTAGCCAACGCAGTGGTCTTAAAAGAAAGGTGCTGTTGACGACAATCAAGGAACGCAAAATAAGCTATCTGGGACATATTGTGCGAGACGGAAGGTGCGGACTGGTGAAATTGATTTTGGAGGGAAAAATCTGTGAAATAAAACTTCTTAAAATCCTTATCACCTACTAAATGGAGAGGTAATACTTATGTACTCATATCCATATATTAACTGTTCATTTATCAATGGCTGTGTCTCTAAATTCTTTCGTTCCAAATTAGATATAATGCAGAATTCTTGTCATACGTCCTTGCCCCAGTGCCCTTAAATCTTTTCCTTTTCCAACAATACTAACCGAGTCCAATTCTGCTCCTCTATCAGTTCGAACAGATCCTATCTAGTCTCTTTAAACGTCTAAGGCTAAACACATAGAAACGCTTCGAAGAGAGCTGCGATACTAGCAAACGAGCAAAGCGAAAAGAAATGATAGCGTCGATGAGAAAGTATCGACACATAGTGTGACGTCTCGAGCATAGCGAAGAACGATGGAGCGTTTCAGAAAACGCACTACTATTCGTCTACCGAAAGATGCACGTTGTTTTGGTCAAAAATTCTACGCTAAAAATATTCTATTTAATGAAAAATCGAAAAAATACAAGAAAATGTTAAATAGAAATAGAAATATACATGACGAATTACACCGTGTAAATGATGAATTAAAAAGACTCCTAGAAAAATTGTATTCGTACTTACGCGTGAATATTTCAATTTTTCATTATATTTTACAAAATATTCGAAGTTAACACCCGAATGAAAGAACTTTTTTTTTTTTTTTTTTCGTTTGCTAAATTTGAAGTTCGTATATTATAAAATGTGATGTCAAATGTATAAGATCTTATGATAAAATCAACATGACTGCTTCGGAAAATAATTATTAAGAGAACTATGAAAATTTAATTTTCAAAACCAATCGTTTTTTGTTTCTGAAACATTGGACATAATAAACAATTTTTAATATGCTAGGCGTAAATTTTCCAGTATAGAAATTGCGTTAAATTGCCCGTGATAATTAGAAGATATTTACACAAACGCAGTGGCCCGATCCGCGGGCAGTGGGGGGAGTAGAGGACATCCTCTTACCACCAAAAAAAAAAACCCGCCAAAACCTCGGTGAAAAAATTTGTTACAACAAAGAAACTTAATTTATACGACAAAAGATTCGTGTAAATGTTCCCTGTGGATTTAATTACAACTAATATTTAATACTGTTTTCTGGTAAAACTATTAATGTTACGTTTTTATTCTATTTTACACGTAACTGTCATCGATCTTTTGCCATGTTTATTTTTGTTTTTAATTTCTATTTTGTAATTTTAATTAAAAATAGTTCAATGAGAAATGTATACTTTTTCACTTGTTCACGGACAAGGAATTCGCATCAGATTACTAACAAAAATAAATAAGAAGTAAAGCCTAATAAATATACTACCTTTCTATTCTTTCTAGTAATTTACTATTCAAATTCTAAAATTTTAGCTAGAATTTTATAATTTCGTTTTATTTTTCACTCCTAAATATAGGACAAAATTTTCATTAAATTGTAATAATTACGTACTTTTTAAAACGTTTCCTTTCCTTGGATGAGCAGCGTTTCCGAATTGTCCGCCCTGATCACATGACCAAAATACCGCAGTATCTTACAAAGCACCACCAATGATAGCCTCTTGGGGTTACCAATCTCATTTAGTACGGAGAGTTGCTTCTCTTCGTCTAAATTTCTCGTCTTTATTCTTTGCTGATGACATCCTACTTTATGCTTCATCTCATGATATTATATCAGCCAGTGAGACACGTAATTCGTCTCTTTCTTTGTTGGATCATTCCCCTTCATCAATTAACCTTTCTATTTCTCCTACTAAGACCCTGCGACCTTATAATCCTGCTTCTGCCTATCTATCCCTAGTAAATACACTCCTTTCTCGTGTTATTCTTTTTGTTATCTTGGTATCTTCCTTGACAGTCGGATAGTCAGCTTTTACATGAAAATAAATGCAAGTAACATTTATCAGCAGAATTTTTTGCTCTGTATTACAATTCGATCTAAATAAATAAAACTTTTTTCAGTTTCCAATCTTATCGCTTTAGCATGCATTTTTCCAGATCGTGGCCCTTAAATATCAAAATTTTTCGAATTTCGTATAAGGTATTACGTAATTACACAATTTCCCTCCACAAAGTGTCTCTCTGGATCCGCCCCTGCACAGACTTTTAAATCAAATGTTAATACACACGTATTTACTTGTAGATTTCATTTCATTAGCTACTTCATCCCAGAGTTCATCCAAATATAAAGCGGTGTGGTCATCATTTTGTTGATTCTAAAGTGTTTTTCGAACGAAAATGCTACTAACAAACAATTCTTTATTCATTTCCGTATAATTTTAGTAACAAAATTATAAAATTTGAAAATAATTGTGGCTATACAACTCTAAACCAATATAATAAATTAGGCAGAATTTTTAAGAGAGCTATTGATGGTAAGAAAATCCAAATAAAACACAACTATATGCTTTTGCTTAAAAAATGCAATGTTAAAATCAAAATTAACAATTAAATGGTGAGGGATAGAAAACTTGAACCATAATAATTGTATAAAATACTCCCTAAGTAGTAACGCTAGATAGATCCCTCACCTACAAAGAACACTGCAGAAATAACAAAAGTCAGTCACCGAATGGAATTCTAAAAAATTTTATAACCATGAAAATGAGATACGCTACGGGCGTGCGAACCATAGTCGCTTGGCGTTATATTTTGCAACGGCAGAATATGGGTTGCTCAGCTTGGGCTAGGTCTGCACATGCAAAACAGGTGGATGTTGCTTCGGATGAAGCCTGTCGATTAGTATCAGGATGTTTAAAACCAATGACAGTAGAAAGCTTTCATTTACTGAACGGTATAGCGCCACCACATATAAGACGCGATATAATAGCTGACAAAGAAAGGAATCTGCTTAATGGCGTGACGAGAGGCACCCGGTGTATGGTCACATCGAGGTAATATACAGGCTGAAATTAAGGAGCAGTTTCATGAAAACTACCAACGAATTAAGACTGCAACCTGAAAAAGAACAAGTAAACCAGTGGAGTAAAGAAATTCTGTCAAATCGCTTGAGACCACCAGAGGAAACATTGAGACACAAAGAAAGATGGTCAATATATCGCACAATAAATCGAATACGGGGAGGGACTGTACTCGTACGGCTTCAGAAATGATGAGGGGGACGGGCTGCCAAAAGACCGGAAATGTCAATGCGGAAAACACCAGACAGTACGACATAATTGGCGGGCAATAAAAATCCGACGAGGTTTACAATGCATAATGTTACCGAAGCAAAAGCCAAAATACCCTGGCTGAATATTGGTGCGATAAAATATAAAAAAGAAATACGCCACACATTTTTCCAAGTAATATTTAAATCCGCAATTATTTAAAACATGTCCCTACTGTAATAAACAGTCAGATATTTATTATGTTTTTAATTTTCAACAATTTTTACTTTAACCACTTCATTAAACTAAAAATCAAAAAAAAAAAAAAAATACAAAAAAAAAAGCGATTTCGTAACCTATGATAAAAATATCAAAAAGATAACTGAGAAACAATTGGAGTGTTTTCGAAGATACTTTAAGCTTTTTTGGGAAATGATTTTCAAAGAAGAAAGATAAAAAGCAAAATGGAGCTACCCCTTACAACTCCTGAACGGATCCAATGTTGCCAGATAATACGCCTGATCGGATATCGTTTGTATCTCTCTCGCGACTTTTCTTTTAGGCGCATCAACCATGAACACTATTATAATCCAGTATAAGTGAAGTTATTAGAAGTTTCAATGTACAGCAGCGGGATATTCCAGCCGAACGAAACACAATGAACTAATCTAAGGCCCCAGTAGCTGCTTCTTCTCGCAGGTAAACAGCGGGCAATTTATCACTTTTCAGCAGTCGATTGAAAGTAGTTACAGCGAAAAACGCGATGAATTAATTTCAATTTAGTCCCGTCGTCGCGTAATAAGCGATATTTTCCGCCTAGAGAATAGTGCAATTAACAACATTTATTAAGCCAGTCGCTGCGAGCGGTTTTGTTTAGCCGCGGTGGTTATTTGTAAAATGGTGTGTGCGCACCAACGGCTATCTTTTTCCTGCAACATGTCTTTAGTTTCAAGCAGTGAACTATGAAATTCGATACGGAAGTGCAGTGGCAGCGCTGCCATTATTAGTAAGGGGAAGGAAAAAATACGGCTGCATCCATTGCCGAGTCAAAAATTATCGGAAGGAGGACAGCTCCGTAAATTATTTAACGGCTCACGTATTCACCGGAAGAAGTTCGTCAACTATTTTAGAATGGAGAGTTTGAGGAATTGTAAAAACTCGATTAGACCTCATATTACGTACCAAGATGCACATATAAGGAACAGCGTGACACCGGAAGAAAGATTAGAGCTGTAACCCACTTAGCTAAGGAGAATAACTCCATATTTTAAAGTTTTATTATATTTTAATTAAATTACATTAAATGTATTACAGTTAAAAAACTAATTTAACTCTAATAAATCGTTATCAGAAGTGTCATTAGGACTAGTAACTACAGTAGGGTGGCTTAATGCTTGAAAGTTCGCTGAAGTATGTTCCGATGGCGTCGTCTGATCGCTCTAATGGCAAACGATTGTTTGTAGGCATGAGTAACTCCGGGCACAGTTATGTCCTCGGACATACACGTATATGTATATATTCATGTTCGGGAGCAGCCGGATATATCTCCAACGCCGATGTGATTTAATATATCTCAATTTCGAAAGGCGTGTCACGCAACGAGAACAAATGTCATTCCGGACACAGTCGGATTTACCTCTGGTGGTGAGGTGATTTAATACATCTCACCTCCGAAAAGCGTTATTCTGTGTGTTTGGAGTGCTGCACGGAGTTGGAATCGAATACGCAGCGAAAATTTCGATTACACACTAGGTATGAAACACATGTAATTCCAGCGGACTTGGAGCTGAGAAGCGGATATACGCAGTCGGAAAGGACACATGTAAGTACCCAAAACTGCTCTGGCGGAGTTGATTTGCTGATTTGCGCATCTCTAATTGTTTGAATCGACCGGAAAATTTTGCTATGGCTACATTGACGTTGGCATTTCCTGTGGAAAATAAGGAAGAACACTCGAACCGACCGATTTAGAACTCTAGTACGATAAACTAGTTGAGGACTGATTTATTGCTGTAAAATTTATTGCAAATTTCTGTATAGTCATTTTTTTTTAAATATCAGCTACGATGGTAATAAGAACGAATTATCTTCATCAATTTTTTCCGTTCCGTCACTTCTTAGTATATTACATTTTTTTTTTTTTGTTTTTTTTTATACGCTGATCATTATCAAAGTTTTTCCAATTTACAACTATAAAAGCGGTTAAAAACTGCTGTGGTTTACGATTAAGAAATCGCTCGTGCGCGCCTGACCTCATTATACACAAAAAAAAAAGGAGAGTATCTTTCGAGCGATTAAAACTATTAAATTATAACAAATAACGGAAAATCGGTCGCAGTAAGAAAGGAACACTTATTATTTGCCGGCGGTGGACCATTTGAAGAGACCTTCTTTTTTGCGCTGTTATACATTATTTATTAGTTCTATTGTCGAATGAAAAATACATCTAAAGGGAGGAAAAGTCGAAAAATAATTTACAGCTTCTATGCCTCTCTTTTCAGTGCACCGAAATGATAAAAAATTACCGAAACGGACGCAGCTACAACTTGGACAACCTTAACCCCGTACATACAGTGTTGCTCTAGTGTTGCTGTTCCATTGTTTCGTATTCGCCGGTTTCTTCTATTCAAGTTAAAATGACAAAAGGAGCAAAAGAAGAAAAAACCCACAACAAGTCAAGAAACGCAAAGTGACCTACAATAACGGTTCAAATGTCATGTCCGAGAAATAGCTCATAAATCAGGAGCCAGCCAACGATAAAAGTAATGTGCTGTTCTGACACTGTCTCGTTCAGGGAGAAGCCGTTAAGTCCTTTAAACTTAATTCTCGACGAAAAAGAGTCGCATGAATAAAACACTGGCAGAATGTGAAAAGAAAGAGAAAACACGAAGAAAAAGACTGAAGCTATCGGGCGGCAGCAGGGTGTGAATCGGTTTTAAGCGGAAAAACATCATCTTCCGAAATCATTTATAATTCTCTCGCTAATATTTTTGATATTCCGTTAACGATCGGTTATGAGATAGATTTATTCCCGTTGACCAAATTGGATCGAATTTTATTGACATTTGTTGGCGTCATCGTTTATATAATTTTTTCCCGAATTCGGAAACACATATCGAACGAACGCAGCTCTAGTCACCGTAAACTTCTCCTAGTATTAACGAGTATCCTTTTTAGACTACTTAAATATCCCGCGAATCGTTCCAAAAATTTATTCAGAAATCCTCTTTGTTCCACCACTTTTGGAAAAATTTTTCCATTATATAAATATAATACCCTGAATCGATTACAAGCCTTTGAATTGTGGTGCTACCGGAGAATAATTTTGATGGTACCTTGGACAGATAAGAAGACCAACCAGGAGATACTCAGGGTTATGAAAAAAGACCACGAATTGATTAATTTAATAAAAATTCGGAAACTGAAATATATTTTGGACACTTGATCCGTGGGATAAGGTACAACTTGCTACAAACCATTTTGATTGGAAAAATTGAACGGAGGGAACGTACCTGGTTCTGTGATATCAAGATGTGGATAGGATTAAATACAGAGTGGTTAGTACACTCCGCGTACGACAGAGAGCGGTACCAGAATATCATTAAGACTTCACTAGATGGCCACCCATGCTCGAGATCGGTCGGTACAGCAAGAAGAAGAAGATATGGGTATATATGTATATACACGGGCTCGATATTTTTAACGCTGTCTGTCGATGATGTTCGAATTAATTTTCCGGCCTCTCTGAAAGTCATCTTTTCTTCACGTATCGATCGAGTCGTTCGGCCAAAAACCAAAAATCTCTCCATACACGATCGTACGAACAATCGCATCGAGGTAAAGAATGAGTGTCCGAGTGGTAGTGGTTGAAAGCAGAGTGACATGGATCTGCGGTGAAAGTGCACACGCATGCACACAGTGTTCCAAGTTCAGCTGAGAAAAGTTTATAACATCCAGCGAAAACGGGTAACTAGTTCTAAGACATCACTTGTTAATGGGATCGAAGACCGCCTCAATAATATTTAGTCGTTACCGCCTTTTTTGAATGTCTAGTTATTTCACTTAAAAAAATAATTTTTATTCTTTCTAGTTGCGCTATTTCTTTTATATGCATTCAAGATTCTGTTTAAATCCTGATATCGTTTCTGCCTCTAAAGACGTTCTTCTTCAATCCATCTCCTCTCCTCCTTTCCGTATTCCTCTAATGGTATCATTCGCTCAATTCGATCTTTCATCTCCACTCTGTTTTCATTCCGCTCTATCCTCATAGATTTCCTGTGGGTTCCTAGTCATTTTGATACAGAAAGAGCAATGGCACTCGGCCAACTCTTTAGCACTCTCAGCCGCCTGTAACGATTTATTCCTCGCCTTTTTTCCTTCTTCAGTCATCCGTTTCCTATCCATCTTCAATCATTCCAGACTTTGGCTGGACATTTATCGTTCTTTATCCTCTGATCGTTACTAGCCGTTTTCTAGTTCTATTCTATTCCTTTCTGTCATCGCTCCACTGTTGTTTCCTTAATTAGACTCAGGCTCAATCGTTCTGTACTCCCCTCTTCTCGTTTCTCGTTTCTCGTTTTCGATCTGCTCTGTCATCTTCTTCTTACTGCTCCCTTCGCGTTATCAATCCTGCCTGTATTTGTGATGATAATCACATCTTTTTTCCATTTTTTGCTCTCCTCAACAAACGCGCCTTTCTATACGCCCAGCTTTAGCGTTTTCCTACTCCTTAGAACGCAAACTGTACCCTTTTCTTCCATTGTTCCCTTGCTGCTGTCCTTCTTCGTGTTTTCTATTTCCGACCGCTTGACTATTTGGTTTTCTAATTTAGTCATGTTGTTTGGTCAAGACCACTAGCGCGCCCGACGGTAAAAAAAAAAACAATCTCCGGTAATTAAAAAAATATATTCTTTGTGTCTATTACTCGAATTGCAAGTTTTTTTCCTTCCGAGTAAGAGAAAGCACATGTCATCATGAATATTTCCCAAAGGGTAATTTAAAAAAATATATGCGTAAAAAAGAAAAAGCCTCCTCGAAGAGTAAAGAGACCAGATAAACAAAAATCATTTTAACCATATATGTACAACATATTGTTATTGTTATGAAAAGTGTTGATCATACATATGTCGCCTTCGTTTCGGTCATACCTTTCTCCCTTCGCCACTTTTTGGTTTTTCTCTCGTCACTTCCCAGCGGTATCCTCTTCACCCGGAAGATTCCTTTTTTTTTTTTGTGTGTGATATCAATCATGGTTTTCTTCGAATGTTCCTCACCTATCTTCAGAACGTTCTCTCTTCTATTCTCAGTTTTTGGATCTTGATCTTCCCACTCCATGCAATGACTCATATTCTCTCATTTCCTTCCTTGTCAGTGGTTCCTGTTCTAGCTTCTTTCATTCATTCTATCTCGCATCAGATTAAATTACGTTACGCTCCTTTTGAGCTATTATTTAGATTCCTTGGTTGATTGGGCTGTTGCTCTTCGTTAGTGTACCCAAAAAAAATTTAAAAAAAAAGGGTGTCTTTTTGTTTACATTTTCTTGGATCTAAAGTGGAAAACAGCTAAATCCTGACTTCTTTAACTAAAAAGAGATTGATTCAAGATAATGAAATCACAAAAAGAATGAAAAAAAAAAAAGAGAAGTGGTGTCTAGAGGAAGACACCCGGTAGGAACGAAGTTCCTTTCACTTTTTGGTAGATATAGAAAAGTATAAAGTCATTCATAAAGTATACAATAAAAAATGACACAATACATAAATCCCGCATGAATTAAAACAAAAACAAAAAATAAATCCCGTATGAATTAATTAAAACAAAAACAATAAATGAATCATCAGACTCGTTGAAGTGTGTTAACGTCACACAAAAAAAAAGGCGCCAATTTTCAAATTCAATAAAATTTACACGCGTTTAGAATTGAGCTTATACAGCTGATCGCGTACAATGCTTGCTGCTCGAATCTCGATACTCGCATGCACGCACACGCGCATACACACACGTATATAATAGAAAGGGACAGAGTGAAAGAGAACGAGAGTGAAGGTCGCCTGGAAGATAACGCGATTTTCGTGACCTCGCCTTTTCCGCCAGTTTACTCCTACCGACAAGCTGTGTAAACGAATTTCGTTCCAAAAATCGCATTAATATTCGTTACAATATCACATTAGTATTTTCTTATTATATATTTCAATTGATTAGTATACTCGCCCGATTCGTGATATGACTAGAGGAAAATACAGAATGAACAAAAGACCACACGCATTTTTAATAATTCGACATTTTAATAATTTCAGAAATTGAATTAATAAGTAAAAAAACGAGACTATTATTAAAAGAATTCCGAGAAACATTTGGGCACGAATATGTTCGATTTCACTATGCCCAGTGTGACTGCAAAAACCGGAGACGGATTTCTCTTCTATGGCCATTAGATCTTCATTCAACGTAGTTCCATTGCACAGACGAGTCTGCATGTGTGCGTATGGTACGACTTACGTTTAAACTCCAGAGAAGGTCGAAGCCCGTTAACGACACACACATTTACACTAATTATGAGATAAAAGATTCAACAGCTCGATAATGCTTTCCTAGTTTCGAGCAACGCTAAAACCCGTGCCTATTCGATATATGCACACCATCATTTGTCAAACTAAATTAATCCAATTGAATAATTAACATTATCCGGTGCGGAAAACTCCAGTTCATTTAATTCTGTATATATATATATATATATATATATATATAAATAAATACATTTTTTTTTTTTTTTGTGGAAGGAATAATAAGTCCTCAAACTCGTAACTAACAAGAAACTTTGACAATCAACGTGCAACCCAGTAGTATACCAACACTTATTATGCTACTAGCAATCGAACCATTGCTTTGCGAATACGTCCTTCTCGTATAGATACGTCATTGCAAACATCAAAAAACTGATACGATTTTTAAGAATAACCTTGATTAGCGCTAGAAGTTTTCTTTGCAGCCTTTGATTCTGATTGTTTAGTTCTTTCATTATTTCTTCCGTTGCACTTTTCTGTCTTCATATCCTATTCGGTAATAATAATAATACCGGTGGATATGTTCCTAGCTTTAAAAAAGTTCGCCTCCTTTGCGAAGTTAAAGACACCTTCGCGCGAGAATTCGAAATATAAAACGTAACAAAACATATTACATGCTCGTGTAATGAGTCGAATCTTTTCACCAGCAAATGAAAACGAATCTTCCGAACACAATTTACCTACAACGTACGTCGAATACAAACTAAACTCAGCCATTAGTGCATATTTTGCTGCCATCGCTACCGCCGCTATCATTGAACATTCGAAACTCTTTTGCACGTAATGAAATTCGCGGGATTTCTTGCTTCAACATATATTAAATTAACGCAGACTCGCACGTATGTGTAACGTATACACTTAAGCACGCATACATTTCTCCGGCCGCTTACGTAATATCAGAAGATTGCGGAAAAATTCAAGGCGATTCTTAAAATTCGTTCGCATTATTCGCACTGCGTTTAAATGACGTTAATAAACTCGGCTACATTCCACAACAAAAATGGAATGTCGTTTTTGCACCTTTTTCTGCGGTTTAAAATTCATAACTTCGAGTCATGCACACACCTGGAATATAAATTATCAGTTTTATAAAAATACAAAGAGAAACTGCTGACTGGTCGCCTACCGTTTTAAAATTTCTGTCGTCCAAATTTCATTCGATACTCTTTCTCTGCAGAAGTATAATTTATACACGACAAAACTTTTAGCCCGTTCTAAACGAAGTCAAAAAAGGAAAAAAGAAACTCTGTTTCCGTATCCTCTACTCCGACTTACGACGAACAGCAACCCCCCGCCGTCAGAGGCAATGGCAAGACAGCACTTTCGCGCTATTTACGTTATTTCAGTTTACAGCTGGAAAGCAGTGTGAAATGGCGGAAAGAAAAAAAATAGTTGCAAGTTTTCGATGCATTGTGTTTTCGCCTACCAAGATGATATTGCTTTAAACGTAGTTTCGATTTCGTGTAAAAAGCTACAGCCAATCGCAGAGATTTAACCATTTTACCTTAGCGACCCGGATGATCGATGTACCCAATGTGGTTCATGTACGTCGCACATTGTGTAAACACACTACGTAAGAGTGTATTTTTCAGATACTTTGCACAACTTTCTTCGCGTGCTCTTTAAAATTCTTCACAGTTCCTTGACAGAGGTATGCGCTGAAAATGGAGTGTACATATTATTTGCAAACTCAATCGGGTGGGAGGGGTGAAATGAAACTTATTTTTGTTTTGCAAGAGCGCGTTCAACGTAATATGTCGACAGAAAAATTCAACAAAATCAATATTTCAGAAACGATGTTCTGAGCTGTTCTCGTTCAAATTTAAGTTTCTGTTTCTTTCCTTGAAAAACGTATCTCTTCAAAAGCGTGTGCGAGTAAATATTTAAATTTCACTTGAAAAAATAATAGCACCACAGTCAACTACAACATAGTCATTTTATAATAATCCGGATAGTAAACGGATTTTAAATATCGCCCTTGTATTGAACTGTTTTCTATACATCTACTTTAAAGTGAACGATATATAAATATATGCATATTCATATATAAATATATGCATATTCATATATATATATATATATATATATATATATAATGTGTGTGTGTACGTTAAAGTAAAGTAAGTCGCATAGCCTTGATAGGGCGTCGGAATTGTGAAGTTAAGGTTCACAATGTACTAAGCCGAACACGTTACACGCGGATAATTGCACGGCTCATTAAATGTGCTGAACGGATTTTGCTTATTTCATTTATTGCATAATTTCACGTAACCAATGAAACAAAACTGTAAAATTGTTTCACCGTTTATTACTTAAGACACAATGCTGTGCAACATTATTGGCAAACAGTAACAAGTAGAATTAATAAGCGTACAAATCGAACAAAATTTCGGGTTACATGAACTGTACAATTGTTATCGAATAGTCTCCCCCCATGTAGAGGTATCGTGACCATGATCTGTCACCCGGTTGATCAGACTGCGCTAACAATTCCGATCCCTTGCGATGTGCACACAATCCTGAAAGGTACGACCAGCAGCTTTGCACGCTGCGTCCGACCACCTAGTCGGCGCACGACCTCGACTTTTTCTTCCGTTGACCTTTCCTTGGATGAGCAACGTTTCCAAATTGTCCGCTCTGATCACATGATCAAAATACCGCAGTATCCTGCAGAGCACCACGGATGATAGCCTCTTCGAGTTACCAATCTCATTTAGTATGGAGACATTGGTTCTCCCAGCTGTCCATGGGACACGCAGCATACGCCTCCAGCACCATATTTCGAGTTCGTCTATACGTTTTTTACCTATGCTGGTCATCGATCAAGTCTCCGCACCATATAAAAACACTGAGAAGACGAAGGAGTTCACTATCCAAATCTTTACAGCTTTACTAACAGCGGAATCAGCCCAAATTCTTCTTAAACGGCTAATTGCGTTGCGTGTAATCTGTGTTCTGTGACGTTTCTCACTTTTACATCCGCCGCTGTTTTCCACTATAGAGCCTAAATATGTAAAGCAGCTTACTATATACTTCAATACCCTCAATTTCACGTACTGTTGGACAGTTAATCTCTAGAGTCTAGACGGTCGACAATCATTATTTTGGTTTTGGTTTTGGCTTTGTTAACTTGGAAGCCATATTCTTCACTGATTTCTACCATCCGATCCAGAATATATGATATTTCCTCTCTTTTTTTTTGCTACTAACGTGATGCCATCCGCATATCAGAGATTAGAGATGTACATCCTACCAACCGAGATACCTCCATCCCAGTTGACTGTACCATTTGTTGTATCGATTTGCAGTATTCTGCGCATTATGAATTCACCATATAAGTTAAAAAGTAGCGGTGAAAGGGTATAGCCCTGGCGTACACCCCACCATGCGGGATAAAACTCTTTTGAGAGTAAATTCCATTATTTATCCGGACTTTTGCTAATTTCTTTTTTTCATATAGCTGCTTGATCAGCCATACTAGATGTGCTGGTATATCGAATAATATCGACCACATGTTCGGCCAATGCATACAGTCAAAAGATTTCTTATAATCGACGAAACAGAGCACAGCTGGGATATTATATTCACGCGCTTTTTCAATAAGTAATCTACGGCTGAGGATCTGTTCTCTTGTTCCCCTTCCTTTTGTAAAACCAGCCTGCTCTGGCGGAATCTGAGTGCGCATCAGAGAATACAAACGATCGTATATAATTTTGATCATCACTTTGCTTATATGCGGTATCAGTGAAATAGTCTGATAGTTTTCACAGCACTCGGGTGATCTCTTCTTGTGCAGAGTAATATAGGTCGTCTGACAACATTCCTCCGGCCACTTTCCTGAAAACCAAACGGCCTTACAGATGTGGAAAATTGTTTTTGTAATTTTTTCGCCCACAGCCTTGAAAACTGCAGCCGGGATACCATCTGGACCTGGAGCCTTATTTATCTTCAGATATGCAATAGCTTTCACAACCTCTTCCAACAAAATTTCTGATTCCAGTTCAGGAAAATTATGAAGTGTAGTGTTAGCGATTCCATTTTCATCCGCGGCACTATATAATTTGGCGCAGTACTTCATCCATGCCTCAGCCACTTCTTCGAAACCAGTCCTAACCATATTGTACAATATGCGCATTTAAAAAAGCCTTTCGTGCACATGAACAGTGTGAAAAAATATTATTTTATTATAGAATTTTTTTTTATTTCTTTATCATGCGATGATAAGAATCACCATCGACCAGTCTCACAGCTTCTCCATCGGAATTTTCAAAGAAAAATAGTCCGATTATTCCATTCATGGACAGCACAAATGGTTACCTTCGGACTGTGCAGCGCTTGTTGGTGCTTTGAATATGGGTTTTGTCCTTTCGGTGCCCAATATCGGCAGTTTTGTCTATTAATGAATCCATTTGAATGGAAATGTGCTTCGTCACTGAACCAAGTTGTGTTAAAAATTTGGAATCGGCTTAACATGTTTTCACAGAACTCCTGCCGCACTATGCAGTCATCCGGTTTAAGAGCCTGCAGCAATTGGATCTTGAAGAAGTGAAGATCCGCGCTTAAAATTCGGTGCAACGTTGTTTTCGGTAGAACTACAGCGCACAGACTGTCGTGTATTTTTTCGTACACTGCTTTCAGCACGTTTGATGTTTTCTTCAGTCCTTGATGTTCGACTAGGGTCTGGCCGTGGGTTATTTACGATTGAACTTCTGTAGACGGAACTTCTGCAATTAAATTTTCAGTAGCTACGTCACATAAACGACGAATATTGAAACGTGTACAAAATCGTCGGCGAGCAACAGCGTACATGAATCATTGGCTTTTAAAAATACGCTTCAAACGCGAACATGCCCACCTAGCCCGAGAGCTCCTCAACATTTTTGGGTAGGTATTTGAGGCACTTAGAAAACTTGCTGAATACGTCCTTTAGTAATACCTAAATGCGAAAAGACAGACGTGGCTGAAGGATTAGGGGGCTTAAGCGGCGACCCTTAAATGTTTAAAGATGGGAATTTTTTTTTGCAACAAATGTATTTGAGGCACGATGAAATTTTAACATGTTAAAATTTAGTATTTGAAGAGTTGAAAAATCAAAAAGACAGATCATTTACCCGGGCAAAGGTGTTGCCAGGTGCTTGCAAAGTTACGTTTTAAAAAATCGGAAAAATGTATTTGAGGCACTTTGGAATTTTAACATGTTACAATTAAGTGTTTGAACAAATGTTCTTTAGCCACGATGAAATTTATATAGGATAATATTCGTGGCTAAAAATAAATATTTACAAAAAGACAGGTAGTTTCGGTGGGACATTTTACCTGCCAGCCGATTGAGAATGTTCAACGTGAGTGTGAGTGAGTATTGCTATGGGTAGGTTGAAGTTGATTCTTCTTGCACTTCTACAAAAACATCGTCTTCTAAATTGTTTCCCGGAGATATATTTTGATAAATTATACCAACAGTGTCGTGTAATGTGCCTCTTTACCAGAGACAGTGTCAACAAAACGATCGAAGTTGTCAAACGCTAAGTAACAAAACCTTCAAGACACAACATGGATCGGCTGGTTGATGAAAATGTAGCCTCTGTTTCTAATTCTTCAATCATATGGTAGCTGCAGCAATGGCTATACCTATTTATGATCTCAACAACTTTTCTGGAACTCGTTATACTTTTTAATGTCATACCAAGTGTAATATGTTTACTTGTTTTTATTTTTCCATGTGTAACATTAAAAATTAAATTGTCAGCCAATGAGAAACATTTTCGTTCATGTTCCGTCGATTTTATACTTTTGTAGCGATACCCATACAACACAGCCGATTAAAAATTTATTATTATTTGTGGTCTTTTTCTTTCTCCCTCCAAGAAATCCGATGTGTGCAAATGTTCGAGTAATGCTGTTTTTTCCATGTTTAAAATTATTTGCCGTAAAATAAGAGCAGCATTTTGGATGTCTTTTTCTTCTATAAGAGAAAACAAGTCATCATTGACTAAATAACCTTTTGGTCCCACAATTTTTTTATTGTTCATTAATATGTTTTTGTAACTCATTTTTATATATATTTTTTTTCAATTTCATCTCAAAGTGAACTTTATTGAAGACGCTGTCATAATTATCACCGTTTGTTACTGCTATGTTCGTTATTATATCTACATAACTAAGAATGGAATGTTTTCTGTTCCAAAATACTTTGATCAGTAAAATTACAAATTTCATCAAATGCTTCTTTATGCAATTGTAAATTTTTGTAATAATTAGTTCCCAGTTTTTTGTCTAACTCTCGTAGTGCATTAACCTATGTATTTTCCCGATTTCCAACACTTTAAGACTTTTTTAAAAGTTTTTTCGTTCAACACAATAATTTTCTTATTGCCTTTTAAGCAAATTAGCGAATGATAACGAAATTAATAACAAAAAACTATGGAATAATAACATGTGATACAGAAATACGTTGTATTATAGGATTGAGAATACTCCAAAATACTAGGAAAACCCGTTGTTACGCGAGAGCCAATAGCATCGCAGCGTACTTCAACTGAGACAGCTGCCGATATACGCTCCCTTTTACACTTTAACCTACCCGTAGCGCTACTCACTCATCTCACATTGAACATCCTCAATCGCCTGGCAGATAAAATGTCCCATCGAAACTATCTGTCTTTTTGTAAATATTTATTTTTAGCCACGAATATTATCCTGTATAAATTTCATTGTGCCTCAAGTACATTTTTTCGATTTTTTAAAACATAATTTTGCAAGCACCTGGCAACACTTTTGCCCTGGGTAAATGATCTGGCTTTTTGATTTTTTAACTCTTCAAATACTAAATTTTAACATGTTAAAATTCCAAAGTGCCTCAAATACATTTTTTGCAAAAAAATGTTCCCATCTTTAAACATTTAAGGGTCGCTTAAGCCCCCTAACCCTTCAGCCAGGTCTGTCTTTTCGCATTTAGGAATTACTAAAGGACGTATTCAGCAAGTTTTCGAAGTGTCTCAAATACCTACCCAAAAATGTTGATGCAAAAAAAAAACTGAACTAAATTATATGTAAAAAAAAGAAAAAAAATCCTAAATATCCAGTAGTCGATTTGGATAGTCGT
Organism: Icerya purchasi; assembly: GCA_039619475.1. Taxonomy (NCBI): domain Eukaryota; kingdom Metazoa; phylum Arthropoda; class Insecta; order Hemiptera; family Monophlebidae; genus Icerya; species Icerya purchasi. The sequence goes on along the minus strand of CM077116.1, from coordinate 117,228,375 downwards.
CTTTCGTTCCACAAGCACATTAACCCATATATACATGTCATCGCTTAAAAGGCTTGACTTGGACAGTATTGAAAAAGGACAAATGCAAAATTTAAGTCGCTTGAAATCTCGTGTTGGCAACGAATGCTAAAAATAAGATGAACCGGTAAAATATCGGATAATGAAGTACTAACCAGAGTTAAAGAAAAGGGCAACACAAAGAAAAGGAAACACTACAATAGGACACATTATACGACACTCAACATGGATTACAAACCTAATTAAGGGCAAAGCAAAAGGAAAATTACAAAAAGGAAGACCTCGCATTAGGTTCATGGATAACATCAAAGGAAGGAAGTCGTCATTATCCAAAGCGCGCGAATATCTTACACAATGACATGTTTCCCAACAGCTTTCAGGTCGAAAAGGAGAAGAAAAAGAAGATGATTATGGTGGTGGTAGTGGTGATGATGATGATGATGTATATATATATATATATGTATATACACAACTTAAAATTTTTCTAATTCACAACCGCCATACTTTTATTGATGCAAACTATCATAAAATTATTGGCAGTCAACATTACAGAACTCTATCTATTATCAGGACAAAATTATCCGATAATGGACAGTGTGTGGATCTAATGTCAATAGACACGAGAATTTTTACATGGTTTTCATCAAAAAGAAAAAAAAAAAATACTTACGTTTTATAATTAATTTCCAAAGCGTGTTAAGACGCTCAGTATACTCCAAAAATTGTGAAATAATCTTTTTTGTTGTTTTAAAATACCGACTTCAATATTTACTCTAAACATTTAATAAAAGGTCAGTAAAAAATAAAAAATAGTTAACCGAAAAAAGATGATATAGTATTTTTTTTTTTTTTTTTTTTTAATAATTTGCGGGTCCCACAAGGCAATTGCCCATCTGTGGGTTCCCAACATAATTATATCGTTTATTCATTATATACATCATATTCATCTTATATATAATTACTTAATTCAACTTAACTTCTATTTTTACTATTCTACGTCTAATTTTAATTCACAACATTTATACCCATCGCACATCGTACCACAATATTTTCACATAAGCCATAAGTAATGCAGCTAGAACTGAGCACCAAACATAATTTTTTTTTTTTTTTTTTTTTTTTCATTACATCATTTATAATTATTTACTATTTCAATCAATTACTCGTCTTATCGCTGTTCCTTTCCTATGACTATACATTTCTCATTCTTTGCAACACGCAATCAACCATATTTTTATTTTGTCTTTTCATATATTCAAATTATTTCAGAGCAATGTACTGAAAGATATTATAATTATTCTTCAACAACATTAATATTTTCCACGCCACATTCAAATTGCAGCAATAATTAGAAACAATGTAATGAGTAAGTCAGGACAATCACTTGTTTTCTAAAAGCCAAGTATTGATAACGTCAGAAATTGCAATTTGAGTTTTGTGTCAACCCTGACGTATTAATGTCGTTGTAGAATATCATGGTATCCTCATGTATGTCTATTCTGAGATATATTATTATTTTTATCGAATAATTATTTTTTAATATTCGCATTTTCACTACATTTCTGATTAAATCTTGAAATCGGTATTTTTGCTTTTACAAAAAACAGTTTCGTTTCACATTTTTTAGAATAAATATTTTTGCGTGATAAAATATGGTTAAACCAATCAAAAATGCTGTGCTACCTTTTGTATTCTTTGATATTGGTTCAAGAGTTAATGTTCAAATGCAATATTTCCGTTAGGGTTTGTAAATCGTGTTATAGCGTTTCAAGTTCATTATTCTTATATAGCATTGGAAACCTCTCTCATCGACCGTTTAATTTTAAAATTTTGGGTGTTCCTATTTCCTCTATATTCTAATGAAAATTCTTTGGATAATTTTTATCTCTTGTAGAGATTTTCAAGTTCCTTGAATGGGTGTGATAATAATAATTTGCGAGCAGTTCAGTTTGTGTACCAAAGAGTTTACTTTTAACTAAGAAAGGGTGAGCGCATATCTGCAATAAACCTTCCCTGATGATGTAGCAAAGGGCTAATTTACTTCTAAGATAAAATCTTCTGCGCTGGTTTTTAATCGTAATGAGAGATTCAATACAATTAGAAACATCGGTTTAAAATGAGCAGTGAAGTTGAATTTTAAGTTTAACTGCTGCATTAATTATTTCGACAAATTTAGCGAGACACGAGTCTCAGAGGCAATATGAAACGGCTTAATTCGATGAACTAATATTATCAACATGTTTGTTGAAGCGTTTTCAGTCGACATGATCAAAATCTAAGTACATTCGATTTTCAACTGCGATACAGCTCTATGTACGCTATCTGTAGCGGGGGATTGTGATCCGAAGATAAGCAATTCAGTGATATTGAAATACGGTGTTATTAATATTTTTTTGCCACTATAAGATCCGGTATACCTTCCTTTTTTTTTTTTTGGTTTGGTCAGAATTCGTGAACTATTTCGTAAAGGGAGTTCCTGCAAGGTGTTACCAGCTCGGTTATTGCTAAATAATTTCGTAGCTTGCTTTTAGCATTGAAATCGCCTATTAGAATAACTTCATTTTTAGCAAAGTGTTAAGTGGTCAACTGAAAAGTCTCTTCTGTTAATTTCGCCAGTCTTACGGATTGAGTAAATATGCAAGACGTCATTATTGGTTACGCTGTTACGGTTTGTTTAAGTTATTAGTCCATTTATATACATTGTAAGTTAGACAGCGGAAGAATTAATTCGCCCCCTTATAATTATAGCTACACTTCAGCTGAGAGCTGTCACGTCTGCAGGTATCTGGGGAAATTTAATTAACGTTACGGTTTATTTCCGTTTCAGCTACGGCAGTTACATCGCTATTTGATTAAAAAGCGGCAAAGCTGAAAAACCGTTTTCCCGGCATTCCATTATCTGTGATAACATCAGTAAAATTAATCATTAACAATTTATAATTTATTAATTTAATAGTAGTGCGAATTTAGAGGAAGTATCGCGATTACCTATTTTCCTTAGTCTAACTACGGCTAACTTTACTCTAGTTCACTTATACATTTCCTGTGTCGCGCGGTAACACTCCGGACGCGATTGAAGCATTGAAGTACATGCATGAATCAGATGCGTTTGTTTCAGTTTATATGATAAATTTATCGACAATTTTCCAGACTATTAGAAGTTTCTTTTCCATCTTCTCCTATCCGAATGTAACTGCGCTATTTTCCAAAGATAGTCCTTACCTGCTTCAGTTCAACAGCTTCTGATAAAACTCGCGTCCTAACGTCGTATGTGTTATTCGCCTTTGAAATAATCGCACTCGCACGCGGGCGGAGCGCTTAAATTTCTATGTCTGCGAGCGGTTATAATTCTTTGGATTTATTTATATTGTCCCCGCTATTTGCGTGCTTCCACATCCTATAGTTAAAACACTATTTCATCTATGCTGTCAGGGGGCGTTTTATCATGTATCGCGAAGTAATAAAAGGCGTTCCGAAATAGAATCCTCGCAAGCTAAATTTTCTATCTTCTGCTTTTACTTGGCCATATCCTTAACGTCTGTTGCAAAAGTGCGATAAGAAAAAAATGCTATTTGATATTAAGTACCGCAATGCGGTTCGTAAGTTAGACCCAAGAGATAATTTTGAAATGAATCCGAAGCTAATAAAAATAACATAAAAGGGATGTGCACGATATTGAAAAATTTAATCCTTAAAAATGCAATAAAGTCCAGCAACTAAAAAGGTACACAGGTCTACCTATTTTTATTTTCCCAATACTTTTTTGAAGAAGCTTTTTTTTTTTTATAAACAACACGTATCAGTGTTATTTCACAAAAACTTTAATTTTGAACTTTTCCAATAATACTAACATTAATTTACCGCATTATAAAATAAATTTAAAAATTCTCTATTTATTCGCTGCGGTCATATTAAATAGCATAAATAATAACAGTCATTGCTGAAAAACGACAAGAATAATTCTGAACAGGGATTTCGAGATTTTTCCGATTAACCTTTAAACCCGAAAAGCGTTTTTGTTTTGAAAGGAAAAGACGATGAAAGAACATGGCAAAGAAAATAAGGAGCTGAAACAAACAAGAAGCATTATTAGAAACGTCAAATGAGTACTAGCGCTTGCTCTTCAGCCAGCGTTTCATTCTATTGCCGAGCACCAGTGAGTCCTCAAACATAAAAAACGACGAAAATATTGGAAACATGAACGTTTTGAACAGGAATGGAAACTTTGAGGTTTTTACGATTTTGTTGTTGTCCTTTTTATTGGCTTCATAAAAGAGAAGATTATAATACGTTCGTCGCGTATGTTTTTTTTTATGTTTGTTCGCGCGTTACCCATGTGAACCGATTTTAATAATTCTTTGTTCGCCAGAAAATGTAGCAGTCGGCGGTGGTACCATATGTTGGTAAGTATCGGTCAATATGGATACTCGCGATGGTCATTAAAATAAACGTGGTAATTTTTTTCGATTATTAATATAACAGACGCGATTGTTCATGAAAACGTAATTTGAAATAATTTAAGTATCGTCAATGTTAATTACGACACTAGTGTAAATATAGATTCGAATAAAGGAAACGAATTTTAAACTGTTATAGCGGAAATTAGAAGCTTTTTAAAAAAGTTCATTTTCAGCGAGATCAAAAATTTAAGTGTTATACTAAAAATTATGAAATAAAATATTTTAAAAAAAAAAAAAAAAAAACCTACTTCAATATTTATCAGAAAAATGGGAAAAAATGCACTGAAAAATTTAAAAAATAATTACTTCCGATAAGAAAATAATATATATATTTTTTTTAAATAAGTTGTGGGTCTCACAGGGCGAGTATGCCCGTTGTGTGAGTGCTCGACACTCTTATTACCGTTTATTTAAGATACAAAATTACAATTATTCTTACTTATCCTATACATCATAATAATAGTCAACTAAGTTTATATAACTTATGACATAGTACACACATACAAATACATACACACACCGCAAGTACTCATCTACATACCGATACATGAGGGTAGCAAAATATCTTCAAATACGAAGAAAAGAAAAGAAAAGAAAAGAAGAGAAGAAGAAAAAGCAAATAAAGAAAGAAAGAAAAAGAAAGGAACAATAATAGAAAATTATAAAATGTCATGATTCGAACCGTATTTTGGGTTTTATACATCATTCTTTCAGCCATTTCCTTACTTCCCCTTTTGCACATACCAAGTTGTTTTTCTAAAGTTATATACCTTAAGGTGATATTATGATAATGATTAAACGGCATTGATACCATAATTAGAGTTTCGGTATTTAAACTGCAATTAAAAACCGTATTAAATATTCATTATGTTTCCAATGCTCGCAATATAGAAAACGAGCGGCTGTGTTATTGCGCTCGTTAAGTTGTTTCTAGATACTGTAATTTTAATTTGGCGTCTAATCGAAATAAGATACGAATGTCGTATAATAATTACCATGATATCACCTTGAGGTATATTTCACTGCACAATATTATCATTATTCTTTACTTTTTTGGCGTTTTTTTATTAAATTTTTATTATGAAATAATTATTTTTTACTTTTTAATGCGTTTTTATTCAATTTTTATACTAAATCTTGAAATCGGTATATTTAAAAAAAAAAACACACACACGTTTTACGTGAAATATTTAGAAAGTTACATGAAAACAAAGGCGATAGTCGAATATATTGTTTCTTTATCGGTTTTGATGTGTTCAAAAATTACTGCAACAATTTTCAGGATCGCTGCGTACCGTAAGGAGTTAAAGAAAATTCAAGACTATATTTATAATTGAGCGGTGTGCATCTTCATCAAAACACTATATTTATGGATGTTGAAGAAATCAGAAAAATAGTAAAGCGAGAATTGTTTTATATATCATGGGTAATTTTGTAGAAATCATATATTCTCGTATGTGTACATATATTCACAAGGGCGATTGTAAAGATAAAATACGGTAAATTAAACCACCATATAAACCCGATAGTATTCAGACTACTAAACTTTTCCATTTTTCCTTTTTTTTTTTTTTTTTTTGGTTAAACTGCAATTTTTAAAGACATTATAAATGAATATAATATCCAATATAAGGCGATATTATTTGTAGCCGAGAACGAACTTATTTTACATGGAAGGTCTACTTTTAGGTTTAACCAATGAATTATATAATACTGTTTGTTTGAGTATTTTTAGATCGGATGCATTCGAGGAAAAATAAATGGTCCGCGTCTCCCAACTTATCTCGATCATTCGGGTGTGAACAAAAAGGAGACTGACTAAGTCCCTGCTTATACATTGTAGTGTACACACTAGTCTGCATGTAGTATTGATCGATTGTTAAATAACTCGGACTCACCTACAATTGCAGGTTTCTGTATATATCAGGTGAGAGACTATGTATATTTTTTAAATAATTTAAATTCAACTATTATTTCTGGCTTACGTTTTGTCTAGACAATGCGTATTAAGTTATTACTGGCTGATATTACGGTTACTAAGGGGCACTTGACGTTTTTAATTTTGTATTCATTATTTCACAATTCTTTTATTTATATTATTACGTTATTACATTTTTTACGTTTTTTATTACAAGTTTGTTCATGGGCGTCGCCAGCGCGGGGCAGGGAAGGCAGCTGCCCCCTCGGAGCCTTGAAACTTTTTAATCAACTGGCCATAATGAGTATTCATAGGCGCGCAATCACAAATAATTTGCCAGAAACCCACGAAAATTGTGTTTTAATTAAACTTTTATTCTTGTTTAATAAAATATTAAGCCTTTACAACCTATAAATTTTATTTTTTCTATAACTCATATCCTTTTTCTATCCAATAAAATTAAAAAAATTAACAACTATTAGCAAACTACCGAATTTTTTTCGATTTTAGAGAGAAAAGGATATTTTATTAAAAAAAAAAAAATTCATAAATAAAAATTAGCAAAAAATATGACACGAGTAAATGAACATGCGAAAGAATAAAAAAAATTGTTTAACCAATTCAAATAAATGTGACAAATTTAATTTATTAATTAACCGTTATAAAGTTTTATGTTTTATTTGTAAAATAAAATTTTACTTTGTGAATGAAGTTGACGCTCGCAATCGTATTACTAATGTCCGAGTCTACATTATTCGCTATTAATGCAGGATTTTTTTAAGTGAAAGCCGGTCTGGTAAATATTTCTATTAGCGCATTGGGAACCTCAAAAAAATTAGAGACAACTTCATTCCTACGTAGTTAATCTGGTTTCTCATTTAATTTGCCAAAAGTAAAACAAGGGAATACACAAGTTTTATTAGTTTTACATTTTTTTTTATATATGTCACGTGTAGGAACTGAGGCTATTACGAAAAGGAAGTCGTCTGAATATTCTAGATTAAGCTGTACTTGAAAGTATCGTCTTTATAACTGTGGGAGATGGTGGTGTGACCAATTCCCAGTCGATTTAGCACCCTGACCTTCAAAAGTGTAAGTCGACAACGGTCCCGCTTCTCTATTTGCCTTAGCACCATCTGCGTAATATACTAGATGATCTAAATATTTATTAATTGATCCAATTGCCATCTATACTCGACGTAGAGAATTGTCTGTGTTGCAGCGTGTTCGGTTAGCGATATATATCGATATTTACTTGAAAAGGTTTCCGGAAGAATGTTGGGGCTAGAAATTAGTTTTTCCAGAGACGTGGGATACCATATCCACATATGGTAGCACGTATTTCCAGTAGCGGATTGTTCGAGAAAACAGGCTCAAAAGAACCATGGTCTTATTTATGTGCGAGTGAGGGAAAGATACATATTTCACGGTAGAAAGTATTTCTGAAAGTAGGGGAGAATAGGGCAACCGGATAACTGGCATATGCCGAGAGTTTAGAAGTATCAAGGAACTAGCAGAATGGTTCTTAACGCGGAGTAGTGCACGGAATATGGAGATTTTGACTGAGATTTACTAGACGAATTATACACCGGGAATCGCCGTAACTGATTCTTAGTAGGTTCAAAATTTAGAATTGACATTGCACCTGCAACTAACCAGCTACTTCAATATCGGGATAAATTTATTTCATCTAAATTTCCAATCGCCTATATGGGATTTCCAGGGGAAAGGAAAAATTGTTTAGATTTAAAGATAAACTAGGAAGAAGACAGGGCCTACCACACGTTATAGTGAACTACAGGTTATTTCGAGGTTGTTTCGGGATTTACCGAAAAGACATGTAAAAAAACAGATATTTCTATGCGACGGGAAAATTTGAAATTGGGGCCTCGTTTTGGAATTAAAAGCCCACCCAAGTATGGAAATAATATTAACACAAGTAAATCCGTTGTTCTTTTTCGTTCTTTTTATTGCAAAATAATTTGAGTCACGTACATGCTGCAAAGAATTTTCAGGCCACTTTCTAACAGATGTGCTAGTGGCGAATAGGCGACCGGGCATATATTTCTCCGGAAATTTGTCAACTTTTTCTTTAACACGAATTTATTGATACGTACGATTTCATGACACATTAAAAGCAGAATAAAATTATTAAAGATCAAATGATTAATTATAATTCGAACTCAAAACAAGTGAAGGAAATTTTAACGTGGATATCCCCCACCGCATACAATTTCTGCCAACGCGGTGTGTATTTTTCTCGTATATGCAAAGACTATCGTTGACAACGCGATCGTGAAATCTACGCAAAGTTGATTAAATGCTTACGAAAATGGAATTCGCTTCAATGCAATACTGTTAGCCGCGTTCGTCAAATAAACTCGAGAGACACTGCGATAAGCTTCAAAAAGAAAATGGAGAAAAGAAAAATTATTTCGCTTTTAAAATAAAAATTTCCCCGCTGTGGAATAAAGCGCTTCGGTAACAGTTCAATCATTCTATAACTAACCCTTTGTAAACAGAAATTATTCGCTGGTTTCTTAAATAAATTTACTTTAAGAGAAAGTAGCCGGTGATTAAACTTTGCCCGGATTTATTTCAAACCTGCAGGTCAAAATATTCACGAATTCACAAACATTTCAAAATATGACAGTAATAACACGAAAGTTACAATTTTCATTACCCTATTTTTCAGTTTTGTGCTGAATGTGTATTTTACTTTGCGTTAATTTCGAAATAGCGCCATATAAATTTTGTCGTAAACAAATGCGCTTCATCACAAAATTTTAACTATGTAACGTGACAAATAAGCAAATTATTATTGGTTATTCATTTTTTATTGGACCCTAAATACACAAGTTTGATCACCAGCAATACTGTTTGCCTCAATTAGACCAATTGATTTCTTGAACTTGAAAAGCCCGCCCTACTAATTGTGCAATTTTATCAGAATCGTTAAAGCCATTTCCGAGAACACAGCTGTAAATACAAAAACTGCTCATTTAATAATATGTATATTTGTTCAGATCTAAACTGGCAAATCAATCAACGGATTACTTAAGTTTCATAAGCAGTCAAACATTTAACAGTAGTAAGTACGCAGAAGCTGCGTTTTTGTATAACATCCGTGTACTCTATTCGCTTTTGTGTTTTTGAAGTATTCTCAACTCCAAAACATAATATATATATATATATATATATATATATATATATATATATATATATATATTATGGCGTTATAGCTACATTTATTGACCTGTCTAAAGCGTTTGACTTAGTCGACCATGAATTACTGATCAAGGACTTAGAAAATTTGGGAATTATAAATAATCAACTAAAGTGGTTTAAGAATTACATAAAAAATAGGAAAAGTATAGTAAAAATCGCAGGGAATAAAAGTAATGAAAGAACAATTCATTGCGGAGTAGGTCAGGGCACCATATTGGCCCCTATTCTCTTCTTAATTTACACTAACTCGTTACATAAGCATATTAAAAATGCAAAGTTATATGTGTTTGCCGATGATATTGCCTTATTAGTGGAGCATAAGAATTTAGAGATAGCGGAAAGATTACTACAAGAGGATATAGATAATTTTAGTAAATGGGCACATGATAGGAGGTTACGTATTAATATAAATAAATCTAAATTACTGCACATTCGGAACAGTACCAAACATATGACACACGATCCGCGAATTACCCTCCATAATAATGATTGCATACACGAACTGCATATAAATAACAACACTCATTTGTGTTGTTGTCCACCGCTTGAAAACATAGAAAATTTTAAGTATCTAGGTATATATATCGATAAATACTTGAACTGGAAAAAACACATTCAAAATTTAAATTCGAAAATAAGACAGTCAATTCCAGCTCTACATAAAATAAAACAGGTTTTAACATATCGCACATTACGTATATACTATGATTCAATAATAATGTCCAGAATTTTATATGGAATTCAAATATGGGGTGAGGCTAAGAAAACGGAAATAAATAAAATAAGCAAAATACAGAAAAGGTGTTTGAAACTTATACTCCCCTACTGGAAGCAAAACGATTCCGAATCAACTTGGTGGAAAGAAAACAACGAAATGTCCCCCAAGATGTACTATTTCTGTTATAGATTACTTGAATTTAATGTCAATAATATAAAATTACCATCTAGGCAAAAAACTCGATTAACAAGAGACCAAAATAATATATATTACATCTACCCTCGGGGCGTAAATCTACGAACTGATAATACTGATGACTTAGTTCTAATTAAACTAATTAGTAAAATACCCCATAATATATTAAACGAAAAAAAACTTGGTTTGTGGAAAGGGGAAGTAAGGAAATGGCTGAAAGAATGGTGTAAAGAGTAAAACCCACGATACGGTTCGAATCATCACATTTTATAATTTTATATTATTGTTCCTTTCTTTTTCTTTCTTTCTTTATTTACTTTTTCTTCTTCTCTTCTTTTCTTTTCTTCGTATTTGAAGATATTTTGCTACCCTCATGTATCGGTATGTAGATGAGTACTTGCTGTGTGTGTATGTAATTGTATGTGTGTACTATGCCATAAGTTATATAAACTTAGTTGACTATAATTATAATGTATAGGATAAGCTAGAATAATTGTAATTTGGTATCTTAAATAAAAGGTAATAAGAGTGTCGGGCACTCACACAACGGGCATACTTGCCCTGTGAGACCCACAACTTATTTAAATAATAAAAAAAAAAAAAAAAAAAAAAAAAAACTGGGCTGAAAGAAATTCAATAATAAATTATTTCGTAAAGCCGTAAAGTATTGCGTAATTCGGTGGGAATATTTAGAAGGTTAAAAACGGAAAGTATGTATATTCATTAAATAAATACCAAATACAAGTCGACAGGTAATGCTGCGAGATGAATTAAAATTAAGAAAGAGAACCGAAATGCTTATTATTAATAGTATTAAAGTCGGAATTAGCGGTAAAAAGGGAATTTCAATGTGTCGCGGACAATGACTTGTCAGAATGATAAGAGATCGAGGGAAGCCTGTGCTTCGGCCGAGGGCAGTATCGAAACAGATAACGTTCACGCTGGTTCAAAATCGCGTCATCTCGTAAGAGGCGTTATAATTATCGTTAATTTGTTATTTTACGTATGTGCCACGGCTCGTGTTCGAATTAAGCTAGTCAAAGCAAAATAAACTAATAAAAAAAATAAAAAAAAAATAATAATTATTTTAATAACACCGCGAAGAATCTAGTCAAGTCAAAAAACCCTAGTCTTCACGCGACCTACCATAAAAAAAAAACCAGCGGCTTAAAAACTGCCGGAATTAAGGACGTTGATCAAGATCTACCGGAGGCGAATCATCGAAGGAGTACGGGTAGCGGAAACGATCGAAGGACAACATCGTTCGAAGCGGTGAAGATCCTGGCAGCCACAAGGACTAAACAGGCCAGATTTTTATATTTTATTTAATGTTGTGATTATTTCGGTGTAGATGTGTATATGTATGTTTTAATTTATGTGTGAGTAGTAATTTGTGTTATTTGTTTCGTGCGCTTGTATTTGCGGTTTATTTGTCTTTTTGGTGCAGCTGCATTTCCTTCTCGATATTGTGCGGCGATTTTAGAATAAAAATAAATAATAATAAAAATAAATAATAATAATTACGAAACAACTTTATTGAATAAGCGTAGATGTGAGAGGTTCTCGGCCGACTAGGCAATTCTTCTAAATTTACGTTTATAAAAAATAAATAAATAAATAAAAAGAAACAAGATACTAAAAGAAATAAATTTATCGCAGTTTTATTGGAACAGTTCCGACGGAGCTGCGATAATATATATTTATAAAAAAAAAAATTTAAAACTAATTGCGTGTGTGTGAGCACGCGTGCGTTCGTTTATGTATATTTTTGAAAAACTCGAGGATTGTATAATGTACCGAAAATAGGGCAGCCAGTATTTCATTGCACTGTTCTGATTAAGAGCTGTAGAGAGAAAGAACAAATTGTCAAATGGCCTCTCTCAATGCGCAAAATTTGAAATTTTCCAAATTTTAAAATTGCGCTGTCAACACTTGAACCGTTGCATTATTTTACTGGTATAGAAAATTTTATTAGCTATTTAATTATTTGATTACTTATTTTAAAAAACACTTGCGATTATTTCTTTTTATTCAGTTTTTTAAATGTATTCATTAAGTTGGTACTTAACATTAATTAAATCTTAAAGCCCTGTAAAAGCTATTAATTCATGTTGGGGAGGTGATCCGCTGCTTTCAAATGAAAACTGAAATTATCTCCTCTACATACTAGAAGGAATTATTTAACTAATAAATTCTCGAACTCGAGTGTGGCAATATCCGCTATTCACAAGTAAAATAACGCAATTAAGTAACAACCAGAAAGAAGTTTGTTTACCACAAAATGCAGCTCCTGCTCAAAGGAATAAATACATATTACAGTTACAGTCCAGCTTTTATACCAACTTTTTTCCTCAAACTATTATATTTGACATTAACGCACATGCTTTTAAAAATCAACATTTTCTATGTACCGTAAAAAAATGATACCCTAATTACAAGCTGATCTTCACAAATGGTACTAAATTCTGCCGATTAATGGAGGTAATGGGGTAGAATTTATCACAGAAGTTATTACAGAGTAAGAATTTAGATTACCTCCGGTTGCTGAAGGGAAATTTTTCATTATTCTCGGACAGCCTTATTAAGTTTTCATTCTTCCCATCTTATCGATATAGTTAAAAGAGATAGTGGTGCGTATTAGTTGTAGTATTTGCACATTCTTTTTTATATGTTCCGGTTAGTATGATCCATAAATTTAAGGTTGTTTGAAGGCTACGTACTGGCCACTATAAAATAGGTTTAAATTTCTTCAATACAAGGAGCACTAGGTTGCAATACCTATCATAGACTGAATTTCAGAGAAGATCTTGACGACGTTTTATTTAACTACAGCAAATTTAATAGCAAGAGACTTGTGTTTTTTAAAGACTTTATGTCATACGGTGTGCATCCTCCATTTTGTATTTTTTTATCTATTTAGTTTCGATGGGATAAGATATTAGTTTTTAAGTTTATCGAAGAAACAAGATTAGTGCATAATTTTCTTTTTATTTAATTTCTCCCCTCTCAATTAATGTAAGCGGTTAATTTATTTCTATTCTTTATTTATTTGTTTGTACTTTTTTTAATTTTTTTGTTTTCTTATTTCATTTTTTTTTTATTTTGCTCTATTTTGCCGTTATTTTTATTAGAAGAAATTACCGGCCAAAGGACTATACCAATGCAGTCTAGAGAAAGAAAAAACAATCGGATTTCGTTAATGTGTAACAAGCTACCTAATAAATGGTCCATGCCCCGGTGAGAAATGTTGTGATATATTATTTTATTACCAAACTGATCTGAACCATTACGAAGAAAGGAAATGGAATTTTCAAAAACTGGAGCTAAATACACATTAAGCTAGGCAATTATCTGGTTATATGGGTACTGATGCAGTACATCTCCAAGTTTTATTCCACTTTTTTTTTTTTTTATTGGAATAAATGATATAAAGAAAAAAAAAACAATAGTAAAGGTTAAAACCAATAACGAAACGGGCCATAAAAAAAAAAAAAAAAAAAAAAACTTACATGCTATCTTCGATGATGAGGACCCTCGTAAGAAACACAAAAACAAAACAGCACTAATTTAAAAAATCCGAATGTTGACAATTTTTATTGAACACATAAATGAATTAATTTCTGTCTTTTTATGGGTGAGAAAAAAAAAGAAAAACAAGAAAAAAAAAATCAAACGTGTTTTATTTTTAAAATTTTGACAATATTAAAAGTAATTTACTCTACACACGGTCCGTGGATAGAAAACGTGTCGTTATATCCATTAAATTGTTTTTAGTTATTCTAATTTTAATTTAGTGTCAGCCACAAAAGGTTAATATTGTTTACAAATTATCTCATAACATCCTACTCAAAAATATATTAATTTTTATCGAATAATTATTTTTTAATTTTCTGGTGCATTTTTTTTTTTTTAAATATTCAAAGTTAATTTCGAATTAAAAATAATTTACCTCTATTCGGAGATAAGGTAATAGAAGCGTGCCGAAAAATGGAAAAAATCGGTGTTAACTTTTTTAAGTTAACGAAACACAAGAAAAAGAAAGAAACAAACGAAATTAATAATTATTTTTCTTTTCCGAACCCTGTTCGGGCGACTTTAATGCGCATCACGCCCCAGTTATTAATTTTAAGACAACGGTGTTTCGACTTTATAAATTTCGATAAATGCCATTTATAATTTCATAGCGTTGAAATATTTTATAGAAACGGAACTTAATCTTTTTGGTCGCGCAGTTTACTCATATAAGGAAACACAAACAAAAAATAATAATAAAAAAAATAGTACGAAAGTCAGCTTCCGGCTACACCGTGAATCATTAAATATTGTCCTCGGTCACCGCGAGCATATTGTACGTTTCGGAATTATGATATTTAAATACGGTATTACGAATTTTAATTGTACGTAAAGTGTTACCTAAACATGCGCGACTTCTAGAACGGTTGGTTTAACAATTTCTTCCCGATTTTGAAAAGATGAAACTTCCAGCGGTCAATTAGACTCAAGCGCGCTGGTATTTTAGTTGTCAAATCTTCTGCTCGTGTTCATAGTGCTAACACTAATGTATACATAAGCATGTATATATATATTATAAATATTTACGCTTCGACACGACAGGGGGGGAAACAAACGAACAAGAAGCTGAGAGTTTGCTGCGTTCGCGTACGTAATGCGGTATCGACAGTGGAAACACGGTAAACGACGTAAAGTACTAAAAAAAATTAATAAATAAAAGCTTTCAAAGTAATTGCGCCAGTTAAAATTTTAAAAGTTCAATGGTGAAGAGGTTTTGCACAATTTTTTAGCAGACAGGAGAAAACGAAAAAAAATTGTGGAACGAGAGCTGTGCTCGCGGACGAAAACGAGGTAGCAGCTGTTGATTAAGACGTGAGTTTGAAACGGATTTGACGGATGCAGAAGGCATAGGAAGGACAGTAACGGTCGACAACAAGTTTCAAGTGCTGGTTTCGTCGCCATCCTGATGCGCGTCAACAAATATGTTGCTAAACGAGACGACGGAAACAACTGGCAACAAGAACGGCATGCAGAAAAGCCTTTCACATTGTACGACAGCGCCACCGTCCAACATGTTTACTACACCGCCGAGCCGGTAGCCATGGCGTTCCATCGGCGTGTTAGAGCATCGTCACCCCGCCTCCATTTCGTCGTTTGCCGGCCGCACACCAATCCGCAGACCGATCGGACTGAAAAGAAGAAAAATTCTTCTTCTCCAGAAACATGTCGACCAGGTTCAATTATATAGTTCTCCGTTCTTTCGAACGCTTCCAGTGCGAATTCCGTCGGCTGGAGGAAACAGATGCTTTTAAAACCCCGACTTAGACTGTTCACGTAATGACAGTTATAACTGTCGTACATGTTTACGGTTTCGCGTACGAACTAAGTAAAATTTGAACCTCGCCGTGTACTGATTTCTCAACAACTCAAATTCATCAGCGTGATGCACTTGATATGCCGTCAACGAAATATCCCTGCAACAATTAATTCAGCGTCGAAAAGTGTAATTGTAATTATTTTAAAAGTTCCGTTAACGAAAAGGTAAATAAATCTCTCAGCTGACACAAGTGCCCGTCATCCGGTTCCTGTTGAAGTTATAAACTGTTCTAATATATAATTATAAATATGTTAGAAATTATATTTAAATTTTATCCGCGGCACAACGTTCCGCGTTCAGTTCATCATAAGAGGTAAAAGGAAAACGGCTAAAGACTTGAAAGAACAGGTTGAATCAGGCCTGGATTTAGGAGGGTCTAGGGAGGCTACAGCCCTGGGCCTCGCCTTATAGAGGGGCCCCCAAGAAACGCTTACTTCCGACATGTAATAAAAAATGAATCTATCATTTGTCATATACATCAAGTTTTTTTTTTTTTAAATGAATAGAATTAAATTTACAGGAGCAAGCGCATTTTTTAATACATTTATTTGTTAATAATTTTGTATCCATTTTTATTTCTTCCTAGAGGAGGAAACATCGTAATATTAAAATTTTGAATTTCGTAAAAACGTACCAGAAATTTATTTTCGAGTCGGAATTTACGTTTTTAGGAAATGTCTGTATGAATGTGTGTGCGTGTGTACGCGCGCAACACATGCACACACACTATCCTTTTATGCAAATCTTTGGTTAAAATTTGCTGAAAAATTCATTGTTTAAAATTATATATATATATATTTTTTTTTTTTTTTTTGGCATCGAAAATTCTACCTATTGTCTATATTATATTTAGTTTTGTTTACATTAATAATTATATGTTAATTCGTGAATTCAAAATAATATAATTAAATTAAAGAAAATTTAGTTATTCTATAAAACTGATAATTTTGTCACTTCCGAAAAAGGCCCCTAATATTTTCGTAGCCCCGGGCCTATCATACACTTTATCCGGGCCTGGGGTCAATATTCAATTTTGCTCCGTTACGGCAATTAACGGTTTTGTTCTCAAAAATTAATAGCATATATCACAATAAAGCATATGCTTAAAAGAAGGGGCGCCTTAAATACAAATACAAAACAACAATAATAATGATAATAAATAGTAATGTAGATAAGTTTCGAGAATTTTTTTTCTTAATCTTACAAGAAATTATCCGAATTTCAAAGTTGTCTCGGTCGCTAAATTCCACTAGATAACGGTTCTGAACCTTGCAATCAACTTGATTTTTCGAAGATTTTAGCATAGTTTACTGTCGTCAGCTGATGACGGGTTGAACTCGAAATGTTGCTGCTACAAAAATGTATACGATTATTTACAATTCCCAACGCTTCGCTCTATACTCGTAATAATATTTAATTAGTTTCTGGAATTACTGTCTTTCACTTTTCATTACTCTTTTTTTTGCTTAACTTTTAACATATCCGATTAGGGCGACTTCGGGCACGAGTTCTAATTTTTTTATAAAGGTTTTAAAGAACTTTTTTGATAATTGTTCGGAAATATATCTATCTTTTTTTAACGACTTTAAAAAGTGGAAGTTATGTTTGTTCGTCGCGTTATTTTTTTTTCTTTTTTATGTTTATTTTTATGTTTATTTGCCCACAACTTATGCCCGCGTAGACCGATTTTAATGGTTCTCTGCTCATCCGAAAGCGTTTGAGTCAATGATGATATCGTATCTGTATATCGATAAGTATTGGTAAACATAGATATTCAGTAGAAAAGCATCTAAAATGTAGCAGATAAGGAACCATTTTATTCGGAAAGTATCATTAAGTTTGTGGGGTTTTTAAGATTCGATCAAGCAGCAGCACATTCTGTTCGATCCGAAATATTACGGATATTTCGGAGGGTTTTATTTTTAATTTTTTTTTTTTTTTTGTAATCAAAATTACATGTATTATATGCCAAGTATTTCTTAAAATAGTTCACATAAAAAATAATTTTTTCTTCAAATATTTCTCTTTAATCATAATTGCTACACACTAATAATTATTTTTAAATACATTTAAACTTAAATTTGTAAAAATGCCGTTTCTTTCTTAATTATAGTATTATTTTTTTAACTTTCAAAAATTCAATACTGCTTAATTTCACTACAAGAATTCTACAAATTTAACGATACTTTCCGAATAATTAGCCCGAGAAATGGGAAAAGCAGTTTACAAAATATAACAAACGCTACGACATAAAGTATCATCAGTTTACCCTGAATCGTAAGTTGAGAAAAAAAGAATTATTATAGCCAGCCAAAAATGTTACAATCTTTTCGGTGTACCACGGATAAATATATACAGATTCGAAATAACAAGCTCGTTACTGACGAGAACATTTACTTCGTTCCATTATAACTTTTGATCAAGTAGACCGGTAATTAGAGGACACATTATAACGGAGTGGAACGTCGACTACCAACAGATTAGTAATTAAGAAAGACTACTCAAGAATACAGAAAAGAATGTCCCAAGGATCCCTTGGTTTAAGGAAGCGCTATAAAACTTTGAAAGAGACTTTATAGTAACGATAACGAGATTGAAAACAGGACATAACAAAACCCCCGTTCACTTGGCAAAAATTAATATTATCAATGACAGTACATGTAGTAGTTGTAGAACAAAGGGTACAATAGACCATTTTATTTGGCAATGCAAAGTTTACGAGCAGGCTAGAGACAAACTTAGAACAGAAATCCTATCAGAGCTCGAATTTAGCTGCGTTAGTGTATAAATTTATAAAATACCACAACATAGAAATATAGAAATAATAAATAGGAAAGTTTTATAAAATACCCCATTAAAAAGGGTTAAGTTAAAAAAAAACTGGCTAAACGGCGAAGGCTAAGCCAAAAAAAAAAAAAACTAACTCATATGATAGCGCTAGTTTTTAGCAAATCGTAACAGTTAATGGTGATCCTAAATAATTACATTATTGCCTATAACTTTTAACTATGTTGAGCGATGATATCATTTATTTATTACGGTCAATGGTGGTTCCGTATATGAGTATCGATGAAATTTATTAAAATAAAGGTTAAAAAATAGAGTGTCCCTAGAGGTATTCTTCTATTAATTAATACAACCAGATAAAAATTAGTCAAAAAATTGTCATTAGAATATAGGGAAAATACGAACGACCTAAATTTTAAAAATAAATTGACGATAAACGAGAGTGACTTTAAGTAGTCCAACTTTAGTTTCCTAAGTGAATGCAGATTCGAATAAAGATGATTTTTTTCATATCCCCAAAGTGTGATTTACAGCACAATACCGACAAAATTTGAATATTATTTTCTTAAACCAATATCCAGCTTAGCGTAATACCGAAAGTGGCATCAGGTTGCTCTGTCTGTATTATCTCTCGAAATTAAATAATTGAAAAAAAAAACAACAGAATACCGATACTTCAAAGTTTACTCTAAAAATTTAATAAAAATGCATTAAAAGAGGCAAAACGTAATTATGGTAGAGCGGGGCTAGTTGAGCATAGGGGTAAATTGAGCAATCGAAGTATCTCGAAAATTACACACCACACGTTGACTCGTGAAATGGCGAAAAGTAGCGTTCGAGGGAGAGGAACTCATCACACAGCCGACAGTAACGACATGTCAATCGAGTGACGTACATGTACGTTTTGTTTATTTTGCGGCGAAATATTAAAAAACTAATTTCAGTTCGTTTTTCTTCTGTACGCATTAAAAATTATCCGTTATCGACCGCGTGTATATCAAAACTTTCATAAATCTATTGTGTGTATTTATGATATCTAGAAAGGAGTTGGTTCTTATTCTGGCGGATTTTTTCATAGCCTCACTTTTATTTCAAATATTTTGGTCGGAGATAGTTGAGCAACTGTTGCTCAACTAACCCTACGGTTTTGAAACAAAGGCAATATGTGTTTTTCTGTTATTTTAGGATGCGAACAGAAGTATTGCGCTTCTTCACAAGATACTTGGTTACGAAATGAGCCGGGAAAGACAATAACTATCTACGATAAACGAAAAATGATTACAGATTCACCCTCCTTAGCTCAAGCACAAGTATAAACATCATGAATGGTTTTGAAAAGATGGATCCATCTCCCATCTCAATACGGAAACTTTCAGTTTTCACCGTCATTTGTAATCGACCATCCAGATTCAGAATCTGTCCAGCTGGAAAAAGATCCTTCAGAGCAAGCTATAATGCATTCCAGTGAATATAGGGTTACAACCTCCACTAGTCAACCTGAAGAAGAAGCCGGTACAACCTACAAAAGAGGGTTTTTTCCAGAACTTATTCGACCATATCCAAAGGCAGGTCCGAGAAAGATGGACACACCTATCAGAAGAAAAGTGGCTATTCTGACAGATACTAAAACACATTACAAGAGGAACAAAATTTTAAAAAATTAAAAAACTAAAGCAAAAGCTTGATAAAAAAAGAAGAAAAGTGTTTTTAAAAACATGTTATGCTAAAGATTTATAAACTTAAATTCGCGATTAGGTAAAAATTTAAAAATTTAATCACTTATGTTAATTGTGCTCCAGATTTTTTATTAGAAGAAACTACATATACGTTTCACAACGAAATTAAAAATGTAAATATTTTTAAAATGGTATTTATGAGATTTTAAGAAATAGGAATAAACGTAAATCATGTAACGCATTTTAATGCAATGAAGAAAAAAAACAAAAACGAAAGAGTTAAAAACTAATTCCAATATTTATACACATTCGTTTTGTTAATAATGGTAACTTTTAAGAATTTAAAATAAAATTAAAGCAAAATATTCTAGGATAAACAATTAATTATTTAATAATAAAAATTTTATTTGTCTTCTAGACGGATATTTCTCGTATTTGAAATAATAATGAAACAGGGGGGAAAAAAAACAACTCTTACACACAGAAATAGTGGAAAAAAGCGTGGACGCGTTAGTTCAGCGATAAATTCCAAATCGTTCATATATCATTCATTTTAATTCTCAGGAAATAGGATGAAAAATGACTATGAAGGACATTTTATGACAAAAAAAAAAAAAAACGTGCATATTTCGTCTGGCTATGTGTGTTCGTGTGCAGTGCGCCTGGATGAGTAGTAGAGGCAGTGGAACATCCAACAGAAGAGACACTGCTTCGAATCGCAACTACTCATTTCTTGGAGCAGTGATCGCTGCGATTGTTGGCCCATCACTACATGATACACAATAGGAGTGGGGAACTTAAGTTTTAGCAGACGTTCGTTCGTTGTCCTGTCTAAAGCACTCGATACGTACAAAGTCCGTGCATCTGTTAGTTTTTGATAACATTGTCATTGATAGCTATATGTTCCACAGGTCCTCCGTGCCACCAACTGTTGCCATCACGCGCGTTCATTTAAACAAATGCTGATGATCCTATCTTTCATCACATCAACGTCTACCGTCAGTGCCCTTTTTTCACATATCGCAATTTACTTGTGTTCGACCGCAGCCAAAGCGTAGTCTGTTTAACGTTCCCCATTGTAGCCAGTTCAGTACACCTTTCGGTCGTACACCCTCCAACGGAGACACGCCTGTCCCACTATTCTTCCATCTATCTTAACGTATGATAATTGGGTTGCGCGGCAACACAGTGCTATTATGCATGAAAACTTTTCAAGATTTCAACCTTTGGCCCAACACTGTTTGGTCCAAACATTGAATGACGGGGATCTGTTTCAATTTTCGTTCTTCCAGCATCAGCAAGTATTTCTTACGGTTGTGGATGGGGCAATACCACATGACAGATATAATGTGACTTGATTTTTGTTGGTCGGAGACATCCATTTACGATACGGCATGTGTGGCATTTAGTACTATATCCGGTTCCCTTGCATGCGCGCTGATCGACCCCGAAATAAACATTCATATTCTCCTGCGCTGAAAAGCATAGTGCCAAGGGGATTGTTCTAAGGACTTTCGGCCTAGCCGCTGTCCATTTTATCGAAATCATCTTTTGGTTGACGTTGCTGCCACTTTCATTTTTAAACTTCCGCATTGCTTCTTATATATTAATGAATAGCCAAGGATTACGCCTAAATATTTAAAATGTCCACAGCGCTTCAACGATTGTTCAAGCCATATTAGCCTTCGCCTGCATTTCGATTTAGTATTCTTCAGGTGGAACGTGGAGACCTGGGGTTTTCCTTGGCTTGCGTCTAAACCATTAGTTTTATGGTATTCGTCTAGTTCGTTCAATTCTTTTTTGCAGTCTATTCTGAACATCGGAATGTGTTTTTGTAATGCCACACTTGAAATAGCTCGCACTGATTAAATGATCAGGCTCTTCTAGTAATATACACCTCGAGACGAAAAGGGAAAAACAAATTCACTTTATTCCGCTGCGAGAATGCTTCGCTTCAGTTGAGAGATCTCTCTGCAGTTAACGACCACGAAGAACTTTACTCGTAAGAAAATTTCAAGAAATCAGCGCGTATAATCTTCCATTTACACAAATTCATTTATAAATGAACACTAAACACGAATACGCAGATCAGTAACATCGCGACTAGAATTGAAAACAAATTAAAGAAAACCCGCAAAACCTGACATGTAAAACGACGTAGCGACAAAGCTTCGTATAATACGGCAATGAGATATGATAACATTGGGCTGGTTTTCGAACGATTAAAATATGTCCAATATGCAACATCGAACGAAGGCTACGCAGGACAAAAATTCTGTGTAGATCACCGCATCAACTGCCCCGCCTGATTTTAGCGAGACTTTTACAATCTTCCCACAGCTCAATGTTACTTGAAACGGATGCGCTTTCGTCGCAGGTACATGTCGCTGTCTTAGCTTTCGACCACTACCATTTAGACACCAACGCAGTCTCTACCAGATGCGACTGCTCTTATGAGAACTTGTACATGGATTTTTGGTTTAGTAAGCATCCTTGACAAGACCCCACGGCGACAAATAGAACGAAGATTATTTTCGAAGCGATCAAAAATAATGATTTTGAATATCATCGACAGATAGCGCAAAATATACCGAATCCGTATCGATATGTCATGTGGCAAACCACTGCGTTGATTTTTCTGTCGGCCATTCTCTCCTCAATGGGACGTATAAAACTTTTTTTCTTCTAGCAAAACTCGAAGTAGTTTTGTGAAGGTGAAATCTTTACGTAAGTCATATGTTTTTTAAGAATTCTGTTGTGATTTATTGTATATTATAAGCTGCACAAGATCCATGAACACAGCACACCAGTAATCTGCTTTTTTCTGATAACTTCTTCTGTATGCTGGGTTCGGTTTAGCGCTTTCGGTTGACTTCCCACCGCCGAAACCAGCTTGTTCTAGAACGAAGTATTTATTAATCGCTTCTTGAATACGTTTCAGCAGCAATCTCTCGAAAATTTCCATTGGTTAGCATAATAATGATGTCGGAAACTTGATTAACACTACTGTCCTTTCCCGGTTTTCAAATGGTCACTGTATAATGAGGTTTCTCCACAGTTCAAGCTCAGTAATGCAGTTAAACATTTGCACGATCCATTTCGCAGCTTTACATCTTTAATGCTTCAGTTGCCGGGCATTTTTCACCTTTTTTATTACTTCGGTTACTTTATCCGGTATATTAAATAAATAGTCAGGTCTTGCTCAAATCGCGAAAGAATATTGACTATTTTCGGGTAAGAATATTGACTGTTTTCGGGTAAGAATAACGAGATCGTCACGCAATCGAACGAAGCTTGACCTAAAAAAGGCTTATTAATAACCTGATCGCGTCTTTTTTTTCGCTTGTATCTCTGGTCGGAGAATGTTGTGTTTGTTTGTACTCCGCGGAATCTTAGTAAAAATACAATGTTAAACAGTACGATTTGTGTTAAATATGGACGCTTAATGCGCATTTTAGTGTCGGTAAACCAACTCTGAAATTAGTCTTTCGTTTCGACCATCAGTTTTCAAGCAATTAGCTTTTGAAATATTAAAATTTAATAAATAATTTCGCTGGAAAATCGTGTTTGTTTTCGTACGCCACTTGTGTGCTGGATAGCCGTCGTTGTCCGCTGGAAAACCGGTTTCCGCTCGGCGAGCTGCCTATATACAAACGCGCATCGAATAATCGACCGGCCGTTGTGTGCAAAAGTTCTCAAAGGTCGACCGCTTCATTGTTCACTGTGTCGGTCATAAAGAAATAGCCGCAGCGACAACACCTCAGACAAGACAACAATTTCTTTGTCATCAGGAAAACAAGCAGCAGCCTGACTCCACTGTTATCTCGCCCGATCGCACCGATGAATAAATTCAGATAAGAAATTTTATTTTAAATCCAATATAAAGGTAGATTAATTGTTACAACTAACCGAAACATGTCTGTAAACAAAGATAAAAAGATAAAAAGATAATAGCAGAAATAGGGAAATGGAGCAGCAAAATAAAGGCGCAAATCTTATCTAGCGATACAAAAAGTGTCACCCGGGAACAAAAAAAAACCATAGTGGAATGCGCTGAAGAGATAGACCTTCTTATGGGAGAATTAATAACGGTAATAGAGGAATATAAAAAAACAATTTCGAAGAAATCTGACGAAATAGAGAACACAGTAAAGAGTGTGCTTCATGATGCACACATCAATACTGGCCTAAACAATAAAGTAACGTTTAGAGACAAAGTAGTAACTAAACCAAAAGCTAAAACAGAAAACAAGTTAATTATTAAAACAAAAGACATCAATCAATTTGATAAAGAATTGAAAAATAAAATCTGTTTAAACAAGTTAAAAGTCAATGTCACCCTCTGCAAGAAAATAAATGATCAAACTGCTATAATAAAAAAAAGAAACTAAAGAGGGGCAAACAAAAATCAATAGCGAAATAATAAAAAATATTAAGGATGTAAAAATCTCTGCTCCAAAGCTGTTAGACTCATCTATAGTAATTTTTAGAACAAACAATATTACAGAAGAAGACGTACGCGATTTTTTCGTCTCTATAACAAATAACGACCCGGTCACCATTAAAAAGGTTGTAAGAGGCAAAAGTAGTCGAATTTACGTATGACTCCTCCCTGCACAATACTCGAAACTCCCGCGCGACGGGAGACTTAGGATAAAATGGGAAAGTTTTGTATTCAACGATACTATTCCATTGAAAAAATGTACTAAATGTCTTCGGTACGGACACTTGGAGAAGTTCTGCAGATCTGATCCAGTGTACATCGACCTTGTCAAAAAAATTACTGACAAAGATAAGTGTAGTAACTGCACTATCAACCACATTAGAAAAACAAACGGCGAAAAGTCCTTCGATACATTAAGTTGCGAACAATTAAATAACTCCTTAAGAATGGTTGATCACGAGGTTCATGACCGCATCTGCCCAATATATCATAAAAACTACAATTACGTCTCAACTTTAATTGATTATGGTGGTACGGATCCGGTATCTAAATGTTGACAATTGTACTGCAGCCCAACATGTATTTATCAGAGAATATTCCGTAACTTAAATTACGATGTAGCGATTATTTGTGAACCTTATATAAATAAAAATAAAATATCTCTAGATAATAACACCTACTCGTATTACCTAAGCAACAGAACTGCCGTTATAATTAAAAAATGTATAACACATAAACAGTTAATACCAGAAGATAATATTATTAGTATTCAATTAAGTAACTAGCTTTTAATTAGCTGCTATCTTTCCCCGAATAAGGAGAGACATACCTACAAAAAATAGATCTCATTATTAAAAACAACCCCTGTTTAATCCCGGTAGTAGTCGGTGACTTTAACATCCGCCTTCCATCCTTAGAACGAAAAATAAAACCAAATAAAAATTCCGAACTTCTACAGGACCTTACATTTACAGTGATAACCTTATCATTGTTAACAATAATAGCCCGACATTTGAAAACCACAACGGTAACAGTATTATAGATTACTTACGGATTTCACCGAAAATTCACCGCTTTGTTAACTTAAAAATTGAACACGCCGAACTTACAGCTCATAAACTTCTTAACTTTGAAATCTCCAAACAAATCAAAACAAACGATTGTGATAATTATAAAAAAACGAATTTATATAAACTAAAAGAAACTTTGGATAATACTATTATGAAAAAATATATAGACGACATCACGGTCACCCAGGACCCCAATACTACCGATAAAATAATCACCTCCCTAACCGCTTACATTGAAAAAAGTACTAAGAAGTGTACATACCCATCCAAGGTTCCACCAAACGATTGGTGGACCACAAGTCTCCAAAAACTTAAAGATCAAATTAACACAGTTAGAAAAAAGAAGAATAAAACAAAGGACTTTGTCAAATGCACAATTATTAATGCAATACTAAAGCAACTTACTAAAGAATATAAAAAATTAATCATAAAAGCAAAACTGGATCACTGGAAATAGTTTATCAGCATGTCGAACGCCTGGGGCAAACCCTGCAAATTCTGCCTACAAAAAAATAAAAAAAAAGATATAGGAGAAATTAAATACAAAAATGAAACCTACAGTGACGATCAAAAAAAATGCGAAATTTTCCTAGACCATTTCCTTCCGGACAAAAGAGACAATGAATTAAAATTAGTAGACTCTAATAACTCTACCAAGCTTGAAGTCAACCGAGAAACAATAAGTAATATCGTAAAATCGCTTAAAAATAAAAAGGCTCCCGGTAAAGATAAAATAACAAATAAAATTGTGAAGCTTCTCAACACAAAATATACAGATCTATTCTTCAATATTATAAACAACTGTCTTCAAAGGGAAATCTTCCCCACCATTTGGAAAACTGCAGATCTAATTCTTATACAAAAACCTAATAGAGATTGCTCTAGTGTAACAGCTTATCGCCCAATCTCGTTGCTGAACTCCTGCGGGAAAGTTTATGAAAAAATCATTAATCAATTCCTGGTCAAAGAAATGTCAGAAAAAAAAATCCTAAATGAAAATCAATACGGCTTCAGATCAGCACACTCAGCTGAAGGAGCGGTATACAAACTAATATCTCTCACAAGAAGCATCATTTCTAAGAGGCATTCAGCATTAATCATCTCATTTGACATACGAGGAGCATTTGATAATTGCAAGTGGTCCTCAATAATAAAAATTTTAAAAGACAAAAAAATAAATTCATCCTTAATCAACATCATTATTAATTACTTCCACAACAGGTACGCTCGTCTCCAAATTAATAATGCTTTTGCTAAAAAAAAAATTACTTGCGGAGTCCCCCAAGGCTCTGTACTGGGGCCCACCCTATGGAATTTACTATACTCTAGCGTACATAACGATGTGGATCAATATTGTGAGGTATTAAATGCAAACTCTACTCTCACCTCCTATGCTGATGATTTATGTATAGTGTTTAAAATTACAAAATTCACCAATCTAAAAAAAATCGAAAGAGTTTGTAAAATGTTAGAAAATAAAATAACGGACTTTGGACTTTCTTTTGCAACAGAAAAATGCAATGCTATGATACTTGGTAATCTTAAAATAGAAAACGAAATTAGAGGATTAAATCTCATTTCAGATCAACCTATACAGCTGGTAGACAAAATGAAATATCTTGGAATTTTAATCGATCACAAGCTTAGTTTCTCTCACCACCTAAAGGCAATAAACTTAAAATGTAACAATTTATATCATCAATTACGTAAAATCTTACCTAACACTAACGGACTCGCCCACAAACAGAGAATCATCCTATATAAAGGACTAATACAACCCATCTGTGCCTACGGTTCAAGTGTATACACCAATAAGAAAATACTAAAAACAGTCAAAGCACAACAAAGAAAATTTATCTTAAACATATCTTCCCTATACAAAACTTCCCCCTCATCAGCGGCCTGTGTCATAGCAAACATTATTCCTTTAGACCTATTCATTACTGGACAGGCAATAATTACTGAGTACAGAATCACCCGAAACTTAAATTTAGTCAGTAATCTAAAGCTCCTAAACAACGACAGTATTTTAAATGCTCTGGGACCTTCACCGAGCATTAAAATACTAAAAAAAAAATATCAAACGAAATAATAAACACATGGCAAATCCAGTGGAACCAAGATCATACTGGCCGCAAAACATACACATTTTTCCAAAATATTCAAGATAAGATTCGTCTCAAAAACTTAAATATAACTTTCTTTAACTCCCAGGTAATCACAGGACATGGCAACTTTGGGGAATACCTTCATCGCTTTAAGCTAATAATAGAGTCGCCAATCTGTCAGTACTGTGACACGAATACAATAGACAATACTCTTCACCTGATTCATTCATGCAAAGCTTTCCAGAACATAAGGGAATCTTACCAAATCAATAAAAGTACAACACTAAGAATAAACAAAAAAAAACGCTCATTCTCTTCTTGCCTACTTCCATGACGTCATGAAAAAAAAACTTACCCTAAAACCTCTGATCAACCATACTAACTAAAATAAAATCTTTATTCCTAATACTTCTTTGTAATATCAATACTAAAATATTTAAGTAAGCTCTGCATTGGTGACCAAGCTTTGGCATCATCATTGCAATTGTAAAAATACATTTAATGTAGTAATTACTCGTGTACTTTATATATTTGTGCATGCATATAATTAGTTTTAAAACATTTTTAAAAAACATGTAACACTGTAAAAAAAAAATTTTTTTTTCTCCTTTCTTTTTTTCTATTTTGTATACGACACGCCATTATGTACCCTTATTATTAAATATACTTGCCCCATCAGTATAATCTGAACTGGGGAACCAAAAAAAAAAATAAATAAATAAATAAATAAATAGTATATATTTTATACCCGATAGCAAACCAAGTAAATATAAAAAATTTTTATACTTATCTCGGGCAAATCCCATCTTCAGCTAAAAAAGAAGAAATGGGAAAGCCAAAAAAAAAAAAAAAAAACAACAAAAAACAACGCAACTCAAAATGAAATAATAACGGAATTTTTTTTTTCCCCCATCACAACTGACCAGTTTTAGTGGTCATTTAGCGATCAATTTATTGCGATAAAGAATGTTTTGTGGAGGGGTAGTACTCATCAGTACTCCTTCTGAACTTTATAATGGCTGGACAAGGTCTAGAGGCTTATTTCGCCACAGTCTACGTATTTCACCGGAGTTATACAGCAAATTGTCAGCAAGTAGGTTCATATGGATGCTAAGTCGCGCAACATGTTTATTTGCTTTTTTTTTGATTTCATCCTCCACAAACATGACGTTTAAGTCTCATTACGGAGGGTATAATTTGAGACGTACCAGGGGCTGTAGAAATGGTTCTCAATACCCTATTTTGATATCGCTGTATTTCCTGTAAGTTCGATGTTTTTGCGCAGCCCCACAGCTATATACCGTACAGCCAGATCGGTTTTACAGCTATTTTATATAATAGAGTTTTATTGTCTAACGATAAGCCCGATCTCTTAGCTAACAGCCACGACATGGTTCTAGTTTTAATCCTCAAATGCTCCATTTTTTTTTGAATGTGAGTACTGCAGGTCAGCCTAGCGTCCAAGTGCATACCTAAATATTTTACGTTATTACCATGTGGTATTACGACGTTATTTATTTTGATTGGTAGACGTTCAATTTTTCGATTTGCGAATGAAATATGCGTCGACTTACTTTCATTGACTACTATGCGCGATCGTTTTAGCCAAGTTTCCACATGCCGAAGTGACTCCTGCAGTTTTTCTGTGGCTGTGTTTTCACACTTATCAACGGCCAAGATGGCTGCGTCATCCGCGTACAAAGCTACTTCTGTATTATCCAGCATCGGGAAGTCAGTCGTGTAGATTAAGTACAATATTGGACCCAGAACGCTCCCCTGCGGAACCCTGGCCCTTACCGGAAAAACATCTGAGTATTCATCGGCTATTTTCATTCGAAAATATCTTTCTTGTATATACGATTTAAATGGTAGATAGAAGGAGTGAGGAAGGAGAAGTTTAATTTTATACAATAATCCTCGATGCCATACCCTATCGAAAGCCTGCTGGACATCCAGAAACGCGGCCGTACAAATATTCTTGTTTTCCAAGCTATTTTCAATATTCTTCGTTAGTCTGTGAACCTGTTCTATAGTACTGTAGTGCTTACAAAAACCAAATTGAAAATCGGCAATAATTGTATTGCTGGATAATATTGGCAATAACCGTTTTAAAATTAACTTTTCCAGTAACTTTGAGAGGACAGGAAGCAACGAGATAGGTCTATGTGATGAGATCACCTCAGACGGTTTTTTCGGTATAACAATTATCTGCGAAAACTTCCGAGCCCGTGGAAAATATTGATTGCGAAGGACGGCGTTATATATTTTTGTTATAACTACAATACTTTTACGTGGTAACTTATTTAAAAGCTCCGCTGTGATTAAGACAAATCCGAGGCACTTTTTCCATTTCACATTTTTTAAGAGTTGCTGCATCTCACTAGGGGGGCAACCGGTGTTATAGGTAGACTCATTTGCAGCGATTTTTCCAGGTATTCGAGGATATATGTGGAGTCAACAGCGTGAGGATTCGGTGTAAATACATCGCAAAGATAATTGGCAAGAAGCGCCGCTTTATCGAAGTTAGTGCGAGCCCAGCTACCCAGTCAGGTTTTTGTATTGGCGGAATACGCATAGTTGGCCGTTGAAAACGTCTGCTTTGCACAGCGAATAATCATCGTTTCTGGTCGGTGACAAACTCGACAGAAATGTTGCCAGCGTTTCGTTTGTATTTTCACGCAGTACTTTACGCAGCTGCTTGGTTTTTCTATTTAGTTGCCTTTTAATAGCCGGATTTGTATTGCAGGTTTTTCGTAATTTCCTCTTTTCACGCACTAGTGTTAGTACATGTTTCGGGATATTATTAGACACCTTGGAAGGTTCTACAGTGGGAGTAGCTAGCCACGCAGCATTTTGTATGGTTTCTGTTAAGTTTTGACCGGCTTTATCAATGTCGTAATTAATTTTCAGAGGCATATTTAAACTAACGTTAGTCTCTAGATATTGTTTAAATAAAGGCCAGTTGGTTATTTTATTGATAAGGTATGGCTCAGGTGTTTTTGTTATTGGCGAAATGCTCGCCGTTAATATAACCGAGGAGTGGTCTGACTGTAGATCGAAACAAGAGTCCGCTCTCATATATAAAGATGGGATTCCTTTTGTAACAAAAAAATCGAGTAGATCAGGTTTTTTTCTGTGATCCTGAGACCAGTAGGTAGGCTCGCCCCCCCGAAAAGTAACCTAGATTTTGGATAGAAATTACTTTTTCCAGAATTTTGCCCCTGGGATTATCTAAACGAGAGCTCCATTTGCGACTTTTTGAATTCCAGTCTCCACCGGATATGAATTTTTCTCCCAATGACTTAAAATATTTAAAAATTTTTGATTCTTATATTTTAAATTACTAATTTTTAACTAATTATTTCAATTCTTTATACATAACTACATAAATATAATAAAGCGTAAGATAAATATGTTTTATACACAACGAATTCATTATATACACATGTATATAAATATAAATAAAAAAATATACTTACCTGCATATAAAATAAGAGAGTTGATGAATATCAGTTATAATTAAAATGCTACAAACTTAATTTTTATTTATATAATTTGGGGTGACATAGATCATAAAAACAAATAAAACAGCAATTCCTGCGACATATAAATGAATTATTACCACAAGTACAAAGTTCTTTTAATTTTTCATTTGAAAAACAAATTTTATTTACATTTAAAAATATTTCACGTTTATCCGAATGTTTAGAGGAAAGCCATGCACAAAAACTGTCGTTAAATAATTTAAATGTTTAAAAATTGTTATTATATTTATATAGTTATGTATGAAGAATTGAAATAATTAGTTAAAAATTAGTAATTTAAAATATAAGAATCAAAAAAATTTTACAGGACACCGCGGGGGGATTCGAACGCAGACACCTTTCTTCCAAGTATGTACAAATAGACGTCACTTTTACCGCAATACCACAGAACACATACACTGTAATTTGTGTTTTTATAGTATATAAATGCAATAAATGACATGTTTAAATTTTTATTAAATTAAAAATTGAATTTTTTAAATTATTTTGTTGTTTTCTAATCATTTTTTTATTTAATATACTTCATTTTAGAATAATCAGTCTTCCGAATTATTTGCACAAGGTAAATAAACATGATCTGGAATTTATTGCATATTTTTGTCTAAACGGCTATGTATATCATCCGTTAAATTCGGCTTCTAAAAATTTTTTTTTTTTTTTTTTTTTTTGGCCCGAACAGAACAGTTCATTTGGCCAGCAAACTACGACACGACTAGATATTAAAAAATACTAATAATAGAAAATTCAGGAAGAGAAATTTCATTCATTCTACATTATGGCCGCAACTGCTGGCAGTGCCCACAATGCTCAATGAAACAAAACAGAAACAAACAAGATTTTTTCATTCTGGAAAAAGGAGCAAAAGAAAAAATAGATAAATATTTCTATCTCACATTATGACCACAGTTGCCTGGCAATGCTCACAATGCATTATGAGAAAAAGGAGGTAGTCACAGCCACACTGGACAAAGACTACAATGTAAGAAAAAAAATAAGTAAAATAATGGAGAAAAAAAAAAAAAAAAGCAAACAACAATCCTGTTTCTTTCAATAAACCTAAAAAGGACAAATAAAATTTTATCACTGGAACAGAGAAGATGAAAAATACACAATGGAGGATAAACACCACAGGACATGAGGTCTTTAGAAAACGCAAGTCTCGTGTTATCGAACTGGGCGCAATTAAATAACAAGTGGTTAATGTCTTCTCTAAAATTTTGTCGACAATAGATATTACAACCGGTGCAGTGCCCGGTGTTTGAAAAATTTAAACCCAATCGGCAATGGCCGGAGCGGAGCCTACACACAACGGTCACAAACCTACGGGTCAAACTAACTGGGACACTAATGCGGTAAAACCAAGGTATGGACGGCAAAGATGGTTGGACCATATGAAAATATTTACCAGATCCTTGCTCTCTACAAATAAGACTTATCCAATCCGCATGATTATTTCTTTTGGCTTTATCTAGAAGATCGAAGGATGGGATAAATGGAAACTTAATACCTGATCTAACACCTTCTTTTGCGATTAAATCAACACGGTCACCAAGTGGTACCCCACAGTGACCCGGAACCCAACAGAATTTAATGACTCCTCCAAGTTCGGAAATGTTAAAATACTTTTCCTTAATTTCATAAATAATTGGATGGCAATTACATTCAAAGTTACTTCTCTGAAGCGACAAGAGAGAGCTAAGGCTGTCCGAAAATACTACAAACTCCCCCTTGGACTGCAACACGTTTTTCACAAACTCTAACGCTTTTTCAATTGCAAGAAGCTCGGCCGTGAAAATCGAAGCTTCTGGAGGTAATTTAAATTTCTGCTCAGTGATACCTTCTATAATAAACCCGGCCCCTACGCCTTCATTAAATCCACGGAATTTGGCACCATCGGTAAAGATCAACCGACAACCGGGGTATAATTCTTTCGCGATACCTAGAAAAACGGAGTTCACAATGTTACCAGGCAACAGATGCAAATTCTGGCTTTTAAAGGTGTT
Organism: Icerya purchasi; assembly: GCA_039619475.1. NCBI lineage: Eukaryota > Metazoa > Arthropoda > Insecta > Hemiptera > Monophlebidae > Icerya > Icerya purchasi. The sequence continues at coordinate 117,194,816 of CM077116.1, read as the reverse complement.
AATATTGATGTCCAGTTTGATAAGATTAAGGTCGTATCTGAAATTAAAATAATTGGAGGGAGAAGATGGCACAAGAGCTGGACTATAACTATAATACATCCTAGTTCTTTTGAGCAAGAGCGGCATTTTCTGGGGAACAAATCTCCAATCACTACTTACCTGCATTATCTTACTTATAAACTGCGGATATTTGTAATTACAATACTTAAGTACAAATTTATCTGTTAAATAATTTCTTCTAATGTTCAGAGGAGCAATTTTGGTCTCCATTTGTAGACCGATGGTAGGGGACGACCTGACATTTCCCGTGATTAATCTTAAGCCAAGATTCTGTAATGAATCTAACTTTCTAAGCTGGAACTTTGAGGCCGATCCATAGAAAATCGCTCCATAATCCAATTTCGATCTAATAAAGCTTTTGTATAGCTGGCTTAATATGACCGGATCACTTCCCCACCATGAATTGCTTATAGCCTTTAAGGGGCTATACGATTTAATTACAAGTTCAACTAGTTTTTGAATGTGAAAAGTCCATGTTAGTTTAGGATCTAAAAACAATCCTAAATACCTAACATGCCTAGTGAATTTAATGAGTTGGTTTTGAATTAGAACACGTATTTGTTCATAGTCAAATGGTCTAAGTGAAAATACGGATACCGAGGATTTGGCAAGGGATATTTCAAAATGAATCTTCTCAAAGGAATTAAAGCAAATATCCATAGATGTTTGACTTGCCTGAAGACATTTAATAAGGCAGTTATGTTTAGAATATATTAAGAAGTCGTCCGCGTATGACAAAATTCGTGAGAAATTTGGTATTTGAATATTAAAGAGAGGTAATATATACAAATTAAAGAGAAGCGGACTCAGAACGGCACCTTGGGCAAGACCTTTATAAGTTGTGCGAACTTCAACCTGTTTGGATACGGGGTTAAGAATATGGAGGGATCTACATAAAAATAAACTACACAAAAGTTTAGCCATGGGAAAAGGAATATTAACTGCTATTAATTGATTGAAAAGAACGGGGATGGAAACATTATCGAATGCCCCCTGAATATCAAGGAATGTTGCCACCAAGAAGCCTTTGTCTTGAAAAGTAGAATAAACATCCCCCAAGAATGATGCTACACAATCTTGAGTACCCAAATGTGGGCGGAATCCAAACATTCCCCCCGGAAGTATCTTCTGTCTCTCAATCCACCACATCAGTCTGTTCTTAATTACAACCTCGAAAACTTTCCTAAAGCAGGAGGCCAAGGAAATCGGTCGAAATGATGACGCCTGGTTGAGAGATTTACCAGGTTTGGGAATCGGAATGACTAGAAAACGCGACCAGTCAGAAGGTATTAAACCAGACACCAATAAATTGTTATATATTTCTAATAGTATATTTTTGGCGTAATTACTTAAATTCTGTATAACTGAGTAAGTAATACTATCCAAACCCGGGGAAGAATCTCGTTTCTTGTTTAAAGGAATAAAAACATCTTCATATGTAATTGAACGGAGCAGAATATGAGATATCATAGGTGCAGTATTTCCTTCCCCGGCCAGCTCCTCCCTCATTGGAACAGAAGGGGGAGAAACTGCGTTTGAAAAGTCAGTAAACCAACTGTCATTTTGAATCACTCGACCGTGAGAATGTGAATTTTTAAAACGCTTAGTTAGATTCCAAACTTCTTTTAAAGGAGTGTTTCTGTTAAACTTCCTACAAAAATCCCTCCAAGAGTTCCTTTTGGTTTTTTTGAGGAGTTTTCGCGTCTCCCCTGCAATTTTCCTATATGTAAGATAAGCTCCCATTGAGCCAACTGCCCTAAAAGTGCGCAAAGCATCATTTCGTTCTTTAACTTTAGTCTCGCATTCTCCATTCCACCAAGGAACAGCAGGTTTATTCCCTTTATACAAGGATGCCTTAGGCATGGAGCACTGTAGCGCTGAAAGAACAGCATCATAAAATGTATAGTATTTGTCTAAGGAGTTACTCACAGAATTAATTATTACCAGATTTTGATCAACTAACTGGCGAAATTTATTCCAGTTCTCTTCCATAAATTTCCAACGCAGTATATTATTTTCAGATTGATATGGCTGCCGATAAGATGATATTGGGTTGTTCGTATTTATAGTGATCATAATGGGAAAGTGATCACTACCTAAAGACGTTAGTAGAACTTCCCATGTACAATCGAGCGCCATTGAGAATGATGCTAGGGTTAAATCAACAGGGTTATTCACATGAAGGGGATTTCCAAGTTTGGTTTTGGAACCATCATTCAATAAGCACAGATCTGAATTAATGAAGAGGTCAAGTACAGCTGCCCCTTTCGTATTATTACGGTCACAACCCCAGCACACACTCAGAGCGTTGAAATCTCCACCCACCAAAATGGGAATATTATTATAACCCTCCAACGCATCCAAGAATGTTGAGGAGTCTATAGAATGATTTGGAGGAGAGTAGTACGAAATAAATATTCCGGAAAATTGACCAATAGTAACAAGAACGCTGACTGCATTTGATTTGGTACTATTGTTACTAGTTGATAAATCGAGATTAATCACCTGGTACTTGATTCCGAACTTAATTAAAATGGCCGTACCCCCGTAGCCATCCTCTCTGTCGTCTCGAAAACAGTGATAATTGGGAATGTTAAAAGATCTGTTCTTGGATAGCCAAGTTTCTGAAAGTAGAACAATATCAATATCCTCCTGAGACAGAAAGATTTCTAGGTCACCTTTATTAGAAAAAATGCTGCGTGCATTCCACTGCAACACCCGGATCATGTCGAAAAGAGTGAGTTTAAAATGATCGCGAATTACCCTGTTTATATATCTATATTGCTACATATACATAAATATATAACCGCTAAATGTATACAATAAGTTAGTATATACTAAAAGAAATATATAATTAAATATAATATAAAATCGGAAAATTAATTGTTGGCTGAAATAGCCTTACCAGTTTTTTTTTGTTATTGGGAAGAGACTTTAACCCTTTAGAATTCACCATATTGGAGATTTTGGGATCCAAACCCTTTTTGCTTATGTTATTTGTATTACTTCTCAATATTGGTTGAATTGGTTTCGGCTCGTTGTTAGTTAAAGTTGTGCTGTTGGTTAGTTTGGACGAACTAGGTTGTCTATCTAACTTTTTTGGACTGGAATAATTTGTTTTTTTCCCTTCGTCAGAAGCCGCAAACGATACGGTACGTTTGAGACGGAAATCTGAGATAGGAATTAATTGCTTTGAATCAATGTATCCAGTCTTTCTTATCGGTTTGGGTTTAAATGAAGCGATAATATGAGATTCATTTTCGTGATTACTCTGCGAAATAGGCGGAAAATTATTTTCTTCAGATAAGAGAGAAAAACGGTTTCTTCTAACAGTATTGGAACAGAGATTTTCTTGTCGATATAGAGAAAGTATTTCTAATGAGGCCTCTTGAAAGCTGAGGTTATGTGACGCCATAAGTTCATTTATTTGAGTTTGCCTTCTTCTTTCTGGACACGAAGTATCGGTGGTTCTATGGTAATTTTTGCAAAACACACAAATTGGAGATGCACTAGTACAAGCTTCTTCCGAATGTTCTGTTCCTCCGCAGCGCAGACACCTGGAATTGCCCTTGCACTGTCTGGCTAGGTGACCATACCGGAGACATCGGTAACACTGACGCGTACGTCGAACAAATGGTTCACAAGGGAACCTGACGTTCCATAGAAAAACATGCGATGGTAAGGACTGGCCTTCAAACGAGATCAGTACAGAAGAACTTGGAAAATATTTAATTTCGCCCTCGACATTAGCTCGTAATTTTAATTTCTCGCGTAAATCAAAACGTTGCACTCTAATATTTTACGCAGTTTATATACTCATGGTATTCTATCGATCTGCAAAGTTTCATCAAAATCGGTGACCCGCAGATCGTGACCTCTCCTTGTAAGACTTGGTCATTCTCTCCTTCCCTCTTCTCGTTTTTCTTTTTCTCTTTCACCTTCTCTCTTTTACCCTCTCCACTCTACTGATCCTCCCTTTATATGTGATCCCAACCACATTCTTTTTGAATGTCCTGCTCTTTTTCCCGAGTGCTCTCATCTATACGCCGAACTCTTGGCGTTAGATTTTCCTACCCCTTTCAATGCTTCCTTTATCCTTTCCTTCCTATCTCTAGCCGTTATTCCCCTACTACTCTCCTTTATACTCTCTACATCCGATCGCCTTGCTCATGTAGTTGGGTCAGTGCTGCCACCGAACCCATTTAAAAAAAAAAATAGATCCTAGCTACAAAATAACACTGTGCTGCTACATATTTCCTTGCTTATTTCCTAATTTTTTGCCGTTCAGTCGTGATCAAGTGCTCGTCGCACTTTGATCACGATATGACCAGTTTATAGTGTTCTATTTATCTTATTTCGGCATCTATGGCTATCGTGTGATCCACGATGGCCACGGCTGTGCAAAGGTCCGTTACAAAAAGCAAATTCCGCGATTTCTTTTTGTGTTTTCATAATGGCACAACGGATCCTTAAATAGCAGCATAATGATAATAATAGTGGTAATAATGGTGGTAGTGGTGATAATAATAATAACAATAATAATAATGGAAAAGTAAATGGTAGAATGGAAAAGTTTGAATTTAATAAATTCGTTTCTGGGCGAAGATCCTTTGTCGACATGCCCAAAGTGAAAAAAAAAGAATAGTTGATATAAATAAAAGATTTGGTTGATGATCCAATGGTTTTGCGCCGGGCCAGAAGAGAAAAAAAAAAGTAAAACAAAAAAAATTTAGTTTTGAAAACGCAAGAAAGAACAAGTTCAGTCAAGCATGAGGTTTCATGCGCCGAGGATTCCGTATGAAAGTTAACAATACCTATAATTATTTAGTATGTAAGAAAATTTGTTTGAATAAACTTCCATTTTTATTTTATTATTTTAATTTAATATGTTAATCAATTTCAGAGATCTTTTCTAATAATAATTTAAAACAGTAAAGCAAAATACTAATTTGAATCGAAGGCTTAGACTAATTTGAAGTGCAATGTAATGGTTATGAAGAAAAATTAATTAAATCCTTTTTTTTATTTATTTAATTTTTATTTATTTTTTTAACTTATTGGTTTAGATTTAATAATACTAATATTAAGGTTTTATGATTTTTTAAAATGTGTAATTTTGTTAATCCCTACAACTATCTTTCTTAGATAGCCGACCGTTAAAGACATTTAATAAATACATAAAAATTAGAAATAATATTAATATTACGTATCACTCTGCTGCGGCTGCTAGAATGCTGGTGCTCCCTGCTGGCAGGTTGGTGTACGTCGGTGATTGCGTCCTGGATTCTGGGCGAATGGGAGGGAGAGACACACTTAATCGAAATTATAGTTTACGAATTTTGTAAATGTCACTAATTTGAAAACCGAATTTCGAGGCGATTTGGTTACTTTGTTATCAAATTTATTTCGGTTGAAAGACGAACTGGTTACTTTACTAAAAAAGGTCGATATAGTTCCGCAATGTGACAAAGACTGCTGAGATGATTTTTTAACAATTCAGTTTTTTCTTTCGACTCTCTCAATACGTTAGACCATTATTAAATATTTTTTTTTATTTATTTACCAGCATAGTTCGTTAAATTGTTTACAAAACGAAATACTATTCGCATCTGTTTTTCATCAGGCGGACGTACCACCTAAATAATGATGCGGTGAGCCCGTTCCTTTCATTACAGTTCATAACAACACTAACACACGCCGTAATGAAAATAACCAAACCGAAACCTGCGATCCCGTTCCGTTTCTTAGCCCTCGTACTAACCTACTAACGCAAATTATAACGATCCGAACCAAATTCTAAAAACCGCTGCAGTCTTGTACTCCAATAAAGCCAAAAGAAAAATAACACCGATTAACAAACTCGTTTATTCCTTGCATTCCAGAAACCTATTTAAAACAAAACCAACATTTACAACTAAAAAACTATAAAGTTCTTGAATCAAATCCGGTGCTTGCTAGTTGTGCGCATGGGGAAATAATATTAGCCGTTCGTGCGAATATTAACTTTCAACAGATAATGTTACCATCCGATTTTCAACCAGTAACAGTCGAAATTCGTACGCCATCTCCACGGGAATCTCTAAACATAATTCCGAACCGTATTTAGAAACTTTTAAAGTTGCCAAAAAATTCAAATAGTCCCTCCCCTCTAGCGCCGCGAGTATTATAGCTAAAAATTTTGAACACGGTTAATCATATGCGCTTCTACATATATTTCTCAAGTTTGGAATATCAAGATTTGAAATTTTGATTAAGGAAATTTCGTTCTCGACAAATAACGATCTTTCCATCGATCGTGACCGGAAAAGAAATATTTTTGAAACTTTCGAGCTTTCAGTGCTTAAGGTTCCGAATTTTAAGATGGAAACCCAGATGTTCCAAAGTAAATAAATAAACAGGGACGCACATTTTTTTAACCTTGTTCAAATCTTGAACTACAGTACATAAATTACAAGCGGAGCTACACGTTATTTTTCACAATTTTATGAACTTTTAGTAAATTTCAAACAGTTTCGTTAAGAAAATGAAATACCGGTCTGTTCCCGAAAAATAGCGCTCTTTCCATTAATGATGCACTTGAAAAAAATTTTTTTTTTACAAAATTTCGAGCTTACAGAGCCCCAAGACACTAATTTTAAAGTTGGAAACTTAGATGTTCTAAACCAGAGAAATATACATGGATGCCCATAATTTCTACTTTCCTAAAAATTTTTAGCTATAATACTCGCGTCACAAATCAAATCTCGCGCTTTTTCGAACTTTTCGGCAAACTTTGAAAGTTCCGTTAAGAAAATGAAATACGGTCTCTTTCCCAACAGATAGCAATCCTTCTAACGGTATATAACATGCCTTAGAAAAAAAAAAAAATTTCTTCAAAATTTCGAACTTTCGACGCTCCAAGGGTCCAATTTTAAAACTGGAAATCCATATGTTCCAAACTAGAAAAATATAAGGGGATGCGCACGTTTTTAGCCGCGTTTAAAATTTTTACCTGCAATATTCCTGGAGGTAGGGGGGAGACACGTAATTTTTTTTGTTTTTTTGAACTTTTCGGAACCTTTGAAAGTTTTGCTAAGAAAATCAAATACGGTTTCGTTCCAAACAAATAGCGATCTTTCTAGTGATATATCACAAGCTCGGGCAAAAAAAATATATTTTTTAAAAATTTGGAGCTTTCGGCGCCCGTAGGGTTTAATTTTAAAGCTGGAAATCTGGATGTCCAAAACTAGAGATACGTGAAGTTGCATATTTTCTACCTTGTTCCAAATTAATAGCTATAATACTCGCGTCGCAAAGAGGGAGCTACAAATTAGAGCTCGAGCTTTTTTGAACTTTTCAGCAAATTGGAAAATTTCGTTAAGAAAAGGAAATACGGTTTCGTTAATGACGAATAGTGATCTTTCTAATAATAGATCACAACCTGGGGGAAAAAATTTTGAACTTTCGGCGCCTTTAGGGTCTAATTTTACAACTGGAAACCTGGGCGTTTCACACTAGAGAAATATACGTAGATGCGCATATTTTTAACCGTGTCCAAAATTTTTAGCTGTTATATTTGCTTCGCTAGGGGGCTAACACGTCATTTTTTGCGCTTTTTTGAACTTTTCAGCAACTTTGACTGTTTCGTTAAGAAAATAAAATACCGTTTCGTTCCCGAAAACTAGCGATCTTTCTAATGATACATCACAAACCCAAGAAAAAAAATTTTTTTTTTCAAAATTTTTAATTTTCGGGGCCCCGCGGGTATCATTCTAAAATTGGGGAGCCGGTTGTTTCAAATCAGAGAAATATACATGGAGTTATGTATTTTCTACCATGTTCCAAAAGTATAGTTATAATACTCGCGTCGCAAAGAGGGGGCTGCAAATTTGAGCTCACGCTTTTTTGAACTTTACGGCAACATTGAAAGTTTGGTTAAGAAAATGAAATACGGTTTCGTCCCCGACTAATAAAGACCTTTCTAATGATATATCACAAGCCTAATAAAAAAAAAAATTTTTTCCCAAATTTTAAGGTTTTGGCGCTCCGAAGGTCTAATTTTAAAGTTGGAAAGCTGGATAAGCGCATATTTTTAACCGCGTTTGAAATTTTTATCGATAATATTCGCGGCGCTGGGGGGGGGACACGTCATTTTTCACGCTTTTTTGAACTTTACGGCAACTTCGAATTTTTTGATAAAGAAAATGATATAAGGTTTTGTTCGTGATAAATAGAGATCTTTCAAACAATATATTACATGATCGGAAAAAAATATATTTTTTTACAAAATTTTGAACTTTCGAAGCCTCGGAGTTTTATTTTTAAAGCTGGAGACCCGGACGTACCAAATTACAGAAATATACGTGTAAGCACATATTTTTAACCATGTTCAAAATTTTTACCTATAATACTCTCAGCGCTAGGGAACACTTAATTTTTTGCGCTTTTTTGAGCTTTATAGCAACTTCGAAAGTTTTGTTGAGGAAATGAAATACGGTTTCGTTCCTGAGTAATAGAGATCTTTCTAATGATATATCACATCCTAAGAAAAAAAAATTTTTTTTCCAAAATCTCGAGCTTTCGGTGCCCCGAGGGTCAAATTTTAAAGCTGGAAACTCGGATGTTCCAAACTAGAGAAATATACGTGGAAGCGCATATTTTTAACCGTGTTCAAAATTTTTATCGGTAATATTCGCGGAGCTTGGGGGGGGACACGTCATTTTTCGCTCTTTTTTGAACTTTACGGCAACTTTGAAAGTTTCGTTAAGGAAATGAAATTCGGTTTCGTTCCCGACAAATAGCAATCTTTCCATCGATATATCGCATGCCTGTAAAAAAAAATATTTTTTTACAAAATTTCGAGCTTTCGTCGCCCCGAGAGTCCAGTTTTAAAGTTGGAAATCCGGATGTTTCAAACTAGAGAAATATACGGGTATGTGCGTATTTTTAGCCCCATTCAAAATTTTTAACTACAATACTCGCGGCGCTAAGGGGGGGGACACGTCATTTTTGCGGTTTTTTGAACTTTTGGGCAACTTTACCTAACTTTTGTACCGTAATTTTTTGATTTTATGAAAGTACTCCTGCATTGTAGTTTATATTTTGGATTTCAGGGTTATAGGTTTATCTAGTGACGTGTTATGATTTTTTAAGTGATTTTTGAGGTCGTTTTATGTACCATATTATATATTCTTGACGGTTTTTTGGGTTTTTTGCCGCCCAGGTTAATTGGTCAACTTCAAGTTATAGATCGTTTTAAAGATAATTTTAATTGTAATTTATGTTCCAAATTTGAAGTTTATAAGTCAAGCCGTTCGTAAATTATTGATTTTTATTTGATATTTTTGTCATTTGTGTACCATCTTATAAGGATTCCATACATTATATGTATACGGAATCCTAAAAATTTTTTTTTTTTTTTTTTTTAGATAATAACAAATTTCTTTATTATTTAAAAACTACAATCTAGTCTAAACGGACTAATGAGCAGTGTATTACTGACTTAACTTATTAAATATATTACACATACTAAGACTCTTCTACACATTTGTATGACTTAGTTATTTTTAATGTACATACATATATAATAGATACAATAATTACATAGGCACGCACTTATGCATAGGCATAATACCTTATGTATATAACGAATTTACTTCACAGACACTCATATGCACGCACACATACACACAAATATACATACCGATACACCCATGTAATCACAGACACATTCATATGAGCTCAAAAGGTTTTACCCTTTTGAGTCTTCTCACTAAATCATTATTTTGTAGTAGCTGCTTGGCTTCTTCGTTGGTATGATAACGAAGCTTTTCTTCATGCTTCTTTGCGGACTTCTTTATTTCACTAGTCACGATTTCAAATTTCAGGTCTCTATGGAGATCATTATTTCTAATATACCACGGTGCTCCAACAATATTTCTGAGCACTTTATTTTGGAATCTCTGTATTATTGCAATGTTGGTTGGCTTAGTGCACCCCCATAACTGTAATCCGTAAGTCCATACAGGTTTAAGTATCTGTTTGTATATTAGCGTTTTATTGTATGATGATAGCTGAGAATTTCTTCCCAATAACCAGTACATCTTTTTATATCTCAATCCGAGTTCTTCTCTTTTTTTTTTCACATGAGCTTTCCAACGAAGCTTGGCGTCTAAAGTCATGCCAAGGTATTTAGCTTTGTTTTCATGTGGTATTATTTTGTTATTGATAATTGCTGGTATGTAATATACTTTTTTATTTGTAAAAGTAACATGTGTTGACTTTTGTTCGTTTAGTTTAATGCGCCATTTTTTGGTCCATTCTTCAATTTTTGATAATGTAGTCTGCAATTTTTTCAATGACTCCTCATGGCTTTTTCCTACCGCTAGTATGGCCGTATCATCTGCAAGCGTTGCTAAGGTGCTGCTGTCAAATTCTGGTAGGTCACTGGTATATAGAAGGTAAAGTACTGGTCCCAAAACACTTCCTTGAGGAACTCCAGCTTTTATTTCTTTGAAGTCGGAATAAGCGTCTTCTTGCTTAACTCTGAAATATCTCTCTTTTAAGTATGATTCTAATATTTCAGAGAATTGCCTCGGTAAAATAGTTTTAATTTTATACAATAGCCCTTTATGCCAGACTTTATCGAAAGCCTTTGCTACATCTAGGAAGACTGCAGAGCACACCTTTTTTTCTTCCAGTGTGTTTTCAATAACATTGACTACCCTATGTACCTGCTCTATTGTCGAGTGTTTTTCCCTAAATCCAAACTGGTGATTAGGGATTATCCTTTTTTTCTCAATAATTGGTTTTATCCTTTTAAGTAATATTTTTTCAAAAAGTTTTGATATTGTGAACAATAATGAAATTGGTCTATAAGAGGTTGTGTCATATGGAGGCTTACCAGGTTTTAGTATCATAATAACCTCCGCCACCTTCCATAATCTGGGTACATACTTTAACCTAAATGCTGCATTAATTAAATTTGTAAGCTTTACGATAGCTTTCCTCGGCAATTGTTTCAATACTTCTCCAGTTATAAGGTCATAGCCTGGAGCCTTCCTATGGTTGATGTTGTGTTTAATTTCATCCTTAATTTCTTTTGGTGATGTTAATTTTATTTCTTTTTCTTCTTGTGTTACTTCTTCTAGTAGCTTGTCATCCTCTTGTTCTTCTTGTATCTGGAATATGTCCTCTAGGTATTCAGCGAATGTTTGGGCCTTCTGCTCATTATTTCTAGCCCACATTCCATTTGCTTTTTTTATTGGTGGGGTATGGGTGGTGGGTCTTCTGATTCTTTTGGTAATTTTCCACAATGAATAGTCAGTGTCGCTATCATTTGTAAGCTCTTTCAAACAACTGCTTATTGTTTCATTTTTCAATTTTTGAATTTTCCTTCTTAATAGTTGGGTGAGGTTATTTAATTTATTTTTATCCTCTGGAGCTCTTGTTTGATGCCACTGTTTCCTTGCTTTCCTTTTTTCAGTCACCAGCTCTGTAATTTCATTTGGATAATTTCTACCCTGTGTTTTTCTCTTAATTTTCGGAGTATTTTGCCAAGCTGCTTGTTGTATGTCAGTTACAAATTTTTCTATTTCTAATTCTAATTCTTCTTCGTTCCTTAAGGGAACCTTTAGTTCTATTGTTTTCTCTAAATGTTGTTTAAAGCTTTCCCAGTCTCTATATTTGTTAACTAGTACCGGCCTGTTCTCCTTCTGAATAATAGTTTCGCTTAATGTTAGCAAAATAGGGGAATGGTCTGAGTTCATATCATGCCTTTCCTCAATTTGTAAGTAGTTTATTGATATGTTTCTGCATACAAAGAAGTCGATTAAATCTGGTGTTTTACAAAGGTCTGTAGGCCAGTAAGTCGGCTTTCCTGTTGATAGGACTTCCCATTCCATTTCTCTTACAGCGTATAGGAGTTCCCTACCTTTAGCGGTAGTTAATCTTGAGCCCCATTGAGTATTTTTGGCGTTGAAATCTCCTCCAATAATAAATCTATCGCCCATTTGCTTAAAGAGTAATATATATTGTTCTTTTTTTAGAGAATATTTTGGTGGATAGTATATTCCAGCCACGGTAATTGTAATATTCTTAGTTTTGATACCCACAGCTGCAACCTGTATTTCTTTAGTTGAATATTCTACTTCCTCAAAATGAGGAATATCATCTTTAATTATAACTGGTATTCTCTGGATGTATTGTGTGATATACTCTGTAACCTTTGAATTTGATGTATGATTGTTTAGTGAAATGTATCTCCGAAATGAGACATACATCTATTTTTTCCAGGTTTAGGACAAGTTGCAACTCCTGCTGGTGTTGTAATAGCCCATTGGCATTCCATGCCATAATTCGAAGTGTCCTAGTCATCATTTTTTCTTTTTAGAAATGGCTTCCTTGGTGCCATGTTCAACTTTCTTAAGTCGCTCATCAATTTTAGTGATAAGTGTTTCTTGCTTATCAAGTTTTATTAAAATGAGTTGTAGCGTTTGTTTTAGTTCCTCATTTTGTTCTTCATTATTTAATTTATTGGCCCTTGTCACAGCAGCGTATGTATTTTTGCTTTGAGTAGGTTTTTGTTGTAATTTTAAGTCATTAGCATTATTTGTCTGTTTATTCTGTTGGGGTACGTTATTTTCCTTTTTTTTTTAAATCATGTTTATGTTTTTGATATTCTGCAGCTCTTTAGCTACAGTGCAACCTCTATAGTTGGCTGGATGATCCTCTCCACAATGTATACATTTTGGTTGAGTACTTTTTGGTTTATCACATGTTATGGTGAGATGTTTCCCGGCACATTTAACACGCCTCGGCTCTTTATGACAGTATTTTTGTGTGTGACCGTAACCTTGACACTTTTTGCACTGAGGGATTAGCTTAGGTTTTTTTAGTGTGTGTATTTCTACTTTACAATCAAGAATTTTTGGGATTTCGTAAACTTTTCTAATATCTTCTTCTGCACTAAAAGTTAACATAAACATGTCTAATAGTTCTTTAGTTTTCCAACTTATTTTGTTTGTCGCTTCTATAATTTTATACCCTTTAGTGTGTAGATCAGCGACTATTGCTTCAGGTTTGCATGTGCGCGGTAATTTTTTTGCCATCACTCTAATTGGTCTGGTCTGTTTATTCTCATATGAGTACCAGGTACAATCAAGTTTTTGTAACATAGTAGTCATGGCGCTATACGTTTCACCATCTACTGTGTTAAACTTGATTTTATCTCCATTTAATAATTTGGTACTGAATTTTTCTTTAGGTATGATTTCCCCTATTTTTTCGTAGGCTTCAGCATACTTCTTAATTCCTTCCACTATTATTGGTGGAGGGGATATCTTTTTAATTTTTGTTTGATCCACACTCAGGGTAACTGAATTTTGTTTAATTGGAGATAGCGAGTCATTTAATTTCCGTTTTTTATTTTTACTTTTTTCTCTAACCCACTCGGTTTCCTTAGCTAATTCTTCCTCATCTGTATTATATACAGGGTTAGAGGCGCTTTCTATAGCCGGGCTATTCACACTTTGTTTATTTCTCAAGCTTTTTATTTCTTTTTCTAGCGCGAGCATGCGGTTTTGCATGTTTGCTAACGCATCGTTAAGTTGTTTTTTTTCCTTACTAATTTTCTGCCATTCGATGAATAGCAACTGTTCGTTTGGAGTACGTTTATAGTTCTGTTGAAGAACATTATTATTAGCATGTGCTAGTGCTGAATTAGATACGTTAGCTGTATTATCCTGGCCAGGTTTTGCCATTTTAAATATATTTTAATCTTAATATAGTAAGTAATATGACGTAATAACTGAATATGAATAGAAATGTAATCATAATAGTAATAAGCGTCGAAATAGTTAACTTATTTATACGACCTGCACGTCGATAAATGTAGGTAGATAATTATTCCGGTTTCTTATCGCTGAAATGATATTAATGTGAACGCGCATTCAACACAACGTATTCACAAAGATAACGTTAACTAAACTGGAATCCTAAAAATGAGTAATTATAGTAGATCTCTTAACTGCGATGATATTATTTGTAGAAGAATCGTTTATAACTATATATATGGTGCTGTGAGAACGACCGAATTAACGTTAAATTTCCAGATTTAAACGCTTCGTTTTATAAAAGTCCACAATTTTCATCACATTCCCGGAGGTATAATAATCTATTTTCATTTTCAGTCAAAAATTTTGAGTCAAATCTATCATAGAGTTTTTAATTTAAATTATAAAGGCAGCACAAATGATTCTTCCCTATACATTGACGATGGAAAGGAACGATTAAAAATTGCTATAAAAGACAAATTAAATTTCAAGGTATGTAGTAGAAAAAGTTTCCAAATAGAGTTATATGCAGTTAACCCTTTTGCTTCATTATGAAAACAACTTCATAAGGGAAAATCTGAAATTGCACATTTGTTATTTGAAAAAACTACTTGCAAAAGTGCTCTACGTTTCTCCAAATGCCGATTCGAGAAAAGTTATTATATAGAAAGAAAATAGAAGGAAACCGCAATTTGTACAATTTTTGGATGCCGCGTATGAAAATTTAAGATATCCATTACCACTTGTGTATTTCCTCTTGGTTCAGCTGGTAGGTCGATAGATATGATAGATAATAAAAATAAAACAATACCTCATATAGAATGTTTATTATCATCAAAATCTCGATTTACGCGTTTAGATAGGTTGCGACAAGAATACTTTGTTAACATGTAGTGTAGAGTGATGGAAGAAAAATTACAGTTTATTCGATTTAATTAAATAAAATTCCTAAGAATGACTAATTGGATAGGAATAAAATTAAATTTAAGTGAAAAGCAATCTCATATCGATCGGCTGAATTTATGTTGTAGAATATAATATTTAAAATGAAATAATTTATTAAATTTTGTTAAGTCAGATGAAATCTTTGGAGAAGTGGTTTATACGCGTAATCGAATTCTAAAAATGGGGCCTTCCACAAGCGTTCGCATTGCTTTAAGAGTAAAAAATTCTTCTTTAACTCATGCAAAGATTAATAAGCTGGTCGAGACACAATTCAAAATTCTAATAAATGTGATAGTAAGTTACGAGAGCGTGTTTTAAAGCATGCGGTTCATGGGACCATCTGGTATAGAAAACGAAAATGCACCATGCATGGATAAATTAAAATACACCAAAAATTATCCGAAGCCTTTACTAGAAAGGACATTGACTGAAGAATAAGTTTATGTACACCACAAAAACCGGATAATTTTGAAGCAGCTTTAAAGGCATATCGCAAAATAAACAATTGATAGATTTTTCACTTCTTTAATTGATGAATTTAATAAATACAAAGGGACTGGGCTCACTGTGACTCAGTGTTTCGAATTTACAATAGTTTTACTTCGTGAATTTTAAAAGAAAAACTACAACATGCTGATAATATTTATTTTTGATTCAAATATTTGAAAAACTAAAACCGCTAGCTACCTAATTCATATTTTTTTTTTATTATTTTTATTGATACAATCTTAATTTATAATTAAATAAGTATCTACTTTAATAAATGTTGCTTTAAACTAAGCCAAACCCGTATGGAAGCAATAGTCCATTGACCACTGCTCCTAACTTGTAAGATATTTACAATAGATAATAATTACAATCGTACATCTTATATCGTATAATGTATATATACATATATATATATATATATATATATATATATATATATATATATAAACTCGGCCATTGTGGCCTCGCAAGGGGCTCTGCCCCTTGACCCCTCTTGTTTTCATTTCTGTCTCTTTCTCTTCTATAGTTTGTATAAAATGATCAAAATTTACAACGTAATTCTTACTGGCATCAACACACACAAAAAATAACATAACCACAAAAATCCTATTCTAACATTTACCTTCCGTTATATAAAATTAAGACATTTTTTCGTTACATTTTTCGTTACATTTTTCGTTACATATTTCATTACATAAAATTGTGACATTTTTTAAATAACAATAACAAAAATCCTACAAAATATAACAAACGTTACATAAAATTGGGACACTTTTTTGGGACATTTTTCTGGGACATTTTTTTAGGACATTTAGCGTTACATAAAATTGGGACATTTTTTCGAATGGGGGGTAGTCTAAGAATTACGTTGTAATTAATATATATATATATACGTATTACAAAGTCAAATCTGATGAATGGCGTCGTTTAAGGCGCCTTACGTCTTCTCCGGTGTTAAGAAGTCGAACCATTTCTACGTTAACGTGTCGATGAATCCGTTTTCCATGTTTAATGACCATTTGCTTAATAACATCATTGACCGATGTTATATGCAGGTCCCTATAGATATCATCATTACGAGAATAGCGATATGCATCGACTATTGTTCGCAAAATGATGCTCTGCTTCGCCTGAATTTTTGCACGATTTAAATTATTAGTACAACCCCGGAGTTGTATTCCATATGTCTATATCGGCATAATGATCTGACGGTGTAGAATGCATTTATATCGAACATATCTCCGAGACCTATCAACCACTGTAATTGTTTCACTGTGTGCTTAATTTGTTGGCACTTCATTTTAACGTGCACATTCCACGTAAGATGCCTGTCCAAGTGCATACCTAAATACTTGGCAGAATTTACCTGTGATACAGGCTTATTCTTCAAATATACTTGGTAATTTATCTTCGTTTGGCGGTATGTAAACATAACATATGCTGATTTCTCTTCATTCAGCTTGACTTTCCAATCCGT
This sequence comes from Icerya purchasi, assembly GCA_039619475.1. Classification (NCBI taxonomy): domain Eukaryota; kingdom Metazoa; phylum Arthropoda; class Insecta; order Hemiptera; family Monophlebidae; genus Icerya; species Icerya purchasi. The sequence goes on along the minus strand of CM077116.1, from coordinate 117,178,034 downwards.
CGCACACTTCTGTACATTATCCAAAGCATTTTGTAAATTGTTTGTAGCCTCGAGGTGGCCGCTGCTAACAGCTAAAATAGCAGTATCGTTGGCAAACATAGCTGTCGTTGTTTTGTTGTCAGTCGGTAGGTCTTAGCTATATAGAAGATACAACATAGATCCTAAGACACTACCTTGTGGAACTCCAGCCGTAATATTATAAGAGTTCGACGTAGAACTTTCATACGCTACTCTGAACCGACTATCAACCAAGTACGATTCTAATAATCTACACAGATTGCCGGGTAATATTTTGTTCAGCTTAAAGACAAAGCCTTCATACCACACTTTGTCGAAGGCTTGCGCAATATCCAGAAAAACTGCCTGACAGTATTTCTTGTCTTCAAACGCTTTATTTATGACAGACGTAACTCTACGAACCTGGTCAGTTGTCGAATGATGTTGTCGAAATCGAAACTGATGAATTGACAGATCTTCTCCAACCAGCGGTAACAATCTCTTCAATAGTAATTTTTCAAATAACTTGGATATCACCGGTAACAGTGATACAGGTCTATACGATGTTGCTTCAAAATCTGGCTTATTCGGCTTCTTAAGCATTATAATTTGCGCTGTCTTGAACCAAGACAGGATGTATTCAAGACGTGTACATGCATTAAAGAGGTAGGCCAGCATGACAAGACCTTTTTTTGACAATTCTTTTAAAACTCCCGGGGATATTTCATCGATTCCGGGAGCTTTCTTCGAATTAATATTTTTATCGATTTCTCTGTCTATCTTATACAGTGTAAATGTAATTAATCGTTTGTTTTCGCTATACGTGATGGTAATGTCCATATCGGAATCAATATCATGAGGCTGGAACACTTGTGTCAAGTAATATGCAAATAGCTCCGCTTTTTCGCTATCTTGTCTCGCTCAATTTCCAACTTCATTTCAGAGCGGAGGAACATGCTTGACAGGTCATTTAATTCGACGGGTCGCTTTCCAGAGAGAATAATCTTTATCCGCAAATGAACTCAGTCCCTCTAAGAAATTCGCGAATGTTTTATTTTTTATCAGCATATTGAGCTCCCGACTGATTCTTATCTTGTAGATCACGCGAGTTGTGCCATTTGCGTCTTGCTGTTCTCCTTTCTGAAATTTTACGACGTACTTGTAAAGGAGCGTGATTTCCTGTGCAGTATTAACCGATGATTCCGGAGTAGAAACTCTTGCTGCTTCGCGGATCGCTTCTATAAAACATGCAGATTGTTCCTTCAGCTCACCAATTGTTTTTAGACATATCTTCAGATTTATTCGTGGATCCAATTCTTCTCGAAATATGTCCCAATCTGTATGTTTATTTGTCAGAAAATGATTTTTATTTTTCCTTATTACAATTGTACTAATGGTTAGCAGAACGGGAGTATGATCAGATGTGAGATCAATAATACCTTCTGCTTCTACATAACTATTGGCAATGCCCCTTGTTATGAAAAAATCAATGAAGTCCGGTTTTTTTCGCCTATCAGTAGGCCAATACTTAGGTCTTCCTGAGCTGGCTACATTGCATTGCGAACTTCTTATTGCCCTTAGTAATTCCTTTCCGTTGACGTGAACAGAACTTCTTTTATTGCTTGAAACGCGACGTGATCCCCTTCCATGAGTCCATTTGCATTCCACGTTATTATACGCAAATATGATTCAGTCATTGCGCTTATTACGACGGGAACGTTTTTTATTGTATGACATTGTCAATGTAGACTGTTTTTGTTCTAGTACACTAAGTCTATGAGAAATAGACTGAACTTCTTTTGTTAAATTTGCAAGCGCTTGCATAATTTCATCATATGACACTGCAGAAGGAAAGGTTTGAACTAGAGGAGGACATCCTTGAATTGCAATATTCCGATGTTCGGTCTTGTCCTGTGTCAATTTTGTAGTCGTACTTGTTGACTGCACATTTTGCCGTGTTCGTTTGGTTCCAGCTATAGAAGCATAAGATATTTGCCGCTGCACGAATTTTACTGATTCTTTTTTTTTGTTGTTGGATACGTTGTACCACTGAAGTTTTCGGCTTTTTCAATATCTTATCGATTTCACAGTAAGTGGGACATCCTAGATAATTTAAAGTTAGAGCATTTAACTTTTTTAAGATCTTTCAATTTGCATGTGGAACATTCATGTTCTCCTACGCGTTTGAAACACTTAACTGGCCTGTTACAGTTACGTTTTGTGTGATTCCATGTCACCGTTTGCACTGCGGTATTTGGTTATCCTTTTGTGGTACTTCTACTTTTACTTTACCATGAGCGATACGTGTAATATTGTAAATCTTTTTATTATTACCTGATATTTTCAGATCTGCATAAATCAATGGATATGGTATTTTCCTTCGTTCAATTATGGCATTATTCTCATCGCGGATTTTTATTGTTTTTTCTATATTAACAATTTTTACTGGTTCGTGACCTAGATTTCTGAGTTCGTCTTCTATTGTATCAGTAGTAATTGTGTGATGTAGACCTCGTATTACCACACGATATGGCTTTTCTGATCTTAAACTGTATGTGTGATACTGGAAGTTGCTCTTTTTCAGCTCAGCTATTAAGGCTCGGAAGGCATTATCTGTATGTGGGGCAATGATAATGTCTCCGTTACTAGCTGCTTTAAATATAGCAGCCTGGGCGTCTAAAGCACGAGTAACATCGGTACTAAAGCCTGAAAAGTTAGTGATGCCAGTTACTGTATCTTTTGGTGGCATTTTCGGTTTAACTTGCACATGTTAGTGACTTTGTAATTAATCTTGTTACATTTGGGCGTGTTTTCGAGTTTCTTCGAGCTGATCTTGTTTCGGTTCTTGTTGTCGTGATATATTGAATATGGGTGCATTCAACCGATTCATTGTTGCCGAGGTAACAGCATCCCCGTTGCTAGTCAGTTCACGTGGTATTTGATCATTTTGCTGTCCTACCAATACACTAGGAGTACTTTGCGAACGTGTTCATATGCTTATGCCTCCTTGATCTGCTAACTTTTTGTTCAGAATTGTAACCTGCTTTTGAAGCTGTTCTATTTGTAGTACGTAACCTAATTCATATGAGAAGAATATGTTACACTCAATTCTTTAAAAATGAGATATTAACGATACTTGTTCTTTTAAATTTTCGTTGCAATAGTAAAATTTGTCTTTATCTTAGAATGTAAGCAATAACATTTTAAGTCATTGGTGGCCATCGCATTTTAAGAATTATACTCTTAAATTTTACAATTCATGGATTTTGTATTTTACTTTTATTCTAATACCGAAAAGATGTCAATTAAAAAAGAAATTAACCATTTAGCTGCTACAAAACAGGCTCTGGACCACCTATTTTTCCAATAGCGCATTTATAGATGTAAAAGTAAAGTATTCTTTTTTTTGTCATTATAAAATTTTTATTTTTATTTCATTTTGCATATCAGGTATTTGATCTGTGGGTTATGTATAACTGCTGAGGATCTAACAACCCACGAATCACCTGTGGCCACAATGTTTGAAGGTAATTTTATTAATTAGAAAGGGGTTCGAAAGTAATCTGGGAGACTAGTTATTGAATAAGATTTTAGTTAGAGATTACAATTTAAATCAAAGCAAAGATAAATCGATGGTACAAAAGAATTTATTTAAAAATGAATGGAAAATCTGTAGAAAATCGTGCTCCATCCTCGATGAAGAATGGAAGAAAGAACCGCCATTCAGTACTATAGCTGCCTCTGCGTTAGCAATGCCAAAATATTCAAATAAAATATAAAAGGTTTTTTTACAAAAAAAAAATACCAACTTAAAAATTTAATAGAAATCCACTAAAAAGTGAAAAATAATTATTCGATAAAAAATATATTTCAGAACCATATAACTTAGAGTGATATAATAATTCTTATACAACATTAACTTTTTGAAGTCGGCGTCAAATTCATATTAAAATAATAATTAAAAACTGCATTAAGTATTCATTAAATTGTTCCTAGATATTGTAATATGAATTTGATGCCGACTCTAATAAGTATTAATGTATAAGAATTACGATAATATCTCTTTAAGTTATATCACTCTGGTATGCATTTTCTTAGCCGGAGTAATAATGTTTTACTTTTTAGCGCGTTTTTATTAAATTTTTATAATAAATCTTGAAGCCGGTACTTTTTTTTGTAAAAAAACATTTTATTTTAAAATTTTTAGCGTTATACTTGAATTTTTTTCTTGCTAAAAATAAACTTTTTTTTCACATTATTTCCCATATTTTATGCATAAAAAAAATTAAATCGATTTCTTTATTTTAAGCTATATTTCCATAGTGATTTGGCAAATTGATAGTATTTTAATTCAAATCACCTCTGTTGTACTAATAAAAAATATGAGGAAACAAAAATGATCTAAAGGGGTCACATTTTTTCGCGTTTTTGACAGATACTCGGTTTATGTTCACCGATTTTCATCATTACTCACATATGGTACCTAAGTTGAATGGTATTCTTTCTAATGGACAAAGAATCGGTAAAATCAGTTCATATGAATACGATTTATGCGCGAACAAACATAAAAAAAAAAAAAAACTACACGACGAACGTATAATCTTTTTTCTGAAAGTCGATAAAAAGAAAAATTTGCTACTCAACACTATGGTCGCGTTTGTATTGACATAGAAAGGAAATAAGGAAATCTAGCACTATAACCGCATTTGTATTAACATGAAAAGAAAGTAAGGAAATCTGTCTGCACTATGGCTGCCTCTGCATTAGTAGTACCCACAGTGTTTGACATAAAGTTGAAGAAAGTAATGCTAACCAGCCCTAGGGGCTACGTTTGCGTAGATGTAGCCTTCTTGAGGACATATGAGATATTATTCATCCTGCGGTTAAAGATTAAAGAGTTATAATTTTATATATATATATATATATATATATATATATATATAAATAACTATAAATTTACATAATGTTTTTTTAAAACTAATATCGCTTTGCTTATGTTCTATCAAGAATCACCAATAAATTCGTAAACTGTATATTATGTATAAATAAATAAATGTTTCTAGAAATAAAACATTTAATAAAACATAAAGTTTTTGTTAATAAAAAGCCTAGTTTACTCGTATTTCCGACTCGGTTACTTAGAGAGGTTATTGAAATCAAAAAATATAAAAATTTCAATAGAGATGACGGTATAAAAATCGATTCAAATTGGAAGACTGTTACCGGTCAAATAAAAAATGGAAGTGCTATTAGCCAATCAGATGATCAACTGAGATTGTTGGCGTATCTATTTAAGGGCTGGGTTTTCCCATGGTTGATTCATTGTGTATCTGATTCTGATGATGAATAGAGCCAAGGGCGTCGCCAGCCGATAAGCCGAGCGGAGGGGAAGGTGATAGAAAAAGGAAATGAGTTGCAGGAAAAATAAAATTTATAATTTGTAAAGGCTTAATATTTTATTAAACAAGAGTAAAATCTTAATTAAGACATAATTTTCGTGGGTTTCTGGCAAATTGTTCATGATTACACACCTATGAATACTCATCATGGCTAGTTGATTAAAAAGTTTCAAGGCTCCGGGGGGGGGAGCTGCCCCTCCCTGCCCCCCGCTGGCGACGCCCATGGACAAATGGTTAATAACAATAGGCACGAAAATTTAAAATCATTTCTAAATAATTCTATATTATAATAATTATATTTTAATTTGTCAAACTCGAAAATTTTATATGGTCACATTTGTATTTTATGTAAATTAATCAGTTGATACGAAAGTATTTTATATTAATACGAAATAAACTTCATGAAACATAAAATGCCGCGCGTTCAAAATTAATCGTATAGTTGATAAACAAGTTCAGTCAAGCATGAGGTTTCATGCGCTGAGGATTCCGTATGTAAGTTATCGATGACTATAATTATTTAGTATGTAAGAAAATTTGTTTGAATAAACTTCCATTTTTATTTTATTATTTTAATTTAATATCTTAATCAATTTCAGAGATCTTTTCTAATAATAATTTAAAACAGTAGAGCAAAATACTAATTTGAATCGAAGCCTTATTAATTTGAAGTGCAATGTAATGGTTATGAAGAACGAATATATATAAAATATTTAGTTAAATCACTTTTTTATTTATTTAATTTTTATTTTTTTTTTTAATTATTGATTTAAGTTTAATAATATTAATATTAAGGTTTTACAATTTTTTAAAATGTATAATTTCATTATTCCCTACACTTCTCTTTCTTGAATAGCCGATCGTTAAAAACACTTAATAAATATACATATAAACGAAAACACGCCAAAAAGGTTAATTAGAAATAATTTAAATGCTACATATCATTCTACTGCGGCTGCTAGAATGTTGACATTCTCTGCTGGCAGGTTGGTGTACGTTGGTGATTATGTTCTAGATTCTCGGTGAACAGGAGAGGAAGACACGGTAATCGACATTATAGTTTATGAATTTTGTAAATATTACTAATATGAAAACCGAATTTCGTGGTGATTTGGTTACTAGCACCTTGTTGGATCAAACTTCTTTCGGTTGCAAAACGAACTGGTTACTTTACTAAAAAAGGTCGATATAGTTCCGCGATGTGACAAAGACTATCGTTCTACTGAGATGATTTTTTAACAATTCGGTTTTTTCTTTCGACTCTCTCAATACGTTAGACTATTATTAAATTTTTTTTTTTTTATTTATTTACTAGCATAGTACGTTAAATTGTTTAACAAATCGAAATACTATTCGCATCTGTTTTCCATCAGGTGGACGTACCACCCAAACAATGATGCGATGAGTCCATTCCTTTCATTACAGTTCATAACAACACTAACACAAGCCGTAATGAAAATAACCAAACCGAAACCTGTGATCCCGTTCCGTTTCTTAGCCCTCGTACTAACACTACTAACGCAAATTATAACAATCCGAACCAAATTCTAAAAGCCGCTACAGTCTCGTATTCCGATAAAGCCAAAAGAAAAATAACACCGATTAACAAACCCGTTTATTCCGTGCATTTAAGAAACTCACTTAAAACAAAACCAACATTTAAAACTAAAAAACGATAAAGTTCTCGAATCAAATCCGGTGCTTGCTGGTTGTGCGCATTGGGGAGTAATATTAGCCGTTTGTACGTATATTAACTTTCAACAGATAATGTTACCATCCGATATTCAACCAGTAGCAGTCGAAATTCGTACGCCAGCTCCACCTTCAATCTGTACCATATGTCTTCCCTCAAGTCAGCAAGTAAAACCAGAATATATACAAAAATTGTCTTGCCTCAAGGGGAGCCTCTAAACATAATTCCGAACCATATTTCGAAACTTTTAAGATTGCCAAAAAATTCAAACAGTCCCTCCTCTCTAGCGCCGCAAGTATTACAGCTTAAAATTTTGAACACGGTTAATCAAATGCGCTTCGACGTATATTTCTCGGGTTTGGAACATCAAGGCTTGAAAGATTCGTTAAGAAAATAATTCATGGTTTCGTTCTCGACAAATAACGATCTTTCCATCGATATATAACATGACCGGAAAAAAAAATATTGTTTTTGAAACTTTCGAGCTTTCGGTACCTAAGGGTTCGATTTTAAATTTTGAAACCCGGATATTCCAAAACAAAAAAATAAACAGGGACGCACATTTTTTTAACCTTGTTCAAAATATTGAGCTACAATACCTGAACTGCAAGCGGGGCTACACGTCTTTTTTCACGATTTTTTGAACTTTTAGTAAACTTCAAACGTTTCGTTAAGAAAATGAAATACTGGTTTTTTCCCGAAAAATAGCGCTCTTCCCAATAATGATACGTTTGAAAAAAAAATTTTTTTACAAAACTTCGAGCTTTCAGAACCCTAAAGCACTAATTTTAAAGTTGGAAACCTACATGTTCCAAACCAGAGAAATATATGTGGATTTTAGCTATAATACTCGCGTCACAAATCAGTTCTCGCACTTTTTCGAACTTCCCGGCAACTTTGAAAGTTCCGCTAAAAAAATGAAATTCCGGTTCGTTCCCGACAGATAGCGATCCTTCCAACGGTTCAAACCCCTATGATGTTGGAACCATTTTTTGAAAACCATTACATACTGCATATAGAAGATAATTTCTCAAATGTTCATTGTTAGTCGCTTTTATAACTATTTTGTAAATATAATCTTTCGCTCGATGGATTAATATCGTGTAATATCCGAGCTTCTTCAAATTAAAGTTGAACTAAAAAACTTTATTTTTATATCGATTACAATACAAAGAGTAATGTAGTAGAATATATCATACAGTATTCATAGTTGTGCTTTCGGATGCAATTAATATAACTATGTAATACAAGTGTGGTACATCGTACACTTTATAATATATTAGAACACTGAAATTCAAACTCATACAGTTACAGCAAAACTGGATAAATGTTAATTGTTAACAGTTTTAGGATATCAAACGTACAGCTAACATCTGCTGGCGCAATCTACTGGCGCGGATATGGAAAGAAGCAAAAAAAGAGGTACGATCATGTCGCGTTGCAAAGTGTCAATTTTAACATTGCGAATGGACGAGCCTTTCGGGAACACACTTGTGTAAGTACAAAAATACTCAAAAAGCATCAAAAAGTACTTAAGAAGAATCGATTATCGTTTGTAGTACTCATCACTATAAATTTCTATTTTATTGAAAAATTAATAATTATTTTACTTTTCTTAATAAAAAATACACAATATTTTATTTTATTAATTTTTTAATAATAATAAATCATTTTTTTGTTGTTTATTTACATTTTATGCACTACAATTAGTTTATTTTAAGTCAAAGTACATATAATTTTTTCTTCCAGATTTTTAAGTAAATAAAGGAAAAAAAGTTTTTAACAATTTTATTAAGATATTTTTCCGTTAAAATGCAGGAAATTTATTAAACTGAACTTTAGAAATAAAGTAACAAAACAATTTCATTTAATAGCATTGTAAAACATAGTAAATAAAATTTCGAAACTGTATGTAACATTGTATGTATTTTTGATTATAGCAACATTAAAAAAATATGAAATAAAGTTCACTTACCTAAACTAGATGTAAATAAGAAATCTACGGACCAAAAAAATGTTATTGTTTTACAGTAATAAAAGTGATTTTCGCTATTACTGTCTATAATTATTAACATTCAAATTATATTTGTTTTATTAGTTTTTTGCAATACACTGAATATTTTTTTTTTTTTTAAATACAAATTACAACTGGCCAGAAGGCCATCCAGCAATTGAACTGTAACGCGAAAATAACTTGTTAGGGGTTAGCATCTAGCGATGGACCCCACTGAAATTGTAGTAACATAAAACTAGGCCAGATCAAACGGTCGACTACGTTTTAACCTTCGAACATCAAGACTATTATCAAGAAGATTGATCGTCAAAACGTTTGTGTGAGACTCCAAGCGGCCTATGTATCGCTTAGCAGCTCGATTGATCTCGTCTTTCACATATGGGATATTTAAGTCTTGATGTAGAGTATGGTTAGATACATACCAGGGTGGTGAGACTATCAGCCTTATAGCCTTGTTCTGGAACCGTTGTATCTTGTTTATGTGTGTATCTTTTGCACAACCCCACAACATTAAACCGTATGCCCAAACGGGCTTTATAATTATTTTATACACTAAGAGTTTATTTTCCAATGATAAACTAGAGTACCTGCCAAGAAGCCAATTTAATTCTTGCAATCTTATATCTAGATGTTTTCTTTTTTGTATAATATCCTTTGGCCATGTTAATTTGCGATCCAAATGAATACCTAAGTATTTTACATCTTTATCCCGGTTGATAACCACCCCATTTATTTTTAACGGCTGATATGTAAAATTTCGCAACGTGAAGTCTACTTGCGTACATTTACTTTCGTTTACTCTAATACGCCAACGACTCAGCCAGTTTTCCACTTCCGATAAAGTTTTTTTCAATTTATTCGAAGTTTCACTATTGTCTTTACCGGTAGCTAATAGTGCTGTATCATCTGCAAACGTAGCTGTTATCACGCTATTATCAACTGGAAAATCGGCAGAGTAGATTAAGTAAAGCACCGGGCCCAAGACACTTCCTTATAGCATGCCAGCAGATACAGGATAGATTTCAGAATATTGATTTAGAATTTTAACCTGGCATGTGCGATCTTCAAGGTAGGATTATAAAAGAAGGTACAAAGGATGCGGCACTATTTTTTTAAGTTTACAAAGCAGACCATGATGCCATACCTTATCAAAGGCTTGTTTGACATCTAAGAACACACCCGTGCATATTTGCTTAGTTTCAAGACTTTCTTGAATAGTACACACAATTCGATGTACCTATTCAATGGTCGAATGTCTTTTTCTGAATCCAAATTGATGTTCAGGAACAATATGTTCCGCATTTAAAATAGGATTCAACCGCTTTAAAATTATTTTTTCAAGGAGTTTTGAAAGGATTGGGAGCAAGGAAATTGGTCTATAGAATGAAACCTCATCCGGTGCCTTACCGGGTTTTGGTAGAACTACTATTTGTGCCAATTTCCAGGATAATGGAAAATACTGCAGACGAAGAACAGCGTTAAAAATATTTGTGAGCAATAATATACCTTTTTTTGGTAGCTCAGATAACAATTTATTGGTAATTAAATCAAAACCCGGAATTTTTTTATTATTAAGTTTAGTAATTGCGTATTTGATTTCGCTGGGAGACGTTGGCACAATAGGAGGGCTTAACTGTAAAGGTACACTTAAAAAATCATGTATATCGGTTTCGTCGTTTAATTGTAAATTTGGCTTAAAAACATCAGAAAAGTATTTGGCAAATTCCTCGACTTTTTCTTCATCAGTTCTAGCCCATGTACCATCGGGTTTGCGAATTAGGGGAAGGGGTTGAGTGGGTTTATTTCGGCTTTTGATCACTTTCCAGAGGCTGTAATTTGTCGCCTCCGTGGGTGAAAGTTCCTGCAGGCAGCGTTGGAAGGATTAATTTTTGGTATTTTTAAGTAAAATTTTTAGCTCTTTCGATTTTTTATTTAACAGAGTTTTATAATAGGGATTTTGAGAAGATTGCCATTTCCTACGGATGATTCTTTTTCCTTTTACCAGGTCTAGTATATGGCGCGGTATATTATGTATTTCTTTTCTCTTGTTTATATTTGGAGTACATTTCCATGCAATACTCTGTACAGCTTCTGTAAAGTACTGAACCGCTGCATCTACATCTGATTCTGATTTTAATGATAAATTTAATTTTAGTGTAGAATTTACAGATGCTCAAAAATCTACCCAGTTTGTATATTTATTATGTAAGTTTGGAGATTTATATTGGTTTATTAATCTTGTACTTACAGTTAATATTACAGCACTGTGGTCTGAGCATAAATCAAAATTTGGATCAGCTTTTACATTCAACATTGAAATTCCATTAGTAACAAAAAAATCTAAAACATCAGGACGTTTGTTTAAGTCAGTAGGCCAATGTGTCGGTACGCCTGTTGCCACACAACCAAAATTTCTATTTAGCATTATTTTGTTTAAAAGTTTTCCCCTGGTGTTAGAAAATCGTGAGCCCCATCTTATGTTTTTGGCGTTCTAGTCACCGCCAGAGATGAACCTACAACCGAAAATACTAAAGTATTTGCTTAGCTTACGTTCATTAAATCTGTGGTTTGGAGGGCAATACACTGCAGAAACTACAATTTTACCATTCAATGTATACGCCATTATATTTGTTGCTTGAATTTCTTTAGTAGATATATTTTGAAGTTCATAGTGTTTTATTGTACTTTTAATCACTACAGCGCTACCACCATGTGCCTTATGGTCCGGTCTTCTAGTTATGTAGACATTATAATTTTTAATTCTAAATTGTGTTTTCTCTGTAAAATGAGTTTCTGACAATAATAAAATGTCGATTTGCTCAAGCTTAAGGAACACCTCGATTTCTAGTTTATTTTGAACTGCACCATTGGCATTCCACGTAGCTATGCATAACGATGCCATAATTATTTAATTAATTTATTTGTTAATGCTGTAAGCAAGTTTAGCATGACTGAATTTTGCTGCATAAGCTGATTAAACATTGACTTGAAGTCGTCTAGAAAAGCTGTTATGATGCTTTTAAAATCAGAGTTATTATTTTGATTATTATTATGGGAATTGCTCACATTTTTATTGGCATTAGTACTTGACGTAAGTTCATTGTTATTGGTAAGAGAGTTAATTGCGCTTGTTTTGCTTGCTGTCATTTCATCATACGACACTTTTGGATTAACCAAGGTTTGGTTATATCTATTCCCTAATAATTTTATGGCACTGTTTCCGGGCTTGTATTTTTGTTCATGCAGTTTCTGGTACACCACACAACCCTTGTAACTTGAAGGATGATCGCCTTCACATAAGGCACACTTCGGGGCAGTACTCTGCTCTTTTTTGCATTCCGTGGAATTATGAGGATCTCCACACTTTACCCACCTATACAGCCGGTTGCAAAAAGATTTAGTGTGCCCCCAAGAGTTAAATATTTTACATAACACAATAGTTTTCAACAGTATGCAAAAGAAATCTATTTTTTCTCCGATTGCATATTATTACCTATTCAAACGGTTAATCCAATTATTAAACTATAAATTAAAATATTATTTCACAAATTGTCCGATCTCTTTTGAACATTATAAATGACTCGACATTATACAGAAATTTTCTCTTATTGAAGACTTTATTTCAGTCATTAAATAAAGGATCAGATCATTATAGTGTATTTCATATTTTACTAATAAACATGCAATTAGAACAATTAAATTAAACATTACTTTAAATGACAATTTTGCGAAATTTTTTCTTATTTTTCAAGTAAATACGTTTTCGAAATAATATGTACTAATACTGAAATTATAATTTAATTAGCCATCATAAGAATATATCATTTTATTTGTTATAGTTTAAATTTACTTAAGTTCTGTTAAACCAAGCTTTATTTGTTGCCTCGTTGAACTTAATTCAAGGTACACTTTAGTTGCTGCAAAAGCTCTGCAAGTGCGGTTTGGCTGATACTGTGAGCTAATTCACATTACAACTTGTTCTTAACAATTCAGAACTGAAACTTTTTAAGGCCTCCTTAAAATTTTACGTTATACATTCATAGTTATACTATTATTTTCAGCGAGCATTACCTGTCTATATAGTTTTAGTAAATAAAAGCTGAATAAAAAATAATTATTTAAAGCAAAATAAGCTGCGGTATTTTGTACCACTATTTACAATTAACTTAAAACATAAAACCATAATTTTCAGAATTTATGTTTATCTGTCTGTTTGTCTATTATATATTATGTTTTAAATCAAAGATCACTAAATCAGAAATAAAAAAATAAACTATAAACGAACAAAAATTACAAAATAAAAATCATGAAATATAAATATGAATACATAAATAAACAATAATAGAAGATAATATAGCTTAAATAAAAATAGTAAAATATCCGCAACTGAACAATAACAATCTTCAAAATACAACAAAAACGTTAAATAATTGAAAAATTAAATGTGAAACTGAAGTGGCAAAAGCCTGCATAAATGAATTCAGTTTTTTCTCTTATTTTGGCTCCCACAGCATAACGCATCGGCTAATTCAGTTATTTGATGTGTGAACAAAATATCTAGGAAAAATTATTTCGATTCAATTCCAATTCCGATTCTTCTTAAATACTTCGCTACGTATCGTTATCACTTTAATGAGTATTATTGTACTTGCACAAGTGTGTTCCCGAAAGGCTCGTTGCGAATGCAGTCTAGCACTGATAACACACAATCGTCTAAAACGCTGGATGTTGGGTGAAAAAATGGAAACAATTGGTCTTACGTCATTGTTTTTATAGGCTTTTAATGTGAATTACACAAATTAACTATTTTTCATCAAAATTAGTGTTAAATATTTAAAAAAAACTTAAAATATAATAAAAAATATTAGTTTTACAATTATTAATTAATATTTTATATTTACTAATTATTTTTATATATGTCTCTCTCTCTATATATATATATAATTTAATTTATTTAACAATTATTAGGTACAATAAAATTGTTAATGAAATAAATATATTTTAAATTGCTTTTGTTTTTAAAAAACATAAAAACTGACGGCAAAATATTAATTCGTGAAAATAAATTTTAGTTTTTTAAATATGTGTATGGATTTCCGCACACACTGTAAGAAATTTAAAAATGATTAACAGTAATATGTAGAACAAATTTGAAAAATATATTGTTTATTGTATAATGAAATTATAAATCGAGATTTTATTTTATGCAGAACTATTTAGAAAAATTATCTATTAATTGGAAATAGAAATTGAATTGCAGTTTTTGAAGAAAATAATATATCTATATTATTGGATAATTTTAAACATAAATTCCTCAATACTGAGTCAATTTTTTAAAAGCATTGATTTCAATTAGCAGTAAAATTGAAAATTACATAACTTAATAAAAACATTTGGAATTGAAAACTGTTTATTATGTATATTCTGGGTTATTTTTCATTTAGTATTTTAAATAAAAAATAACCCAGAATATACATAATAAACAGTTTTCAATTCCAAATGTTTTAAGTAGAGAAAGTAAATGTATGAAATAAAAAAGTAGTCATAATTTTATTATGCCGAATACAAATTTTACAAATGATTTTTATATATGTAAATAATTTGTATGTAATGTAAAATATCAAATTCAATAGTTTTATATTATTTTTAGATAGGAAACTAAGTAGAGATAAATAAAAGTTTTTAAGTGGGCCATCATTATGCCTGAAATTAAAAAAGCGTATGTTTAATTTGAAAATTTACTGTTACTGAATGATTACTCTGATATAAACTTTTATGAAATATATATACAGAACAAGTTTTAACTGATTAAAGTAATAATTGTATGGAAGGAGTGAGTTGGAATCTCAAAATTCTATAAACAACTTTTCTGAGACTGAATTGTTTATGCATAACATTTCAAAACAAATTGAGGTCGAACAATAATCAATTTTTTAAAATTTCATTCGGAATACCAATTGCTTTTGCAGTTGTTTTTGGAAGAGGCAATACGGTGGCAATTAAAAAACTGCTGCATTTATGAAGATGAACTCTAAAAATTATATACGTATATTTAGTTTTTCAGCAAATTTGTTAGTTTATTCTGTAAAATTTGGTTCACTAGTATGAACACTAATGCTTTATTGAAACTAAACCATGTAAAATTGTTTTTAAAATTCAGTACATTTACTTCAACCAGTTTTCCTTTATTCTGTTTTACCTTTTCTTTTCAATTTATTTTTTTAATTTTGTAAATTGTGGTATAAAGAACGTTGAACTATTTTATTCAATTTTAATGGACTTCTCATTTTCTAAACGTAAAATAACAAGTTTTTTTCTGTAACGAGTAGTATCTTACATTTATACATATCGCAAACTGACTATAAACGACGTTATTTTGCAAAATTACGCATATGGTAAGAATAAATGTGAGAGTGTGTGCGATGAAGTGTCAGTGTGACTGGTCGGGCAGTACCGATGGCTGATTTAATACTGGGGTTTTAGCTTTGATAAATTATGGAAGAGAATTTTTACACGCCTTTCGATTTTGTACTAAAATTATCTAAACTAGGCGTTGTTTTATTATTTGGAATATTTAATTTTTTCTGGATTACTTAATGAACTAAAACCAATCAGTGGAAGTGTTTTAATAATTATATGTAGTCTCAATTTCGAAAATGTTTGCATTTTACCAGACTGAAACATCACGGATAAACGTGCTGGTATAGCTTCTACTGTAGTAATATTACGGACTGAAAAGCGGCAAAAGCACGACCGATCATCGTTTCCAGTACTGCAAATACCACATTACACAATGATTGTACACACACACATACTGACATGCATAAAAATTGCACTGTTGATTGTTGTACGTGCTCGTAAAGCGATTTTACTCGACGCTTCCAGATTGAATATGTGTGCCCATTTTTTCTTTACTCCCAATGCACGGGATAAAAATTCGTGCAAATGATGTGATCTGGAAGCGACACAATCTGGCGCTTCCAAATTGAATATAAGTGCGCAACCTTTTTCCATTATCGACATGCAGCAGATCATTTGGAGGAAACTGTAGACAGTAAGCGTGTAGCTTTTTCTGTCACTCGCTATTGCAGATGCTCTTTCATCTAGCGCTTTTTTTCTAGTAATTTTTAATTTTTGCACTTAAATTCAGCAAGTTATTTCATTTTATTTCGGTTGTATTTTTTTCGCAAACGCGAAAAAAAACAATTTCCTACTGATTTGTTAGAGGAAGCGGTGCATCCATCGCTTCCATTGACGATACGCCCCTGGTTACAAGGTTACCGTTTGTAAAGCGATTGCGTGGTCGGCGAGCTCATAATAAAACTTGAATTAAATTTATTGCTTGTCGTCATAGTAATTAACAACAGTTGGAGAATTTTTGTAAATATTTTTTTTTTTTTGTTTGTCGTTGCTTATCCTTGTTTTATGCTCTGATCATCTGATCTTAGTTCCAAAATACTTTTGTAATCGAGTAACTACGCGTTGTTTAATTATGTGAATATAATACATTTTATTTGATTAACAATTGAATTTATTCGTGCCAATAACACGAGCCTCCAGACGAGGTTGATAATTTGGTTGGATACGGCGAGTAGCCTTTTTAGCTTGAATAGTTTCTTTGTCCTTTTTCTTCTTGTTAAAGGCGTAACACTGGAATAGTGTGGAGAAGCCGCATTTACAAACTATCAGGAATGAGAGCACCATAATATAGTCAGGCGCATTAATATTCGTTTGTAATGTTTTAAATGAAATAACACAAAGAAAAATTTTCTAAATACATGCATGTAAAAAAAAAATCATAATTCGTTTAAAGAATTACTTATAAAACTTTATTTTTATCTGGTGCGTTCATTTGTTCTATAACGTGACCGAACATTAATATGGCTGATTGTATTTCACCAAAATCTGACTGGTGACTTGATATTTAGTGCTGGTACCAGTCTTTTGTCATCTTTTTTCCTTTTTTAAGAAAAAAAAATTGAATGACGATTTTAGTTAAATTCATCTAGAAAAACTTTTAAAATTACATGTTTATCCATGTCATTATAAGCCATAATTTATTACTTTAATAACAAATTTTGGTTGCAATATTGGATAAAAATTAACCTATAGTTTTATGCACTTCTTCCACTTACAGCAATTTAAAAAACCTCCAAGAACTTACACAGAATTTAAAACGACCTCAAAAATCATTTAAAAATGAATAATTCAACACCAGATAACCCTTCAAAAGTTAAATTCGAAATCTAAAACAAAACGCAAAAGTTCTCTCATAAAACCAAAAAGTTATGGTTAAAAAATAATTTAAACCCTTCCTTTTGGGGCAAAAACAACAACAAAAAAAAAAAGATGTTCACATAAATAATATCTCAAATAAAAAAGTTGCGAAAACCAAAACTTATTTCAAATATATGAATAAGGAACCGGCTTATAAGAAAACTATAGCTGAGCTTACAGCTTTATTTTAAGCTCTCGAGGCACCTAAACTTGACATTTTTGAAAAAAATATTCCCCCCACCAGTATGATATATTGATAAGAAGTTCACTATTTATTGAGAATGAAATCATATTCTGTTTTCTTATTGAAATTTTCAAAATTGGAAAAAAGTTTAAAAAAGCGCCAGAAATAGCGTTTTTTTCTCCTTCTTCGCAGCACGAAAAATTAGACTTCTTTGTTTTGAATTTAACATTATGTAAGTGTAAATCATAGTTATCTTTAACTTAATATACAGAATCCTTATCCCACAAAACACCATGCTTGATTGACCTTGTTATAAAAATATATAACACACAGTTGAAGCACATGAATAAACTGGAGATTTGTAGTACACACACCTTTTCTATTAAGAAATATAGCAAACTTACAAAAGTTATCAACAAAATATAGAATAAATTTAAAAACACATTCTGAAATTTAATACAATTAAAAGATCTATACTATGAAATTAATGAAATAATAAAAATTGTCAAAAGTAAATAAAATATGTATGTTGTAAAAAAGTTTTTTGAAATACTTTAAGTTGTTACAATAGTGTAAATTACAGTACATAAATAATTCTTTTTGTATAAATCTGTAGAAAAAATAAATCACAATAAATTACACATTTACCAAACGTGAGATTTTTGATTTATCGTAAATTACAACTGTGACTTAAAATTAAAATAATTCGTATATATACATAAAATATAATGTCTAATTTAACTATAAACAATAGCAATTCAAATCACAAAAGTTTATTCTATATGTTGATCCAAATAACAGTGTGGTCAAGCCATATGCAATCTGCAAATGAAACATAAATGTAAATAAATAGAAAAAACATATATTAAATAATGTACTTTAAATTATATTTTGAATCTGGATTTTTAGTTACCATATAAAAGGTGAATAAACAAATTTTTATATAAATAATTTATATATTTAAAAATAAACCGTGATCAATTTTTTACTTGTTTTTTATTGTTTAAGTATGTTTATGGTGACAAGATTAGTCAGCTTTAATTCAATGAAATTTAAATAATTTTTCTACATTTGCTGTCCAGAGACACTATGTATGAAGTCTAAATCAGTAATTATTCTAAACATAACCTTATACACCTAAATTATTAAGTCGTATTTATATATTAAAACATAACCAGTAATAATATCATTTTTTTTTATTTTCTTTCCTTCTTATTCTTTCTATTAACATTCCAAATAGAAAATTACCTTATAATTTACCTTATTATGGTACATATGTGTAATTATCCTTATTATAATCTTACACACTAAAGTCTTAAAGTTCTACTTTTATATTAGACACAACAAATAATTTTTAACGGAATAAAATGTGTGAACGAATGATAAAAAAATTAATAAATATGAAACGCGCATAAATTAACTATATAATTTTTTTCACCTTAGTATTTAAGCATATGTCCACTTTCATTTATTTCAAATTTGACTTAAATAATGTATTCTTAATATTCTCTATATTTAGAAATTGTTACACCCTCCAATATTAATAACTTTTTTAAAACCAATTAATTTTTTCAAAAATACCATTCCATTCAATTTCAATAAGATTTGTTTTCATGTTCTTAAAATTGCAAAAAAACATTTAAGACTTAAAAGCAAATAGTAAACATTTCAGCAAAACCGCAAAAAACTCAATTATCGCACCTATTTATAATTGTGCAATGCAATCTATTAATTATATACCAAAAGCACTATTTTCATTTTAGTAAATTTTTTATAGTTATTAACAAACAATACAGATATATGTATCTCACCAATCTTACAAAGTTCTTTTCTATGAGGAATACGTCTGTGTATTTCAGTTTTTACTTGGCCAACACAATTACAAATAAACAGCTTCACATTTCCTTTTTTTTCCTTTACTGCATCACACGGTTTATACTGTTCTATATTACTTGATTCCTGTTTTCGTTCCCATATATTAAATTCTAAAAAAGTTTCATGTAAATCATTGAGTGTTAACATTTTCACATAATTTTAATATTAATTCATAAAAAAAATATATTTATGAATGTGAATTATAACAATAATTTTACATATGATTGGATACTTTTTTATTGGCATATAATTTAAAAAGTGATGTAACATAGTACATCGCTTTAAACTATTTATTGAAGTATAAATGATTTACCCTTTTTAACATGTAAATTCATACTTGAGCATTTTAATATTATGTTTCTTCTCTAAATGCATTGCACATCTGACGATAAAAAAAAGGTACATTTTATTTTTCACAATTCATTGACTATGTTTATTATTTTTACTTTCTTGTCCACCATTACATTTTTCCGTAATAAAAATTTAAAATTACTATATACATAAAGTGTACTAAACACGCATTTCATCACTTTATGAATTATTATTTCGTTTATGTTCAATAGTTACAAAATTATATATAAATAAACGCATAAATTCACTAAAAGAGTAAAAGAAAAACCGATAATAGGACTAAATGGCATCTGAGAATTATTTCAATTTCTGAAGACAGCATTAAAAATTTTAAAAAGTCGATAATTGTTGTAAGCAATCGATGTAGTTTAACAATTTTGCTATCGTTTTTGCAACGATGACGCAAGACCAATTACTTCCATTTTTCCACCCAACTTCCAGCGTTTCAGTTGCTTTTCTGATAACACAGTGTAATTATATCGAAATATCGATAAAGTGTGACAACAATGTGATCAGTATGACCTCACGTATAAATTTGGTTTTTGGAAAAATTCATGAGTGCACGTGACGTGACGGCAATGTGTTTCTACTTTCTACCTTTATAAAAATATGTAGCAATTTTCTTAGTGTCTTTCAATAAGATATTTCACTTGTAGTGGAGCATGCATTCCCCTAATCTATATTATGTTATCCCCATGGTTGCAACTAATATATGATAGAATTATGACCTTCTTGTGTAACAAAATTGCAAGCACAAACAAAACTTCAAATGTTGAATTTATTTCTATTTTACATCAAGATTTTAAAAAATCATTTTATACTACGATTATAAAGCAGTTTATGGATTTTGCATTTCCTAAATTTAAATTATATCAAGTAGAAATTTACTTCTTTAATTCTTACAATTATAAAAAATAATATTAATTTAAAAAATTATAAATTTTACACATTTATAATTAATTTTTTTAAACAAAATTTAAAATAATTTATGTTGTTGGTAGAAGAATAATTCAAAATATTTTTGATAAAATTATTAAAATTATGTGCAGCGATGTAAAAGCCAATAAATTTACTTTAATTGCATTGCCGAAAAAGTTCCGTGTGGTCTAATGAACTTTATGATTTTGAAAAGAACTTCGAAATTTTAAGAAGTGATTTTGTTTTTTTTAGAAATAAAAAATGTCGGGTATATTACGTCCCGTAATATTCAAGAATTTTATTAATAAAATAACACCATTAAATAGTGCAGTAAAAAGTGTTTCAGATTTTCACGTTTCGTTATGCCGGTAAGGGTTACTTCAATATCAACCGATGAAATATAAACTAAAAATACAATTTTAAATTTAAACGCTTTATCTTCGCATTCAATTTTAATACATTTTTTCTTGATGATTTTGGTAGTATGATGAAATGTTACTTTATTTTTAGAGCTTATTCAGTTCGTTTCGATCAAAAAACGCTCGAAGCACAAATAAAAAGACTAGATATGGACGTTAGAAGAAATGGACGTGTTACCAGAAGGGAGATGGACCACATCATAGAAAAAATTAAAACGTCTAGTATGCTTTAACGTATATTTAATCAATATAATAATACTTACATTTCATGTAAAATTGCTATTGTTATTGATCTTCAAGTTGCACAAACATTACAGGAAGTGTGAGCAATCTTTATTTGTAATTGTAAATCCATAAACATATCCGATTGGAATCATGAAATACTTTTCTCTGTATACACATCACGTATCTGTATAAGTGGTTAATTATAAACCATAAATATTTGAAGTACTTATTCGGAAATAACATTAATATTAGATCATACGCATTAACGGCTTGTTGGTATCACTAACTTTTCTTACAATATTGTTAGAATGATTTTGTTTCGATGGTTGAAATTTCAGCAATACTTCTGACCGTGCATTTTGTTCATGCTTCTTTATCTTCAGTACTCCATGTTTCCTTGCTTTTGACTATCGATCTTTGCAGTACTGTGCTGCCCTTACATGGCCTTTAATTACTCTATTGGCTTCTTTTTTAAATATAAAAATGTCAATACTAGTTCGAACTTTAACAAGCCACAGATTCCTAAACTGTTTCCTGCAAAAATGAGATCAGCGTGATTAGTAACTCATTTTAATTTATCAATAATTTTTTTATAGTATATTGTGTGTTTTTCATATTAATTTGCGTTTCATCAATATTAATAATAATAATTTGCAATATATTTAAAATTAACATGAAAGATTAAAATAGTAGTGCTGTTTTTTATTAAAGAGATGAACAAATATTAAATAGAATTAACAATAAAATCTTCAATATAGAAAATTAGATAAGATGATAAGTTCATGCGAGTGGATCATGCTGGTCTTGTGTGCGATCGTGGTACTATATAATCGCGTCTGAAGCAGTATTGAGCTAAATTTTTATAATTTTATTTTTTTCCTTAATTAGGAAGCGCTACGCCAACTCAATCGCTATTAGTTATTCGTTGTTGCGGCAGTTTAATTTCAGAAGAATTACCTGAAATACGAACAAATCTCGTACAAGAAGTTTGGGATGTTTTTCAGAAATTAGGTAAATTAAAAAGATTAGTTTTTATAAACTTGTTAATAAATTAGTTCCAATGTATAATTAAAACAAATTGAAATAAATAATAATTTTACAATTTGTCACGTTCTCATAAATCTGAAATATTCTTTTTGAATTTCGAACTACACATTAATTATCAGACTTCAATTTTTAATTAAAATAAACTTATGTGTGTATTTCATTATACTGTTTTATTTACATGTAGCATTATAATGTAATGAATAATAAAAGTAAACTGCATTTAGTTAAAGTGTATTTTTTTTTACTTCGTTTTTAACTGTGTGTATTGTATATTTTGATAAATTCGGTATTATTTATTTAGTTATTGTTTTTATTCATAGGTATACCGTTGGATGTAAGTCATTATAACGCCCTACTTAGAGTGTACTTAGAAAATGAGCACATATTTTCGCCATCAGAATTTTTAGAAAATTTGGAAAAAAGAGGAATTGAACCGAATAGAGTAACCTATCAACGACTCATTACAAAATATTGTCAACAAGGTGATGTCGATGGAGCAACTCGAATTTTAGAAGTAATGAAAGAAAAAGAAATTCCGATTAATGAATCTATTTTTAATTCCTTGATAATGGGACATTCTCGTGCAGAGTAAGTATTGGATACTTTTTTGAACTTAAAAAATGTTATGAAATTTATTTTTCATTCGTTTTTAAATTAGTTTTTTCTAAATTTTTAAACATAATTATTGTGATGCCAAAAATTTAGTGCTGCTTTAACTGATTTATTTGGATTATCGTGATTAAAGTCCATATTTGCTATATATTAATGTTCTGCTGTGTTTAATTAAATTAATACCCTAATTATTATTTTCAGTTTAAAAAAAAAAGAAAAAAATATTGGGTCAATAAAAGAAAAGACTTCTTAAGTTTCTTGAAGTTAAGTAATATTAATGAATAAACATGGCTTGGCTTAACTAATGTTAAATGTAATTAGGAGTAAAAAAAAAAAACGAAGAAGAAATGAGTTAAAAATGTTTTTTATGAATATCTTAACAATCAATTTAATTATGATAAATTATTTTTATTAACAAAATCCGAAAAAACAATTATATTATAATTGTCAGGATTTTACTTTTTTTAATATATATTCGTAGTTTAAAAGAGCCGACTAATTGTTCGAAAATTATAATTTGTTACTACAAATAGTTCGAAATAAATATATCACAGTAGCTACTTCGATAAAACATCTATAAGGAATGTTTTATAGTACAAAAAATAAAAATAAAAAGTGAATATTGTTAAATTAGTGATAGTAAAATACGATACTGATAAAAACGCTTGTGGTAAATATAAAAGCTATTAATTTGTGTAAAGGTGATGAAAATTAATAATAAGACAATTAAATTTAATAATCTTTTAAAACGAAATAAGTGGTTTGTTTTATGTTTCTTTTATGCGATTTTGTAACTTCTTTAATCATTAAGTTAATATTAATGCATAAAGTATCGTAAGGATATTATTATTCATTTATTATTACAACTAATTAATTAAAAGTACCTTTGTGTAATTTATTTTTAATTTAACATCTACATATAATTGATAATTTGCACAGTTTTTATTTAATTAAACACTTAAGCTTTACTTGATGATAACATTCATGTTCGGAAAATGCTTTGAAATTATGTTCACTTTTATTAAAAACAAATTTTAGCAGATTGACAAAGCTATCAGCACATATTTAATGAACTATAGTTTAGTGTGCAATTACTTGCTATTGCAAAGATTTTACATATAAATATATGTAAATTTTTTATGTTCATTTGAACATTTCAGATTTATTTATTTAAAAAAGAAAAAATAAATTCTAATAGTAATTTAAATATGCAGCGACATTAAAAGTGCGGAAGGTATTCTCGATGTCATGAAGCAAGCAGGACTAGAACCATCAGCGGAAACGTATACTATATTAATTAACGGTTACATAAAGCTGGGTGAACTGGATAAAGTTGATGCTTTAATAGAAAAATGTGAAGCTTCGGAAATGTATTTCATTGATAAGGATTATCTAGAAATTATTTGCGCTCTGGCTAAATATGGCCATGACGCGCATGTAGATAAAGTGAGAACTTCATTTTTATTCTTTTTTTCGGCATTTTACGTACTTAATGTTTTAGTATAAAATGTACATGTAATTTTATTTATTTATTTATTATTACAGAAAAAAAAAAAAAAATGGCGCTTTCGGTTACTCATCGGGCCATATGCAACCGAAGACTGAGAGAGGTATTAGATTAGGTGTAGGAGTTTAGGTTTCTGAAAAAGAGAAAGAGGTTGTCAAGGTGAGTATAGTCTTCAGAAAGAATTTCGGGAATTGAGTGTGGAAGATTTAGAGAGGATCTTTGAGGTTGAAATGAAGGACACGATAGTAAGATGTTCGATATGTTGAGAAGGTGGTTTTGACAGAAAGGACAGGTGGGAGGATCAAGACGTCGGATTAAGTGAGAATGAGTGAGGGCCGTATGGGAGATTCTAAGTCGGGTAAGAATGATGTTCTTTGTGGATCGGAATGGACTGGAAGCAGGGACTAAGGCATTTGGTTTAATCGTTAAGAGTTGATTAGATGGCTGAGATGACCAAGATTGTTGCCAGGAATGGGAAATCAAGTACTTCATATAGGATCTGATATCAAAAGAAGTAGACAGAGAGATAATTTCAGGAAGGTAGGAAGCGACTCTGGCTGCTTGATCAATGATTTCATTACCAGAGATTCCTACATGACTAAGGATCCATATGAAATTGATCACGACATTAGCAAGTCTGAAGGAGTTGAGTAGAAGGAAAATGCGTTGTACGATAGGATGGGAAGAATGTGGATTCTGTAATGTTAGGAAACTACTGAGAGAGTCAGAATTTATGAGATATCTGGAGTGAGGATCCGAAGAAGTTAAAAATTCGAGGCATTTTAGGATGGCGAAGAGTTCAGCAGTAAATATAGAACAGTGTGTGGGCAGACAAAATTTTAGTATGGATTTAAGGACTGAGAAAGCACATCCTACACGATCATCAGATTTTGAACCGTCAGTGAAACAACAGATAAGATTAGGATATTTTGAAATTTCAAAGGAGTAATTTTGGTGAATGATGTGGGGACATGTAATTTTAACTAATTACCATTTTAATTTATTATTTTTTCATTGTGGAAATTTGAAAAAATTTAATTCACCACAGATACTTAATATTGAAACCTGTGCTGTTAATTAACATGTTCACTGTTTACGAAAATGACACAGTGGTTATGAAATAGTTCAAATTTAGATTTTTAATTACAACGTAATTCCTAGGTCGGCCCCTATTACATTTTGTAACGAAAAAATGTCCAAATTTCATGTAACGAATAAATGTCCCAATTTGTTATGAGTGATTTAAGTTCGATGCCGGTAAGAATGACATTGTAAATTTTGATCATTTTATACAAAGTATAGAAGAAAAAGAGATAGAAATGTAAGCAAGAGGGATCGAGGGACAGAGCCCCTTGCGAGGTTAAAATGGTCGAGTTCTATATATATATATATATATATATATAAACTCGACCATTTTGGCTTCGCAAGGAGCTGTGTCCCTCGACCCCTATTGCTCACATTTCAGTCTCTTTCTCTTCTATATTTTGTATAAAATTATCACAATTTACAACGTAATTCTAAATCGGTCCATATAAATATGAGTTATGCGGGAACAAATAAAAAAAAAAGAAAAAGAAAAAACATACGCGACGAACGTATAACCTCCTTCTTTTTGGAAATCAGTAAAAATTAAAATATAACAAACGTGACATAAAATTGGGACATTTTTTCTAATTTGGGCCGGCCTAAGGATTACGTTGTAATTAATATATATATTTTTAAATTATTAAAATAATGATAGTGTCTAAATCGTAACAATTTGAAATTTTAAAAAGTCAATAACAATAATGAAATAAACGCAACTATTCAATATAATTGTACAGCGAAAAGAGAGAATCGGTTGAAAGGTCGACTTTATTTTGTAACAGTACATTTTTGAATTAAAACACTACATAGAAACTACGTTTTATGTGCTGAGTAAATAACTATACTAGTTAAAATAGTTTTGATATATTATAATAAGTAGTAATGAAATGCAACAAGCAGAATTTGTTTCAAGTTCGCAGGCAGTGAAGAATACTGCGAAAAGGAATTCTATAGAACATTTTCAATAGTAGCATTATGATTTATTATGTGTTATCGATGGAACGAGTAATAATCGTTAGGTTCGCGGGATCTAATTTATTCTTTATGTGACACAAATAGTTGTATTATACATTAAAGCAATCACAGTATAGTAATTTTGCTAAGACACAGAGCGCACACCGTATCTCATGTGCCCGAGTCTTTATTAAATGAAATCAATATTACAGAAGACTACAGACGTAACGGCGCATGTATGTAAATACGTGTGCCAATTTTAATCATGAGACACTCCGGTTGGAATCAAATGATAATTGTAAATTAGTTTTAAAATTGTAAT
This sequence comes from Icerya purchasi, assembly GCA_039619475.1. NCBI lineage: Eukaryota > Metazoa > Arthropoda > Insecta > Hemiptera > Monophlebidae > Icerya > Icerya purchasi. The sequence goes on along the minus strand of CM077116.1, from coordinate 117,151,154 downwards.
TTAGCGTGAATATGTGCAAATGTGCAGACCTTAGTTCCAATATTATAAATTATCAGTTTTCTATTTGGGTATTACAATGTTAATTTTATTAAAACTTTTTTTTTTGAATTTATATGAACGAAAACTTTTGAACTTTTTTGATTTAGAAGTGCGAAAAATGTTTGCATCTGCCACCTTCCGCTGTTAATGCTATTTAGTTTTGTGTGCAATTTATTTTAATTACTTTTTTAAATTTTTTCTTTCTAATGGCAATTTTATTATTCCATAATTGCGATAACGTAGTTGCTGGAACGCTTGGCTTCCGTTGAAGTAGTCTCGGGTTCGATCCTGGGCGATGACAGAAATTATTACGAAAAATTAAATACTCGCTAATAGTCACATGGCAAGCAATGACAAACCACCACGTGCACCATTATACATGCGCTATTTAGTATACAACAGACACACACCTGGACTGCACTTGTAAATCGATAAATCAGACGATTACTAATCAGTTTCGATTGTAGTCTTCCGTGTGTAAACTCGCTAGTTGCCTAGTACACTGCATATATCTGTACAGCTGAAATGTACGAAAAGGTAGTCGCCGACGCTCAGAAGCTGAGTATGACACTATAATGAATGAATGAATAAATATATTTTGTTAGATTCATTTTTAGACAACATAAAAATATCAAACTAGATATGGTATTAACATGTAGATTTACATAGTTTTTAGATAAGATTCGGCTGCTCGATACTGCTTCAGTTATGATGAAGTGTTTGAAAATCATGCGAAATCTCTTGATTTAGTCATATAAGCTCTTATATACGCATATGTTCGCATATGTATGATTAAAAATGAGAATTACGTCAGTTATTGTACGAGTGGTTAGTATTGAATCTGAAATTTGTACTGAAGTGTTCAAATTTCATTATTCCATAAAAGTGTAGAAAAAGCATCATCGTAATATTTTTTAGTTTTATTTGAATAAAAATTTCATTTTAAAGAACTTCCGCCCCCTTGCAACTTTTTTGCTCCGCAACATTTTATTTTTAAAAAAATAATGCCACTAGTCATTAAATTACTCATTTGTCAAATTAACTTATTATCCGTGCTTTTTTTTTAATGGGTTGACCTTTTTAAAATATCTAGAATGATTAAAAAACGAAGATGATAATTTACTTTTAATGTTAATCTCTTACATAAATGAATATGTTTTGTCTTTCCACATTACAAACTATTATAAATTAAACCAGTATATACGTTTAACGGAGATAAACATTTATAAATGCAATGGTAGCTATAGAATAACGAGCATCAGAAATATATATATATATATTAAATTTAAATGTTTATATTTTTTCTATGTATATATATGATTATCGATAGAGCTCGTTATTTTGAATTATTTTAGTAGAAACTGTGACAACGCTTTACAAAATAACAGTTTACCGTTAATTCAAAATTTTGAGTTAAAATGTGTTCTCCCATGTTTTCAGCTTGTCCGGGAATCCCTTGGTAATAATTCGTTGCGTTTCGTTATTTTGTTGGTTTAATAGGTCTCATTTTCCGAGTAATTTTGTTTTTATATTTCAAGTTTATTATTTCCGCCTGTCTAAAATATCGGCTTTCTCATATATTTTTACATTGCTGAAGTAAAATTTACTAGATATTAATCACTTTTGTATCAAAATTAATTATAAAATGTTTTTCGATTTAATAAAACGTGTAGATTATAGGAAAAATACGAAAGACTTCAGGATATAATCAAGATGCAATAACGTATGTTCATAAATTGATTTCTTCGGGAAAAGTAGATATCGCTTATAAGGTGCTGAAGACTATGTCGCGTCCTATTCGTGTTGATGGTTCAACTGGTCCTTCCGGTAATTTCTTTATTGCCCACTTAATCAGACTAAAAAGGGTAAGTTTCCGATTATTTCGTAAGGCGAAGTTTTTTTAAAAGATCTTAATTTCTAACGTATGTTCTATTTATATTGCTATTTCTAAGCAGTTACTTATTTGTTGATATATTAATAATTCCGTATGGAACGAATGAAGAAATTCCATTTATTTTTATTTTTATTGTTTTATATTAATTAAAATTACGAAAAGAAACGTAATTTAAAGTGTAAATCTAAATGTATTATTTACGAGAATTTTAAACCAAACTTGATTTTTTGTCAATTGTAGCCGGTAGATGAAATCATTAAATATTGTAATACATTAGTCGAAGAACAAATACATCCAAGACCAGAAATGATTGCTGTGGAAAATGCTTTGCGTACTGGTTATGAAGAAGCAATTCTTCCCTTGTTGTACGCTGCGAAAGAAAAAGATTTTCCTGTTAGGCAACATTTTTTTTGGCCGTTAATTGTTCTTAAAGGAAAGAAAAACGATATCAACGGTAAGAATGTGTTCATGCTGCATATGAAATATATAATTTTTATTTTCTACTTAACCTTTTCGATGGAAATTTTCCAATTTTTACTCTAAAATTCTGAAATTTGCTATGAGATCAAAAAACTTTACCTCGACCTCCTATGTATATTATGAGGGCTAGTACAAACTACCGCCTATGAACGATACATCAAATCTGTGGACCAAATTTTTCATGCAATTTTTATTATTTTTCGTTGAAAAAAAATCGGCATGTGGTTTTTATCAGTGCAGCTTATTTCACCGCGTTTGTATCTGTAAAATTTTCGTTTTAAACGTGTATTCATTGCACTCATGTTGTTTATACATTATTCATATTTCTTACTGCTTAATATTGATCATCGGCCGCTTCTGTTATAAATATTGACACTTCGCGCGAAGGTACGTTATTATTATTATATTCCAGTTCTGCTTAAACAGGTTTTGTTATATGTGTTGCTATTTTCATCTGTATGTAAGGCCGCTACGCTCATTTATCCGGTAGTGTAAGGAAAAAAATGTTAGAATAAAACATAAACGAAAATCATCAACCGAATGAAATGATCAATATCGAAACTAATCAATCGATCAATTATTACTTGAAAAGCAAGACCTAAAAAAAAAAAATAAGTAGACAAGTTACTCTTGATACCACTACGTTCTGTGTTGATTGTGTTCACAGAAATCATTTGATTTAGTAATAGAACCGTCCACTATTTATAGCTAATTATTAGGAACGAATCAAGCATTATGTTCAACAAAGTTCGATTAAATGTTGGGGTAACGCGATAAACTGTGATGTCAGTAGTTTCTAAAATTTTCCGGTACACAAGCAAAAAAATTGTAGTCGGATTTCTCAAATTTTGACGTGCATTTTTTGATCACTAGATGTACTATTAAGTTTTATATATGTGTGTGTGTTTATATATATATACATATATATATATATATATATATATATATATATATACATATATATATATATATATATATATATATATATATATATATATATATATATATATACTAGGGGATTGGTCTCGCGTTCCTTAGGACTTTAAATTATTTAACTTTGTAAATTTTCATAATGACTGCAGCGTTCACATATGTTTTTTTATTATTAAAAAAAAAACTGTACATTAATACGTCAATCAAAAAAGTGCAATTTAGATTAAAATATCTGAAAAACAAACTGCCAGCAGGATATAATATATGAGGGAGGAATATGTTAAATTTAATTATTTTTAAAGTAAGAACGGTATTTATTTTTTAAAATGCAATGATGAAATTTGTTTTTTTTTTTTTTCTTTATTAGAATCTAAGCAAGAATATATTAAGTCACTGTTCACCATTACTCCAATCATTTTAGAATTTGTACGCTTAAAGTATTTTTCAAAATTTGGGCCCTTTAATTTCAAAATTTTGATGGTCTCGTATTTTTCATATATTCTAGCGATCGAAATACATTATTTAAAAAAATGAGTGACGCCCCAGCTACTATGGAAAGAGCTGTGGACTTTTTTTTAGTTTCCAGTCTTTCCGCTTTAAGCATGTATTTTTCCAAATTTTGGTATCCAAATATCAACATTTTTAGAATTTTATATTTTCCCCGTATTCTAGAGACCTTAGTTAGTATGCAGGTTAAAAAGAAAATCAGTACCGTAACTCATATAGAACCGGCTGTGGAATTTTCTAAAAAAAAAATTCTTATAACTTTATTTTCAAATTTTTCAAAATTTTGACCCCTTAATTTTCAAATTTTATGGGTTTTATAATTTTTGTATGATCTCACGAAGAAAATACGTCGATTGAAAAAAATTAACTCTAGCTCTTGTGGAATGGGCTGTGCGATTTTTTTTCTTGCAACTTTATAAGATATGTATATATATATATGTGTATAATTAGTAATTACATTTTTTTTAAAGTGGTCGTTAATGGGGAAAACACTTAAATTAAAATAAACCTACAGTTTAAATCCACTTACATTATAATTTGTACAATGGAAAGTAATATGGTGCGTAAACAGTATCATATATGTGTTCCATAAATGGAAAAAATTGTAACTAAGTTATTGCTGGAATTCTTTTCAGCGAAAATCGAACCAATTTAATCTTTATTTTTTATACAATTTTTCAGGTTTAATGCGGGTTCTGTTAACAATGAATTCCGATTTTAATATTAGTGTAAACACGGAAACGATTCGCGATTATGTGGCTCCGTTTGTATTAAAAAAGGATGGCAGCTTTGACGATGCTGTTGCACAACTGAAGCTAAGTGGTGTCAGTTTAGGAGTAATAACTGGTGGTTTAGTGTCTGCTTTATTAGAAAGAAAACAAATTAAAAAGGCCGCCGAGTTAAGTAAGTAATTTACTTTATAGATAAATGCTTCCTTACTCCTTGTTTTAAAAATAGGACATATATATATATATATATATATTGAGACGGATTCGGAATTTCTTACGGCTTTTGATGATGCTGTCCGAGCTAGGAAAATAATAAAGTTTTGGCGACAATCATTTAATTTCTCGGGTGGTCTGGGACAGCGAGCAAACGCTGTATTGTTTGTCGAAGACGCTATCTCGACTGCACGGCTGCTCTGACCGCTGCGCCAGGGTAGCGAACTGGGTTCACTGTGTGTGGCCGAAAAGCGGAGATGGAGCATTTGCTGGCGGTATGGGTATTTGAAATGCGTACCGAGCTACGTTGCGCCGGGAGAAGTTTTATAAAAATCCCGCAAAGGAATACCGACAGGGTGATCGCCGCTAAATAACCCTTAAGAACTTTCTAAAAAGATCGATTCACGGGGCGTTTGTTCGATTTTTGTTAAAAATATTCGTTGGCGAAAGGCGAGAAGGCATCGTGCGATTTTCGCCATTTCACTCTGAGTCTGAACGTCTTCGAGGCATTCGTCGCGTTATCGTTCGTAAAATTGTATACGCCACGCCGCACGTCTTTTCGTTTTGAATTTTGGTTTTAATTAATCAGTTTTATATATACTTTTGTTTCCGAACTCTGCATGCACTATTAAATTATCATTTCTTTAGAATACTAGAAATTATACGTGGTTTCGGTCATTGGAATTTTCTTATTGGACACGGAGTGGGCCCTCGTGACATCTCCTTAACGGAGACATTATTTTTTTTTTTTTCTTTCCCCAATTTATTTTTATTTTTTGTATCAAAAAGCCTAATGTTCGTCTAGTCAGAGCTATGCCGGTTGTGGCACACCGATGGGAAAGTATCACTGGCGCTCGTTAATTTTTTTATAGTAATTTTGAAACATCGAGAGAAGAAAACGAGTCCTTCTCAATATATATATATATATATATATATATATATATATATATATATATATATATCATTGATGAGCATAATCGACTAATTAGCAGGTTTTCGAATGATCAGTAGATTTTCAAATAATAAAAGAAGTAGCATGTTTTTGTAGTGTTGCCAATTTAAAGATTACTTTTCCAAATTTACTGGAAAATTATTAAGAAAAGATCTGTTTAATGACCAGTTTAATTACTTTACATTTTGATATATAAACAAATGTTATGCAAAAATATTTTCCAGTGAAAATCTTTAATAACTGAACTATATCAGGAATTGTATTAATTTCCGATAAAGTTCAGTTATTAAAGTTTCGTTCAAACCGAAACATCAAAAATAGAAATAATTATGAATTTTCACTAAGTTTGGTGTTGTTGAAAACATTCGATTCTTGTTATAGCTATTAAATTAAAATAATCAATTAAATGCTTAACAACGCTATTTTTAAATAATGATCATCTGAAATATTTCTATTTTCGTTATATTTTTTACAAGTTTGAACCATGAAAATAACTTCAATAAAACGGTTTATTTTATGGACTTCTAAGGTAACTTAGGATCAATCATAAAAAAGTTGAATCGGGTATATTACTTAATATTTAAGCAATAAAACAACATATTTAACTAATTTATAAGGAAAGAATTATGTCTCCGCACTAAATTTCTATATATCTTTTTTCACACATTTACATGAAAGTTCTGTTGGATATTGTTAAATTAACCTTTGTTGCGGATATAATTTTAAATTAATGAATAATAACCAAATTAATCAAGACCTAGTTTCCTTTCGATATTGTTAATTATTTTTATTTTTGACTTATTATTTAGGTATTTGAAGTGAAATTTTGGTGTCTACTTTACTTGATTATGCACAATATTTTACAACATGAGAACAAATAAACTATGAGAACCTTAATTAAAACTAACATTACTTTATTTTACAATAAAATATAAAACGTGTAATAATGAAATTTTATATTAAAATATTACTATTGCGAATCTTTGAAATTATAAAACAATAAATTTATAAATGTATAATATGTATTTTAGATTGTAAGTAAACTATAATCTTATAAAAAAATAAAGTACCACTTAAAAATAATGTAACCATTCTTACTATACCATCAATGATAATTTATAATTATAGTACATAAATTATATAAGCGTAGATAACATAAAATAAAAAGAATGCCTCTTTTCCTAGACTAAATCGTCTCCATACCTAGTCAAATGGAAAGACATATGAGTATAAAATATGAATCATGAAGTGTAAGTATAAAATACAGAGTTCATATTATAACATTTACAATAAAATATCAACAGTTATTTCTGACAGCTTAAATTATATTAAAAACTATTTAATAAGTACTATAAATTACTATTTAAAAATAAAATTAAGTCTAACTAAATATAAATTCATAAACCGATTACTTTTATATTAAAAACTTATTTAATTTCCTTTAAATTGTAATGTAAATGATGAGTATAACAACAGCATAAATAATACAGGAGGGTAAAAAATTATTTTTGTGTCGAAATGTACCTATATCAAAAACTTATACGAAACATTTAAATTTAAATAAAATTTAAAGTATTCAGTAATTAAAGTTTATAAAAAAAATAAAAATCCACAATAGTAACCGAAAACAAATTAAATACTAAAACTTCGATTGTAATAAAATCGGAAACATTAATTATGGAAAAGCGACTTATGAAATTAGCAGTTTTTTGATTATTCAAATAATTGAATTATTCGTTTTGGAAAAAAAATCGAATTAGCAGTTAGTCGTTAGCCGATTATGCCCATCACTAATATATATATATATATATATATGAAATAAAGTGAAATCTCCTATAAAAATGTATTTCCCGTAGAAACCATTGAGAGGAAGGAGTTCGTCAACTATAGAAATTATTAACTCAGTACAATGATAATATTCTATACTTTTTGCGGCAGTCGAATTCGAACCAAGTGTTCTACTCGAACGAGTTACTTGCTGCCTAACTAACCATACTGCAGTAGTTTAAAAACATATTTTAAATCATTAAGAGTCAGTGGTGTTAATTCCGTATAAACCTAGTTGTGTTAAACCCGTAGTAATACAGGCGTAATTCGCGGAAAATTTTATTTCGGAGATGAGTTCTTTATATAGGCAGCGAGAAAAAAATAGCAGGTGTAAAATACTTCAAAACAATTTCGGAACTTTCCATAAAATACAATCAGTAACTATGGCCGTAAAATAATAATAAACAGACGAGATTTTACTCATCACTGATATATAACGGTAGAATGGGCCGGTAAAGTATTCTCCAAGTTGATCAAAAAGGGTTCTCCTTGAAATTTATAAAACGAAAATTTTTCTGTTTTCTAACCATTTTTTACTTTGTAACAAAAATTAAAATTTTTTTCCGTAAGATATATTTTTTGAAAGTTTATTATCGTCGTCACCGGGGTCCAATCTTCTGATTTTAACAGTTGGCGTGTATGTTTTTCGCGTAGTTGCCGATTTGCATTTGTCAATTTTTTTACTTAATCAACGTCTAATTTATTTGAAACTAAATTGACCTCTAAAGTGTATGCTCAGCATCCTTCTATAGCACTACATTTCGAACACTTGAAGTCTGTTTTTTTCCATTGAAAACGCTTAACATTTGAGTTTCGCTTGATACTTCAATACGACTATACGCAACATTTTAGTATGGTTATTCAAGGGTTTAAGTGCGTTTATTTATTGCAGTAACGGTGCTCTTGTTACGAAGCGCATTCTTTGCCATTACATTTTTTTTATCCCTTGTTTCTACGCATCTGAAATATTCTGTTTTTTGCTATAACTTCATTATCTATCTTTATGCCTGTATAAATCTCGGTTCATTAGCTTGTGTGAAATTCGTCGATCTTTTTTTTACTTGTTTATTGCCACACCACCCTGTAGCGTTTTCCTTGCTTATTAGTTTTATTAATTATTCTTTGCAACTAATTTCTTGATCCAGCAGTTATCACCTTATATTGTCAGCCATGGTTTATCACGTTTATTCTTCGGCCACTTATTTTTATAACAAGTTCGTTGATCTGCGTTTTGATAACTTTCTTTGCATAAATTTAAAGAATAGCAGAAAAGGCGGTAGCTCTGCCGCGCGCATTATCCCATCGCTTCCCTGAGTATTCTTTCTTCGTTTATGTTCATGTGCCGTTTTTATTATAGGTTCTTAATGAGCCGTAAACACCTTTGTTATAGACCTTATTTTTGCGTAATTAATAGTTCGTAATTTACTTGATCGAATGTCTCCTCGTAGCCCCGATGAAGTATATCTGAACTTACAGTTTTTGACTAACTTCTCCTGTTTGCAATGTACTTGAATTCTGTTTCGCTTAATACTCTTGTTTCGACATTATCGGAAAAAATATCCATCCCCAACGTTTGTGCTATTGTTCTGTAAGGAGCGAAACTGATAAAATTTTAATGAAGTCAATTTTGACAAAATTTTGATCAAGAAAACGAGTATAAAAAACTACAAAAATATATATTCTAAGGTTTATTATATTCGGAATTAGAATGTTTAAAAAATTTGTTTTTGTAATTCTTAACATTATCTAAACTTTTCTGTTCGCTGTGTTCTGTCGAATAGTTCTTTTCATCATCTACTATAAATTATTAGAGATGATATAATTTATTTCCATAAAAATTTATCGAGAATATTTATTTAAATAAAAAATTTAAAAAAAGTGTTATTAGCGGGATTTGATTTAGAAAACCTTGGTAATAAAGTTTAGATTTTTATGATGAACGTGATAAGCGGAAAAGTAATTTCTGATAAATAATTTTGATCTAGAAATTTATTTATTTTTTTGCGTTTTCTTAAAGTGGAACCTTTTTAAAATATTCGTTTAAACGAAATTTCCAAGTTCCCAATATTTACAACAGTGATATACGGCCAGACTGAAAGTTCACACCGGCACAAATCAGATAATGATCATATTGGTCCAGAACAGTGACATTAATCTCTATACACTATTGTTTTATTAAAAACAATTTTATATTTGCTTCAGAGATTTTTAAAATCATGTTAACCGCCTTAATTTTTTTTTTTTTTTTTTTTTTTGCGGCTAATGTACAAGAACGTAACTTTTTCGTCTTTTATTTTTCAAACATAAAAAATTTGTTGTAAGTTCTTAGAATCCCAATAAAAAATTATAAAAAAAAAGATAATATTTTTGTTTATTGAAACCAAAAATGCGTCGAATTTGAATTTTTGGACTAGAATTCCTCCTTTAATATGTTCTGATGGGGAAATTTTTTAATTAATTTGTTTTTTTCTATGCCATTAAAATATTTTTCGCCATTTATTTATTTTTTTAATATACATTAATTTTAGTGTGATCGTCTTGAATCCTAAAATGCTTATTTAAAAAAAAAATGAAACAGCGTATTTTATGCTTTTCTTACGTCATTATATTAAAGTTTCCTGAATTTACAAATGCGGCGCCTCATATGGTAAAACCAGTATGGTTGTAATTCATGACTGAATTTTACGTTTAAGTCAAATCATAATGTAAAACTACGTTGTACGCATACATTACCGAATCAGTATAATAATGTCTCAATAAAAACATAGTATTGTAAAAAGTTACAGCTAAGTTTGTCATATTTAAATTCAACTTGTACAAAAATATTATACAATTGGCTATTTTATCAGCAATAAAAATTTGTGATATGAAGAATTAAACGCCAAATTATTTATGAATTGTATGTTCATCTTCAGTGTGTATTTCCATATTAATTATATATTTCTTAGATCCCTATTACTTTTAACAAATTATAAAAATTAATAACTAAATATATTTAGTTATAGCATTAATACTGAAAAAAATTATTTAGGTATTATTTTGTTTCATTAATCTTGGTGGTGTTAATTCAATAATAATTTTTATGCGGTGTGTTAACATCGCTAAGATTAATGAAACAAAATAATATCTAAATAAATTTTTTTCAGTATTAATGTTTTAACTAAATATATATATTCAGTTATTAATTTTTATAATTTGTTAAAAGTAATAGGGATCTAAGAAATATATAATTAATATGCAAATACAAATTGATGAACATATAATTCATAAATAATTTGGCGTTTAATTTTTCATATCACAATTTTTTTTTGCTGATAAAATAGCCAATTGTATAATATTTTTGTACAAGTTGAATTTAAAAGCTGACAAACTTGGCTGTAACTTTTGAAATATTTTGTTTTTATTAAGATGACTATTTTTTGTATATAAAGTTTATTCATTAGACGTTACAAATTACCATTTCACATACTGTGGGCCGTTTAGGATTTTGTGTACAGAATTTATCAGGTTTCATCGATTTTCTATTATTTATACAGGGTGGCCACCCAACCGGGAAACCATCCTTTTTCGAATTTTATTAATGTTTTAGGAGATTAAAAAACAATTAAAATCAACAAATGAGTTCGTTAAAAGTGTAAACTATATTTATGAAATAGAATTAGCAAATTAATGTTTTTTCCTCTCGTATTATTATTTATTTACTCATATTTTAAATTTTTTTCATAATACATCGAATAATCCAAATATGTAATTTTTCGAAGGTTCCCTGTATAAAGCACTTTATTTGCCGGTAACTATAAGGCGTCCGTTAACTCAAGCTTTAGTTGAAACGAAAGATATCGAAAATTTTCTTATCGTTTTGAAAAATATAACTCGCGGTATACAGACTACTGCTAATTGGAAAAATCAGGATAAAGAACAGGCTCCCGATGAACCTATACCGGAAGTATTCGAATTTATTAATCAAGTCCTCTGCGATGTGATTAAGTTACTGCGAAAATACGAGAAGAGATCAGAATTCGTTGAACAATTGTTACAGGTTTGCTTCCTTATTTTAAAATATGTATTTATTCGCATATGATAAGATTAAAATGTTATCATTAAGCTAAATGGCTAAATATGTGCTTTTGTATAGGGTTACGTGAACGCTGGTTTAGCTTTGAAGCCGTCAAGTTCTAATTATATACACAATCTATTGCAAAGTGATTTAACTGTGGAAATATCATCGTTGATAGAACAGTTAACAGCATCTGAATTACATATTTCACCGACGCAACAAAAATCTAGAAATTTAACCATAGGAGAAATTGTAAGTTCTACACTTTTTAGATAGAAAATTATGTTGCACAATACAAATTGAAATTTTTGTTTATAGAGGAGTTTCAGTTATGTGTTAGTGGAACGAGTGAAATAGTAAAGGACAGGGTCTTTATTGTGTAAAATAATTTAAATAATCATATGTAATATTGATGTGCAAGCTCAGTACTTTCGTGTACTGAATAAGTTATCAATACACAAATGTATATTGGATGCAAAGAATCATTGCATTTTTTTACCCTGTCTAATTTATGCATATTCCCTTTCGGTTTCTTGCATTCTTAAATTTTTTATAAATGGTTGAAGTACTCTATCTATTATAATTTAAAATTATGTTATAAAAATGAATAGAGCGAATAACGTAATTTAGAGTTTAAAAAAAAAAAAAATCTGAAATAAACAAAATGCACACGATAGAATACTTAAAAACAATACGTGCCGAACGCACCGAATGTTTTCTATCCGTTGTCGGTTAAGGGAATTACGTAAAAGAAAACGCACGTTGTATTTGAGAGCGTTCTTTGTTCTATGTGTTCAAAGTATTACGCGAAAGTAATACACTGGCCTTTATAGTGCTGTGGCAAAAAATGTTATGTGAAAGAACGAAAATAAATGTAGCAATGTACACGATTACACGTAACAATCGGCCACGCCGTAATGTGTTCATCCATCATACACTAATTTAATTGAAACGATAGAAAACAATGCAGCGGTTAAATTAAGGGGTTATATCTGTTTAAAATTTTTTTTTACATTTCTTTTTTTTTTATTGGCTTAAATTACGCTAAAACATCCCTAGATTTATAATCAATATCGTCCAAGGATGAAGAAAGATTGTGCGGTCGAGGGACTCCCGTCAAGAACGGAGTTCCTTACGCTATTTTTTCAACTCTAAACGTGATTTAATTTGCAGATTTCTATTGATTCTATTAGTGTATTTTCGTCACGCCAAAAAACGCTATCCTCTTTCATTCAACTCTCTCTTTCTCTCCCTCTAAATTGTATATTATATTTTTTATCATTTTTTTAATGTAAAAATGTAAAGTAAGGATTTAAGTAAAAAAAATTCATTTAATAAATTAAATATAAAATAGTGAACTATAAATTATATAAAATAATGACACAATATAAATCCCGTATGAATTTGAAACAAAAACAAAAATTAAGTTTAAATTAAATTTACACGTGTTTAGAATTGAGGTTAATCTCGATACTCCCACGCACACACACACACAACTTTGGTATACAGTGCTAGGATGGCAGAGTGAAAATAAAAAGATTATTATGGATCACATTATTATGATTTCGAAAAGTTATAGCGTTCTTCCACTTTAAATGCGTTTTTCTCGAAACGATGTTTTTGAAATCGACATGCAGTAGAACTTAAAGGGTTTTCATCCGATCGATTTGAAATTTTAACTGTAGCTTCTTCATTCGATTATCTAGTGAAGTACACACGATTTTAACAATCGGTAAATAAGAAGAAAAAAATATAAACAATTGAAGTCGATTTTTTTCATCGAAAACGCAATTTTTTGTTTAAACAATCGCCATTTTGCAAAAAAAAGTTCTATAACTAAGATCGTGTGTACTTCACTAGCAAAACTCATGTAGTTTATGAAAAAAAAAAAAATACGCTTCCAGATGGTGATCCAAGGGACTTCTACTGCGTGCCGCGGAGATACTTTTTTAAATGTTATTTTTAGTTTATTGACCACCAGCCACCATTTTGTAAATCTATGTCAATAAAAAAAATGTTTTCATATTCCTGAAGAGTTTCTTAATCGATTCACGTATCATTTGTTTATGATTATTTAAAATCGAGCTCATAAAAAAAAAAATAATGAAAAAAGGCCTTTGGGGGGGGCTTCAAACAGATATAACCCCTTAAATCAAAGAACAGTGCATTATACAGCGAAAAAACATACGGAATCATTCGCTGATAGGTCTATATTGCAATAGAAATTCATTCAATACTTTCAGCGTATCACTAATCTGTAGTGTACCGACGCAAATTATTTTATCTCGTATCTTTTTCATGCAGGATGAAGAAGCATTAGAAAATATTTATAAATCATCTAAAGAAACTGGTGAGAAGAAACGAAATATTCAAAAGCAGTTATTCTTAGCGTATAGTAAAAACAGAAAACTCGATAAATTACTAAACTTAAAGAAGGTATGTATTTTTAATAGTTGTTAAAAAGTATTTTTATTTATATATATATATATATATATAATATTGAAATGGTTCTTAATTTTGAATTCATCTGATCTCGACTTGTTAATGTGAAGTTCGAAGAAATTAAGGTTATAAAAATTCTAAGAATATGGATGGTTTTTTTTTTATTTTTTTTTTACTGCTAAAAATTTGCTGATAGAAAACAAAAAATGTACAAAATCATTATTTATTTTTGAACAGTGGACTTTTCGGAATCTAGAATTTTCCGTAAATTTCTTTGTGGGCGGTCGCAATGATTATGCATAGTTATAACACGGATGCAACAATCCGAAATATGTGAAAACTCTTTATACTCTAGAATTTATACGATAACAGGGTGGCCACCCAGCCGGGAATAAGCCGAGAATTTGGTCGTTAAACCAGGAAAAGAAGTAAAAATAGCCAAAAACGATATGTTTAATAAAAAAAAAAAATCATTTAAAGTGAAAAATGATTGCATTTTTTTATGTACTTTAGTCAAAATAAATTACAAAGTTCTGTTTTATTTATATAAAATTTGCCGTGGCAGTCAAATATTATCAGTAGTAATAAAAAATTCCATTCTTCTTTTCGTACAATTCTAGCAATTATGAAACTGGTAGGATTTAGACCAGAAAACCGGGAATAAACCGAGAATTTAAAAATTATATTTGAATGGCTATCATGGATAAGTTTAATTAGTAATTACAATTTCATTTTAAAAAAAATTTCTGTGTTTAAAGTTACACGCTATTGAGAAAAATTACCATCTAAATAATAAAAATATTGACGAATAAAAGGAAATTAAGAATATTGTGTCAGTAATATTTATTATTTTGGTTTCTTGTTAACCGGATTTTTTCCCTGGATGGTAATTTTATATTATTGACATTAAATTCTAGTAATCCATAATAGAAATAGTACATCTTGGGGGACATTTCATCGTTTTTCTTTCACACATAATTGACCTAAAGTCGATTTATTTCCAGTGCGACAGTATAAGTTTCAAACACCTCTTCTGTATTTTACTTATTTTATTTATTTCTGTTTTCTTAGCCTCACATAATATATTTGAATTCCATATAATATTCTAGACATTATTATTGAATTAAAGTATATACGTAGAGTTCGATGTGATGGTACCTGCTTTATTTTATATAAAGCTGGAATTGTCTGTCTTATTTTCGAGTTTAAACTTTGCATGTGTTTTTTCCAGTTGAAGGATTTATCAATATATATACCTAGATATTTAAAGTCATTTACGTTCTCTAACGGTGGACAAAAACAAATGGATATTGTTATTTACATGAGGATCGTTATTATGAAGAACAATTCGCGGATCGCGGATCTTATGTTTAAAACTGTTCCGAATGTGTAAAACTTTAGATTTATTTATATTTATACATAACCTCCTATCATGTGGTATTTACTGAAATTATGTACATCCTCTTGTAATAATTTTTCCGCCATCTCTAAATTTGTGTGCTCCATTAAAAAGGCAATATCGTCAACAAAGACATATTTTGCATTTTTAATATGCTTGTGTAACGAGTTAGTGTAAATGAGAAAAAGGATAGGGGCCAATACAGTACCCTGACCTACTCCGTATTGAATAATTTTTTCATTACTTTTATTCCCTGACCTTTTGAGCATATTTTTCTTAGTTGTTATATAATTCTTAAACCACTTAAGTTGATTATTTTTAATGCCCAGTTTTTTCAAGTTCTTGATCAATAATTCATGGTCAACTAATTCAAAAATTAATTTTAGAATTCAGTTTCATAAATTGTATATGTAAACATATATATGTATATACATGGGTGTACAATAGCTCACAAGAAGTCATTAAAAAAAACTTGCGAAATAATCAGGTTCCATTTGTTACTATCCGGTGACTTCAAGCAATCGCTTTCAGTGATACCTCGCTCAACACCAGCTAATGAATTGCATGTTTTCTTAAAATATTCAACTTTTTGGAGCACAGTAAAAAAAAATCATCTAACAACGAATATGAGATTTCAACTATCCAACAGCTGTCATATTTTCGAGACAATTATTCGAAGTCGGTAACAGTATTGTACCTACACATCCAGAAACAGGAAAAATCACCCTCCCCTCTAATTCCTGCAACATCGTAAATTCAAAAGAAGAATTAGTAGACGAGGTATTCCAAAGCATCGAAACAAATTATCAAAATCACACACGGTCGAGTGAAAGAGCCATTCTAGCCGCTAAAAATGTTGATGTACACGATATGCACATCATTCTAAACAGAATCGCAGGTGAAACAGTGATGTGCAAATCTATTAACTCCGTGATGGACCGAAGTGAAGTAGTGAATTTTCCAATGGAATTTCTTAATTCACTCGATACTCGTGGATTACCGTCACGTATTCTGAATTTGAAAATTAGAGTGTCAATAACATTACTTCGAAACATCAGTCATCCAATGTTTTGCAATGTTACACGATTAATAGTTTAAAAATTGATGAATAATCTAATTGAAGCAACAATTCTGATGGGACTTCATAAAGGCGAAGACGTACTACTTCCTCGAATACCACTTATTCCAACAGATATGGCGTTCGAGTTTAAACGACTTAAATTTCCAATGCGCCTTGCGTTCGCTAGGACTTAATAGAGCGCAAGGACAATCATTGCAAGTGTGCTGTTTGAATTTATAAAATGAATGCTTCTCTCACAGGCAATTATATGTCGCATGTTTCAGAGTAGGTAAACCATCTAATCTTTATATGCAGAAAACGGACAAACAAAATATGTAGTACATTTATTAGCTTTACAATAAAAACGATTTTCAGTGAAAAACATTTTTTCTTTCTTTCCTTTCATTCCACAGCATAGCCAGAGCAACAAAAAGTATTGTTTTAAATAAAATAACGTGTTTTCTCAGTGAATCTATGTTTACTAGAATATTTTTATTTACTTCCTCAATAATTAATATTAAACTGAGCCACAGCGAAGCGTGTCTGGGTTTAGCTAGTAATTCATGTCTACGTAATTTTTCCTATATATATGTGTGTGTGTGTGTGTGTGTGTGTGTGCGTGTGTAGGGAAAGGTCATTATCGTTGTAGAAGAATGGTCATCCAACGAAGACAAACATTTCAAAAATCATTTTAGACGGTCTACTCCTTTTAAAAGGTGAATTTGATGTGTTAATGAGACACATTGGTTCTTACTTTTCATATTGGTTTACATTAGCTCTGTGCTTTATGAGTAATTTTGCTTTGAATAAAAAAAAGCAGCACTATAGCTGATTTAATAGTTCGTAGCACTGTAATGAATGCACCAACTGAAGATAACCTGAGATTTCTTTTTTAGGTCCCAATACGCAAATAATGCACAGAATAGTAATACATAGTTCGGAAAATATAAAAAAATCAAACAAAATTCAATAATTCGGTAACCATACAGCAGATAATCTAAAAAGTTTTTCGAAATGTACGTCTTCAACGGACGGTTTACTCTACGGTGGGTGGATCTGCGGCAAAACAAACGGTTCCCATACATGCATGTGTGTGTGATACCGTGCATACTTAACATTTGGCTTATCACCAAGTCAGTAATTTCTATATAGCATGATAATTGTTTTGAGCATAAATTATATATGATTGTAGAAGAGAATTAAGTTTTTCAAATTTTTTTGATAAAATTAATTATTTATATTTTTTCCAGATTTATTTTTGGTGACTAGTTGAATAACTTTTATTAACTTATTTAAACAATACTGTTAATTATTTTTTTTCTATTAGTAAATTAATTATCGGTTATTAGTGTACTATATATTTATTATCATTTGTTCAATTCGGTCCATTTTATTTAGTATTATTAGATTATCTTACATTTTTTGCAGATATGTTTTACATTTTAATGTAAAGTTATTCTACATGTAGATTAAACGAGTGTCTCAGTTGAAAATAAAATTCAAATTATTATTTTTCTATTTAAATTTTAAATTATATTTGTGACATAAAATTGTCTACTGTTTTAGGGTATGTTTGTTAATGTCTTCGTTTTTGGTAATTTTTTATCGTTTTCTAAATTCTGTGTTTTGTTCTATATGCGAAGCTTCAAAAATAAACCTGACAACGGGATCAAAAGACATCATTACATTTGTTCAATATTTTATAAATTCGATAAACGAGTCGATGAAATATTAATTTATTTGAATATGTATAAAATTAAGTAAAAGATACATTATAATTTGCTGTATTATTTTTCATGCTTTCGAAGAAATAACAGGGTAGCATCCGTGAAAAATCGTGAATTTTACTTGCACCGTTTTATTACTATAGAAAATTTTACCGCTTATTTATATATTTGAAATTTTATATTGCATTTGATATAAATGATAATTTCCAGGAAATGGATGAGGATGGTTTTGTGCTTACTGAGGCGATGCATGCTGTGTTAATTGACAGTTTTATAAGAGAAGAAAAGCTGGACGAAGCGCTTAAATTATTTCAAGAAACACGTGAAAAATACCCGGATTTCACTTTAAACAAGACGAAAATGCTACGATTAGCATTACTTTTAATACAGAACGATCAGGCAGACAGTTAAGTCTATTATTGTTTTATTATTTTAATTATTTCGAAATGATATGAGTTTTTTTGGGCTGGGGGTCGTATTATTTTGACCAATCCTAAATTGGCAATTAAAATGTATCACTAGAACGCTAGTTTATGTAAATTATTGTTCAAGCAGTATTCCAGACCCCCTGCATACAGCTTTTAGTAAAAAATAGATATAAGGATGTGCGTTTGAATCGTCTATACATTTATCATTCATGGGTGGAATACCAAGAAATTCGCTAAAGTTATGCTACTTTGTAATAAAATTGACAAAATAGTTAATTATTATACATTGAATCAGCAGATAATCCCACAAAAAGATTCAGCCAAGTACCTAGGGATGCACCTTGATTCGCGTTTAAATTGGAAGCCACCACGTCCGACAAAAATGTTTGGAAATGAAGGCAAAGGTGAGAAGTCTTTATTGGCTGCTAAGAAGAAACTCGCCGTTATCTATTGAAAACAAACGACTTTTGTATACAGCCATTGTTAAACCTATATGGATTTATGGAAAACAGTTGCCTGGCTGTGCCAGTTGTTCCAACATAAATTGTATACAAAGACGTCAGAACATTGCACTTCGCACGATCACTGCTGCATACAGATTCGAACGCAACGACGACATACATCGAGATATGGAAATACCAATGGTCGTTGATGAAATTACCAGGTTCGCCTGTAAACACGAAAAACGGCTGGAGAAGCATACTAATGTCGAAGTCATACAACTCCTCGACAACTCTGAGGATGTGAGGCGACTTAAACGCCGAAAACCATATGACTTAGTGAAATGATGTATAAAGTCGGGGTCACTTCATTGGAAGTGTAACTCTTTCCACGTGTAGTCAACTTTGTCGCCGTTATTGCTAAAGACTGAATTGTCGTCACAATAAAAATTAAAGAAAAAAAAAAAAAATCATACTTGAAACTAAAAACATAAAGTTTAAATAGTCCACACTTCTGATTCATGTTTGATATACATACGCGAGTGAGTGTGTTTTATAATTCTGCCCTCTAATATGTACACAAACTTGTCGAAGTTGATAGAGAATTAGTTTAGTACAATATTGTTTTACTGTCTTCTTCATTCTTTCATCATGTTAATTTTGTACAAATTTTTCTATGTATTTCTCTGGTAAATTTGAATTGCGGTTGAAATATTAAGAAGCGAATTAAAAAATTTTAAGAATTCCACTAACTTCGTTATTTCGGTATACACCTAACATTGCTAAAAGCCATATGAAATGTTTTTTTTTTTTTTTTTTTTTTTTTTTTGGAATATTTAAATTGTTAGGGTCTAAACATTTTATATGGAACGATAAAATATGTAAAAAGTATGATTAAGGTTTATAAAATTAAATAAAAAATTATGGTGTCTTATAAAAAGTATTTTTGAGTATCTCAAAAAATTATATACATATTTGTTATTAGAATGTATTTTTATAAGTATAAAATTTCAACAAAGCAAAAAATTAAAATATGATTTTCATACAAATTATTTAAAAAACTGAAGTTGAATCGACATTAACGGTAAGTTTTTAATTTCAATTAAACTCGCTAGCTTAATTTTATGAACGAGTGGTAGCAAACGGTTCGCCACTACCATTATAATTTCAGAAATATTTCATAAATGATTTCGGAATATATTTTTAAATCATCGGCCGTTTTGTTTTAACTTATTCACAGTCTTAAAATTAAAAGTAACATCGACTAATGAATTTTCTCATAATGTTACACAGAGGCTTTGGAATATTTGAAATTGAAAGATACTTCGAATGTTGAAGAAAATGCATTTGGTAATGGTATTGTCGCATGGCGCATATTAAATCATTTCGCTGAGAAAGGAGATTATGACTCGTTGAAAACGTTCTTCGACTTGTTTGTAGAGAAGAATTATGCTGACGTAACGAATGTCCTATTAGGACCGTTAATTAAAGTACATCTTGTTAAGTAAGATCGCCTCTTTAAAATTTTTATTTATAATTTACAAATGCGTAATAAATGTAAGTCTGCAAGTCAGTTTTTAGGATCGCTGCTTTGTTGGTAGCAGAATTAATAATATGATATGAAAAAGAAGCTTTTCTTCGTGTTTTCGTGAAAATACATTTTATTTTTTTTAACATTCAAGTACGATATCGGCGATGTAAAGGCCGACCTAAGAATCCGATAGAAAATTCGATTATTAGTAAAAAACATTCTTCTGAACATCATGACACAAACGCTTTAATATAAATTTAAAGCTAGAAGACGAAAAAATAGAAGTCGCCTTTTTCTTTCGGGAGGATGCAAAAAATTGCTAATCTTACGGAGAAAATTTTAAATAAATTTGCTGAGTATTAAATTCAGCATCAATTGATTAATACCAACTTTGATCGTGACGTAGTTATTGGTAAGAAAAAAGGAAAGCAAAATGACAAAATGAATAAAAAGAAAGTGTCGAGTTAACCAACGCACTTACACGTAAAGAAAATTTCATTGCGTATTTGTATTCGTAATGTAATTAACAACTTCGGTGGCTTTCTTTTTTGGTGTAACAACATCAAGGCAAACAATAAAAATAAAGCATCCCCCTCCCTCCCTGATACGATTAAGAAAGTAATGAAGAGTTACGTTGGGATTTTTTTTACTCATACACGGGCAAAGGGTATCGTCTGTTTCAAAACTTTCTAAAACAATTTAGGAACCTTGTTTCCTTTACACTCACCTGCTGTCGACGCTGTATTTATATTTTTCTCGAAAAAAGAAAAATCAAGCAGTGTTGAATAAGGGTTTTCCACTGGCCGCCACTACAGGTGTTCATGTTTCACCTAGCCAGTATTCATTGCTGTACTATTAGGTGGAATCCATTATCTGCAACCAACCATTCATTCTACTGACCGTAAACTATATGCTGTGCGATTGTAGGTGAGTGTGTGTGTGTACATATATACTACTATTCGTAATTATTATTTGTCTACCTTAAAAAATCGAATTATTTTAAAATATGTAAATCACAAAGAATTTTAAGTAAAAAGTATTTATTGAACATTAACTTTGTACAATTACAAAGTCATAAATTTAACATAAAGTAACTATGAATACAAAAAAAATTAAATTTAGGATTGTTTACTTTTATTTTTAATTAATTCTATGTATAAAGTTTTAATAATTTTACCAACGTTTTGGGCGAAATTTATTTCTATTCCGTTTCTATTACACGCTGCAGGTAATCGGAAGATGTTGGATATAAGCTTGAAATGTGGTAAAGTCTGAAAATTGAAGTAACGGAAGTATTACTTGTATGGAGCTTTTCTTAACTAGTTGTTTTAAATAATTCTCACATAATTTTAATGTCTACTTTGAAGAATCATTATCAAGCTGAAATACAAATTTTCGGCCAAAAATAAAACGACCGGATTGCAATATTTCATTTTCAAGAATGTTGAGATATTATTCTTTCAGCGTGATATCTTTAATTTTAAATATATTGCTAACGGTGTTATATCTAAAACAGCTCCAAACATTATTAAAAGTCCCACCATGTTTGATAGAAAGAACTAAATATTGCTCTAAAATCCGATTTCCCGTACAACTACGAATGAACTGTCACCTTTTTTTTCATTTGAAAGTATGATTCATTACTCCAAGTGACATTTTTCCGACCTTTAACAGACCATTTTACATATTTTTTGGCTCATTCTAACCTTTTTAACTTCTTTATCAGTCTTATTTTATGTTATCCCCCCCGGCAACACATTCTTGAGGACCGATTTTTATAAATCGGCATTTTACAATACTTGTACTAAATTAGTTCGCCTCTGTTTATATTCATTATGAATACTATTTATGGAGCAATGAGGTGTCCGTTACGTTTAGAGGTAATTATTATTCATTATTGTTATTTAGCGTCTCCCAATTCAAGTTCTGCTGTATACAACCCAGAAGTTCACCACTTTTTAACCTTATAATCTACAATTCGCCTTTACATATATTGTAAATTCAGGAGAAATTCGACAATTTATGATAAAGAACAATAAAGATCGAATTTCACTTGAGGATTCACTTTTTTGAGGCGTATTTAAATATTTAGCGTGAACTAATAAAATTTAATCGAAAACACGAGAATTATTGAACATCAAAAATTAAATGAAGTTAAAACAGAAAAGAATTGTGAATTAATTGTTTGAAATATGAAAAATATATTGAAAATGCATTTGTAAGTAGTACAGTTGTAACAAGATTCATATTTATTCCATCACGCATTAGTAGGAAGTCAATACTCTTTTGATAGATTCAGGGTAAAAAACTCCGGTTTCAGTATATATGCTGATTATTTTTTTGAAAGGTTAATATATGTTTCCTAATATAACAGTCCTTTTTTATTTATTTTTTAATAAAAAAATAATGTGTCGAAATATATTACAAGTCCAATTTTATGATAAATAAAGAAAAACTTACTTGGGCAAATAATTACAAACGGTAGTGTGCGCGCGCGTGTGTGTGTGTGTGTGTGTATATATATATATATATATATATATATATATATATATATAAAAGTGTGTGTGCTCACCATTCCAGAGTCGCGCTTTTCATGTAAAAATGTATTATGCCCTTTGTAATCTCGATGAAATTAGTAATAACAGTGTTATTTTTAATAATATATTTGATTAATTTTAGTATCGATTATTTTATCTTACAGTTATAAAATAAAGACTACCGTTATTGCAGATAAGTGAATTTTTACGAATCAATTTTTTTGCGGTTTAATTTTGTTCCAAAATTATTATTAATAATAATTTTTTAAGTGCCTGTTGTAAACTTATCCTTAATCTTGCTAAGTTGAAACACTTTTCCTGTTCTGCTGATTCTTTGCTTTTTGGTCTAAATATATAGATTAATCTTTGATCTGCTTACAAAATAACATAAGTAAGTTAGACTACATTAATTGTTTTTACAAAAAAAATTCTTCAAGTTCCGTTATACTTTCACTCTCTTCTTATCAGAATTATTATCACTATTTATTATATTAGGCCGGCTGAATATTTTATATTTGATATATCTCAGGCATATTTTATAGTAAATAGATTAATATTTTCTATTAAATATGATGTAGTGCTTTCAATAAGAACATAGCGGACGCTTTATTCGCAAACTTATTAGTGTAAACAGCGACTCGAAACAACTTGCCTCTATTTTTATTTTTTATTGCTTATTTTTATAGAAGTTTAAAAATCATTGATTTTTCTTATCTTATAGGAACGATGTAACAAGTGCTTTGGAAGAGTTTGAAAAGTGTGCCCTGAAATACCGCTGTACTCCTTGGAAAAGTGATCTAGCAAATAAACTTATAGAAACTGAAAATGCTAACGCTTTACAGAAATTAACTGATGTCAGTTCACAGATTCACGGTGAAATTAATTCGTTATACGATTTGATGTTTAGTTTTCTGGAATGTGGTAGAATTAGACAAGCTAAAAAAATATTAGAGGTGAGCTACTTATCTTTTTTTTTTATGAAAACAAGTGACTTTTAAATTTCGTTTGGAACAAATGCCCCCTTTATCCTGTTTATTTGGGAATATTAATTTATTAATCATTTCGTTAAATAGTTTTTTAAAATAAAAACTAAAAACGTCCGATCGAAAAAAAATTGGAATCAATTGACCGTCTGAATGAAAATCGGGTATAACTTTTTTGGCTAAAACCCGTGGTTTTGTTTATAATAACGGGGAAAAAAAAACATTCGACTAATGAAATTAAGAAAAATTGTCATTGTTCATTTAACAGAAAAAGGATTGTTTATCAGCATTAAAAGTAACTAATCGAAAATTATTTTCATAATGAAATTGGTTAAACTAAAATGGTTTTATTTATTTTTATATATATATCAAATCATATATTTATTATTATTACAAAATTGGATCTACAATGCGCATTATTGCGCGAGTTGTAGTCAATTATACAATAATAAGCAAAATTCATGAAAATAAAATTAAAATTTATTTTAATTATACACAAAATAAAAGTTTCTGACTTAGTTTGATACACAAAAATAACAAAAAGAAAATTGAAATTAAAAAAATGAAAATCTCAATTTATAAATACAAAAGTAAAAATCAATGCAAATGAAACGGTATTTATTATAAATAAACAAATTTTCACCGGTCATAGAAAAAAATAAAAAAAATAAAGAAATAGGTAATAAAGGAACCCACATTCATGGAAATATACACTTTTACACAGTACATATTTACGAAAACACTTGCTTATATGTCAATTCAACAATTCATTTCTATATATCAATTACAAATATCTACGCACCCATATGCTCATGCTTAAATATCAACAAACGTTACAGTCTTGCACTCGTAAAATAGATGAAACAAAGCAACCAACAGTATAATACTTAATTTTACTAAACAAGGATTTCAAATATTTACGGTACTTTGTTTCCGGGGAAAGAGAGTTATATATAATCTTCTTCTTCTTGATGTGCCGTACTCTTCCCAGAGCGTTGGCGATCAGATGGTAGCTAAAACTTGTGTTCTCTTGCTCCTTGGATGAGATCAAGGATTGAGCTGATGCTAGTCCAGTTCTTAATGTTTTGTATCCAGTCTGTTCTCCGTCTTCCTGCACTTATTTTTCCCTCTATTTTCCCCTGGATAATAAGGTGTAGGATCTCAAATTTTTGTCCCCTTATGATGTGGCCAAAATATTTAACTTTTCTATTATCCATTTAACCAGCATTCTTTCGGTCTTTGCTATTTCTAGTACTCTTTTATTGGATGTTTTGGTTATCCACGAAATCTTTAACATTTTTCTATGTAGCCACATCACTGCTTCTAGTCGCTCAATTTATCTTTTATTAAGCTCGCTGATTCTATACCGTACAACAAAATTGGAAAAATGTAAGATTGCACAATGTACTGTCTTATACCTACGCATAAAGACCTATCGCAGAGTAAATTTTTCATGTTATTGAAGGCTATCCTAGCATAGTTACATTTCATTTTTATTTCGATATCCAAATCTAGGTTTTCTGTGATGTAACATCCCAGGTACATATTTGAACTTGTCAACTCTATCAACAATTTCATTATTAACAGTGATTGTAGCCTGACTGAACTGTTTCTTGCTAACCAGCATCCATTTTTTTTTCTTAACATTGATGTTCAAGTTGTACGTCTGCCCAACTAGATTGAGTTTGTTAATAAGATATTGGAGATCTTGAATGTCATCCGCCAAAATAGCAGCATCATCAGCATAACAAATGTTATTAATTATTTTTCCATTTATCCGGATTCCGTATGGTAAATCTGAAATAGACTTCTTGAAAATTTGTTCAGCATAGAGATTGAATAATAATGGAGAAAGAATGCAGCCTTGCCTGACACCTCGTCGGACTTCGATTTTTATCTTATTTTGGTGTGGTCCTAATATTAAATTCGCTTCCTGATTCCAATATAAATTCTTAATGATTTGTATATCATTTTTATCAATTCCAGTACCTTCGAGTATTTCAATTAATTTATCATGTTGGACGTTGTCAAATGCCCTTTCGTAATCTACAAAGCAAATAAATGTATCTTTATTCATTTCTCTACTTTTTTGCAATAAAATGTGCATTGCTGTTAATGCTTCTCTAGTTCCAACACAAGGGCGAAATCCAAATTGCGTGTCTGAAAAATCGATCTCACATTTAGATCGGATTCGTTGGTGAATAATCCTCAAAAAGGTTTTTAGTAGGTGGCGATAGTCCGGTGATCCCCACATTCCTTTGGGTATTGTTTCTTTGGTATCAGCACAAATGAAGATTTGAGCCAGTCAATCGGAATCTTTCCAGAGCTATATATCTGATTGAAGAGTGCAGTTAGTTTCTTGATATTGTCGTCGTTTAGAAATTGGATTATGTCTCCCGGAACTTTACCCGGTCTGATTGCCTTCTTGGGTTGTATCAGCTTAATTGCGTGTCTTAATTCAGATTCTAAGATCAGCAAATTTCCTTCTTTATTGCCGTTGTAATTGTTAGATCTGGTATCAAAAAATAGTTTTTTTAGGTAGAGCCTCCATGGTTCCTCCTTGTTCTTTTCTTCAATAACTGGCGCGTCGTTTTTATCTACTAGCCAAGTAGACTTGTGTCGAAAACCTTTACCCGTCACTGTTTTAATTAGTTTATGCATCTTAAAAGCATCGTATTTTTTTGCTAATGCTTCAATTTCTTTACACTGTTCTTCCATCCAGTTATTTTTAGCTTGCCTAATTCTCTTTTTTATTTCCTTATTTAGCCTATTATACTCCGTTAGATTCGCGTTTTTGTACTTTCTCCTTTGATCCATCAAGTCCATAATTTCGTCGGCCATCCACTTCTTCTTGTTGACCTTATCTTTCTTCAGATATTTTTGACGGGTAGAGCTAAAACTGCTTTATTTAATCTTTCTACTGTTAATTCCGTGTTTATTTGTTTAATATTGGCATTTAACTCTTCAGCTATCTTAGCTCTTACATCTGCGGATCTTAACTTGTTTACATCTAGATCCTTTCCGCAACTGTTACTCTTCTGGATCTTTTTGAAATCCAGTCTAAGTTTAGCGACTTAAATATTGTGATCAGAGTTAGTGTCTGCTCCTGGGAAGGTGGTTACTTTTTTAACCATATTCCGGAATCTATTGTTCACTATGATGTAATCTATTTGATTTCTGATAACGACTTCATTACTATCTCCAGGAGCTTTTCATGTATACAGACGTCGCTTTGGTAACTTAAACCAGGTGTTTGTTATGATCAAGCTGTTTTGTTCATAGAATTCTACTAATTTGTCTCCCCGCATATTGCTGGTGCCAAGACGAAATGATCCAACAGAGCTTCCACGTTTGCCATTTCCTACTTTTGCATTATAGCCGCCCATTATTATTAGAATATCGTGACAATTAAGTTTGTCTATTACTTTCTGAATGACTTCGTACAATTCTTCGGTTAATTGGTCATATTTTGGATCAGATGTTGGGGCATAAACTTGAATTATGTGTATTAGGCACTGAACACCTTGGATCTGTAACAGCATAATTCGATCTGAAATTGATGTGTATCCCAGTACATGTTGCGCCACCTTATGTGATACTATTATACCTACACCGTTTTTGGTGCAGTTGCCGTCTTCTTCATATCCGGAATAATAAAATATTCCCTCATCCTGCCGATTGACTCCAGTACCTCGCCACCTATGCTCGCATATTCCCATAACATCGAGATTTAAGTATTTCATCTCTAACAACGCATTTTGCAATCTTCCAGCTTGGTAAAAGATTTTTACATATCAAGTACCGATGTTGTAAAATTGTTTTTTATTAGTATTAGCTGTGGTTATTCGCATCTTATTTCCATTTAAGAGTTGCTTCTCTGCCATCGCACGATAACCTGAGGATTGAAATTTCAATTCTTCAACGTGTTTGTCCTCACCTGTAGAGTGCTGTACCAACAAGGGCACAGGAGGACTCAAGCCAACCTGTATTGCTACAGGAGGCCGCCTATTGCCTGGCACACTCTTACAAGTGTGCCCCATAGGTACAGTATTTATGTTATTTTCTTGACACGTCATAATTATCGAGAAAAGTACAGTGGTGATTTCCCGTTGCCTTCCACTGGATTTTCTGTTAGTGTTTACTCCGTTAGCCGAAAAGACCCGGTTTTAAGGCGCCGGATACTCGCCTACTCACTCTAGTTTGGTATTGGGGCACGTATGTCACGAATGACTTGCTGATAGTCTGCTGTTGTTAAAGCAGTATAAAGCTAACGGTATTTATTAGTAAGATCACCTTCGGCAGGTGATCCTCCCTCCGTTTTCCTATCAGCTATTTTTGTGAGTTCTGCTTTAGCTTCCCTAATCAGCGCTAAGCCCGCCGAAATAGGAAGTTACCTCCCTGCACGACGTGGACGTACAGACTCACGTGGTCGTTGTTTCGTTTCTCCGCCGGCGGGACTAGCACCATATGACGGTCAAGTGACTACTTACTAGAGTAGGTAACTCTAGTTACAACAACCGGTGCCCCGCGGGGCTTATATATAATAGTGCCAGTATACCTTACTTGGATTCTCATATGATATTTAAACGATTTGAGAACTGCAGCGGAGTAAGTATTGGATAATCTAGTAGTACCCCCCATTGACGCTATGTTAAATTCACGTTTATTTTTGATAATAAAGTTAAGCAAACTTATTTTATATAGGATTTATAGTTTCATAATGTCGTAATTATTTTCGTTGCTATTAGCAGGCCGTATTATATTGAACATTGAATTTTGTAAAGTAGTAATCGGTTTTGATATATATGTATATATATATATATATACATATATTAATTACAACGTAATTCTTAGGCTACCCCCTATTAGAAAAAATGTCCCAATTTTATGTAACATTTGTTATATCTTATAGGATTTTTGTGATTGTTATTTAAAAAATGTCACAACTTTATTTAACGAAAAATATAATATGTATATATATATCGCTCATTAAATACAATAACGTCACAACTCAAAAAATAGCGAATTTCAACTGTGTGTATAGTTGGAATGAATTTTATGAGTACAGTTAGAGGTTAGAAGGCCATATTTGTAAATAATTGACAAAATAAGCATTACTCTTGGAAAGTGTTTAAATTATAGTAAATGTAAATGTTAATTTGCGTTTTCTGCGAAACATGGCGTTTTTTGAGTTACGACGTTGTTTTTGTATTTAATGGGCGATATATGTATATGTATATGATGGCCTAATTGCTAGCTCGCTTGGCTTCCGTTACGGAAGTGTTAATTTCGATCCCTGGAGAAGACCGAATACGCGCGTAAGTTGGTATACAGCAATAGACACATTTGGGCTGCGTCTGTAGCGCGGTAACAAGCGACTATAGTCAGTTTCAAGTGTAGTCGTGCTTGTGCGCTAGCATCTCATAGATATTCCATCGGCGAACAATCGCATCAACGTGAGTTTCGTCTCGCCATTGATACTCTTTTTCACGTTGGTCGGCAAAAGCACAGAAGCTAGGTGCGCTCCATGCGTGTGTGTGAATATATTATAAACATTTTTTAAATCTTTGTTTTTTGTTTTATCCCATTATTTTGCAAAAGTATTCAATAGAATCAACTAGAAATTACTTTACGAACTAAAAAATAAATTACTTTTACATTTCGACTAACGATCAATATCAAAATTTGCTATAAGCCGACCAGAAAAAGTAAGAAAAATATGAACAATTATAAGAATAAAATGGCATTTATAAATTCACGAATTACGATGTATCAACGTCTTCACGATAAACGGTAAACATGGACTGAACTGAATAATTTCTTGAGTTCAGAAGCAAAATTGCGACAACCGAGTCGAGTAGGTTCCTCTCGCGAGGCAAACGAATATTATCTTTCACAATTAACTAATTTAAAGTAACTACTCCGACAACGTAGGATTTTACAGAAGTCCTACTAGATATGATTGTTCATCTAACCTATTAATAACTAGCAGTTTTAATACATTCTTTTTTTTGTTCTAAATGTGTAAAAATCTTTAAAAAAATTTTGTACAATTTCCCATCTTTCTTCTTTTTCCCATATATTTGCTTAACTTTTTCTAGGAAAGTGCAGACAATATTATTTTTAGTTCTTTTTCTAAACGTACTAAAAGGAAGACAATTTAAACCAAAGTAACGAAAATAGTTCTGCCAAAAAAAAAAAAAAAAAAAAAAAAAAAATCCGGAACCCAGTAATAATAATAAACAACGTTAAATATAAAGATTGCTTTTAGAATATTTTTTAAATTAACCAGTATACTTTTTAATAAATTTACACTGTTCGCCGAAATCATCTTTGTCCGTTTCGCTACCGGCATGCGTTTAACTATCTTTAAAGAAAATTTCTAAACACTACTTTTTTTGTTTATTGCGATATTTAAGTATTTCCCGACTACAGGAAGTTCCATTAACAAAATTTGATTTACATTGGTTTGTTAATTCGAATAGCCGAATATATACGTAAAACCAACTTTCCCATAATTACAAAAATAGGAGCATTCTATTTTTAATTATTATTTTAATATATACATATATATATATATATTATGATATTTTTGACAATTTGAAAATTTGAAATCTTTATTTTACCATAGACCCCTGGTTTACGGTTGCGTCAGGATCGCGTCTATAATGCTTCATTCAAATATCAAAATCAGGGATCAGCTGAACATTTGGAAAATTTATTAAACATTACCCGCGATGTAAATTTATTGGATCGAGGAGATATATGTTATAATTTACTTGCTATTTACAGTAAGTATTTAATCTCAGCTGCATTCGTAATATTTATTTCCATCATTTGTCTTCTATATAAGTTGACATACAATTTCTGTTTATTTAAACAGTGGTCGGAATAATTTAAAAAGTCATGTTATTATAAAAATGTTTTTGTGAAATAATAATAATAATTACATATTTTTCGTTCAAACAGGTAAAACAAACGAAGTTGATAAAGCTTTGGGTTTATGGGTCCGAATGCAGGAAGAAGTTATTCAACCGGATGACCATTTCTTATTTTTGCTCGGTGATTTGTTGCAGAAAAATGGAAAGCAGGTGCCGTTTACGGTGCCTACTAATATAACACAAAGTACTGCATATTTTCAGTTTTCGTAGGAATTATTTTTAATTCATTTATTGCCGAATAATATATTTGAAAAATTTAAAAATAGTGAAAACAAAAATTTTATAATACTATAATCCATAATTAATTTAACTAAAATAATGCATGCCCCGGTACAAATTTAATGTTTATTTCGCTATGTTTCATTATTATTCAATGGCATAGCCAGAGCAGATAGTTCTATACTTTGTAACTAAGAATTATTGGTGTCAATAGGTAATAATCTAAAATAAAATTCTTGTCATTAAGTTGTTGCCCCCCCCCCCCGGATACCTATAAATATCGAAGGTTTAAAAATGCTTAGCGAAATAAATTTTAGATCGCGATTAATGGTAGATAACCTTAAGATGGTTGTTTCTGCAAAAACGAAGAACAGCAAAAAACAACACAATAAAAAATGTTTTTTTTTTTTTTTTTTGATTCTGCGTAGATGCTTAATGTAAATAGCTGTAAAGAACAATATCGCATTTTTTTTTTTTTTTTTTTTGTGGGCGTGTGTAGTTGAAAAAATCCGTTAATAAAATATGAGGTGAAATATTAATATACAACGCAATTCATATGAGGCAGCATTTTATTAACTACATTTGAAACATAATTCATGAAAATCTGTTTAGTAAATCTTGAGTTTACTTTTACCAAAGATTTACTCTCACAGCTTTATGCATACACTTCCAACGAATTTTAAATCAAGTAGCTAGCACGATTTAGCTTCATTTTATTTGTATCTGGTTACAGTTTTCAAAATGGATTAGTTTAAGGTATTTTTTTTTTTTTTAATTTCTGTTTAAAGATAGAGTAAAACACTACACCACAAAAAATTGCGAAATTAATTACTTTATTATGAAACGTTTAAGACTTTCGCAGTGATTAATCGTAGTGAAATAAATTTACGGACAACTGCGTAGAAAATTTAATGTATTTAATTCAGTAATACAGCGCTTAACGTTTCAGTCAGCTTATACTGACCATCATCAGAAGCGAACTGAGACTCTTGAACGCAAACATCGATCCACAATAACGACAAAATTTTTTAAAAAAACACCAACCAATTGAAAAAATGTAATCATAATACAATAAAATTCCGAAACAAAGAACAAAAACACAAAAATCGTGAAAATACATAAAAAATAAGGGGAACTGGGAAAGCACAACAGAAAAAATTATAAATAACTGCCGAGGATATATAAAAAAATAACATAAAAACCGATTTAAAAAATGGAACAAACAATAAATCGCCAAAAAAAACAAAACAAATAGGAAAACATAGGTTGGTGTTTATATTTAAGTTTTGTCGTTATTGTTAACCGATGTTTGCTTTCGAGTGTCTCAGTTCACTTCTGATGATGGTCAGTATAAGCTGACCGAAACGTTAAGCGCTGTGTTATTGAATTAAATACATTAAGTTTTCTACGCAGTTGTCCGTAAATTTATTTCACTATAATTACTTTATTAATAAAAATAATAAATTTCTTTATTTATAAACCAGCGGGGTTTTTAAATTATTTCTATATATCGCTTCGAAAATAATTTAATATCGTTCTGATAATCTTTAGAAAAATTATCTGATCTAGGTAATGATTTTCCAATATAATAACTCCATCTCATTAAAAAAAAAAAAAAAAAAAAAAAAACTAATATAATTACAATTTTAATTAAACAAAATAAGAAATTTAATAACTAAATTACTGTTGTACTAAAATTAAAATAAATATGAATTTTGTATTTTGTTCAAGTTTTCTTACATAAAGTTTAGCCTGTATTTTAAAATTTTTGAGTAATATTTATATTTAAAAGTCGAACATTATTTTCATTTTAATACGTTGCAAAATAATTTTCGTGAAAATAAATTACCCGCTTTTAATTATTTTTAATGCGCTAGAAATTTCAATGAATTTCTGTTTTAGGCAAGTGTAAAGATTACGATTAGTTTTGCAGATAAAACCGAAATTCAAATAATATGAATATTTCTTTAGTCTTGAAGTATTTCTGAATTTCAATTATAAATGATCACTGTAAACGATAACATTTTATGTGTTTGTAATAAAAAAAATAATTAAAAAAAAAAAATGAAAATCTGATTTAATTGTATTTTTTAGAAAAGTGTATGATTATCCACTAGTATACATAAGACCAAAAATAGATTAATAGTGCTACAGAAATTTATTAATCGAGTGCAGGAAAATATTATTTTTTAAAATGAACCATAGTGAAATCAAATTTTATTACTGAAATTTAGAAATATTTCTAAATTTAAAAAAATATTCGGATTATTATTCTATTTTTAATTTCATTTGTAAAAATTACGTAATCTCCGCATTTTCCTATGATCAGTAATTGATTAAAACTTTTACACATGGCGTGTTTAAAATAATATTTAAAGAACAATAATTGAAATTACTTAAATGATTTTTTAGAACGAAAAAAGAGGAAAATGTTGAAAATGCTGTTCTATAAATGATTAATTTATTATTTTATGGGAAATTGACGGCACTAATTTTATGAGTATTTTTAAGTGGTTCAATAATTATTTTGTCTTAAAGAGATGTTATGTAAAAAAATAAGAAAAGGAAAACTTTTTGTTGCTAAATTAAACCGCTTTCAAATAATTCGAGACAAACGGGTTAAAATGCCACAGATCCTTCTGCCAGTTCTTTTATACACTCAAAAAAATGGTAGTAAAACTTAACATTCTATTACGTTTAAAGTAGCTCGTTAAGGTTTTTACGATTTATATTTTATACGTATCTAATAAATTTCGTTTTTATAATGTGCAGGAGATTTAGGTAGAGCAGGACCACCCAAACATAATCCAACCACTCAAGAATTACGTAAATTAATTTCGGCGAATGAAGTGGACAAAGCTTTAAACTACAAAAACAGGTATGTATTATTATTTCATTTAAAAGCCTTAAAAAGGAACTTCAAATTTGTTCTAGTTATTCGTTGCCCCCCCCCCCCCCCTTTAAATTGTATGTGCTGTGTGTAACTACTATGGTCATTACAGTACACCTAGGGGGAGGGGCAATTTAAATGTGCTGAGTTAAGTTGCTCGTTTTAATGAAGGAAATAATCCTGTTGATGGAGATTACCTCATTTGAGAAGGTCTGTCCTAAATCTCTGGGTAGACCAAGTTGCCTCCGCAACATAGTAAACTTTTGGCAGGTAAGTATTATGTAGGAAACTGTCGGTACGGTTGTCTGGCTGCACAAGGGGCATGTAGCCGTATGCGGCGTTTTATCAATTATATGTTTGTGCGAAATAGCGATATGGCCAATTCGCAGCGGGCTGCGGATCTTAAAATCGTATCGGGATGTTCTTTCCGGTGGCCACCATGATTCAACTGTGGGCTTAATGGTTCTTAGGAATGTTGTAGCAGCTGCCCATTCAGTTTTCCACTGGTTTTTGCACGCCTTTAAGAATGTATATGTAATTGATGAGGGTAGCTCTGCGTCCTGTGGTATTGGCGAAAGAAAGGCAGAACGTGCTGCTCCGTCGACACTCATTACCAGGCACTCCAATGTGCCCAGGAACTCACAGCAGCGACACGTGACTATCCATTAGCTGCAATTCGTACAAGTAATGATATGTTTTTAGAATTAGCGGGTTGTTGAATTTTTGGCTCCTAATCATGTTCAAAGACCGGAGGAAATCACTGGCTCTGGTGTGAGTTGTAACGATGTGGTGGAAGCAGTGTGCAATTGCGTGCAGTTCTGCATCCAATGCGGAACAGGCATCATTGAGTCGAGTTTCGCATGAGATGTCGTGACCTTCGACTGCACAAGCTGCGGGCAGTGGATCTGCCTCGCCAACTGCCTTGGCTCCATCAGTGTAGTAAATTAGGTGGTCCAGGTACTTATTAATTGCTTTAACTGCCGCTTCCACTGCGAATGGGGGACTTGTTGTGTGTGGATGTTGTTTCAGCGACAGATCAATATTTATCTGGAAAGTGATCCAAGGGGGAATAAGGGTATTGGGACTGGGTGTTGACCTCTGTATAGACGTGATACCACATCTTCGCAGGTCGGCCAGTAATTCTAGTAGTGGGTCGCCGGGAAAGTTTGGTTCAAGAAGACAATGTTCCAACTTTAGGCGAAGGTTTCGTGTGTGGCTGAAATGATGGTACATATTTCGCAGTATGAAATATTTTTGGAAGTAGGAAAGCGGAGGGCACCCAGCTAGAACGCACAAGCTGGCAGCTGGGGAAGTTCGATGCACTCCTAAAATGGTTTTCAGTGCGGAGTGATGTATAGGATCAAGAGATTTCAATACAGATTTGCTGGCTGAGGAGTACACCTGGCACCCGTAGTGGATTTTCGATAAAATCAGCGATCCGTGGATGTTGAAAAGGAATTTAGGATTAATATTACATCTGGAGCTAGTCAGATATTTCAATATAGGGATAGAATTGGTGCAGCTATGTTTTAAGTTGGCAATATGAGGCTTCCAAGTAAGTCTAGAATCAAAGATTAATCCAAGGAACTTGACAGTGGCTCTCTGGGGAAGAGAAAGATTGTTTAGATTTAGGGTTGCACTTGGAGAGGAACGGCGCTCCCTGTAAAAATCAACATATACGGATTTGCTCGCCGAGATGGCTAGGCCGTTGTTTTCAGACCAACTCTGTATTTTATCCATAGTTTTCTGGAGTAATTTGACGATAAGGAGATGTTAAGATCATCGATAAACAGACGGGCGGTTATAGGCGGCGAGATGCACTCGGCTACGTCATTGACGTGAATTATGAATAAGGTTGCACTCAGAGCAGAGCCTTGTGGTACTCCATTCTCTGTTGGAATAGGTGTTGATAATGATGTAGCGATCTTAACCCGGATCGTTCGGTTGCTCAAAATAGTAATAATCCATGCCGCCATATACGATCAAATGCTTTTTCTAAATCGAAAAAGACCGCATATGTATGTTGATGGCGGTGGAAGCTCGTTATTATTTGCCGTTGTAGAGTTATTAAGTGATCGCCTGTCGATCTCGCTTTATGCCCTCCGGCTTGAATAGGAGAAAGGATATTATTTTGTTCAAGGACAAAAAGGAGGCGCCTGTTTACCGTTTTTTCCATTACTTTGGATAAGACGTTTAAAAAGGAAATTGGACGATAGCTTTCAGGACGGAATGGATTTTTATTTGGTTTTAATATAGGAATAATGTATGCCATTTTCCAAAATTGAGGAATATCGCCAGATACCCATATTTCATTATAAATATTAAGGAGAAACTCTTTTGCCTGCGCTGGCAAATACTTAACTATGTATGGATGAACAGAGTCGGGGCTAAGTGTGCACTATTGCAAGTATGAAATTTGACTTGAAAGTTTAATTCAGCCATGGAAAATTTGCTGTTAAAAGCATCCGTGGACTGTTGAAGGAAGGATAATTCTTGTTGTTCATAAGAAGCTTTTCTAGATGTAAACTTGGTCAAATAGACTAAGGAGGAGAACTCATTCTGGTAGTACTGAGCGAAGATATCCGCAACATTGCTTGGATCTGATACGACTGAGTTGTTATGGATCAAGGAGGTAGGGGTTGGATCGATTAAGGACATTCATCGATTTAATTTTTGCCCACGTCATTTGGTTAGATGTGGATTGGGCTATTGAATCGATGAAAGAGGTCCAGGAGTCTCGCTTCTTCATCTTAATTATGTAACGTGATTTGGCGCGTAGCTTTTTGAATTCAATCAGGTCATTGAGGAATCGTGAAGATTTGTATTCTCTGAGGGCTCGTTTACGGGTTCGTATTGCTACGGCAACTTCACTACGCCACCAGGGAACACGGCGTGGGCGCGGCGAGGGGGTAGATTTAGGGATCGCCGTTTCCGCTGCAGTAAATTTAGCCTCAAGAAGTATCCTGATATTTTCTATCGCAGAGGTCCTGAATTGATGTGGGACAGAGACCTTGTCACGAA
The DNA here is from genome assembly GCA_039619475.1 of Icerya purchasi. Lineage (NCBI taxonomy): Eukaryota > Metazoa > Arthropoda > Insecta > Hemiptera > Monophlebidae > Icerya > Icerya purchasi. Next base: position 117,113,906 of record CM077116.1, on the reverse strand, counting down.
ACGTTTCCCAATTTTCTTTGTGGAATAAGAAGCGAGGAGTTGTTGATGTGGAGACGTTTGGTATAGGACTTGTGGTATGTATTCTTGCTCTATTTGACTGTTGTGTTTTTGGTAGATTCGATTTTTTCTTCACTGCATTTAGATGTCATGTTTTCTTACTAATCTTAAGATCATGTTTCTTCCGGAAATTATATTAAAATTCTAAGAATATCATCTAAACTACTTTTTTTTTTTCTTTTCTTTTGCTCTATGCGATAAACTGTGAAATACGCACAACTAATATCGAAATATTGCATTACGTCTGAAAATTTTCAAATCAAATATTCCTTTATTTAGCAAAAATGTTATAGTACGATAAAATGAATATGTATAAAAATTCTTACAAAACCATTGCAATGTTATATATCATCAGCAATGGATAAAATTTCTCGCGTTCAGTCGCTTATTTAGAACGCTTAAAACACGACTATTATAAGTTAAATAATTCCGCTAGTGGTCGATCCATTGAGTTTTCCAATTTATAAATCAGCTACATAAAGAAGCTGTAAAAGAATTTATAAAGTAGAAGAATTTTTATATTATTCATTATGGGACCTGGCTGAATAATAGAAATGATTTTTCATACATTTTACAACAGCTCAGCTGATGGAGGATTAAAGGATAATGCTGATTAAAATTATGTTTAATGTTGAATAAAAAAATTAACCTCTGTTGACAAAACAAAGAAAAAAAGCGAGAAACCAGAATACTGCATTAATTAAAACTTTTCAGATGGGTAAAATTCTTCTATAATCCTCGAAAAATTTTAATCGTGTAAATGGGTAAATATATAAAGTAAGAAGTTCTTTTACAAGTAGTGGGATAATCGGTACTTTTTGGTTCATTGTTTAGAGTTAAAAATATTTAGACTTTACTTGTATAAATATTTTTATTTTATCTTATTTTATACTTGAATTTATTTATGTGCCACCGGGGCACGGGTTGAGCGTATAAAAAACAAGAAAAAAAAAACTGCTTGAAATCTCTTTCTCAATGTATGCGTGTGTATTTTGCAGACAAAATTTTGTGACACGTTCGCGGTTGAAAAAATGCTAATTTACTTCTGCTTCGTGTCATTTAAACCGTAAAGCCATTAAAATTTAAGCAAATTTAGTCCGAAAGTTCTTGAAAAATTAAGAGAAAAAAAATGTAAAAAAGTAATTTTGTTATTTTTTAAGAATCGGTTGCAATTTGAACTCAGATATGGTATTAATCGTCACGTCTTGACACAGAGAATATATGATCACATGATCCTGTTGTAAAAAACAAAATAGGTTTTTATATGCTTTTTTTTTTTTTTTTACATAATAAAAGTAGCCGCATTAAAAAATTGTAAGTTATAAATATGACTTTGATGGATTCTCGACGCACACAGAATTTTGATAAGCATATATTTTTTGAAAATACATACATATTAATTAATATTTACACATTTCCTCGTCAAGCTAGACGCTTGTCGACGAGTTTTCTTACGTCTAAATATATCTACACTATACTACTTATATTCTATACTATCTTATCGCCGCGCAAATCATTTTATTACAAACTTGTCCTATTTTTCCTTATTTCTAACTTAGCTATAACTAATATCTATTATTTATTTTATTTATTTATTTATTTTATTCCGTCCCTTTTCCTTCCCCTTTTTTTCACTTTTGTTTATCACTATTTCCGTACCCTCTTCTCTTATTTAATGCTTATTGTTCCTATATTTCCCTCTCCTGCATTTTATTTAACAACTGCGTTATAACGTATTTTTTTTTTCTGCCCTTTATCTTTGTTTTAGCTAACGGCAGTTTGTACAAATAGTTTTCCCTCAGCCTGTATTCTATTTTTTTTCTTTCCTCCAATTCTATTTCCTTATCTGTCATTATGTACTCCCATATCTTTATGAATAAATAAGTTCCTCTAACGCTCAGTACGTCTTCTTTTTGTATTATTTCACTTTCGGTCTCGTATTTGTGATCCGATATCAATTTCAAGCATTTTATTTGCAGTTTACTTATTTTCCTCGCGTATGTTTTCCTAGCCATTCCCCATGCCTGAATTCCATATCTGATTCTCGATTAGCGCATGATACACCATTTTTAACGTTTTATTTGTTGCATATTTCTTTAAAGTGTGTATAATGCTGATAATGTTGCCCTAATTTTCTTTGCCGTGTATTATACACGTACGTCCCACCTTAAGTGTTGGTCCACCATTACCCCCGAATATTTGTATTGGGTCATTACTTCTATCTTCTGGCAGTTTCTTTTCACATTCATTTCTTTCGTCCCACTCATGTACACATTCGTTTAAGTGCATTATTAAATTTGGACAATATTCATTTTCCCATCCTTTTTCATGTATTTTGAAAGTTTTTGTTATAGTTTTTACCAGTTATGGTACATTGCAAACTTGTTGGTACATTTATTCCCCTTTCTTTGTTGTTTTCGATACCATTCTTTATCTAAATTTTCTGAATTCTGTTAACTGCTAGCCTGGTCTTCTTAACAGCTTCGATAATATTCTATTTTTGTTATTATTGACTTTATTTTGTCTTAAGACTTTTCTGATCGCTATCCGTAAGTCGTGATAACAATTTTATTTTTTCTTCAGAAATTTCGTTGAATTTGTATTATTTTTTCTTAAACTATTTTGATTACTGTTGTTTTTCTAATTTGTGTACAAATTAGCTGTGTTCAGTTTTACCGAAAATGGCCTCTTCAAGGCTGTTGCATATTTACCCAATTTTATTCCTTTTTTATTATTATTATTATTGTTGTTGTTGTATTATTAAGAATCCCCCTCCCCCCTCTCCATCAGTATAAATATTTCGTAAATTAAAATTTTTGCTAATTAAAATCGATACATATAATGGGTATAAGTGTATAGTTTATACGTTCTTAGTTAAAATAAATGACAGTAAAAATTTTACTTTGAATAAAGTTGTGAATATAAATTACGAATTAATCTTTTAAATCACTTCCCATTGTCACCTATAATATCGTAATAATAGATTATTGAAAAAAATAATCTCAAAAGTTTAAATAACTTCGAGACAGTTTAAAAGTTGGTTTAAAAAATATGTGAATTCAGTATGCATATGATGAGTGACACGTTTTGGATGTTTTAAGTGGTTCTTAAATCAAATGTTACTACTTTTGTTACATTTAAAATATCGTAGTTGTGTGTATAAAATAAAATTATTCAACGTCGGGGATAAAACTGTATTAATCACTATCTTACCTTTTACATTTTATATTTTATAAACATAAAAATATTTGAAACAATTCTAGTGTTTAATGTTAATAATTTCAACATTTAAAGTAATAATGAATGCCGAATTGAAATTCGTTAAATTACTTTTGAATTAATGGCAGGGTGATCTATTTCTTTTATTTATTGTTTTTAATGTAGGGTCCCCATTGAACAGTTAAATGCGGCCGATTTATCGTTACTAACTGAATTGTTGCTGAAAAATAATCGTTACGAAGATGCGAAAGTTGTCTTGTCCGATTTGCTTTCAACGAACGCTTTACCAATTTTTCGTATATTGAAATACTTCTGTAAAATTGCCTCTAATAACGGAGATTACGAATTTTTAGAAGGATTAAAAAAACGTTTGCCGACGGTAAGTAATAGCGTTTATTTTATTATTAAATTTTAGTGATAGTAACTCGCTAATGTAAGAAAATTAATATAAATTGAATATTTAAAACTTACACAATAATCACTGTTCACTTTAAATAATTTCCGAAACCAACTCCTTTAAAATATGTATTGATTTTTTCGATGTTTTGGAAAGGTTACTACACCGTCCATCATCAGAAACAACTAAAAACACGCAAAAAATGTGTTATGTTTAACGAAAAGTAAAATTAAAATTTGTATTTAAACAAACCTAAAAGTAAAAACATTACTAAAATTAGAACCTTTTGTCCATTTGATTGTGTACTTCTTAAATTTTTTAAATATTTCCTTTAGTAGTTAAAAATTCTTTTAATGTATTTTTTTGAGGAATATTTTCTTCATGTACGGCATACTGTTCAATACATTGAAGGGTACTACTGCAAACTTCGTTAGGTAGTAATATATTATGTACGTACACGTGTGTACATGCAGAACCGATCTAAACACATCTGATCATGTCATATAAATACAAAAGGTTAATGTAAATCTGCTCAACCCGCAAAATATGGGCTTGATAGGATGACTATTTAAATATTACTTTAGTCGAATGCACATTTTTTAGGCGTTGCGACTTTCACATCTTAGCCATTACGAAATCGATAGCACATTCTACCATTGAGCAAGCGTGGTAAATAAAAATCGAATGAAAGCAGTTTGTTTACTATAAAAGGTGGTAGAGTTAGATATTTCGTAAAGGTCTTAAATAGTAAGGCCATTTTTTTTTTTTTTTAAATTTAATTTTACGCGTTTGTTATGTGAAGTGGTGCTTCAGTCATCAGTATGAATTACTTTATATCTTTTAAATAACGATTCCGAGATCAGGTGACGTTTATTTAAATCTTTAATCTTCTGTAATTTTTTACTGCAGATTTTTACACATATCGTAACAATGGGTGTGTGTGTGTGTATGTAGGGTAGCCACTCAACTGGAAATAATCCGGAAATTTTGTTGTAATACTTGAAAAAAAAAAGTAAAAATAGCGAAACGATAATTTTGACCTCATCGCGATATCTTAGTTGCCAGAGAAGAAGCGGGCTTCCGTTATGGAAGTCTGTACACCATCATATGCGCGTTAGTTAGTACCCGGCATACACACAGAACTGCATTTGTAACGTGATAACAAACAGCTACAATCAGTTCCAAGTGTAATCTTGCATCTATACCAGTGTTGCATATAACAGTTGCCTAGTACACCACCTATATCTGTACAGCTAGGATAAACAAATAGGTAGTTGCCTATGCTCGGAAACTGAGTATGGTACTGCAAAGAAAAAGATAGTTTTGATAAAAAAAAAAAAAAAAAAACATTTAAAGCGAAAATAAATGCGTTTTTTTAATGTGCTTTACTCGATAATAAATTACGAAGTTCTTTTTTATTTGTATAAAATATGTTGCGATGATCAAACATTATTAATGGCAACAAAAAAATTCCATTCTTCTTTTACAATTTGCTTCTAATTTTTCAATTAAAAGACTTTTTGCACAGCGGCAAGTCTATTTTCATGATGAATAATATTTATATTTGTTGTTGGTACGTTTTGATTAAAATTTAATTGTGTGTAATAGATATCTTTTTTAGATTTATAGCTATTGCCTGGATATTTCATTTTTATGAGTCTTAAAGATTTTATTTTTAATATATACCAATTTAATAATACATTTAGCAAACGTTCCATGCATAATTTCCACGTTTCAAACTTTCTGATCATAATTTATTATATTTTACGATTTTTTCATCTTCTGAAATATTTAAATATAGCACGTACAAAATATATATTTGAAATTATCAGACAAGTTTGAACCATAAATTTCTTCGAAAAATATGACGTTAAATTTTTTTTTTTTATTTTCGATACAATTTCGATTACTCGTTTTTATCAAAATAGTGATACATTTATGTTTTTATCGTGAAAGGAAGTGCAAATAGGTTTTTTGAATTAATATATAATATTAATAACAGACTCACTTTCTTGTTCCACAGTTTCTATAATTATGTTTTTACAGATAGAGACGTCTTCGAAACGAACGACAAACATTTTTTTAAATCCGTTATACTACAAGGAAAAAGTCTGATTCCGTACTTTTTCACAACTCACGATGTGAAACTTATTTTAGATAATCGCAAAAATTTTAAATAAAGAATTAGATGCAGATAAAATTATTGATGCACTATATAAATCACCCGTATTTAAATATTTATTGTGTTTTGTCATATAAAGTGGAAATGTCATTTTTCGTATTAAATTTACTATAACTGGGAGGTCAACTCATTTTTTGTCGCGTGATTTCAGTTTGAAATCTGCAGAATTTGAAAACTTATGTTTTCGAATAAAGAAAAAAATTTACTGCATCATAAAAACACCGGCGAAATTAGTTATTAATTTCATTTAACCATAAATAATGACCATGATAATTATTATTGTTGCTGTTGTTACGCAATTATTTTTTATTGATAATTATAAATACAGCACCTGCTATTATTATTTCACTGTACGAATATGTTTACTAGTTTCATTAACTTATCCCTCATTCTCATTATTTTTACCTTTAATGGTATTATTGTTATTACTAATGACACCTATTATATTCTTATTAGTAGTAGTAATAGTAGTTACTGGTGGATGCATGGGGTTCAGTTATTCGCTGTTTTTTAATGTTTGTATTTGTTTATTATATACTTTAACATTATTTCACTATTATTAGTCGTAAAGCTATTATTGTTATTTTTATCATTAAATGTTCTTTACTAGCTTATTTTATAATTCTTAAATTTACTTCTGTTATTTATTCTTATTAAAATGGATTTTAATATCAATATATTTTCATTATATTAAACTACTATCATGGAACTACAAGTATGAGTTAATAGAAATGGGTTGTAAATGAGATTTTTTTTTAAGATAAATTTATTGTTAATTTGAATTCTTAATATAACTGATTTTGTATAGTATTTTTCTTTTATTCTGTTCAGTTTCAGTTTGTTATTATAAGTTTAAGATAATTCCGTCAACAAACTCGGATTAATATTGCAAAGGTGGGCTAAAACAGTATTATAAAAATTTATGCATTATCATTTCTATCTGTTTATCTAATTCGATACAAACTTTAGCCACTATGTGTTAGCAGCATATATTCTGCTCCTCGCGCCTCTAGAACGCATAAGCAGCTTAAATTTGATAATTTATCTTTATTTGTATTTGTATCAAAACATTTCAATAAATTTGATTTGATTTGATTTTTAAAATAGTAAATGTCTTATATTTAGGCCGGCAGTTTTTTATTTATTTTTATGTGTGTGTGTGTGTGTGTGTAGTTTAAGAAATTATCACAACGGTTTCGTCCTTCTATTGAAAAAAATTTGAACTTTTATCGTATATTCATTTAACGATACCATGAATTTCATAAAATTGTTTTTGGTTTTTTGTAACGAGATCATGTTTGTTCCTTTTTTAATTTTAATTTTTCGATATTAGTTAATTTAATATATGACACGGTTCTTTCGCTCTTTATCGAAACCTTTTTGTTTGCTAATTATTGATCTATCGTATAATATACTGTTCACTTATAAATCGCAAAAAATTACTAATATCCGTTTTGAAGATAAAAATTTTTATTTGTAGTGACTATTTTTTTGTTTGTTTTGATGCAACTGCAACTGACAAAAAAAAACTTTTGCCGTTTCCAGCGCAATATTACTTTTCTGTTATATATTACTTTCATTTAAATTTTAAAATTAAAAAAAAAAAAACAACTTATTAATGTATCTTTGTGAATTTATTTAGTTGTTACAGCAAATTTGTAGAATATCTAACCACATATGCTCCGCTTATGAAACGAGTGGAAAAGTTACGGAGTTTTTGAATAAATTTGAATCGGAAGTTGATAATTTGAACGATCCTGAAGAGGTAGAATTGTATTTAAAATCCTACCCGAAAAATTCAGTTCTCCGTGTCCTTTTCGATCATCCTGAATTGGTACCTGAAGGTTTGTTATATATGTATATTAGACGTGTCTACTAAAACATATACTTTTTACCACGTTGTCTCCTATTTAATAACGCACTCAGCTGGATAGCAAACTAGAAATTTCTCTGTTTCCTATTTTGGTTTTATAAACACTAAAAAATAAGCATAACAGAAAACCAATTTATAAGCGTTCGTGTTTTGTTCGAGATTTAGCATTTTGAAATTTTGAAATTACCAGTCGCTTTCAAATTAAATTTCTATCAAACGTTTGCAGAAAAAAAAAATCTCATTTGAATTAAACTTGAAGCTTAGTTGTTTTAAAGAGGATAATTTACAATTTTGGAGAGTTGTTGACTAGTAACATTGTAATTAAAAGTTTTGGAATTATAATTTTTTATCGGCAAAAAATGTTTTACTTTTACCGAATTTCAGCTTAGTATACTAAGTAGGTAGTTTTAAGTATCATTGAGGACTTTTTAAATGAAGATGCGAATCTAACTCCAACTAATTTAAGTTGAAACAACGTAATACATTTATTGCCGGAAATAATCTATTATAGCAGTGGCGGATCCACTGGGGTGGATAGCAGCGCCCCCCCCCCCCCAGAATCAAACCCTCTGTGAAAAAAATTTGTTATAACGAAGAAACTTAATTTATGTTATAAAGAATTTGTATGAATTTTACCTACAGGTTTAATTATAACTAATATTTAATACTATGTTCTAATAAAACTATTAATGTTCCTTTTTCATTCTATTTTAAACACAACTGTCGCCGATCTTTTGCCATTTTTATTTTGTAACGTAAATGAAAATAGTTCAATGAGAAATATATATATTTTTTACTTGCTCATGAACAAATAATTCGGATCGGATTACTAACAAAAATAAAAAAGAAGTAAAGTCTAATAAAAATACTATCTTTCTTACTATTTCTAAACTACCATTTTAGCTGGAATTTTATAATTTCATTTTATTTGTCACCTAAAAATAAAACAAAATTTAAATTAAATTGTAATAATTATGTATTTTTAAAACATTTTTAAAATAAAGGTTGCTATTTGATTTTATTTATGAAACAATGGGTATTTCTCAAATCTACTACCTACCGCAGAAGATTTTACGTAATTATATAACCCCCCCCCCATGTCCTTATAGATATATGATTTTTTGTTGAATTTATTTTTTTATTCGAAAAGTTTCTTAAATAAAAAGGAATTACAGTTGAACTCAAACGCACAGATATTTAACAAAAAAAAATAATAATATTCTCATTAAAAAAATTCAGGTTCTAAAATCAAAAGAAAAAAAATATGAAATAGAATTATTATTAAGTTTGAAGGAAATATGATACTGTAGAAATGCAAAGGTTATTGTAATACTATAATTTTGTCAGTTATAATTTATAAGAAGCTGGTTCATTGTATCTTTTTGTTCATTAAAAGTAACAAAAAAAAAAAAAAAAAAAAATGTGCTTTTTAAAGTCAATATGTTTTATAAATTGTAATGGTAGTACACAGTTTTTATCGCTTTTCATCAGTTTTTCTTAGCGAGTAATATATACGAGTGTATGTAATTATTTATTATTTCGTTGTAATTTGTATGTACGTTTATGCAGTTAGTTATACAAATGAAAAAAGATAATAGATTAAGTTAAATTTTTAGTTGAACGGTTCGGAGAAAAGTGTCTAATTCGGAATAGAAACGCGATTGCCCCGATTAATGTTATATGGGAATACAACATGATCCAAGAAAACTATAGTAAAGCTGATGAAATATGGAAGAATTATTTGCAAACAACTGATAAACTGGTAGTATTTGGATACATATTAAAGAAAGCTTTTGAAACCAATAACAAATCATTGTTAGACAAACTGCTGCAAACAGTGAAAGTTAAACCTGATTTATCTCCGAAAGGACTCGGTCTTATTTACAGTACATACATTGATCTACATTGTAAGTTTATTTTATTATTTATTTACATTAATTTTTATTTTACTAAAAGTAAATGAAATGAATAACGAGAAATAGCTGAATCTAAGGTATTTCGTTTTTAAATTAACAATCACGTTCTGGTTCAGTTTACTTATTATTGTGTTATGTCTATTATTTACAAGTATTTTGAAGAAATCGCGAATTAAATTGCCCAAGGTTAGAAATTTTTTGAAAAATTTTTACGTAGTATTCTACAATCAGATACAGGGGGAGGGAGAAACTGTAAATAACAAATTAGTTTTCTGATTACTAGAGCTGGGATTCTCGTGCAGTAAAAACTTTAGAAATGTGCAAAAACACGTGCAATATAAAACAAAAACACGCAGTAAAAATTAAAAATCTGTAATAAACTTTTAACTGAAATAAATGTTTTGAAATAATTATGTGAAGTTTTTTACTTAAATAGCTTTGAATTAAACGATATAATTAAATGTACTTCGAAGTTATTATCGTTTAATTAAAAATGTTTTTTATTTTGAAAACGATGCTACAACTTCTTTAAATTTTTCGAAAATTATTTATATATAACAGGGCAGCTGACGGCCTTATTCCCTATATTGTTACTACTAGTTCTGCTGGTATTGGTTTTTCTTTCATTGTATCTGTTCATAAATTTCTGCTCACATAGAAGCTTTTAAAACATTTTTCTATCACAGTTTACCAATTTATTTACATTCGGAAATATATCTCGTATTCGTCCTACAATTCGATTCGAGCCAAGAGTTATACATGTAATATGACTCATAGAGTAAAATAATCGTAATTTTTTCCAGCTTTAATCACATATGGGACAGCATACTCGTATATTATTAAAAGTAAAATTCTTTCTCCAAGTAATTCGTTTTCAAAAAGTCTCCTTAAACTCTCATTAACAAATCAGCCAATCGTTTCATGATTTGCTTTTTGTAATTGCTTACAAGCTATTAAAAAATTTTCTGGGAAACAGTCCTTTTCTAATTGGCCAATTAATAAATTTGCTATGTAAAATCCTCGTGAGTCTAGTTTCATCTACACATATATACATACATATTTATTTTTTGTAGTCTCTCTGATTTTTTCAAAAATATTTTTAAAACAATTGACACCTAGTTGAATCTTAATGTATTTTTAGATAGTGTTTTGAGTGTATTTCTCTGCAAAATTATTAAATGACTTTGACAACAATTTATTTAGTGGATTATCTGAAATTACCATCGCATAGCAAAGATCTTAAAAACGATTAGATTTTGTTTAGTGTGCTACAAGACGTTAATAGAATTGTTTCTTCTTTTTCTTATTAATTTATAAAGCCAAAGGTCACGTATGAGAAGCTGAAAACAAAAAATTTAGTCAATATTAATATTGGTTAAATCATTTTTTAATATTTTAAATTTCATTGTAATTAAATATTTATAAAACGATCGGTTCCTATTGATTTATTTCCAATATACTTATTTTTGTAGTAAAAATAATTTTAACCCTAAAAGAAGGCTTGTTTTATAAAAAAATACAACCGATACTTTTACAACGAACATTACGATAAATTAGTTTTCCGTCAATTATAAAAACTTCAAATTCATTTTTATTCGACACAATCCATAAACAAATTTTATAGTACAACTCCGTGCAATTTTTGGCCTTTTTTGAAATAGGAAAATATATAAATAAAATAAAAAGAGAGACGTCTAGCGTAAATTTTGATCGTCGACGACAGAAACAGTACAAATAAACTGTAGGTTGGATAAAATTGAAAATTGTGTTTAGGCTACCGTTTTATTTTACTTAAAATGTTCGAGTATGAAAGATGACCATTAAATACATCATCTGTCTTCAAACATGCAAAATCGTGCCGTCATGCTAAAACGTGCAATATAAAGGCAAATTTTCTATTCAGATGACACCCTGTGTGAAGGTATTAAGTCAGATTTACTTAGTAATGAAACAAAAAAAAGAAAGAAAGAAAGAAAGAACGTGCAGTGTCTTGGAAATTCTAGCTTTACTGATAACTACTTTTTCAGTTTTTTATATGTTTTTGTGCTTTCCATTTAAAATTAAACGCGCTTATCTTCAGCGGGAAAAATATACCAATAATTTCATTTCTCGCGCTTGTATGTTTGTGTATGCGTATGTATGATAGTAACATTAATAAAGAAAAAAATTTAACCGGAAACGATTTTTTGGTTTAGTAAAAGAAAATAATGTGCAAGACGCCTTACGTTCTCTAGAAGAAGCCTTATCGATATTATCAATAGAAGATCTAAATCAAAAGTCGTTAAAAACTTTAAAAGCTGTTGCGCAAATGAATGACATTCCATTTAACTACGAACTAAAAACGTTGGTAAGTTATAATTTTTTTATGTATGCGAACAATATTAATATTTATTTATTCTGTTTTATTGAACTTTGGAAGGAACCGATCAGTCCACGTCGGTACAAGCAAATGTAACATTGTAAACTTATAACCTAATTCTACATCTATAATAAAGTTTAAATAAACAATAATATATATTAGGATCAGCTGAAGAAAATAGAGAACGTAAAATATACGGAGGCCGCTGGCCTAATTGTTCCGTCCTGTACGGGGAACAGTTGAAAAAAGGGTGACCTACATCCATAGTCATGTCGGTATCATCTGAGTGTGAACACATGTGTTAATTTCTGCCAGGCTAATTCTGTAAAAATGCGCGGGTAAGGCACAGTAGTTTAAACGAAGCCGAATGAACGTTGTGATCATGTGCCGAGATATTGAAGCACCAAACTTCTTTGGAAAATATCAAACTTCCTCGAGTGGGACTGAAGTAATACTCTTATAAAAATCGCTGGTTTTATACTGGGAAAGTGCATTCCAATCCGATTACAACTATGTCCTCACTGTCGAACGGAGATCCGTAAATGGAATAGAAGGGCACAAGTTGCCAATTCGTGCTGCAGATTTAGCAACTTCATCACAGAGAATGTTGCTAAGAATTCCAGTGTGACCAGGAACCTAGCAATAGTTGACTATGAGGTTCCTTGAACGAGGGATGTGTATCTCTTCTATAATTGCTAATACCATGGATAGCATACAATAAGAAGCGTTTGAATTTAGCTTACAAATAATGAAATGTTTCTATTCTTTTCACCCGTTACCGATCTATTTTCCTCTCCCGGCAATATACACATATAAGTAGTTTATATTAATTCTTCCTTTTCCTTTTTTTTTTTTAAATTTTTAAATACGTCAGTAAACAAATAATTAACACGCGATATTTCATTAATAACATCCAAGAATGTCAACCTATCAACAAGTAAATTTTATAAGGAGCATACTTTTATATGGGTTAAAAAAAAAACAGATAAAGATTTAATCGATGAGAGAATTCTGTACAGTTAGTTAGGTTAACAAAAAATTTCATTACAATTTAAGAAGTTGACCAAGCAACAGGATAAGAGAAAGTCTTGGTTTTATTTATGGGAACGGACCATACAAACTTGGGTGAAATGTAAAGTGCGTAGTGGCGTAGTTTTTACCGAAAATTTTAATTGTAATTTTATTGCAATATTTTAATATATTGTTTTATTTTAAAAGGATGAAAAATACATGGGAGATCTGTCTTATTGAGTGGGTGCGTCGTTTGCATGTACACGTATTGAGCCTTTGAAAACTGATTATTTTAATTTTTCAGTAGATCGTTTCTGGAAATATCACAAAAATATTTTTTTTTTTTTTTTTTTGGGAACGCCAATCAAGGGCAATGACCCATCATCAAAGAATTACGAAAACAGGATTAAATTTTGATATATAAAGAAATAGAGGAAATGATCTCCGCTAAGATTGGAACAACATCTGGTGAAGGAAAGGAAAGTATGTAGGAAGCACAAAAAGGAGTAGGTAGTTTTAGGTGGAGAAACTTAGTTTAGAGGAGGGAACGCTGCTGTACAAGAAGAGAACATTCAAAAAGGATATGATTTGCATCACAAACACAGTCATGATCCGAGGGATGAAAATTACAGTATGGGGAAGAAACAATAGAAAAACGAAAGAGAGACGAAGGAAGACAATTATGGTTGAGACGAAGATGTGTTATGGAGGAAATAACGGAACGACTGAAACCAGGGAAATCAGCAAACCAGGAACGTGATGAAGGAAGAGGTTGCAAGAGTTTGTAAAAGGAATGAGGATTGGAAAAGGAGGTAATGTAGGTATCCGACCATGATTTGAGGTGTGCTCGTTTGGATGGAAAGAGGATATTATTGGCAGGAAATTTATTGACAAATTTGCCGTTATAGGAAGCAGAGCGAGCAAACGAGTCAACTAAGTTGTTGCCTGCGATGCCGCTATGACCGGGAATCCAAAGAAGATCGATTTGAATGAAACGAACTAAGAAGAGATTTGTAATTAAAGAACGAATGGAAAGGATAATGTAGTCGCATGAAGAGGATGGAAAAGGAGAGGATATAGCCTGCAAGACGCTCATGGAGTCAGAACGAATAAGGTATTTATTATTATAGGAGGAAAGTGCAATGAAGAGAACTGCACGGAGTATTGCATACGATTCTGCAGTGAAAATGGAACAGAAGGAAGGAAGTTTATAAAGTTCGTAGTGTGGAAGAGAAGAAATAAGAAAGGAAGCTCCGACCCCCTCATCGCTTTTGGAACCATCCGTAAAGAGGACAGACGAAGAAGGAAATAGAGACCTCAAAGCTCCGTTGTACTCGCTTAAAGCGATAGAAGGTGAATATTTAGTATGAGAAGGAAGGAAAAACAAATTAGGAGGATATAAATAATCTATAAAGCTGAATGTAAAGAACGGGAGTTTATGATATGTGTAGATAAATGAAGAATAAGAAGCAAGGCGTCGAGAGACATGAGAAAGAATAGGAGTCTTCAGGGGAGAAAACCGTCAATTGGCCAGGATGTAGGAATAAGCAGAAACTAATTTAGAAGACTTAAAAGGAAGACGTTTTATGAGGAAGCGATCCCCAAGAAAGGATCTGCGAATGTGTAAAGGATAAATGTTGGCTTCCCTTTTCTTTTACTTGTTAAGCTTTTGAATAATTACGAATTTTAAAGAACCATATTTCGCAATTCCTATTGTTCGTAAATTTCTTTGTATGATAAAACATTTTTTTTTAAATTAAAGAAAACACCGCGATATATTATTTTTTTACTGTTCCGACAGTGGGGAGACGTCGAAACAGTTTTTATTAAACATATTTTTTTGTTTTGTTCAATTCACTTTAATAGATAATATAGTATAAGAAAACTGATTTTGCGATTTCCATAAAATCTGTTGATTTAAATTAAATTATGTAATCATCCTTAATTTAGTCGAAAGCTAAACATGCAAAAATATCAAGAAGTGAATATGTAAACTGATTATAATTGCTAATGTATTATTTTGTAGAATTAAAATAAAACACATAAGATTTTTTTTATGTATATTCTTTCATTTTCATAAGCGCGCATTATTATGATGAATACTAAATCTGATATATATATACGGATTTTTGAAAATATTTTTAACAAAAATTCTCTGTTCAGCAAGTTCAGAATATTTTTTAAAAATTTCTTTATTGAATTACATTCAAACGGTCATTCATTTATCAGTGGCAGGATGGGATTATTTTCTTTAGCAATTATCAAGTACATTACGTTAAATGTAAAATAATTTATTTGACTCTGTCAGTTCTTAAGAAATAGTCGACTTACTAATAACTAGAAGTGCCATTCGGTTCCGCTGATTGTAAATTGGTGTAGTAAATATAAATCCATATTTGGCATTTACGGTTAAAGCATCGTTAGAAATGTTGAAAATTGAATAACTTTTATAATATTTGCGTGTTTTCTTTTTTTCCGGGTAACAGAATTTTATATTTAGAAGATTTTTTTTCGTTTCTGCGAGAATATAATTTATAGAGAACCCCATATCATATGTGAATAAATATATACGGTTTTCGCCAAAAGTCGATAACTTTTGAGTCATAGTTTGTTTTAACTTATGTATAAATAAGTTTCCACGACGTCGTCCAGTATTGAGGAAATTTTAACTTTAAATATACTTTTTAAGTATTTTTATGACAATGTGATAATATTAAATTTTGTTATTTAATAGAACAAAAAATATTCAAGCAGTGATGAGGATTAAACCGGCATTTTTTACTACATAAGCTTAGTGTTCGCGTAAAGGTAATTTATTATGCTTAATTTTTCTAGTTTTTCAGTTGTTTAATTTTAATTAAATAAATGAATTAAAATAATTCCTTGGAAATTTTCTTTAACAATACATTTCACACAAGTATTTGTATAACTATCGTCATATATATTTTAACGTATTAATATTATTTAAATAATTTACAAGTTTTCCTGAATTATATACAAGTTATAATGAATAAATGTTAGCGTTATTTAAGCAATTCTATTCCAACTAGCTTACAACTAATGTTTAATTCTTCTATAACATGCAATTTGTATTACTGATTTAAATATTTTAGCGCGTAAGTTGGGAAGTAATAAACATCCCCTTTGATAACACGCTATCGATTTCAGAACTAGTTTAAAAAAAAAAAAAAAAATGCTGAAACTATATTTTGTTGTAAAACGATCTGCAATAAAAAGTAATGTCTTAAAATTGATTTAAAAAAGTAAGATTTGAACAATAAAATCAGTATAAAAAATTAACTTATTTAAAATTTTCAATATTTATTGCGAATATAATTATTTTGCTATTTTTACCGACTTCTAAAAAGAAGGATGTTATACGTTCGTCGCGTATGTTTTTTTTTTTTTTTTTTTTAACGTTTGTTCGCGCATAACTTATATTCACATGGACCGATTTTACTGATTCTTTCTCCAATAGAAAGAGTACCATTCAACTTAGGTACCATGTGAGTACTGAAGAAAATCTTTGAACATAAACTCAGTATTCGTTAAAAAACGTGAAAAAATATGGTCCCTTTGGATAATATTTTTTCTTATTGTTTACTAGTAAAACGGAGGCGATTGACTTGAAATACTATCAATTTGCCAAATTATCATGGAAATATAGCTTTGTTACCGACTTCCAAACAGAAGGAGGTTACACGTTCGTCGCGTATGTTTTTTTTATTTTTTATATTTGTTCGTGCATAACTTACATTCATATGGACCGATTTTACTGATTCTTTGTCTATTAGAAAGTGTACCAGTCAGACCATGTGAGTACTGATGAAAATCGGTGAATATAAACTGAGCATTTGTCAAAAAACGTGAAAAAATGTAGCCGCTTTGGATAATTTTTTTTTTCTTCACATGTTTTATTAGTACAGCGGAAGCGATTGATTTAAAATACTACAATTTGCCAAATTACCGTGGAAATGTAGCTTTTGATGTTTTTCCATGGAAAAGCAGTTTAAACTAAAGAATCAATTTTTTTTTAAAAGCATAAAATATGGAGAATAACGCGACAAAAAGTTGATTTTTAGCAAGAAAAAAAATCGGGTCTCAAATTGTAAAATGAAATGTTTTTTAAAGAAAAATACCGACCGTCAGATTTATTATAAAAATTTAATAAAAATGCACTAAAAAGTAAAAAAAATAATTATTCGATAAAAAACATATTTCAGGGTGATATTATAGAAATTCTTATACTCACATGAACTGTTTATTTGACAAAAAAGTATATTTCAGAGTGATATACTCTAAGTGGTGATATTATGGTAATTCTTAAACAACATTAAAACTGAGTCGACATCAAATTCATGTTACAGTATCTAGGAACAATTTAATGAACATTTAATGCTGTTTTTAATTATTATTTTAATATGAATTTGATGTCGACTCTAATAAGTATTAATGTTGTATAAGAATTACCATATCACCTTAAGGTAGTTTTTATCGAATAATTATTTTTTACTTTTTAATGCATTTTTATTAAATTTTTATAATAATTCTGGAAGTCGGTATTTTTTTTTAAAAAAACATTTTATAATTAAATTATATTTCATCGCGAAAATGTAGTATAACTCTGGTAATGGTGGTGCTGGAAAAATCTAAAATTATCTTGAATGTTTTAACAGTCGTCAGTGATTGATATGCTCTTAATTATTAATCTAATTGGTAGTATAATATCGATGTTTCTGGATGTTAAATTTTCATAGTTGTTATGTTTAATATCCATATCGAATATTTTACTTAAACAATATTCTAATGATATTATGACTGCTGGGTTGTAAAATAAATTTAATAATAACATTAATATTAAACAGATACATATATATATATATAAATATGCGTATATAAAAGTAATTAATGGAACGTGTAGACTGATAATGGACACAACTTGTTTCAAAAATCGAACAAATGGGTGACTTTACTGTTCTTGTCAGTTGATTTCATTAGTTTGTAGATAGAACATAGTTTTTAACTAAAAATATTGCTAAATGATAGAAATATAACATAACATACACGGTGTTAAAAATGTCGCAAACTGTTGCTTAAAAGGAGGTGAAAAATATCAAAATATCATCTATATTTATCATTTACGATTCGTTTATTCTCTTTTTGGTTTAATGTATCTTCGACGTCGTCAGAATGTTACATATTTTACAATACTAACAAGACAGCAATCCGTGGCTGCGCTAAACCTCTAGTATTAATTTAGTGGGAGACGAGAAAATGCAGTAGTACGTGTTGCTTGAGCTTATTGTATATCATGTTGTATTGCTTTAATCTGAAAGTCGCCTAAAGTGTAACTACTTTTATAATTATAATTTTTTTTATGTATGTAATTTTATTCGAGGAAACACATTACTACTTTTAATGTTCAGTTTTAAATTTTATATGTTCCTATTTTAGATGTGTATTTAAATAATGCGTGGAAATTTTATATTCAATGTTTATTATTTTTATTAACCGAAATATAAATTAGACGTTTATTTCCATAACTTCGTTCTCAAACAAGATAACACATCTGAAATACCTTTTAAAATTAAACGGTTAAAAGGATAACGCACTGTGGACATGGCTCGCCGGCTGAGAACTTTCAACACAAATTAATAAATGCTAATTTACTTTTCGCACCGTGTATACTTGTAAAAGCGTATAGATCTTCCGAATTTAATCGAGAAATAACTTTTAATGAAAGATTATTTTAAGTTTTTTTTTTTTTTTTTTTTAGTTGCTCGATAAGTTTTGTTCAATTTCGGTCCGAAACAAGTTCAGCGCGCGGAACGTTTCGAATTTACGCATTAAAATGTAGTATAAATGTTGATACAAAATTTTTGAGATTTTGATGCCGAAAATAGTGGTGCATTTTGTGTTTTTTGTGCTAGTTAAAAATTTATAACACGTAGCTACTTTTTATTATCGGTAAATTATCGACACGATGCATAGCAATATTGAATTAATTTTTGTACGTTGAAAATTTTTAATTAAATGCGATTCTCAAATAAATGAATTTTTCGTTTGAAGATTTTAGATATGGAACCGCCGGATAGCTTATGTTTTACTATATTATTATTTGTGTAACTTTTTATTAGCTAATACGGAACTCGAGTAATTTTTCCTTGCGAATGTTTTAATATTTCTAGCTTTTAAGGACTTTAGTTCCGTATTTTATTGATGCATTTTAAAATACGATTAAGGGGTAACGCCACTCTAGCGACTGAAAAAAAGGCTTATTTTTGATAATTTATTGTGCGAATATGGGAAGCAGGATGGAATTTCTTTTTAGGCAGTACATTTAACATGTGTTTGAGTGCGAAAAAAAAAAATTATTATTATTTTGTTAAAAAAAATTTTAACCTACATACTATTGCCTCCAGAAGAATGTAGGGATTTTTTTTTTAATCAATTTTTGTAAAAATGGTGCACTTTTCAAAAAAAAAAACTCGATTTTTGGCCAAAAAATACGTCTTAAATTGTTTATAAAAAAAAAAAAAAAAAAAACATCAGATTGAAAAACGGCTACGTGCTTCTATAGGGAATATAGTTGAGAAGTTACTGTCAAAATTTCAAATAAATCTATGCAATAGTATTCGAGTAATCTTTTCTCCCAGTTTGAAAAAAATGATTTTAAGAAAAACGCTTTTAAAGTTTTACGAACACTTAAATCCTTGAAATCTTTTTTTACCTTTTAATCTGCGATACCTGCTCCATACATTTGGCCATTTACTTCAATGCTCACCTCTTCTTCTTCATTCCTGGGCGATTTTATAGAAATCCTGTTTTTTTTAGCAGCGTTCGTAAGTGATCTCTCCGAAAACTTTATGCGGCGCTCGTGTGCTTCCACGCAGAAACTATAACAATTCGGCCCGATTATCATGCCAAAATTCTGCATGATCCTCATAATACTTGATAAGCCGCCGTTATATATGCCTATAGCGATGTATAAGCAATATCAAGTACATGCTTGCCACTAGATACCGACTTCAGAGCCATAGACCATACGGTCCAGTTGAAACTCTCATTGGTATTTTGTGTAAAGCCGCCTAAACAACGAGTAAGCAATTCGTCTCGGCTTAATTCTTCATAAATGGGCAAAATCGCTTTGTAAACTTGTTTCGAGAGAGCTGGCTTATGCTCATAATTTGTATCACCAGTGGCCTGTGCCCTTTGTCACGAGCACCACGACTCTTCTCCGTGCGGGCATTTGTCATGCATAGGATTGTCGTCCGTCGATAATTTATGGTTTAAAATTGCATTAATGTCGTTCCGCATTTTTGTCACCGAATCATGATTTCTACGTATCGCCAAACCATAATAAATCGACAACTCGTCAATTAGTTTGCCAGTAAGTTTACCTTTTCCGCCAAGGCCTTTTATACTTTTTTTTTTAAATTACGAAAACAAGAACCCATTCTCTTCTGGACATGATCGATACACTTCTTCTTACTCACAGTACGATCTTTATAAGGCTGTGCATCTATGATACCTTTAAAAGTTTTTGAATCACCGTCCCCTACGTAAGTGACGTACTTCAAGTTGTGCAACGATTCCGAGCGTTGGAACATTTCAATAGCGGCATCCACTTCCATCTTACCCGCTGAGCCGACGTGGTTTGCTTGACATTCTTTTTTTTCGTGAGATTGGGCCCATTCTTTGTACTTTTCAGTATTACTTTTCTTCAGCCAATACTCACAAGCCTTGCAATACTTTGACTTTATCAACACATCAACAACGTTGCCAGTAAACCATCCAATGAGTGAGACGATGCCGAAAAGCGAAGAAAAGCCACGTTTCCTCCACGATCCATCGCCCGACACTGTGATGCCATTTGTAAGGCCTTTCTCAACACTTTTCGCTTTTTCTTCTTGAGCTGCATTTTTCATGCTCTGCTGGCAAACATTTTCTGCCTCAGTAGCAGTTTTCTTTACAACACAATCGTAGAATGAATGAAACATTGGCCGCGGCAGATCCATGAACGCACAAAATTTCATGGCTCCATTTAATCCTACTCCTAAAAACCGCATAGCAAGAACAATTCTACCGTTAATATCGTAACTCTTTTCAATAAATGGAGAGGCAGGAATAACAGTTTTATCGCAGTTTGCCCAAGAAATCACAATTTTGAATCCCAAGCCACGCATTCCACATTCAGTAAACGTAATATCTGATTTGCATTTCTTCCAAACAATTGCCTGCGATATAGCAGTAAATACTGTTACAAAGTTCAAAATTCTGTAACCAAAACTTTGCTGTACCTCAAATTCGTCCGGATCGAGCGCTGACAATTTGCTAGATGATGTGCTAACATTTTCAATGCTTGGTTTCTCCAACTCGTAACGGTTTAATGGCCGACGCTTTGAGATTTTCGGTCTATTCAAATTTGACGGCTTGCTCTTTTCAGATTTTTTTCCACTATACACTAGTGTTTTATCACTCATCTTTAATTATACTAATAACAATTTCAAAAACAACAAAATACGCAATGTTACAAATTGAAACACTGTGAAGCTGAGAAAATAACGGATACGTGTGTTCAGCGTTGATTTTGTAGCTATACTCGCGTTCTGATCTGATCAGTACAACTTTTGTACGCACGTGTGAAAAATGCCGGTGAACGTTCCTGTGCCGGTAAGTTGCGAGATATGTGCGGTCATCAAATTTATAATAGCTGAAGGAGTTGCAGCTGCAGAAATTTTGTCGCAGACTGTGCGCAGTATGCGGTGCAATAATGTTATGACTCGTAAGTGTGTGTACGAACAGATCACGATTATGGCCTACAGTCCAGAGGAGTAGTGCTTTTGACGCTCTGAGGCGCTGCGGCAAAATCAAGAATTAAGCTATTTAAAATTTTTTTCCCACTATAATACGAAGTGAATATCATTTTTAAGACCCTAAAGTATTGTTTGAGCCAAAAAAAAAAAAAAAAAAAAAGATTTTTTCAAAATTCTTTTAAGACAAATTTAAAGAATTCACAGAGTGATCTGCAGTTTACGTGATGTATGGTTCTATCTTTCTGCATTTAATATGATTAGAAACTTAATACGATTTACAAAGAAAATATAAATTTAAAAAAAATGTATATAGTTTCGATTTGAATAAACAGAGGTCAGACGAAACAAATTAAGATAATTTTGTTTATACGTAGATAGGAAACGATTCATTCGATTGTTCAAGAAACAAACAATATTGGTTAATTAATAAAAACTAAATTATTTGACGCTTTAAGAATTGGATTTTATTCATTTAAACTGATATACTTAATATCGAAATTTTCATAATTTGATGCGCAAATTCTGTTTTTTAGTACTGCAATTCACGTTTACGCCGAAATCGTAAAAGTTTAATTATAACGTTGTTTACATGTTTTTAATTATAATGTCTTGTTTCTAAAAAAAAAAAAAAAAAAAAAAAAAATGAATAACATGTTATAAAAAATTATGTTTCCATGGTTCTTTAATAATATTTTAAATTTAAAAATTACGTTTATTATGTTGCTAAACGTTTGAACTGTTACCTGACGTTACGTTATGTGACGATTTCGCCATTTAGGTAGCCCGCGTTAAAGACTGTTCCAAAAAAAAGAATCGTTTGTTTCCATATTGGTTTAGTGTACAATTATCGGGAATATAACAGAAACGTTTTTACTTAGAATTTACGAAAATAATAAACGTAGTATACGGCAAATGATAGGCTATACAAAACAATCGGAACGGATGTAAAACTGGAAAAAACGGTAAATTTGTTTAGGTATACCGTTTACCTTCTAAAGGTGGTGGAATATCTTCTTGCAACGCAATCACTTTTTATAAGTTCGTCATCAGGTAATCTTCGCTTCATTACTTCCGATGTTCGAATACAAATATCAACTTTTTGTATATTTTTAAGTTCCAGATGATTTTCTTTAACTGGAAGAAAAAAATCCAATGACTGCTCTGCGCCTTTGATGGTTAAATAGATTGTCCTCTTTTTTTTTTTTTAAAGCCAGGAACGGTAATATAAAGAAATTTAAAACTTTAAAAGGAAGCTAGAAAGAGAAAAAAAGAATATAAATACGTAACAAAATATATTTGACGAAAATTGTATTGCAGAGGAAATTTGGGAGTTATACGAAAGTATAATATTTTAAACATTTTATAATAATTTTACAATTGAAACGGGTTTAATCTGTTAACGTGAAATTAATTTTAGAAGAACTTAAACATTTGCAGTTATGTTTAAGTGTATGTTGTAAGATATATGTTAACCCCTTCCTTTTGGGGGTGAGGCCGAGAAATTTCATAAATAAGTACTTCGTGAATATGACATAAAGCCTTTTCAGCTAAGATGAAATCTCAAACTTTGAACGCAGCCTCACTGCATTTGTCCGTAGAGAATTTTTATTTCATTTATAAAAATACTGTAAAATCAAAACGTGCGATCCTTCATTATAAATATTTAATGTTTACTCATTGCCTCTCCACCCATATGTTTAGAAAAAAACGGGCCCAATCACGTCATTTGGTCGCTCTGATATCCGGTTACAACGCTCGCTTTGCAACATAACGTCCACGTGTCTTAGTAATGGCAAGTTAACATACCACGATTGAATGTTTACAATGCCGGAAAAAATAAAATTATTTCAATAATGATTTGAATTGTTACATTTCGCATAATGACATAAGAAAATATCGGAAGTCTTTTCTGAAGGAAGAAATCGTATTATGATAAATTTGCAGCTTAAGAAAAAGTCGAATATTTGCTATCTGATAGGAAATTTTCCGATACGAACAGAAACCCCAATATTACAAATGTACAAATGTTGCAGCTTTTCCGTAATAATTTAACGCAGAGGAACACAATGGCATTAAAAGTGTACGGTGCAATGTATAACGGGTTTTAGAAAGTGGATATTCCCCTTCAAAAAAGTAAATAACGAAGAAAAACACCTTTTCTTACATTAATGCATAACATTTTAAAAACAAAAAATGTTAGAAATTAAGTGATTAATTATCTCGAGTTAATTTGCTTCAAATTGAAAAGAAGTGAAAGAAATTTTGTAGTTCAAGTCGCCCCGAAAGCAATTTCTGGTGGATCACTGCAATGCATAGACGTACCGAGAGGGGGGTAATTTGGCAGTTCAAACCCCTCTCGAAATAGATTTTTACGTTGCTGTATTGTCGCTTTACGGTCGAAAGATGTGTTGGTACCAGGCATTTTGACGGTACAACTAACTATGTATTAGTGTAAATTATTCTCAAAATGAAAACGAACAGAAGTAATCCTAATCCTTACGCATTTAGAACTATTGTACAAGAGATTATTAATAAAATATAATTACTAAGTAATATCCTTTTTTCTATCAAGTGTTTTTTTTTTAATTGATCCCCCCCCCCCCCCCCCCCGCCGGGAAACTGGCCTAGGTACACTTATGCTGCAATGTACATAGGGCACTTATTAAATGAGATTTTTGTTTTGTGGTCTGTTTACACAGAAAACTAATTTTTCATACGTTTCTCTTTCGATTACCGTAACTTTCTTACCCGCATTATAAATAGTCCACACCAGAAGACAATTGTTTCAGAAATTTATATTTTCAGATGTAAACGTCGTCAATGTATACGCATAACGCGGGGAAATGGTAAAAAAAAAATTAAATAAAAACCCAATTCTAATGACTTCATTTGTCGTTGATCTTTTTCATTTTCTTTAGCGTATTTATAAAGCAGCTTTATTTTTTGTACAAAATAAAATAAATGCGGGAAACTTTTTCTCGTTTCCGGTACGATTCAGTTAACTGGTAGAATTGTAACGATTTGGCGTAGAGGCGGAAGTAGCCGAGTGTAGCGCGTACTAGTGTGTGTGTGTGTGTGTGTGTGTGACGTATGTGTATACATGATGAGGCATTCAGAAAATGGCTGGTAAAACACCTGCACTGTTTGTATCACCGGAATAGTCCGTTTTATCCTATTGCAACTAATTATTGTTTAAAATCGAACGATTTAATGGAAAATGGAGTTTTGTTACAATTTTTTACATTCTCCGTGAATTTGTTAACTATTATTATCATTGTAATTTTTTCATTTTTACAAACCCGACTATATTGAACAAAATTTTAACGTAAGCTTTTGTGATTAAATTTACTTTCAATCGGATTGTAATTCTGTCAGTCTCATAGCCGCTTACAATCAAACGCGGTCAAATGATTCTTTTTTAATTCATTAAATTGATAAATTAACAGTTTAAAAAATGATAACTGTAGATTGTACTTTTTTTTTTTTTTTCTTTTAATGAATGTATAATTGCATTAAAAATATCCAATAATCTTTTTTAATACTTTTTTTTTTTTTTTTTTAGTACATATGAAATTAATAATACGGTTCAAAGTTAGAGTCGAACCTTAATAAGTAAATCTAATTATACTTGAAAATACTTTTGTTATTATGATTTAGGCTTAGCTTCAGCTTAAAAAGGCTGTGTTTTGCGCATATTGGAATAATTACACTAATGATGTTTTTTTTTTTTTTTTTGCTTTATAAATCCATAGACCGATAACTAAAGAAACTAAAATATATATTTTTTAAGATAATCAAAAATTTTAAATAATTATTACCTTTTAAATTGTTTTTATTAAGTTTATTCATTGAAAAAACAAAAAAAAAAACGAAACAATAATTAATAGATTTGGATAAAAAAAAAAAAAAAAAAATCCAGTAAAAAACTGTAACACACTTGAAATTACTTAGGTTATAATATAAAAAAAGTTTAATTACAATCTATTCGGGCATCCTTCCGTTTTCGCCTTTTGTGTTAGCCTTCTCTTTGCCACGGTAGTTTTGATGCGCTTGAAATAATTATATATGTTTTCGATGGCATTTAATTTCTAGAGTCGTTTAAAGAACATTTTTTTAGTTCATGAACTGCTTCCATAACCTCAGCATCAATTGATGTTGAAGTTGTGTGTCTCCGTCGTCAGTTTCATTTTTGATCCATAATTATTTGCAGTAACTTGATAATTTTTCTATTGATTGAATTTCACAAGTTACGACGTCGTTATCGATAGAAAAATGATCAGAGTGCATGATTTGCAACCCTGTTTCTTCGAAGATAGTATTACACAGCTGTTATCTAATTCAATTCAGAAATTTTTTTTTATAAACACTAGCAGATACCAAGTAGAACAACAAACAGCGAAAAAGCAACTCTGATATTTATTTCCGATACAGGCTAAAAAGTGAACTTACGAAGCGAGATAGGTTGTGTGAAAAATGTTTAGTTTCAGCGGCCAGTGTGCAGCCCAGGGCCTGGGGGGGGGGGCACCTGCTCTAGGTGGTAGTTTCAGGAGGCGCCAAAATCATAATATAATATGTTTGGGAAAAAATACGAGTACGCATATCAGTGTGTACACGCGCAAGAAGTGAAACTTCTACAGGTTATACACACCTTTTTATGTATTTTATTCAATGCTTAAAATAAATACGATAAGAGAGATCAACAAAAAACGATTTTTATTCGTTTTTAAAACGCCCAGTTAGTTTTTGAGCACATCCTAAGTCGATTTTTGAACGCGTGCATAGTGTACGTGATGTCTCTGCCGGGGGAATCCCCGTCGCATCTAGAACTAGGGGCTACACAAGCCGAGCCGAATAAACCCCAACGGTCGAACGTCAAGCGACGATCATTGTTTGTTTATGTAGTTGATTGCGTGTGCACGTGTAATTAATAGAGTGAACGTTGAAATACTAAAAAAAGGATATTATCATTGCGCGTTCTGTGGCGATAATGCAACATTTTGTTAAAATCGAGAAAAGCCAATAAAACATTGGAACAAAGAAGCTGCACGTGTATCAGAAAAGTTGGAAATCGAGCCAGTCCTTAAAAGCAAACGAATTTCCAAAAAGAAAAGGCAACACGACGAAATTTGCGAAGACAAATTAAGAACGCTAGATCCGACTGGGCTATTTTCCAAAGATATGGAATTAGTGTTTGACAAAATTTTAACAGAAATAGAAACAAGGTTAGAGAGAGCGCAAAGAGTCTACATGAAAATTCCGCCTTCCTCAGGGACCACGCGTTTTTAAATATGTCGACTGAGGATCTGCAGAAAAATGGAGCCGATGTGCCATGAAAATATTCGAAAGACTTGAATGCAGTTGATTTTTGCCAGGAACTTGCTGTATTCGAAGAGCTAGTAACCGAAACTGATGAAAAATCGAGTGCATTCGACTTGTTACAACATTTGTGTAAGCATGACTTGCAAGAAGTGTTTCCTAATGTTAGTATAGCTTTAAGGATATACTGCGCATTACCGACGGCATCTACAAGCTGTGAGCGAAGCTTCAGCAGACTCAAAATAATTAAAACCTATCTACGTTCAACAATGAGTCAGGAACGTCTATCTGGCCTCGCGATCCTAGCCGTTGAAAATAAAACTGCCTTTGAGACGGACTTCGATGAGCTAATAGGATTCTTTCGCAGAAAAGAAAGTACGTCGTGTAAAGCTGTAGCAAGATTAGAGAGAAAAAATGCTGGGACCTAAAAATTTCTTAATTGTCTGTTGTCTTTCCTGGTCACATGTTTTCTATATTTAATTTTATGTCACACAAATAAGAAAAAGTTATTAACTAATAAAGAGTGCACGTTTATTAAAGGGTACTTATTTTCTCGATCACAAAAAATTCCACCCATTGTGTATTTGTGAGTTTTTTTTTAACAATTTGTCTGAAACGCTGGAGAGAGGGGCGCCACTATCAAGTTCTTGTCCCGGTTCGAAAAAATCGTAGATCCGGGGCTGCCGGTGTGAGATTGTTGTAGGCCGATTTTAGCACAGATATGTCAATCGTTATATTCTCGATTATTACGCTACTGAAAAGAGCCTTGTTACGAACAATTTACTACTATGTACACTGTTATTATTATGAAGTCGCGTATCTGAAGTGATACAATCATAATGCCATCTATTTATTACGAAAATGAAAGAAAATTACTGTAACGAATTATAAAAAATTTGAATGAAATTATTTGAAACTTGAATTTAAAAATGCCCAATAGATGAATAACACGGAGGTTTATTTAGTGACATGATCAGCAGGTTACCGGATAATAGTTTAGCCAATCAGATTAACAGTTCAGGGTGAAATTCTCGCTTGCAAATCCCCCACTTGGTGTTTTGAAAAAGTCACGGGAACAGAGCTAGAATTTAGGTCGATCTGATCAGTGTGATTACAATTCACGCTCGATACGAGTATGTGATATAATTAGCTACAGATTCAGTAATGAAACGAAACGCTACCGTGGCGTAGTTGCGGTTAGGCAATGGTGTTTCGTTCGAATAGAACTGGGTTCAAATCCGGCTTTTTTTTTTTTTCAATTAATTAATTTATTTTTTACATATGAAGCTTTAATATGGTTATCGGTGGAAACCATCCAATTAAGTTTTTGGTTTCCTCCACTCCACATTGTACTATCCTTAATCTTATCTTAACATATCATAATATTCACATAAATTGATATTGTATTTTCTGTATTGCAATTCCTTTTTGGATGGTTCAAATCCGGCTGTTGCACATTGTAAGTTCCAAAAATTTCGCTCAGGGTAATCGGTTAGCTTGACATTATATATTGTCTTAAAGAGAATCTTAATACAATTCATGATTAAATTTTGAAGTTTATAAGTCAAACCGTTCGTGAGTTATTGATTTTTATTTGATAGTTTGTCGTTTCTGGACCATCTTGTTATTAGGATTTTATGCATTATATGTGTACGGAATCTCAAAAACCAACAAAGCTTTCAGCTTATTTATAACAATGGGAACACCATCTAAGATAGTGTTTTTTTTTTTTCTTTTTCTCCGGGAGCTTCAACTATGGACATTAACCCAACGGAAATTAAATTTTTTGTATATTTTCAGTGTGCGACAGCAGCGCAAATACTATTTGAACAAAGCGCCACCGCCTAAACCATTACGCTAGTAGCACCGATTCAAATAATAGCTTACTTTTGGATCACTTCTACTCACAGAACACTTACACTAAGGGAGATTCTACTTTTCCTGTTATGGAACAAAAATTTGACAACTTTAAGACATCATTTACTTCTAAGAATTCAGCAAAGTTCCAGGAATCGATAGAATTACATAGAAACGTATGAAAATGTTAAATTATAGACAGCTGGATATTCTATGCGGATTATTTTTTTCGTTAATTCGATTCGATCTGCTGCTCCAAGAATTTTAAAAGAGAGCGAGAACTATGATACTTATTAAACTAAGTCGTAATCTCCAAGGCTTATCCTCGTGTATATAAGTATACTAAACTCATTTTCCTAAATTTACGAAATTTTTTTAATAATAAGACGTATTATTGACTACAATATTCCAGCCGATCCTCTACAATTCGGATTTATAAAAAATAGATGGACCCCGATTCTTTTCATTAAGAAATCATCCATCAAGTTGAAGCAGGGATGATTAACAAACAAATAGTAGGCACTTTAAAATTAGACAACTGCTCACAGCCCATACCATTTTATTAAGGTAAGGAAACAGTATAGATTTATGTATGAAACAGATTATCCGTCAGTATATCGGAAAAACAGAAATGCTCATTTTACTAAATTAGAAAAAATGATTTACAGTAGGCACCGTGTTTTACAAAAATTCGTATATTTACAGCGCTCAACGTTTCGGCCAGCTTATACTGACCATCATTAGAAATCAGTTCACTTCTGATGATGGTCAGTGTAAGCTGGCCGAAACGTTGAGCGTTGTAAATATACGAATTTTCGTAAAACACGGTGCCTACTGTAAATCATTTTTTCTAATCAAATCCACCATGAAAGTGTAAGATGTTTAACTACTCACATTTTACTCTGATACGAATAAAACATCAAACAAGTAACTTGCGGCTGTCCACAAAAATCAGTTCTGGGCTTTTTCTTTTTTTTCTCTTAAAAAAAAAGAAGAAAATTGGACTCGTCAACGAACGACCTTCATCCAGAAACCATTAGAAATGAAAAAGGAAAATTATATAATAAGACGATCAGACATCGTTTATAGGAAGGTAATGCTGAATAAACGATAATAAGAGTGTCGGGCACTCACACAATGGGCATACTTGTGCCCCGTGAGACCCACAACTTATTTAAATATAAAAAAAAATAATAAGTGTAGAAGGAAAAGACAGGATATAACGGGCACAAAAAGGAGCAGCAGACCTAAGCGTAAGCAAACGGGAGTACAGAGCTGAACACTCCACCGAAAGAGCTGGGCACTCAAACAATACGTGATCGACGTTACAGACAACCGTATCATTTGAATGAAGAAGACAATGAGGAAGAGGCTAATAAGAAGCGAAAGCGGAAGGAAGGCAGCAAGGAACGATTAAAGGTTACCACTAGTGTAAAACTTTCAAAAAATCGATTTTTTGTTTCTTGCATTTTTCGATAGCTTATACTTTTAAAAATAACTTATTAAAATTTTAAGTATATATCTCAAATAGTTTTTGCGTTACGGCCTTTTAAAGAGTAGATCAGATACCCGGGTATATACGAGAGCCATTCAAAAAGTAAGGTTCCCTATTTCTTATTTAATAAAGCTAGAAAAAAACAAGCACCGTCATTGAATTCAGCATACTTTTATTTTTGCTTTTTCACATATTCACCATTTAAGTTTAAACATTTGTCGAGTCGAGAAATTAACTTATAAATACACCTTCCTAGTAGAAACTTGCCGCCAAATTTTGTAACCAGGTAAGAACGAAATTTTCCAACTCCTCGTTGATCTCGAATTTTTTTGCATGGTACCTCGTTGAGAAACCGGTCAAGAAGATCGAAAATAGTTTGGCGGTGATCGGATCGCAGAGTTTCTTCGATTTTTCACACCAGTTCGTCTGAGATTACAGATGGTCTGCTATTCCCCGTTGCTCGCCCTCTACATTCGTTCTACCTCCTCGGAACTTACGGCACCATTTATGAACATGTTGAACACTCATCACAGGACCCTAAACTTCCACTATTTATTGATCGATGAATTTTAATTGATGCAAATTTTTTATGACTTAAAAAACAAATAACTGAGCACATCTCGTAGTTGGCGGCAACTTTCAGAATTTCACTCGTGATTAATTCACGTAACTCAAAAACGAAAAAACATATACAATATTGTGGTTTGAATTAAACTTGAATATTGAAGCTACAGAATGAGATCACGCCCACTCCCGTAAGTTTATTCTAACCGGTTTTACAGGGTTGGGAAACTTACTTTTTGAACGTCCCTCGCTTGAATAGGTTTGTTAGCGTAATAAGACGTGACATTTTGTTAACGGCAGCGTATTTGTTATTCGTGCTTCTGATATTTATGATTGTCGTTTGATTTGTGTGTGAAATCTACACACTGTCAGAGTTGCGAATTTCGGAGGGAAAAAAAATTAGCGATTCTGAAAATTATGAAGAATGGCTCTCACAGCATGATGATTGTGATGTAAATCACGCTGGATCGTCTTCAAACATGGAAGTCGATAGTATAAGAGAAATGTTCGGTCGCTTGATTGATAATTATGAAGTGAAATACATGTGAGGTATATTGGCGATGGTGATAGTGCTACATATAAAGGATTATTGGATCCTGTAAAAAAACTAGAGTTCAAGCGCAATCATCGGCCATTTGATTTAAAAGTTCAAGAAACTCTGAAGCGAATATACGAGGACTTGACTAAGACATGAGTGTATCGACGGATGTAAGGGAAATAATACATAGAATAATAACGAAGTTTTTAATGGTTTGCTATGACATTTTGTTCCAAAACTCTCCATGGCCTACAAAAACCATCGAATTATCTAATTACCTTGCTGTCTCCATATTGGATGGTTTTTCATCGGTTTTGAAAATTTTGAGTGTAATGGAAGCAATAATTGGCCCTGCCGCACGGGACTATGCCGCTGAAAGAGACCAAACAAGGCTACTACGCATAGCTGATCATCGTCACTTGGCTGCCTCGAAAGACGGTCGTTGAGCTTCAGGAGAGCTTCAACAGCCTAGCAGGCACAGCCTGAAGAAAAGGAAGGTGTATTATATGTCTCTGGAATAGTAGACTAGCTCTAGGTATTTGTAACAATGAAATCGCTACTTCTATCTTTAAACATTTTTTTCTCAAAACCACATTTTACAAATTTGCTGCAGTTCTAACTCCATAGAAATTCATCCGATAGACGTGATTCTTATTTTATCTTATTCAGTACTTGTTTCTCTATACAATGACCCTTCAGTTTTTTGATTGCATAAAAATTGTAATTTTGTCATGCCAAAAATCATCAAATTTTATTTCAAAACTCTGCTAAATTTTTAAATTTCAATCTTTTTTTTTTCTATCTTGGGTCATTGTGTATAGGTAATATCTTCAAGTTTAACGTGCTTTTTTTTTTTCGATTTCAGGCACTATGAAGGGCGCATTCGCTGCAGCAGTGGGGCAACTTTTTTTTTTTTTAGAAGCTGGGGAAATAGCCAATAACTACCGAAAAATTGAAGATTTTTATTCTGAAAGAATTGTGTAATGTTACCTTTAAATATGTACAAATATAGCCTGAAAATTTCAAAACAATCGATGCCGTAGTTTTCTTTAAAAAAATTCCCGAAAATTACCCTTTTTTTTTTTAGCCGGTCACACTAGTGGTGCCCCTTAAAACGTAAACGCATAATGGAACCAACAACAAAGCGAATAATTAAAGGAAACAAAAGGAACTATAAAGTGGAAGGAAGATAAAAAGAATGACTATCAGAAAAGGAGGAAGTGTATACATCCGATCAAAATACGGAAATTTTTACACAGCGGCGAGAGATTAGAAGATGGGATTATTGCGAAGAAGAAGGAAGAAGAAACAGCAACCCGAGCCAAAGAATCAGCCGTCTCATTACCAGAGATGCCAGAATGGCCAGGAATCCACAGCAAGTCAATAGGGATCCTATGGAAAGAAGAAAGAATGCAAATGAGAGAACGTATACGGAGAATAATAAAGTCGCAGGAACGAGATCAGGAAGAAGAGAGGAGATGGCTTGAAGAGCACTCATGGAGTCGGAAATGATCAGAAATTAGGAAGAAAAACGACTAGGGGAGATAAAAATAATAGAACGTAAAATAGCCATCAGCTCGGCCGTGAATATGAAACAGAAAGAAGGAAGACAAGAAGATTCAGAGAAATTATAATCTGGAAGAAATAAAAGAAGCATCAATACCATCAGGCCCTTTAGAACCATCAGTGAAAATGCTTACATGCGAAGGAAAGAGGAAATTGACAGTGCTGTAGAATTCGTGTTTAATTACAGCTAGAGGGGGAGATTTCGAAGGTGCAGGCAAAATAAATACTCTGGGAGGATGACAGAGATCACTGACGTTAAAGGAGAAATAGGGAAGACTATTAAAGGAAATTGTATACGACCAAAATGAACTGAAATAAAAGATGAGATAGGAATTTTCTTAGGCACGAAACGTAAATTCGTGGAAACTGAAAGGTAGGAGAAAATGAGAGTGAAAGACGTTCATCAAGGAAGCGATAGTCTAAATAAGATCTGCGGACAAACATGGGTGTTGTATTCGATTCAGCAAGCAATGCTGGAATAGGAGAAGATTCTAGAGCACCCAGATTTAGTCCGAAATCGTTTCATTACGTATAGAGGTCTTTTAAGTTACCATCATTCACATTCTGCGTTTTTCTTTTTTGAAATAGATTTTTGCAAAAAGGGTGTCCACTAAGTCATTCGAAAAATCCAACGATATTTTTTGCATTACATTCTTCCGACACACAGAACAAGCCCAACAGATGCGCCTTCTGTTAGTTTCCGACCAAATACATTTTCCGAGCACAACATCGCATTTTAAGATATCAATAAAGACAATGCAATATCGAAACTTATATTAGGTGATATTAATGCAGAACTCACGGAACAATGGCTAAAATGGAAGACTGACACATCGATTCATTCCTAAAATTAACGAAAATCCAGTTGAGAGAAAATATCTCGTAACCTGCCATGGTCGTTTTATTATTTATACCGTCTTTGCAACGATAATTTGTGTCAATGTGGAATGGTGACTGAAATGGCCCCTCTTACGTAATGCATGTAATGGGTCATTTATTCAAGGGAATTGCTTATTTTCCGCTTCACGAAGATGATATTGAAAATTTTGTCGCGCTAGGTAGACAAAAAAGTGTTGGCGAAAATTAATTGAAGATTTCATTTATAATTTCGTTAAACACTTAAGTTTATCGTTTATTTTATTCTGTTCAGTTAAACTCACCGTAGGTACTTACAACCTTTATATGTACCGAAAATTGTATATTGAAATAAATAAATATACAAAATAGTACGAATATAATTCGTTAAATAATTATAAATTCCAAAATTTTGATTTTTTTCTTTTTCTAATTTATAAATTTACATATTCACGATTTACTGTTATTACACATATAATTCGTTAGATTCAATATAAAAATTTACGTATTTTCCATTTCTTAATCAAATAAACATGTATACACAAACGAACTATTCACAAGTGACCTGTGGAGAATTTTGAATTACTTAATTAGAATAATTTCGAATTCGCGTTTGTCTGATGCTTAACTTTTAAAAACTGATATTCAACTTCGTCTATGAACTGAATATTTCTAGCGGTAGTTTCTTTGAATTAAATAAATAATTTGTCATAATATTATTCATCTACGAATTTTGATTTTTTTTGTTTTTTTTTTTTTTTCGTTTCTAGTTTAATAGTGAATTTTGTTTATTTATCAAATGTTAAATAGAAAACTGAAATTTTGCGATGAAAAAAAATTATTCACGATATTTGCATGACGATTTGTGAAATATTACGTAAACTAAAATACATGTTTAAAATTGAAAAATGGGGTACTGTATACAATTGTCGGAAAAGGCGGAAACTGATATACTGCACTAAGTCTGTGAAAAAATACGGAACACGCAGAAATGGCTGCCCGAATGGAAAGAAAAAAATGAGATAAACATATGTGTCCAAATTACAGAACAATCTCGTTAATAAACCATGCCAGCAAGGTAATGTTATATATAATACAAGAACGGTTGAAGCCGTATATACATACTTCTATATGTATCCAAAGAACAGGCGGGTTTTACGCCAGGTCGAGGAACAAAGGATCAAATACTGAATATAAGACAAATAATGTATAAATTCTTTGAATACAACGTACCCACAGTTATATGCTTCCTTGATTATACCAAAGCTTTTGACAATGTCAGCTGGGACCAACTGTGGAAGATACTTCAGAAAACAGGAGTGCCAAGTCATTTGATAAAAATAATGACAGATTTATACGCAAATAATAAGGCATACATGAGAATTGATGTAGCTGTTTCAGAACCATTTCAAATAAGAAAAGGTGTTAGACAGGAATGTATCTTGTCGCTACTCCTCTTCAATGTTTACGGAGAATGGATAATCAGGAAAGCCATGGAGAACTGGAAGGGCGGTATCATGATAGAAGGGAGGAAGATCTCGAACCTCCGATATGCCGACGACACGGTGCTTTCAGCGACATCAGAAACAGAGATGGCGGAAATTCTTAGTCGGACAAAAGAGTGCAGTAAAGAAACAGGATTAAAACTGAACCAAACAAATGTTGTTTAATGGTGACCGATAGACAAAATAAAATTCCCCCGACCAATACAATACCTAACAGATATTGCAATAACAGACAATGTAATCTATCTCGGAGTCCAAATATCTCAAAGAGGTCAATGTGAAAACGAAATAAAAAGAAGAATAGGAATGGCTAAGAATGTTCTAGCTAATTTAGAAAAGTTACGGAAGGATCATGGAATAAGCAAACATACGAAACTGCATTTGGTCCGGACGCTGGTATTTCCAGTTGCCACTTACGGATCTGAATCATGGGCCATTAACGTCACTTGCCAGAAACGAATTGAAGGTTTCCAAATGATATGCAACCGACGTGTGCTACGGATACCATGGACTATGAAGAGAATCAACACATCGGTATTAAATGAATTTGATATTAGAGAACAGGAACGCTTACTCCCATCAATCCGTAAACAGGCGGCACGGTTCTTCGGACATGTGATCAGAAGAGACTCCTTAGAAAAATTGATAATACAAGGAAAAGTGGACGGAAAAAGGAGAAGCGGACGTGCTCCAAATCGTTTGTGGACCAGATGAAGAAATGGGCGGGCTTACCAATCTAGGATTTGATGCGGGCGGCGGAAAATCGAGAAACCCGGAGACAGATCACCATAAAATCAGATGATAGATCTCGACACTCGAACCGAGCGGCGACAACGAAGAAGAAGAATATGCAGTTGTAACTTTCGTATTAAGTGTGTATATTATTGTTTTATTATTAAATGTTTGTGAATATACTTTTATTCATCTGCAAGTTCGAAATAAATCCGAGGGAAGTTCGGCCACGCCACTACAATTTTATAATATGAACAAAAATTGTATATACGTATCTCTGGGTTTTTAGGGACGGTTCCAAACGTTTTTCATAAAATTTACGAATTAGAAATTTTTAGGGTTTAGTAATCGGCTGATCGAAAAAAATCCATGAAACAAGCAATTTTAAAAGGCAGGCGACCAATATTTAAGTGACCATCGTATTTTTGGAATTTATTAAAAAGTAAGCAATAAGCTTGTTTACAAAACGATATAAAAAATAACATGTTCATTTACACTGTTAATTAAATTTAGATGAAAGCGTAATATCTTTGTTTCGTAGAAAATATATTTATTCACGCTTTAGATAACGCATATTGAACTATTATGCCAATTATCAAACATGCAGAACGCCGTTATAATTATGTAGATGATAATTTAATATTTTCGATTTGTGAGTTTTAAATTTGATATTTCAATCTCAATAAAGAAGAGTTTAATAACAAAGATAAATAAATACATTCCAAAAACAAAAAAATTTATAACCGCCGGCCCTGTTTAAGCTTGAATGATATATATCTAACTTTTACAAATTATTCCGTATCAAATATTAAGCATCATAACAGTAACTAACTTCCCATTTTACTTATCTTAATCCATCTTTTCGCTTTTTTAAACCCAACTATATAGCAATTGTTTAAATACAACATTTTTATTTTCCTCTTTACAAATACACTTTTATTCATAACAACTTTTTAAATTATTAAATTAAAACATTTAATATACCACCGTATACTGTTAATTAGTTCATATTGTTGAAGCAGTTTACAAAAATTAGTGATATGCCAATAAAAACAAAATGTTGTAAAAATTACAGCCAGGTTTATCAGCTTCCACCTTAAAAAGTATTAAAATTACGCAAAAATATTCCACGATTAGCTCTCTTGTCAGCATTAAAAATTTCTAATATGAAAAGAGAGTGCCAAGTTCTTTACAAATTACACATGGCCGTCTTCAGTTCATTATTCCTTGCCATATAATTTATATACTTCTTAGATCCATATTGTTTCTTGTGCATTCATGAAATCAACAACTAAATGTATATGTAAATAATACGGTTAAATAATACATTGACACTGAAAAAAAAAAAATTCACATATTCTTTTACTTTATTAATCTTGGCAGTGTTAATTCAATCATTATTTTTATAAGGTGTGTTAACATCACCAAGATTGATAAAATAAAAGAATATACGAATAATTTTTTTTTTAAATTTCAACGTATTATTCAACTATACCTGTATATATATTTCACTGTTGATTGCATGTATGTGTAAGAACCAACATTGATCTAAGAAGTATAGAAATTATTTAACTAAAAATACTGAATTCAGGACGACTATGTAATGTGCAAAGAAGTGGGCACTCCCTTTTCATATCACGATTTTTTGAGGCTCACAAGAGAGCTAATCATCAAATATTTTTGCTAATTTTAATACTTTTCAAGATGGAAAAACTTAGCTGTAGTTTTTGCAACATTCTGTTTTTGTTGGGATACATTTATACACGTATTGATTTCGTTGTCAGATCACGTATTGAACTAAAATGAATTTACTGATCAACGACTGCACGAGGCAACTTTTGTCTAGAACAAAACACATTCGCAATACATCCGGTAAATTGGTGTACAATACTGCACCATTAAATACATCCACATACACGCACACACACACACACCGAAACAATAATTTTTAATTTAGGAAAATTGCGCTGCAGGTGTGATTCGTATCAACATAATATGTAGTTTGTCCAACAAAAGAAGTCCGTTTGTAAAATAACTGAAACACGCGACGTCACGAAATCAGGGATTCCCACATTGCGCTATATTCATGGTATCATTCAGTACGCTATCGACGATAGTAGATAATTATGACAATAATTCAAATTAAATGATGTTAGATCGAAATACATAAAACCATGTAAGACTATAATACATGATAATTCACAACTTATAATTTAATATTTCATACGAAATATGTTCAAGATTATCTTCCACTTAATCAGAAATCATTCAAAAGCTACCTCTAGAATTTAAACTGCATTCTATGTGTCGCTGAAGATATCGAAATCGTCGTCATCGGTATGGTTCAAATGTATTATCATGTCATCTACTTTTATCTCGATCTGCTTATCAGTTATCCAATTTTACAACATAATCTAAATTTTTTTTGTGTCGCTTAATTTTATAATATTTATACTTGTTCTTGCAGTTTCTTTTAATTTTATAAAACTGAAATTTCCACTGACATTTAACTCTCGTACTTCCCTTTTCATTAACCTTTTTTTTTTTTTTAGCTGGGTTGGTCAAAAAGAGATTGGTCCAAGAAAAGAGGAAAGGATATGAAACGGAATCAGGTATTTATGCGATTGGATATGGAGGATAAAAAAGACTCAAGAACAGGAATGATTAAGGGTGATGGCAAGGAAAGAACAAAAGATGCACAATACGGAGTTGGAAGATCAATTGACAGAAGAGAAGAGTAAAAGGAAGAACGTTCGGAAGCGATTCAGGTGCATTCAAACAAAATGTGATTAGCGTTTAGTCCATCGCGTATCAGAACATCATCTGTGTTAACAGAGCAGGCGGTCCGTCTAGATGTAAACAGATCAGAAGAAAAGAATGCCAGAACAAACAAAGATGAAACAAAAACGAGATCAGTAATTCGGAGAAAGGGAAGAATAACAGGAAGGGATGGCCGTGTTATTTTTGTCAGTAATATTGAAATATGGGTTATTAATATATGCCTGTTACTAGTACACTACTTTGAGCAGAACTGACGCTTGGCAACAAAACTCAAACATACTTTTTTCGTTAAACAGATAATGTGCATATATATATATATACATTTATAAATTTTGAATACAAATTTCAAATTGTTTTGTTTACATAAGTCGCTGAAGTAAATATGAATAAACTAGGCAACTGCATCATAAAAATATGCAAATGATCTGAAAATTAATTTAGGGTTACTTTGTATTCCACGGAAAAGATAAGTTTTAAAATTAAAAATTTCACTTCCATAATAATGCGTCTGCAGGCAATGAAGAAGAAGAAGAAGGCAATATATATATCGGCTCGGAAGAAATTGAAAGGGTGTCAATATTTCATTATCTGGGCACCTGATTTTTTGAAGAAACCAACCAAAACATTGAGATTAGAACCAGAATAGAGAAAGCTAAAACAAAATTCCTCACAATGAAGAATTTGTTTACACGAAAAGATATCAACCTACAGTTACGCATGAGACTGGTTAAATGTTACCTATTCACGATATTACTATATGGAGTTGAAAGCTGGACACTTACAATGGTATTGGAGAAAAGAATCCAGACCTTCGAGATGTTTGTATATCGGCGCACATTAAAAATCCCATGGACAGAAAACCGGGAAGTCTTAGCCAGAATGTCAAAAGAAAGAGAATTATTGCTGACTATCCAAGAACGTAAATTAAATTATTACGGCCACATTCGCTTCAACTGGTTTTATACGAAAAAATTGTCGGTAAAAGAAGCGCAGGCAGAAGGAAGCTGCAGTGGGGAGCAGATTTACTCCGATGGTGCCGATATTCACAAGAAGATTTAAGTAATACTGCCATTGATAAAGTGAGGATGACCCTACTGATGTCCAAACTTCGGTCGGAGACGGCATAATCTAGAAGAAGAGAATGTTAATTTATGTATAAGCTTACACTTATTATATTATCAGTTTATGATTAAAATAAATTATTTCTCAATGGAGAAATTTAAAAATAATAGATAGTGTAAAGTTTAACAGATTGTTTCATTGAAGAAGAAGTGGAAAATTGTTAAGATTTATATTATTTGTCAAATTTGTGATGTAGAAATTTACATTAAAAATAATAATAATTTTTGTTAGTGTTCTAAGAAAAGGGTTCCTTTCTTTTTAAATTGATGGAAATTGCACAAACTGGCCGTGTAAGATTTGATTATTTTTTACAACAGCCGCAGCCACTGTTTTTGCCACCGCCATATCCGCCACCATATCCTCCGCCACCTCCGCCACCATATCCACCACCACCTCCATTACCACAAACGTTGCCACAACCACTTCCACTGCCGTGTCCGCTACCACCGCCATGTCCGCTACCACCACCATATCCGCCGCCGCTGCCACCGCCACCACCATATCCGCCGCCACTGCCACCGCCATATCCGCCGCCACTGCCACCGCCATATCCGCCGCCACTGCCACCGCCGTATCCACCACCACTATTTCCACAAGTTGTACAACAAGGATCACAGCAGGTATTGCAGCTGTTGCAGCTGTTACAGTTATTACCTCCACCATAGCCACCACCTTGACCACCACCATATCCGCCACCATAGCCACCGCCTCCTCCACTGCTTTTATAACTACTGCCACACTTGCTACCACATCCATGGTCGCATCTGCGCTGCCGAACTTGTGCATACTGAATGTTTTGGTATCTTTCACTTTGTTCAGACTGTTCTTGCTGAAATGTAGCTTCAAAATTATTTACAGCCATATTATTCTGCGGCATATCTACTGCGCTAGGTTGAAGGACGTCTTTTACTGTTTCCGCAGCATTTTTTAAGAGTTCCAGTTTTAGGATATCCGCGTTAACAGTTGGCACCACATTAGCGTCAATTATCGCACAATAACCACTGTTGAATATGCAGATCTGAAAACATAATATCCAAAAATTGTTTTTAGTAAAAATCGAGTAATTGATTTAAATCGACATTTTACGACTATAAACCAAACTTGTCTGTAAAATAGAAAACAATTTATATATTATACATATACGAAAATAGAGTCATTCGATTATAATTCGAAAGAAATCACTCGATTAAAAAACTTAAAAAGATGGGTTCAGTAAACAAATCGTACTCGTATATTTACCACGAAAAATCACCTAATACAGTAAAAAGGTGATCGATTAAAAATCATTCCAAATATGTTGTTCATAAAAATATGTTTATATTTTTATGATGCCCCATACGTGTATAATAATATGAGCAGTCTCCTTATGTCTTTCTATTTTGTTTAAAAATGTCATAACACCTCTAAATGTAATTTGTAAAAAAATACGTAAAACTGCTTTAAAATGACATTTTTAAATAATCCGATTATAATTAAAAAAAGTTTATGAAATTTTGACTGCTTTTCTTAGCGACGAATATGACGATTAGATTATTTATCCCCTTCAGCATTGTGGTAATCGATTTTCACTATAATTTATACTTATACATAACAAGGGGTGTTGCAACCATCCATTAAGCCCTTCTAAAATCTAGAATATCAATAAAATAAATAATTCATAACCTCATATTAACAAATTAACTGCGCCATTCTAAATGGAAATATTTTTGACTATCACTGAAAGTGGCATCTATTCGGACCGGAAGTAAGTTTTTTAAAAAATAAAATGGGATATTTTTTACGAATTTCAACCTTATCTCGAAAAATAAAAAAATTTTCTTTGAAACATTTTTCCTGAAACCCTCGTTTTCAACCTAGAAATGTCTTCCAAAGTCTAACTATCCTGCTATTTTTTTTTTTTTTTTTTTTTAAATTTAAGAAGGGGTACTAAACCACTCGCTGCATGTAACTACCTCGGTTATCGCAGTGAGTGGACCCACGTTTAAAACATACTCCTTAGCTCGCTAGCCTGAACGAAAGTCATAAGATTGTTCAAAGCAGTAGGGGTATTTGAGAGAATGTCTTCAATCGATGTGATCTGGCCTCGCCGTAACCCATTTAGACGTGTGCATTTCAGCAAGATATGCGAAACTGACGGGTATTCATCGGTAGAACAAAGTGGGCAGGTACTTGGCTTTGGGGCTTGTTTGAGGATATAGTCGTGGGAAAAGGACGTATGTCCCGTTCTCAGGCGATTGATTGCCGAAAACACTTTGCGTTCTGTTCCGACTGGAGGCCACCATGGCTCCGTCGTAGGCTTCAGTTCCCTGAGGAAGGTCGACTGAGACATCCAGTCATGACTCCACTGTGCGAAGACCGTATCTGACAGGAAACCTCTCAGAGATAATGGACCAAAAGCAAATAACGGCATTGGGCACATCATGAATGACCGAGCGACCAGGTCAACCCGCTCATTCCCCGGAACACCGGCATGACTGGGGACCCATAAAAAAACAACTCGGCATCCCCTTCGGCTCAGCTGGTATAAGATAGCCAGGACTTCTAGGACCATTGGTGATTCCGGGTGATCTGACTGCAAAGCACGTATGGACTGCAAGGAATCAGTCACCAGTAAGATTCCGAGCGGTTGGGATCTCAGTTCTAAGTATGCCTAAAGACAAAACAACACAGCATACATTTCGGCTTCCGCAAGAAACTATCCTGCTATTCAATGAAAGTAATTTGTTTAAATATTCAAATGCACTGCTGTTTGTTTGGATAATAATTATTTCATATACGTCAAGCAAAAATGGGATTTCAGAAAATATGTTGGAGTCAAAAATGAAGGTTTCAAACAAAATTTTTTTATTTTTCAGGATAAATTTGGAATCCGAAAAAAATATCACATTTTATTTTTTTTTTTAAAAAAAAAAACATATTTCCGGTCCGAATAGGTCACTTTCAGTGAGGAGTAGAAGTCGAAAATATTTCTATTCAAAATGGCACAATTTACTATGTGGCTTTGAATTTTCCATTTTGTTGGACATTCGAGATTTTAGACAAATACATAAGTCGCTGTTAATATAGAAGGAGATCGCCGTCTTTCGGACGTGGATCATTCGGGCAGTAGCGAACGAGGGGTTTTCCTCTTATTTTGTTGTATCGCATATATTTCTCTCCCAGCATTAACATAAGTATGTTTATTGATATGTTTAAAAATTTTTGTGCCTTTATTTGTCTTTTTCAATATTTTTTTAAAACCTAGGTAGATTTGTCAAGGAATTAAATATATAATTAAAATTATAGATAACAGAAGAAACTTCAATAAACGTATCCCCAAATAAACTTGCTAGGTACGAATGAACAAGAAAGATAATACAGGGTGCGGCAACATAACCTCCTTTTTTAAAATGCGCCACTTTTTTTTAACTCAATTTTTTAAAGAAATAATAACAGAAA
The DNA here is from genome assembly GCA_039619475.1 of Icerya purchasi. Lineage (NCBI taxonomy): Eukaryota > Metazoa > Arthropoda > Insecta > Hemiptera > Monophlebidae > Icerya > Icerya purchasi. The sequence continues at coordinate 117,070,307 of CM077116.1, read as the reverse complement.
ATCGAAATAAAACTGCAAGGGAAGAAACATACATATTGCTAATGGGATCTAGAGTATGCATTTCGATTTTCTGTTATTTCTTTAAAAAATTTACTAGAAAATATATTAGAATCAAATTCAATCCAGTTACGTCACACTTTAAATGACGTAAAGTTGATCGTTTGTAATTTTTTAAATATGGCTGACTATACATAAAAAAAAATAAAAAATAAATACTACATTTGACCGGTTATTAATAATAATCATCTTCGTTTTTTGCTTTTTTTGGGTTTATATGCAAGGCAACCCATCGGCCATTATATTAAAGTAAGGTTAAATTACAATTTTTGAAGACATTATAAATGAATATAAAATCCATTATTTATAGCCAAGAGCTAACTTATTTTACATGGAAGGCCTACTTTTAGATTAATCGATGAATTATATAATGTTTTTTGAGTGTTTTTATGTCGGCTGCATTCGAAAAAGAAATGGTCCGCGTCTGCCAACTTATCTCGATCATCCGGGTTTGGACAAAGAGGGGACTGACTAAGCCCCTGCTTATACATAGAATATGGTAATCTAAATTGTAACCAACATATCGTCACTATAAATTTCCGAGGATTGTTACCCCTCTATCCGAAATCGGAACATACCACGGTGATCTAGGGATATACGGTTGAATAGATTTATATAATTTTGATTTATATGGATTATACCGAATGGAATTCCAATATTCTTTGTGGGAAAATTTAATGAAATATAAAAGATCTTTGCTAGGGAATTTTGGAATTAGTGAAGCAACCTCATCAGCCGCTTATTTTTCTGCTTTATCCACTATTTTAATACCATCTATCCCCACATGAGCTGGAATCCACACCAGTTTTATATTAATCCCATTTTCCGCCAAATCAATCAAGTATGATCTTATTTTAAGAGTAAGTAGGGGTGCCTTAAATTTAGAGGAAAGATCTTGCAGAGACATTAAGCAGCTTTTGGAGTCACTTAGAATAAGCAAATTCACTGAAAAATTATGCCTAATGGCCAATAATAAAAATTTAATAATTGCCATGCACACTCCGCAGTGAAAACTGTGGAGAAACAAGGCAGCGTAAATTTTTTTATTATATTTAAGTGAGGGATATAAAAAGCAGAACCAACTTGATGTGAATTTTTTGACCCATCCGCAAATATGTACCTATATCCCGACCAATTATGAGTCACTATACTATGAAATAAAATATTTAAATTATAGTTAGGACTTAAGTCCTTTAAATAGGAGAAAGTGAAAATATCAACCTGTGGGGTGAAGAAATTATGACCATAGGGAATGGAGAAATATGTTAAAAAAGAATCATTAAGAAAAGTAGTCTTAGAGCCAATTTTTTTTGAATTTAATATCTAAATAACATTAATTTCTTTGAACTTACTAATTAAATTATAGTGATCTACAGGATTGTGTTTTAATAAGAATTTGTCTCCCAGAATGGAAAACCTAATCTTCAATGATGATATACTGGTTTCAGCCTCAATGTTCTCTACTGAGGTAGAACTACACGTACCAATGATTATCCTAAGACAGATGTTTTGAAGTACGTTCAGCTTAGTTTGATAATTAATGGAGCAGTTGCTAAACAAAAAGGAACCATAGTCAATTACACTTCTAATATATCCCTTATATATAATGCACAGGACTCGTGGATCACTGTCCCAATTGATATTGCCTAATGTTTTAAACAAGGCAATTCGTTTAGAAATTTTTATATTAATATAATCAATATGCTTGCTCCAGGTAAGCCTCGAATCTAGCACACAACCTAAGTACTTATATTCTGAACGTAAAGGAATAACCACTCTATCTATTACAATATTGCATAAACCTGGGTCAATAATTCTGTAAGCGAAAACCGTATTAACACATTTTTCTGCCGAGATAGTAAGATTCAACTTTGTTAATATATCATGAATTCCCGCCAAACCATCGTTTAGCATCTGGGAAGCCTCTTTTAAATTCTGGTGACAACTAAACAGCACCGTATCCAAATGACAAAATTCGGATATTACCAGTATTAACTTTTATAAGTTTCAATACATAAATATTAAAAAGCACCGGACTCAGTAAGGAACCTTGGCACAACCCTGAAAAAATCGTTCGGGACATATCTCCTTGTATAGAATGGGGAAAGATGATTTTCCTATCGGGGAACAAATTAAAAATTAATCTGTCAAATAATATAGGAATCCTCAATTCCATTAACGCATCATATAAAGTCGGTAGGTGAACACTATCAAAAGCATTAGAAATATCCAGAAAGCATGAAACCAGATATTTCTTCTGAATAAACGATAGATAAATATCGCCTACTAATGTAGCTACGCAATCTATACTGCCTATCTCGTTCCTGAACCCAAACATATTGGTCGGAAAAATATTGCGATGTTCCAACCACCAGGTGAGTCTATTCTTTATAATCCTTTCAAATGATTTACGGAGGCAAGAGGCCAACGAGATCGGCCGATGCGACCCTGCTACATTCAAAGGTTTATTAGGTTTTTTAACAGCTTGCACGTCACAAGACCTGAAAATATAGTTAAAGCATCTATGTAATATCATTATAGCTGTAAATGAAGATGATTTAGAATTCGATAGGATATTTTGTCTAAGCCAGGGCTTGAATCTTTTTTAAAGGATAGCGAGTGTTTCACCTCCTGTAAAGTGATGGGCGGGGCGCTATCTTCGTTCGTTTCATATTACTAATGCTAACGGAACTCCTAAATTTACATTGTAAAAGTCTGTTTATTTGTATTTCACACCGAAGTCGTTATTTTAAAAAAATAAAAAACATATAAAAAAATTGAATAACTTAATAAAATGATGCGAAATATGTGTTTTGTGATTATATATATATATAACATGCTATACACGTGGAAAAACTAAATCGATAACGAAGAGCGCGGTATTTTTTATGTGGAATTTCTGATAGCAGTGAATGGGTAATGTAGAAATAAATTTAGTAACTCGAGTTTCCTATTAACGCAAATGAAACGTTTAACGGATGATACCTGAAAATCACCAAAGATTGTCCGTAAAAAGATCTGAGTTTGCTACGCCCGAAAGAGCTGGCCCTTATAGAAAGTACAAAGTAAGTTCCATTTTTCACCGCGAGGGGATGTGCGGACGCTGGTGGCTCACCTCAAAGTTATATGCTAGTGCGGAAAAGTAAACTCATTCAAGGTGCTTGAAATCAAAATTAGATCATCAGTTTTCAAATATAACCATCCTATCGCCGAAAACTAACTTGCTGTATGGATTACGTATTATTAACACGAGACTATCTACCAATATGACTGGGGTTACACTCTGTTTTCCGTTTACTGTAATAATCTCAGTAGTTAGACACGACGAAATATGGAAGTGTAAACATGATGGAGCAAAAAAAAACACGCGGTGCAATAAAAAATTTTAACCTTATCCACTGCGGTGAGCACAGCACGGTTTTTACGGATGGCTTAAAATCTGCTTCAGGTGTCGGAGCTGCATTTATTCTTCCTGATATCAACTATTCTGATTCTTTTCAACTTCCTTCCTTTTCTTCTATCTTTTTAGCCGAATCCATGGCTATTTTACGTGCTATCTTTTTTATATCCTCAACATCCAATTTATCGAAATTCGTCATACGCTCTGATTCGAAAAACGTTTTATTAGCCATCTCATCTCCCTTCCCTAAACCCTCGTCAGATCCTATTATTCTTTATATTCGTTCCTTAATTTATAATTTATTAACATCTCGTTCTATCCTAATTGACCTGCTCTGGATTCCGGGCCACTGCGGCATCGTCAGTAACGATCTTGCCGATTCTTTGGTATGTCTAGCTGCAGTACATGACCGTTTCATAGACAGATTCCCCTCCCAATGTCTTTGTCCTCTCTCTTATCGTTTTCACCATGACTTTTGGACTGATTCTCTTTTCTCCAATCCTAACTCCTTTTAACTTGCTATACAAACCTCTCCACCCACTTCTTCCTGGTTTAATAATTTTCCCTGCATCAGCCGTTCTGTTATCTCTTCCGTAATTCGCCTCCGCATTAATCGCAGTCTACTTCCTGCCTCCCTCTTTCGTTTTAATATTGTTCAGTCTCCCTTATGTCCCTTCTATCCTCCTATCTTAAATTTGACCTGTAATGCAAATCACGTTCTATTATTATTCGAATGCTCTTGTATTTCCTCGGAACGCGCAGTCCTTTATTCCAATTTGCTTGGCCTTGGCCTTCCAGCCCCTTACTGTGCCCACTACATTCTTGCTCTTCCTTCTCCTTCTGTTGTTCCTGTATTGGCTACCTTCATTTCTTCTGTTTTTAATCGCTTCCCGATATAATTTTCAAATCCCTACGTTTCTTCATTTGTTAGTCCTTTGTATTGGGTAAATGTCCTGTGTTGACGCGCCTAAAGAAAAAAAAAAAAAAAAGATTTCCTAAAGTACGTTGATAGAAACAGCAAAAAAATCAAACTTTTTAATGATATCTAAAATAGTTGGGGCTTTGTTAAAAACTTGTAGAACCCTTTATCCCAAGATCAGTTCACTCTACTAAAGTTTACACCGCTTCTACCGCCGATAGTCCTTTACGTCTTGAAGATTTCAATTTTAATCGCGTACGTTTTGAATGTTTTTGTTTCTCGTTTGAATGTGATCTGTTCTCATTTAGTACAACCTGAATTTCCCGTCTTCGCCACAAAAATATTTCTCAAATAACTAATAAACTCAACTGAATCGCTTATCCTTCAGAAGTCGAGGATTGCGAATTTCCGACACGATATACCAAGCTGTAATTAGGAGGAAGAAGCCGCCGGTTTTCGGTTGCACGTCCCAGATTTTTTTCTAATATCCGATCGGTTGAAGAACGAGCGAAACATGTATCAAACGCAGAATCTGCTGGTATGTAGTGACACGAGTCAAAAAATTCAGAATGTTGTACCGAAATATTCTTACACTGTTCCAGTTTCTTATAAACCCTGGGGTTTTTCTGTTTCAACATCACCCTATCAACACGCTGTTAATTATTCTGCGTGTCGTGTGTGCTAGTCATCAGTTTCCAGCATCTATACTCCCGAATGAGCCCACCAGCGATATCGCAGTCTAGAATACCGTATTATCTCGGTGTGCATGCGACTGTAATGCGGAAATTCGTTATGTAATAGAATAGGTATATATAATAAATGAAGAAATACCATCAAAAATTTCATTCTTGATTTCGATCGAATATTTACACCCCCCCTTACTAATGTTCCTCCCAATTCTCGGCGTTCTTCGAATTTCTGTCACCTCGTCGTTCTGTTTTGTAGTTTCTCCACTATTATGTTTTAATCCTATTATTTTTCAGTCTCCTTTCCTACTGTCTTCTCCAATGGTGCGATAATTTGCGATTCCAGTGGCGACTTCTTTCAACGCTCTTCACTCTTCGTTGAACATTCCGTTTTGCATATTTGTATTTCTTAAAAATGGAAACTCCTACTTGTGCTCTTACGTTTTGTCCCATCGGTAGCGATCGCGATAATGATGTGTAACGATACCGAACAGCTAAGCTCCGGATTCCAATAATTCAAGCACTGCGCAAGGGCAAACAATTAGACGAGACAACCAGCAATCATTTCCGACTATTTGACTGCTAAAATCAGATGAAACAGAGTTCACCCTTTGAACGTGATGCTTGATATGAAAAAAAAAAAAAGCAAAACAAAAACGGATGCAGATGGAAAGATGCAGTCTCCATTTTACAATAAAAAAAAGTAAAAAAAAGAAAGTACTAATAACGACCGATACAGCCCAACAGAAAGCGATTTTACACTTATTAATGAACGTCAAAAACAACTTACCGCCCAAGCAACAGCTGATAAAACAGCAACGTGGTGCAGCGCTCGAGCCATTGTCAGACTGCTGATGTATAACTGACGGACCGAATTTAAAATTTACCGTCTTATAAAGTACGGTCCGCACTGCGATAACAACGCTGATATCGACGTATGGATGAAACCTGAGCAGTTTGTTCAGCTGTAAACCGCTGCAGAAAATTAATTTTTCTATTATGTTTAGTTCGCTGTCAAAGTTGTCATTGAAGTGTACCGAGAAAAATAGAGTGCATCGCAGAAGGAAAAAGACAAACAGCCTGTTTGCTTTGAAAACATCAATTGGTCCTCGAAATAACGAAACGTTACAAATTCGCAAACGATGATAATCGTCCCCGGGGTTCATTGCAGGACTAGCAGGCCGCGAACGGTAAAAACAATTCTTTCACTATTTTCCAAAATGACCCGTTATTACGTTTCCGGAGTTCTTCTATTAGTTACCGATACGAAATTATTAGACGAGCAAAATGGCGAAATAATAATCGATTCGCCGTCCGTGGCTATTCTCTTCTTGTACAGAAATATACGTCACAGAGGTTGTCATATAAAAAATGAAAGTAATGTTGTTTCTTTTTTTTTAATATGTACTATTTGTAAACATTTCCGATGCAGGACTAAATAATTTCAAAGTAAAAAGACATTGCTAGTAGCGTAAATATTTTAAGGTCCAAAAATATTGCTAAAAAGTCTTTGCATGACTGTAAAAAAGTAATAGTTTTTGAGTTTACTAAGAATGAACTTTTGAATAATCTTTTTCAAGCGTCGTACTACATCGCATAACTATACAACCAAATTACTTAGCACATCAAGGGAGATGCGTGTCTACAAAAAAAGCACAATCATTGGCACCGCTTAGTAAGGAACTAAATATTTGAATAGAATCAAATAAAATCCATCATTACAAAGAGTAAACCGTTTAACTGAGGTGGCCAAAGTATCAAAAAAAGGAACAAAATGCAGAGTTTTTTCTACAGAAAACGAGAGTGTGACAGAAACGAACTTTAATTGAAAAACTAAAAGTTCAAATAGAATTATTAAAAATTAACTCTGAGTGATAGTTCTGACACTGATGTTACTAATTTTTTGTTTGCAGAATTAATGTTAATTCCGAAACACCTATTATTACCAAAATCGGTGAAAATTTATTCTAGAAACTTCAAATTTCTATATTAGTAAGTTTAATCTCTACCTTGGGAAAAGAAGTGCTATTAGAAAAAGTAGCTTCGGTATTACGAATTTTGTTAATTTTCTCGAATCCTCGAATGAAAAAAAAATCGCCTAATTTTGGGGACTTTGCAGCAAGATTGATGATGATATTTTCATCCACATATATACATAGTTACGGACAAATATTTTCAGTTATGTAACAAGCATAATCCAAAATTCTCTGATGCATGATTGACACTATTTGCAATAAATTTTACAAATCGAAACATCTGAATTAACACCAGATTTTGGCAAACGCAAGTGTTTTTTGAAATGTATATCTATATAACACATTAGAAATACATACACACATATATATATATATATATATATATATGTTAGAGTGCTTTTGTTTTTTTACTGCAGTCACAAAATTTTATTGTACAGGTCGGCAAAACAATTCCTTTAAAGTATTAGTCCTTAATTTTAATGTTGAAAGCTTTCTTTTCGCGTTCAAAGTTTTCCCACTTAAAAACATATGAACTTGAATGATTTTTTTAAAATTTCTATAATTCGGCCAAATTTTATACTATTATAATGTTTATAGACGTATTTTACAGAAAATTTAATTACAGTTTAATTGTAGTTTGAACCTATTTAGACTAGAAAATTAAATTTTTGTACGTAATTTTTACTTTTTTGCTGTTATTCCGTAAACGACTAGACTTACAGAAAAAGTATGAATGACAATTTTATAAGGAAATTCAATCATCTATAAAAAAAAAAAAATGTCCTTTGTGTCAAATTTTTTAAAATACACAGAACTTTAACTATAATCAAATTTCTTTCAAATTTGATTTTATATTTTTTTGTCGTTTCTTATTTGAATAATTCACTTTAATACAATGCTTCGAGAGTGGGAGAAAATGGTTACCTTACAAAATCATTGCTACAAAACCAGAAAGGTCAAAAGAAGAATTTTTTGACCTGTCTTTATTCTTTCCAATGTTATCTGATTCAAAACAAAAAACATATATATATTTATTAATTACTACGTAATTCTTAGGTCACCCCCCATTAGAAAAAATGCCCCAAAAAGAATGTCCCAATTTTATGTAACGAAAAAATGTCACAGCATTTTGTAACGAAATATGTAACGAATAAATGGCATTATTTTAAGTAATGAAAGTTAAATGTTAGGATAGGGTTTTTGTGATTATGTTATTTTTTTTTGTGTCGATGCCGATAAAAATTACGTTGTAATTTTGATCATTTTATACAAAGTATAGAAAAGAAAGAGACAGAAATGTAAGCAAGAGAGGTCAAGGGGCACAGCCCTTTGCGAGGCCAAAACGGCCAAATTTATATATTTATATATATTTGTCATAATATTTTGTATGTGTATGTATGTATGTATGTATGTATGTATGTATGTATGTATGTATGTATGTATGTATGTATGTATGATGACCCGCTAAGCTACTTAGAATATTTAATTCAACCTTCAGTAAAAAAAAAGTTTTTCCCATTTTAGCAAGTGAATCTTTTGGAAATATACCAATAATTTAAGTTCCATTAATAATTACGATATAAATTATATTATTAATTCCGGGAAATATTTTATTGGAACCCAACATTAGGAACTATACTCAACACATGTATTACAGGCCAAAAGTATTTAGTAGGTACCGACAGTTTAAGTTCACTTAAGACATTGGATAACAGTGATTTTAATTATAAGTGCCATCTTTTCATTTACGAAATCAAATCTTATCAAGGGTGTACAAGTAAGTTTCTTGTGGGTGCCTGGTCATTGTGGTGTTGGAGTGAATGAGGCTGTCCATGCGAAGGTTGTTGCATTGGAAGGTGAATCGTAACCGTTTATTCCTTCATTAGACCTTTATTCTAGAATTAAAGTTGATAGTAGGGCAAAATGGATTTTGACGGCGTCTAACTTCGAACTCTTAAGAGCAGAATCCTATCTATCAATTTACCTTCTCACTTCACATCTTTAATTATGAATCTCTTCCAAAACAGGACTGTTATTCTAAGATCTTCTTCTTCTTCAGAGTCACCAAAAGTTTTTCGAGACCCCCCATAGGGTTCCCGTCTCAGCCCTACCCTCTTCAGTATTGACTCTTTTGGTGGGGCCTCTCTTAATCTACCTTCAACTTCCTTATTTTTTGCAGACGACATTCTTCTTTTCACAACTGCTCCTAGCATTACGAACGCTCGCAACAATATGCAAGAATCCTTGTATATTCTGCAGAGTTCTCTTTCTCAGATCTACTTGTCGATTTCTCCTCTAAAATCCGCATACATTGCTTTCACGTTTTGTTCCTACAATCCTGCGTCAATCAACATAACTATTGACAATTTACCTATACCTGTTGTTTTCTCCTTCCGCTACCTAGGAATCTTTCTAAATAATCGTTTATCCTTTACTGACCACATAAACTATGTCCATTCGTCTACTCTAAAAGGTCTGAATGTCTTAAAGTCTTTATTTTCTTCCCATTGGAGAGGTGACCCGATGATACTTCTTATGCTCTACAAATCCATTGTTCAATACAAACTTGATTTCTACTGTTTTCTATATGGTAATGCTGCTCGTTCTCTCCTAGCTAAATTAGATTTGGATCAGGATGTAGCCCTGCGCTTATGTCTAGGAGTCTTGAAGTCCACACCTATTCCTGCGATTCTGGCAGAGGTTAATGTTGCTCCTTTATCTATCCGTAGATCTAACCTCGCGTATCGGTTCTTTATTACATGGTATATGCCTAGAGTGAAGTTCAGAGAAAGAGCCATCTGTTCAAAATTACAAATCTTTTTTTATTTATTTATTTATTTTTTATCTTGGTCTCGTCGAGACCTTTACCCAGAAACAGTTAGAAGGAAAAAGAGTCATATTGTTAATAGGAAGTAATCAGTTTTGCAAAAATATGATGAATAGGAAAGAAAGAGACAGGATATAAGAAGCGCTCTAATGAATAAGCCCGAGTCTCAGAAAATACAAATCAGAACGCTCCACTGAAAGAATTGAACACTCAAAGAACTCCAAATTGAAATTATAAAAGAATCCTGATCGACACGATAGGCTCCAGTATTATAAGTGGGAAAAATTGTCGATTGAATACTTAAAAAGATGGTCTAAAAAGAAACTGATTAAAAGAACAAGCTAAGCCAATAGGAAGGTTTAGTGTTAATTTGAATTATTATAAGCCTATCCGGAAGCGAGATAAAATTGACAAAGCCTTTGTAATTTTGACCCCAGAGACAATGCCGACTCCTCGCGATTCGGGTCGTTTTCGGCATGAGTATATTTGTAACGTAAGTGAACAATTACCAACACTTTCAATCTATGATTTCTTAAAAAATGTTCTCGGTACATTACTAAATACGAGTAAACTGCTAAAGTTCAATATGCCAAATCGGAAGATTGTTCGCGCCGATAATTATTATCTAAATAATAATTGAACCGTCTTTTTGTTGTTTTTTTTTTTGAAAAATCAGCCATTATCATCTCGGTATAACGATGACTCATGCCGTCTAACGGGTGACGCACTAATGGGTCATCCATTTTCCTTATTACGTGGGTTACCAGTTTAGTACATCATCGTATTTCGTCGGTAAAATATTGAGTTGTGATTTTTTTCTTTTCTGTCTATTATATAAAATATCAAACAGCGCAGTGTCTAAAAATTTTTTAGTAATCCAGATACTACTATTTTTTAATACATTTCAAAATTCGAAAACCTGTATTATTAGGAACTATGTATATGCAAAACTTTTAAACAATCACTGATATGTTACGGAAGCGCAGTCGACGTAATTTAAAAAAAAAAAAACTGCTAAAAAAAAACTTTTTTGAATTGTAATATGCGCTTTAACGTCACAAAAGTCAACATGTTAATTTAAAATTGTTCCAAACACATTAAACGGAATTAACAATATAATAAATTAGCGAGTATTTTTAACGTGCTTTATTGGGCAAGAATTTTTAAAGATCACTTACGTAAGTTTAAAATTGCTGAGTCAGCGAATGTTAAATATACATAGTTGTCCAGATACGGTTTCTCGTATCTTAACCGGATGTAATAGAGGCTCATTTCAATTTCCAATACTCAAAAGAAAACTTACTAAGTGTAGTCAAAAGTTTAATGAATTTACCGTCATAGAAATTACTTTACATGCGATTTGCACTTGTACTAATTCTCCACATGCAATGTAAAATAAGGTCGATCTGACATCATAAACTCGATTGAATGGGTTTTCAACCTCACTGCAATACTATAATACATAATAAATTTGCTTCATCAGTAACATTCGAAGTGAGAACAACTAAAAAAAAAAAAAAAAAACTATAAGAAAAGTAAAATGAACATGAGCGGCAAAAAAAGGCATTATTAAAAAAAAAGTAATAATATTAAAAATAATTAAAATTTGAAGTATACTTTTTTAGTTCTTTTGCGCTTGTATTTTTTATATTTGGATTCCAAAATCAGATTTTGGACTCGTTCTTTTCATAAATACCATATTGAACAAGGTTTGCTCGGAACTCGAGTTATTTTTTTCACACATGATGCTTTTACCAATTCGAGAAAAAAAAGTTTACGACAGATCGTCGTCGTATGGTTAAGATTATGAAATTAGTGATTAGGCAACGCATTGCGATCAGTCCTAATAATCGATCGAAATAAGATGTACGCGAAGTTTTCATTTTAATGTATACGGAAATAGAAAATCACAGTGTGAAACCGGTAATACGTAATATTTAATTGATGACAATGTCGGTTGTGTGATAGCCATCTGTTCGATCGTAAATGTAAACATCCGGTTCGGTCTAACCATCCAGAGTGCAATAAACATTTAAAACTGTGTTTTCTGATGATGGTTAAGTGTAAACCCCCTCTATCGAAATGTTAAAAATATTTTAAACGCGGCGTCTAGTAAAATTTTACTTCTAAAACCTCGAGAATGCAGTGCTATTGTCCATCGGCTTTGGGGAACAGCATCGCTACATCTTTAAACTCGAGGAAAATTATTGTTCCAGAGCAAAATCTCGATATCCATTGTATAATAGGTACTCTCGATTAAATGTGCTATAGGAAGGTTTACGGGACAAAGTGAAAATTACGACATATCCCGGTTGAATAGAGAGAGCGAATTGATGAACGTAAGATATGGTTTGGTAACGTGGAAAGTGTAATATTTTTTAATCCGTTTTTTCTTTTCTTTTCTATGCAATGGCCACGATTTTCAGAATCGAAAATGTTAATAAAAACGATGATCTCGTTTCAATCTTCAAAACTTTTTTCTTTTTCCCTTCCTCATTTATTTCGACGGTTCCCCCCATTTATTGCATTTCATTGAAAGACGTTTTTAAAGTTGTTTTTTTTTTTCGTTTAAAAAGTTTAATCAAAATTAAAACTAATAGAATAAGCACAATATCGATTGTAATTTTTAGTCGGGGAAAAATCATTTCCTTGAGATGTTTTTAGTTACGCAACAAACAAATAGAAACGCGCTATTTTGTATTCGTTGGTTAATTGACGCGCGTGTTTTGAAATTTAATAATTTGTCAAATCGACCGCTATAAAACTGGGCCAGTTTCTAAAATGTGTATGTTTAAACCGCAGCAAAATTGGAAAACACTGAACGATTTTTGTAAGTAAAGAATATTTACAATCATAAAATTGCGAAAAGAAAAGAAAACAAAAAAAGGGTAAGCATTAGATAATGAAAACAAGTTTAAAACCAAATGATCTTTTCTGTTAGTGAAAGGTGGGAGTACGGTGGCGACATTCAGAGCGAATATAAGGCGGAAAGGATTGAAACAACGGCCCTCGGTCGAAGTAAAAAGCTTCTAATACGTTCGCAATTAAATCTAAAAGCGACTTATCAGTGAGGAAGTATTCTTGTTCGTTCCTGTCTGCTAGAAATAACTTTCTTTTTTGTTTAAATAGTACATTTCCTAAATACCAAAATCAACAACAAGCGACAAACAAAAGTATACTTATCGCAGAGCCCACCCTCAGCTGGAAAAAGTAAAGGCAAACATAAAACCGAATACATACGTCGCGAATAAAATGGCGAAATTTTAAAAACGCAAACTTAGAACGGAAATATGCGATGCAAATGAGACGAACACACACTGCTCATATGTCGCGGACAAGATCATAACAATTTTAAAAACGCGAATATAGAACCGTGCCACGAATGAAATGTGGAATCATCCTGTTCGTGGCACATGTTCTATATATTTGTGATTTCAAAATTTTTATAATTTCATTCACGACGTACGTGTTCGGTTTTATGTTTCTCTTTTTCAGTTAAAGATTTGTCTGAAAACGTTTCTACGACAAGTATACTTTTATTTGTTTTGCAATTTAGGAAATTTATTAGTCATCAGTGATAGGGCGTGGTAGCCTAGTAGGTGCCTGGCTACTAAATCCGGAGACACGGGTTCGAGACTTGTCTCGTTCCAGATCCGAATCGATCCCAAGTTTATACCTAATCTGGGATAATTGGGTACCGGAAAAATCTGGAAAAGTAAAGGTGGATCCCAAGTAGAAAGGAACTGGCCCCAGTATTCTCCTTAGATCCATTAGGTCCTTAAGTACATTATGGAAAGCTTAATTACACAATTCCCGACGCCCTATCAAAGGTACGGGACTCACTTTACTTTATTAGTTATTAGGTTATTATAGGGAGATGTTATAAATGTAGGGAAATGCGAAATACCGTGAAACGAATGATTAAATAATTCCGGCATTCTTTTAAACACTATCAGACTTCTTCGGGCTGAAGAGTTTAGTTTATTAAACTTCGAACCCATGTACTGCGATAGCCTACTAAGTGTACCTTTACGGACGATATATAATTCCGGGTAAAATTATAACGAAGACAACTAAAGAAAGTTCAAAATTCAATATGTCGACTGTTACCCACTTTTACTTAACACATCAATTTTTACGTTACGATTTAGTTTAAACATGTTGGTGTTATGATATTTTACAAATTGTACATAATAATTTCTGTCAATTGTATTGTTTTTTTTTTTGATTATAAACATCACTTTGTGTCTACCTTCTCTCAAGAGTGGATTCGTGTAAAAGCCTCCCCGCAAAATTTTTCCTGTTTCGAACGGTCATAATTTTAATAATTGATATCGTTTTATACAATCTGGTCTAAAATATGTAAACATTTTTATTTGTTCCCATAAATTTCTCATACAATAAACGTTGTCACGCCTTTTTGGGTATTTTCTGAATTTATTCCCGTATTTACGTGCATGAAAACACGCCCAGTTTAATTTTCAATTTGTAATTGACTTTGATAAACTATTCTTTTTCCTCTGATTTTTGAGATGTTTCCTTATTTTTCAACATCTGTTACAGTGGGGCACGTGCGCCTTTTTAGCTTCTATTCAACTACTATTTCCAAACTATCAACGTATTTAAAATTCTATAAACATTTTTCAGCTTTCCGGAGAGGAAAAAACAAAAACACACCAAAAAAAAAAAAAAAAAAAAAAAGCTGGAGAAACAAAAACAATGTCGACAAAGAGGAAAAGATTAGAAACGGGTAAAAAACAGAACAGATGTTTGGCCATATGTTACTCTTTTCGTCATAATTCAAATAATCGTTTTTTTTCCTTTCAACGTGCACTTTTTCGGGGGCGACACTGTAGTTTTAAGTACTGTATATTTTTTCTCCATTTAATTAAGCACGCTGCAACATTCCTCCGATGAGTAATACAGTTGCAACCGGAAGTGACGACAGACACATAAATGAATTGCTGGCGACGAACTAGGTGATAAACAGTTTTTGTATTGTTCCGTCTGCGTTAATAAGTACGCCTTGCGCAATATTCCGTTTTTTGCCTATAGCTGCGGCGTTGCTGGATCGCTTATCATTTTAGGCAGCAGCCGGCCGGGGGAACTAAGTCCCGTGCCTAAACCTTAACCGCTCCAGTGAACTCGGTAAATTTATTAAAAATAGCGCCTCCGAATTCAGTGGCGGACTAAGCCCGTCAGAGGCCCGGGGCGGCAAAGCTGAATGAGGCCCCCAGTTTAAGAAGTTGATGTAATTTTACAATCATTTTATTCAGTTCACATTTGTATGTATAAGTGTGTTGATGTTTATTTGGTTAAAATCTTGCAAGTAAAATTTAAATTCGACTTAAATAAACATGCATAGAATATGGATATGGATGAAGAAAATAAAATACGAATCGATCGGCAAAAAAAAAAACAATTAGTTAAAATAAAGTAATAGGTAGTTTTTATTTTCAGTATATAGCTATTATAGCATATTATATGTGTTTCGTGCCTTCATTTTATCGAACATCTCAATAACTTCAGTGAAATAAATTTCTTTTGAAACTTTTCTTTCAATTGAAAGCACGGACATTACTATATCTATATTATCTATAATGATAAGATCACCTTCAGCAAAGGGCCGAGGATAGTAAAAAAGATATACGAATGCAATACATAAGTAAAACTAGAACGAAAACTGTATAGACATTAGAAAGATTAGCGGTAGTAGTAATTTTATTTTAAAAATTGTAAATTACTGGTACAGGCTGTATTTATTTATTCGTACTTTATCTGTACGAGATGATATTTGTATGGGACCTCCCAACTCCAAACCACCTCTTAGATAGGCACTAAGCATACTATTAAAGCTTTGTTTAGGATTTGATCAAGGAAACATGGAGGCGTTTAGAGGCCCCCAGGACCAGATTCCCGAGACGGGCCGTCCCTTTCGCCCCCCGTTAGTCCGCCGCAGCCTCCCATAATAATTCTAACGCAGAAGGAAATACACTATACGCCGAACGCGAGATGGGAATTCGCAATATATCCAGAAAGGGTCTTACACATTTTTGAAATTCCGTTTCGTTATATTTCTGTTAATTCTGTTTTAGTACGGTTGAGACCGGATCTCAATTGAAATACTTAGTAGAGCAACAAATGTTGTCGAAAAATAAGATGGTCTAATTCCAAAAGTCTGACCGGCACAAATAAATTTAACCATTTTTCAGTAAAAAGTAATCATCTCTCGAAGAGCTTCTAGTCTTCCGGGATAAGTGAATTCTCCGCTCCCTCCACTCGATTTCGCTTTTCATCTTCTATTTCTCTCTTCTCTGTTCCATGTACCGAAACTTTGGAACATATTTTCTTTTTCGAATAACCACCTCTTCTTCCCGATTACTCTTATTTATATAATATAGTCTACTGCTCTTTAATTTTCTTCTGTTATCATGGACTTGTTAGCGGCAGACAATTGTCCACGTGAAATAATGAAAAGAAAGAAAAGATAATCGCCGTTATATCGCGTCAAATAAGACCACGACGACTACAGAGCGGCACTCATAATATTTGACGGGGAAAGCAAAATAACTGATTATTTAGCTTCCGAATGAAAGCTGCAGAAAACAAGTTTACAAGTTAAGGAAATGATGGAACCAGTCTTATAATAGGGAAGGACATAAATGGACAAGATCATTTGTGAGGGTAGGAAAACGCTTAATTAAGCAAGGTAGGATCTGCGAACAGAAAAAGAAGAAATACTAGTCTCAGCAAGGATTGTAGTAATCGGACTAGACTTTAAAACATCAAGCCATCATCGGAGGGCTACATTTTGGATTGCATCGGGTAAGCTAATATCAGATTTAAAGTGAATAATATAGAGCGTGAGAAATATCTTACTTAATTTAGCGTATTCAAACGTTTTAGCGTAAATTAGCGGAAATAATTTATGTACTTTGTGAATATGATAATCGACTGTTAAGTTGCCTTCAGAAATACACGCCATCGAACGGCAATAATCCTCCAGCATCAAAGAATTAAGAAATAGAGAGAGCGAGATTAAGATTAAATTTTATTTATACGGAAATGGAGTGAAACAACATCTAGTGAAGGAAAAGAAAGTATGTAAGGAGCACAGTAAGGGGTAGACTAAGATGTAGGAAAACAGAGCGCCGCTGCGAAAGAAGAGAAAAGCATCGGAAACGTAGTCATCATCTGAAGGATGAAGTATGCAAAGAGGAAAGGAAACAGTAGAAAGACGAAAAATAAACGAAGAAAGATAACCATGATTTAAACGCAAAGAAGTTCTATGAAGGAAATAAGAATTAAGGAAAATCGAGAAGAAACCAAGTTTAATTACCCAGTTAAGTCGTTGGGTCAATGTTCCTTTGCTGGCATACCCATATTACAAAAAAAAAAATTATTACAAATTCAATTAGGAAACATTTGTTTTTTTCCTTGCGTGTTTTTTAAAGTTGAAACCTTTTACATATTATTTTTTTACAGTTTGTTTTAATTACTACATTCATACAAACCTCTCACGCGCTGAAGTACTGAATCGCGATATGCTTTAACAAAAATTATATAAAGCGACTATTTATTATTTTTAAATATGCTACAAAAACATTTAAAAAAAAAAAAAAAAAAAAAAAAAACAAAAAAAAACAAGAAAAATGGAAAAATTGTAATGTTTTGGTTTCAACCAGAAATGTTTAATTTATTTTCATAAAGACGTAAACAGATTCGATCATCAAGTTATTTAGTTAAGTAATCGACTGATTTTAAGTTAGTCGTACTAAATTTGAATTTCGTTAATTTTTGGTCAGTATTTCGATCAATTTTTCGTCGGTTAATATTACAAATTTACATAGCGGTTTTTTTGTTTTTTTCTTCGTATTTTCATATATCAAAACATCCGATAATTTGGACACACATCGCTTGTATAACTATTAAAGACATTAAAACGAGTGAGAGGCTAAAATATATAAAATAAATAAAAACAGCGTAAGAAATTTAATCTAAAACATGTAATCAAAATCGGAAGTATACAATTACGTATTATAGCAATCCAGAATACAGAATTTTACCAACTTCCCGCAGCTACCCGTTCTTTTTTTTTTAATTATAAGGGAATTTCTGAAAAATCCTCCAAGAAAAGTTCTCTTTCGGCACAACCGATTGTAACCAAAATCGGGGTTCTACAATTAGATGTCATAATAATGATCCCGAGTACAAAATTTCGTAATTTTATGGCTACCACCTGGTTCACAGTTATAAGAAAAATTCCACAAAACCCTCCACGAGAAGTGCCCTTTTGCCGCCCCCCCCCCCCCCCCCGATTATAACCTAAAAAAGAGGTGCACAACTAAATGTTCCTAAATTCAAAATTTCAATTTTCTGTGACTAACGGTTCTCGAGTTATGCGTAATATATACATACCTACATACAGACGTCACGAAAAACGACTTGGAGTAGTCAAAATCGATATTTCTATTGAAATGTGAGATTCAAAATACGCCGCGAAGTACTTCCTTTTCTCCATATAAGGAAGTAATCGGGGATGGTCAAAATGGACATATACAATTCGTTGAAATGTAGCATTAAACATTTTTCATGATTTTCAGTACTTCCTTTATTAGGTACAAGGAAGTGACAAGATATGAATGAAACAGATTTCCTTATTAACCGCAACATAAAAATGACTTAGTTTGTTTGTCTTTTTTTTTTTTTTATATTTGTTCGCGCATAACTCATATTTATAAAGACCAATTTTACTGGTTCTTTGCCCACTAGAAAGAGTACCATTTAAATTAAATACCATGTCAATAATGATGAAAATCGGTGAACATAAATTGAGCATTTGTTAAAAAACGTGAAAAAATGAGGTGGTCCCTTTGGATAACTTTTTTTTCTTATTATTTTTTATTAATGTAACAGAGGCGGTTGACTTAGAATGCTATCAACCGCTTTTCAAACTTGTCTACATCTGTCGTTTTTAAACCAATAGTCGTATCATCGCGTACAAATGTGGCAAATTCTTCGATATTGCACAGTTTGTCGTCCCGTTTTCGTTTTCACAATTCACGTTTGCGTTCGGTGGCGGTTTTCGTTTTTGGAAACATAATGAATACACTTCTTATTATACTGTGCAGGCTGTTGAATAAGAAGTCCCACCATGATAAGGAGAAGCACGTAGAAAAACTACACTGCTAATGTAATAATACCATAGAAACACAAAAAAATTATTATTGTTTCGGTAGATTAATATAATTTATAGTATAAATTATAAATTATCGGTTGTATTTTTTTTTTTATCATATAAAATTGGGACACTTTTTTCGTTATAAAATATAATGGGGACCGGCCTAAGAATTACGTTGTAAATTTTGATCATTTTATACAAAGTATAGAAGAGAAAGAGACATATATGTAAGCAAGAGGTGTCAAGGGGCATAGCCCCTTCCGAGGCCAAAATGGCCGAGTTACATATATATACGTATATATATATATATATATATATATATATATATGTGTGTGTATATATGCATATATGCATGCACAGAATTTATATATTACGTATATTTTCGAAAAACATATCTTGTTAGGAAAAATAAATATTTTTGGTTTTAAAATCTTTTACGACGCTATTAAGCGTTATCCCTCGATTGTAAGTGTGCTATTTTTAATTATTAATTATTTTGTGTAGGAAAGACTGTCGTTACGTTTTTTTTTCTACTACTGATTACGCGCCATTGTTCTTTTTCAGAATTATACGCGAGATGCTTATTTGTCGATTCCTAAAGAATAATGTTTTTGTTTTGTTTTTAACAAGGAATCAGCTGATTAAGCGGATTGACATCTGTAATTCCGCTACGTATGTGTGTATACAATTTCACACTACAGACTAAAATTTTAATTCTTGCCTAGAATATACACTAATAGTAATAGTGTTAAACGCTTTTTGAAGTAATGTATTTCATTTAATTACCAGCGACGCATTTCGAAGTTCATAATTTCAGCTCCATGGTAATTTGCTAACAAGTGTTTAACATTATTATTACTAAGAACGTAAATAATTTCTAATCCAATTAATAACATTAATGTATATTATCGTCGGGAAGAATAATGAAAGATGTTTTTTACATGATCTGGTAGAGCGTAAAAATAGATCACTGTAAAAGTATCGATAAAGCAGTCAGTATTACGCCGCTCATTAAAACTACACCTTTGCTAAAGCCGTGAGTGCAATAATAATGGGTGTAACACGGGATGATGGCGCCGGGTTGTGAGTAAAAATATTTTGATTTACCAAAATTAAAAAAGAAAAAGAAACTTTAATAACCGTGGGCAAATCTTTAGGAAGTTTATTATTGTTAGGGGGTTATTTCTGTTAAAAATACAAGCGATCGTGAATTTTTCGAAAAAAATGCCGCGTTAGAAAGATTCGAATGACATATTTTCGTGGTCTGTTCTGAAAATTATCTTCATTTTCTAATTTTTGTTTCGGAAATATGCCGCGGCCAAGAACTTTCCATTGTCATCATTAATTATTAAATTCCCCCCCTCCCCTCCCCCCTAAGATTGTATATGAGGGTTTCCATGTGCCGTGTTTAACTACTGGGGCTATTGCAGCACATGGAGCCTACTTAAGGGGATTAAACGCGATAGTACAGATCGCTGCTCCGCATGTAAGCTAATACAGCTGCGACCGCGGGGGGAGCATTTGACAGTATCGTAGAAGTAGAGGAAGTGGTGAAGTGCATGGATCGTGGTACTGCAAAAGAGGGACATTCGAGAAGTAGGTGATTGGTGGATGGGGCGCTCGGTTGACTACAAAAGGGGCAGACATTTGGGGGTTCCTGGCTCGTGAATATGTAGCCGTGCGAGAGGGTTGTATGTCCTATTCGGAGACGATTCAGGACAGAAAAATCTCTGCGGGAAACTCCGTCTGTGGGCCACCAAGGCTCCGTGGTTGTTTTTATGCTTCGGAGAAATGTACTTGAAGATCTCCATTCCTGTTGCCATTCTTCTCCAGTTTGCTGCATAAATAAATGAGCCAATGTAGGGGGAAGAGGGGGGTTGTGTGGCATTGGAGAGAACAATGTCGCCTGAGCTGCTCGATTGACACGCTCATTGCCTGGAATCCCAACATGAGCCGGCACCCATAGGAAGGACATTTCGGAGTTTAAATGTGATAACCTGTATAATAGGTAATGGACCTTCCGTACCAAAGGGTTGTCGGATTTAATATCTCTGAGATGAGTTGAAGGGAGTTTAGAGAGTCAGTTATGAGTAGGGCCTTTTGGGACGGGGGGTTGCTATCGGTATAGTGTTGGATGCAAAAGACTATCGCGTATATTTCAGCGTCCAGTGCTGTACAGCAATCGTGCAGTCTAACTGACTCTGCTGCCCCTGAGACTTCGAAGGAGCATGCCGCCGGTGACTGATAACCTATTGCCTTCGCTCTATCTGTGTAGAGGCATGCATGGTCTGTGTAGCTCGCTATGATATTTGTTGCTATTTGTGCTATGTTTGGAGGGTATTGAGCTTTGTTAAATTTTGTCAGCGATATGTTGATGTTTGTGATTGGCTGACTCCAAGGTGGTGCGGTTGCTGCGAAGTCTGGCAGAGTTCTTGGGATTGAAAAGATTTGGAAACGACCCATAACCGAAAAAAGTTCGGGCACTGGGTCATTCCCAAACCTCATATTAGGAGATATTGTCGGGGTTTTGGTACTGTTAAGGAGGGTGCTCATTTCTTTAAAGTTATAGTACTTCCTATAGTAGGACAGCGAGGGACAACCTGCCAGTGCATACAAACTTATAACCGGAGAAGAGGGATGAGCAGAAAGGATAGACCGGAGGGCAGCAGAATGTATAGGATCTAAGGATCTTAGCACACTTTTAGCGGCTGAGGAGTACACCTGGCACCCGTAATTAATTCGTGAAAGGATAATCGATCTGTAGATTGTAAGAAGTAATTTTGGGTTTATATTGTAATTTGATAGATATTTCAGGATAGACAAGGATTTTAGGCACTTGGTTTTGAGCTCAGCTATGTGAGAGCGCCAGGAAAGTTTTTTATCAAATATTAGGCCTAGAAACTTGACTGATGGACGATTTGGGATAGGAAAACCATTTAGACTCAGGAATACGCTGGGAAGTGGATTTTGGCGTCCCCTGTGGAAATCAACACATATTGTTTTTGTTAAGGAAAAGGTCAGACCGTTATCATTGGACCACTTTTGTAAATTTTCAATGGATTTTTGGAGGATATTTTGAGCGTTTATAGGGATGGTTGGACGATAAGGATATATTCAGGTCATCAACGTAGAGCCGGGACGTTACTGGGGCGGCAAGGCAGTCAGTTATATCATTGATATAATATATGAACAAGGTTGCGCTTAAAGCAGAGCCTTGTGGCACACCATTTTCCAACAGCATCAGTTCAGACGTTGACGAACCAGTCGTAACTTGGACCGTTCTATTGTCTAAGAAGCTGTGTACGTATTTACCCAATTTTCCGGCGATTCCCGCCGTTCGCAGTTTTAGTAGTAAGCCATGACGCCACAGGCGGTCAAATGCCTTTTCTAAATCGAAAAATACTGCGTAGAGGTGCTGTTGGCGATGAAACGCCGATAAAATCTGCCTTTGCAGGCTAAGTAGCTGGCTGACTGTCGATCTTGCCTCTCGCCCGCCGGCTTGGTTAGGAGATAGAAGACATTTTTGTTCTAGGAAAAATATGAGGCGCCTATTAACCATCTTCTCCAGCGTTTTGGAAATGACACTAAGCAATGAAATAGGACGGTAACTTTCGGGAAGAGTAGGATCTTTATTTTCCTTTAGTATTGGAATGATATTGGCTGATTTCCATTGTGCCGGAATGTTTCCGGAATTCCAGATTTGGTTGAATATATGTAGGAGAAAATGTTTTCCGGAAATTGGGAGATACTTTAGCATGTA
Organism: Icerya purchasi; assembly: GCA_039619475.1. Taxonomy (NCBI): domain Eukaryota; kingdom Metazoa; phylum Arthropoda; class Insecta; order Hemiptera; family Monophlebidae; genus Icerya; species Icerya purchasi. The sequence goes on along the minus strand of CM077116.1, from coordinate 117,047,501 downwards.
CGGGTGGATACAGTCGGGGCCAGGGGCAGTGTTGGATGTGTGGTGGTTGAGTTGGAAATTTAATTCTGAGATGGTAAAGTTACTGTTGTATGTTTCGTTGGATTCGGACGGGAAGTGCACTGGCTGTTGCTCTGCTTGGTGTTTCATGCTGCGGAAGGCGGTAGGGTACTTTTCTGACGACGATGCTGCGGCAAAGTAGCTGGCAAAGGCTTTGGCGACGTCCGCTTCATCCGTTATCTGGCTGCCATTGATTCTGAGTTGAACGCGTTTTGGGGCGCTATTGATTCCGCTGATGGATTTTATTTTGTTCCACATGGTCCTATTTGACGTTGACGAAGAGATCGATGCGATAAACTGTTCCCAGCATTCTTGTTTTTTGCCGCGAATAAGAGCACGGGCAAGAGCTCGGGACTTTTTGAAGGCTATTAAGTCAGGTAGCGACCGAGACGTTTTATACTTTCTGAGTGCTCGTTTGCGCTGTTGGATTGCGGTATGAATCTCTTTGCACCACCATGGTACTATCTTAGCTCGGGAATTGTGAGAGGTGGGTATTGATAAGCAGGCGGTGTATAGAATGGCATTAAGAAACGTGCTTAAATTGTCTGGTAGGGACTCGCTAGGAGCTGGGATTTTGATTCCGGCCTCGTATGCCGCCCAGTCCGCCTTGTGGAACAAAAATCGTGGGGGTCTTGGAATTAGCGGTGAGTGATGGTATCCCGCGAACTGTAGGAATACTGGGAAATGATCACTGGAGCAAAGGTCGTCATGGATAAAAGACTTAAGTTTCGGGAGGAGTATTGGGGATACCAGTGCTAAGTCAATAGTCGAGAAGGTATTATGGGAGAGGTTGAAATGTGTGTGGTCAGGTGGGACCAGGGTACACAAATCGTACTCTATTGATATATTAGTGATGATTGATCCATGTCTGTTGGTTGACGCCGCTCCCCATAGTGGGGAGTGAGCGTTGAAATCTCCAAGTATGACCATTAGGCTTACTATTTGGGATATGGCGTTTTGAAGGTCTACCGAATGTACCATAGTGTTGGGGGGAAGGTAGCAGTTGCAGATCGTTAATGAAAGTCTCGGAGGACCGTGTAAGAATACAGATATCGCTACCATCTGAAGAGGTGTGTCTATTCTGGCTGATACAGCTGAGATCGACGTATGCACTAGGATTGCTACTCCTCCGCTTGCTCGGTTGCCACCGATATTGCTGTAGTCCTTTATTCTTGGTTTGTCTCCAGGCCGCAAGTGCGTCTCCTGCAAGCAGGCTACCGATGGAGAATATGTGGCTAATAGTTGTTCCAGTTCGGCTTGGTGATTGATAAAGCCTCTGCAGTTCCACTGCATAATTGTATTGTTGCTCGCCATGCTGGGTGTTTCTATGTTGTTTCGTGAAGCCGGTGGCTGTTGTTAGTCGGTCTTTAATATTGGGGTTCACATGGGGTTCGTGTGTTAGTGGGTAGAGCTCCCTTCTGACGTATTGCCATCTGTGGATAGGCAGCTCAGACTTTTTAGTATGCGGGTACATTTATTTAAAATAAATTATTAAATGGAGTTCATCGCGAACATATTTCTAAGAGAGAAAAAAAAAAAAAAAAAAAACTATTTTCATTGTAATCGCATTATCAGATAAAATTCCTTTTAATGGATTTCAGCTAAAGATTTTATGTCGATGTGACCATTCAAAAACAGACAGCGTAAACGGTGTGAGGATTCTCGCTTCTTCTTCACTTTTTTTTTTTTTTTTTTTTTTTTTCGTTCCACCAAGATTGTATCTAAATATCGAGAAAAGTATTTATAGAAGTTAAACAACTGAAAAATCAAATTTGAAATTATTTCTGGAAAAGAAAGCGTCACGGTATACATCACTCGGACGGAGCTCGTATGCATCCCTTTTACCGGACAAAATGTGCATTATGCACCCATAGTTACTTCGCAGTTATTTCTTTCAACAGACCTTTACCATTTGTTATATGCGGCGAATTCGAAGAAAATGAATCAGGTTGATAAATTAAACCGGCGCTCGAATTTTTTTACTCCTTCTATTATGTATATTCATTCCATGTGGCCAGCATGTAGTTACCAGCCTAGTGCTAATACTTTATAGGCAATTGTGAATAAAAACATTTTAATCTTTCCAAAGGGTTTCGATATTTTATCCCACTTTTTTTTTTCCTCCTTTCAATTGTTCCGTTTGTTTTCCATTTTCTGGTTTATTCCTTTCGTATTCCAAATAATCAAAAGTAACATTTTTATTTTCATCCATTAATGAAAAGGATTACGAAAAGGAGAAAAAAAAAAAAAGTGGACGCGGCGGGAATGTAAAAAGGAATCCTAAAAAAATACGAGATCTTATTGGAGCGTTAGGGAATGACGTACGTACCAATAAAGGAGCGGAACAAAGTAGAAATCCATCGAGAAAAATCGAAAGGACTGAAATAAGTCGGAGAAGGAAAACTTACAGAAGTAATAGTACAGGAACATTTTCGACTCCGAAGGAATCCGTAGAAGGATCCGGTTATAATTAAAACCAATAGTAAAAGAGAAAAAGATCAAGTCGACGGAGCTTAAGTGAATTACCTGAAATAAGTTGAACGGAAATCGTTAAGGAGTAGTAAATTATCAGAAAGGATAGTAATCTTAAAGGCGCAGCATTTCAATCTTCATCGAGATAAATGGTTCAGCGTAGATGTGAAAAAGTAAAAAAAGAGGGGAAAAATAACACGTAGATGAACGTGAAAATGATGTTATATTAAAAAACGAACGGAGGAAGAATAGATGAAAATGTGAACAATGTTAGGTAAATTAGAACTAGGGGAGGGGAGGCTGTGAAAAACATTGTAGGAGCGGAACGAAACGTCATTTCTGCCAAGGACTGCAATCGTAGGTGATCGCATCTGATGATTAACCGGAAGCTTCTGATGGTACTGAAATTCATACTCGGCCGAAGCGAAACTTTGAAGACAGGAGCGACACTAACATTGCGAATAAGCTCTTTGATTAATTTTTCTCTGATGCTACGAAAATTCCGCTATATTATAATTAAACGCAGGCAGCATTGTAAAGACAGAAATGTGAAAAGTGAACGAGGTGAGAAGGACACAACAATTAGGCTTTTGCATTAAAAGAACTAAGGTAGGTGAATAGACAGAGAGGGGGGAAAAATTAGAAATCAGGAAGAAGTAATAGAGCGGGGCTACTTGGAAGAGGATCTACATCGATAACTTTTTATATTGTTACCGAATTCTGCGTGCCTGAAATATATCATGTACCTACACACGAACGCGCATAAAACTTATAAAAGCAATTTTTTTCGCTAATAAAAAATGAAAGTGTACACAACAAATTATCACAGGAAACTCCAATAAATTTAAAAATTAAAAAAACACCAACTAATTGTGAATTCATATATTCATCGTGAACCATCATAATAAAACACAGAATTATACATTTATATTTTATTACGATGCACGTGAATATGGATCAGAAGCTAGTCGATGTTTTCTAAATTTTTAAATTCATTAAAGATTCCCCTGTGATTCGTGTGCACCCCCCCATCCCCCCGTTGTTTTATTTTGACTTGGGAAAAAAAAGCAAAAACAGATGATAATTACTAATTTTTTTTCATATACATGTACCTGCAAAAGAAAAACTTCTTGCCCTCTTGTTACAGGTAACAGCGCGAAGAACTATGTTACTAAATTTTTTTTTTTTCTATATATGTACTTATAAAAGAAAACTTCTTGCCCCTTTTTTTTTTCACAATTGGCGCGTACTGCCTATGTTACGACGCATCTATTAACATCAAGTTTAACTTTGTATGCTCATTAGTTTTTACGGACGAATTAAATTAGCTTAAAATGAAATAGTTTCAGTTCTACATTAATACGTATCGAATGACATGGACTGGAAAGATAGTACACCATCCATTTATTTAGGCGTAGTTCAGAATTTTTATCCGCATACAGACACAATGCACGCAAGGACTATTTAAGAAGTACTTTTTTTATCGAATGCTCGTCAATTTCGATTGTGAAAATTTATGTTTTGAAATTAGTTACATAAATATATTACAACTGATTCGGTGTAGTCAAAAAGTAGACTATTTAAAAAAAAAAAAAAAGGTAAATAAACAAATAAAATAGACGTATCTAAAATAAACAACAGCCCCGTGTTATTTACCTTCATCATTTACATATTTCCGAAAAAAGAAAGAGAGAGAATCGTACGCGAAGTAAATTTACAATCTTCGAACGCGGATGGATTTCCTGAAATGTGGCGCTTCCGATATGTGGAGCAGCATTTTGAAATGGAGCCAAAACAAAGCATTCGCATATTATTAGTCAATCCATTAATTGCGTTGTAAACAAACGCATTTTATTACGCAGACTAGCGCGCCGTAAATAGAGTAATAGGGGAATTTCTTTGAAAATCACTGAAGCGGGAAAAATACTGCTAGAAAAAGGTCTTTTCAACTTTGACAGCGGCTCAATTTGGCCGTTGTCGTTGCTAATGCATTTCTAAAATATAAAGCATTCGCGTAATGAAACAACGGACAAGCACGTTCTAATTTTAACATGTTCACAAGCTCCCCCGGCCAACATGCCGATTGTAATTGGAAACACACAGTTATTGGGTGATCTAGCTGGAAATCTTTATACTCCAGTAAACGCCTATGCTGGATTAAGCATTTCAAGCAGGAATATATCGATTAAACTGGCCATAGCCGAAAATGATAGTAATACGAGTACGGCTGCGCAGAAGTAAATAATTATTATATAGGTGTTTACGATTCTGCTTGCCGCAAAATTATCGGTAAAATTCCGATTAAAGCGAATTACTAAATCACATAGTCACGACTAGCAGGAGCATTTTAAGAGTTATCTGCAACTTACTTTACAATATTTACTATTTTAAAAAATGCGTAATATTATTTTCGACCGCGATTACATCATTTTACGAATATTTTTTTCAAGTCTGAGAAATTACGGTACACACTTTTCCGTATTCTTTAATAAAGCACAATAAGAATATTCAAATATAAAAAAAAAAAAATCATATTTCCGATAATATAAAATTGCTTTTCACTTCTCTCTCTTTTTTTTTTTTTTTTTTTTTTTTTTCGTTTAAGCGATCATACGCTAAAAGTCAGCAGTCCTTTCCTTCGAACCTTGAAAAATTTTCTCGAGACTTTTTATTTATTATTATTACTATTTAATTAATATATTCAAACTTTATAACGATAAATCAAAAGAATGAAATAAATCTGCTAGAGCATCTAATTGTAAAATCAATTTTTTTTTTTTTTCGTTATAGAGGGGGTTTGTCAACTATGAACATTATAGATCAACGGAAGATAAATTCTTTTACACATTCTTAATTTACAAAATCGGAGTTCTAACCAGATGATCCTACCTGAACCGATTTCCGCTGCCTAACCAACTACGTTATACTAGCAGATCAAATTTCGATTTTAAAACTCGTTCGAAAAAATCTCGTTAAGTCCTCGAATGGTGGTCACCCTTATCTTCTTAGTTCTTTTATTTCGGACGAATAAAAATGACTGAAACATGAAATCTCTTCCGTGAACGATTCTAAAAATTCCTAAATTTGCAACTATGCGTCGTCGTGTGCTTTATTCGAACAATAGTGACTGGACACTGCTTGTTTTATTTTGTTAAAGTATAAAGGCGAGATGGCCCCGGTGTACGCGGTAATTTAAAAATTAAATTTGACCTTTTTTAATTGTTACATTTATAGAAACGTTTATGCAGCTGCTTTTTTTGTTTTAAATGATTAGGTAGTGAGGTTTGAGAAAAATCAACCGGGTTGCTGCTCTATGACTTACTGTAATTTTTCCTTAGCATATTAATTCGGATTATACTAGTAAAAATTTCACTGATCTATTATTTCAAATTTCTTTAGTATAATCCGTTCTTCGGAAAAAAGAATGCTGTATATTTTTTTCACATATACAATATTTTTTTTTCTAATCCTTGAATAGTAATTTATAAGAACGGATATTATATTAAATTAATGCTTTTTTCCATTTAAAAAAAAAAAAAAAAAAAAAGGTAAAAAACGGATAAACTTTTCTTTTTTTTTAAAAGTAAATGTTAGTTTTTATTGTTTATAATCGCCTACATTTAATTTTGTAAAAGTATAGCGATAATGTTTAGCTCGTTGTTTTCTATTTTTGTTTGTTTTGTTAAACTTGCCATAATATGACGAGTTTTGGCTTTTATAGCAAATTTCAGGTTTCCCCTCGGAGCACAATTCGCCGATATAGGTTTTTTTTGTTGTTTTTTTTTATACGTTTTATCAGCTGCTAATTGTTTCGAAAAATTTGTTCTGTTCTGATGATAGGAAGCATTAGTGGTTTATAATGAAGTCTGTAATTCGATCGATTTTTACAAAATAATTTCGAAAATTTTTCACGGAGAAAAAGATCGAATTTCTATATGTCACATCGAAATCCGTGTCCTTCCCCGTGCACACTTTACATTGCCGTAGTTATTAGGTTAAATAAAATTCCTTTAATCTAGCGATAATCGTAAGAAATTATAATGCGAAAAAGCTAATACAGATATAATTGAGAAATGTGATGTGGGCACGATAGATAAAAATCAGGCCGACGATTAACAGAACTCGGCAACGCGGAGAAGAACTTGATTATTTCAATGTACTAAGTTCAAATAGCATCCTTAATATGTACCTGTGAATCAACATAGAAATCAAATAGACTAAAGACGCGGCGAATATTTATGGAAAATCGTGTACCAATCGATGCTAATACATAATAACTCGTATAAATGTACAAAATAATTTACAAACGCAAGTTTAAGTGTTAATAAATAAAGTAGTCGGCAGTCATCTACATTTAAAGTGGGGTCAGTCCTGAATTGTAACGATTACCCGAAACAATGTTGAATATCACCCATGAAGAAGGCTGAAATATCATATACTACTAAGATCACTGAAGAGCAAGTATTTCCAAAGAAAGAAAAAAAAAGAAAAAAAGAAGCAAACTAGGGAGAAAATCATCAAAATGTGATAGATAAGGGGAGAAATAACAAAACTTTCTATCTATACTTTATAAAAATTATCGAAACTTTTAACCGGGATTAAATGTATACGCCTATATATGTATTACGCAAAATGGATATTTTAGCAAAAACTTCGGTCAAAACTTATACAAGAAAAATAATAAAATTCCTCACTTCCCTGAACGCGCTACTGCGACTTCTATTTACGTACTGAAGAGCTGGAAGTATATTTCAGCGAACTTGACCTTCCTTTATACGTCCACCTCCCTAATCAGTGCTCTCATGTAAGTATGCGTATGATTTTCGATGAATGTGTACGTACATTAATAGACCCGGTTACATTTACATCTAAAAACATTGGAACCGCAAAAGTTGAGCAAGAGACGTTATCCGAGGGTACTGCAGAAGCATAAACACAGCTGACTGAATTGAACAGGTTTTTTTTTTTTTTTTCTCTAGAAAACTCTGGTCCTGGAAAAATATTTATTTAGGATCTTATTTTTTGTAGAAAAATTAAAGGTCGGCGGGGCCGCTTCTACGAAACAACGAAGGTCAAGAATAAGCGTAATTTTCAATTCTCTGCGCCCCGAATAGTAGAGGAATGCGAGTGCTTTTCGCGCTGCGATGCGACACTCTCAATTAATGACACCGAGACAACAGCGGAATTTATCAAAGTTTCTACATTGAAATTGTGTAGGACAATACACAAGTTCGGAAAACGTAAACAAACATGGGCGGATAAGTCGTGTATAAACATTATTGACACTGAACGCGAAGTGGAAATACCACCGTTAACGGTTATCGAGCGTAATGTGAACGAGCCGATAATCGAGCATTTACATAAAAAGCGAAATAATGAAAAATCTTAACGTCACAACGTTGAATTTTTTCGAGACAAACGCAGATTCAAGCGGATACCGGTGAAAATTGTTATAGAGAGCGAATTCCTCTTGTTTCATTACCGGGAACGTGAGTGTAAACTGCGTTATTTAAGCCGAATATATTTTCCATTCTTCCCACGAACAAACAAAATTCTTTTAATTGAGTCAAATGTCGCATTTTATTGTCGAGACTGAAGGTGAAAATCCGACTGGTTTCGGAAGAATTTTAACGAATTTTCAGAACGGTGATAATAGCTAGCGCATTAAAGAAATGCGGTTTAAATGAGTTCATTCGAGCTAAACCGATAAAATTTCGTTTATTTCATATACCTGCAAACATGTACATGTATATACCTACATACAAGTAAGTAATGAAAAAAAGCGATGTGTATGCCCCGTGTGATTTATCATTACGATATTTATTTTGATACAGGCGAGCTATTCGGGAAATAGAATTCCAAGTTCGTTGCGAACTCTACAAGAGAAAGTATAACGCGGATGATGATTCGACTATGTGTGCTACCATACATTAACAGTTCTACGTCAGAGAAAGTGAAAATCGTGGCAGCGGTATTTATCGTTCCGCGGCCGCGTGCTATGCAGCCGTTTATTCTTCGCAAGTTTCAGCTTCCGAATTATCAACAGCTGACTGATCTCTATCCGAAACGGACGACCTGATTTCGTTCGAGGCACTAATTAAAAATTATCTCCGTATGTACCTGCACTAAAAAAAAAAGAAGAAAAAAAAAACACTTATGAAACATATTATCATTGGTACTTCTATGCTACCGTTGTTGATTACGGCTCGCACTAAAAGTACTTTATTGCTTTTAATCTTATTGAAAAATAGGTTAAATTTAAAAAACAAATATAAATTATACATACTGAAAGTTTTATCTTTGTCGTATGATATGAACAAAAATTATATGTATAAAATTCACCAATTAAAGGTTTTTTGTTTTTTTTAGGCTCGTCAGCCGGGGGGGACCTTTACTCAGAAACAATTAGAACAGGAAGGAATCAATTACATCTTGATACGGTCAGATATTGTTAAGGAACCAATTGAAAGTTTTTAAGGGTTTAAATAAATCGGTTGGTCAAGATTTTGAGAAAGTTCTGTGAAACGAGTAATTGTAAAAGTGAGACGAGCGCATTGTTCTTTTTAGTGATTATCATATTTTTAAGGTTTATTATGAAGTAAGCAAAACGCTTATTTATCATGTTAAAAAATAATACATTTATTTAGCACGGTAATTTAAAAAAAAAAAAAGCATATATATATATATACATATATGTGTGTGTAATTTTGGGTTCTCCGGCGCGACATTTTAATAAAATTCGCTAATTAGAGGTATTTTTAGGGTTTTAGATAAATCGATTGATCAAGGTCTTATCACTTCGAGAAAATTCTACGAGACGAATGTATAAGGGAATCGACCAATGTTCGTTTAGTGATAAATAAAAATTTAAAATTCACAAGCCAGAAATACTATATAACAGATCACCACCACGACCCGTCTATTTTTATTAAATTTTCAGAACAAAATTAAATAACAAAAAAAAAAAAAAAAAAAACATAGTTCGTAGTGCTGATTTATCGCAAAATTTCTAGCTCATGAACTTTCATTTTTATTTCGGTCTTCTTTTTATTGTTTATTTATTTATTGAACTTTGGCGAAACCCCCAACGCAACATAACAAAATGACAAAAACTTATAAACTAATTCTACAGTCTATAATAAACTTATACAAGCTGGAGCATCAGCGACCGTTCGGTTTTAGGAAGGAGGACCAAGGGAAATAAGCCTATTAATAATTAGATTAGATTGTTGCACCGCATACCGGGAACAATTAAAGGACAGGTGACAAATCCATCCGCATCTCAAAATCGTCTGAGTGAGAACAGGCTGCATCCACTGCGAGACCAACTCCATGCAAGTGGGCAGATAGTCAGTAATGATTCAAACAACACCGATTAAATAAGGATATCATACGACGGAACAGCTCCGTTGAACATATCTGGGGACAGAACCACGATTCTACAGAACGGACTGGGTTAATGTCCGGATAAAACTCGCTATCTCTACTCTGGCGGAGAGCAACCCACTCAGATTTTAGCTTGGCTTCTTCCGACAAAAGTTGACCGTAATATATCTTACGCTCAGCTAGTATAATTCTTGGAAAATGGAATAAGATGCGTTCCTTGATTAATAGAAAAGTTCGATATAACATTGAGACAACTTAACGAATGTGATAAAATTAAAATGTTGTCGATATCGCTGGGACAAACGAAGAAAGCGTAAAGCCTTTACAAACGTTTTCGCGGTGAAGGCGGAACATTCCGATGGTAATTTAAACTTCCCGGCCCGGTAATGTTTTTGCAAAAAGCCGACCTACCAATACTCGTGCACCATTTTTGGAGCCGTCGATGTATACGTATCAAAAGCTTGGCCGTTTGTTTTGGATTATGGAAATGTGTTCCAGGTTGGATAGACCATTGTTTTTGAGATTCCGTGTCAACCGTCGGATCTGAAAATTTTCCAGCAAAGGTAAATTTGGAAAAAACTTGAAGGGATCCTAACACTGTTGCGAAAGAACAACATTTATTGGGAAACCTCTGTTAAAGGAAAGTATGCGAGCATTTGAAATTAGAAAAGGATGCAGGAAAAACTGACTCGCTAGCTGTTAGCTTTTTACAGGGATGAGAGGAGTGCCAGCTTCCACGCGTAAGCCAATTTCTAGTGATGAAGGAAAAGCTCTGAGTATCCAGCGCGGACAGAAATTTTGAATTTTGTAAGATGAAATGACAATTTACCGAAAAGTTGGAAACCCTACTCAATCTGTAAAATAGGCATATATAATATTCTGAAAACAGACTGATCGCCGCCCCACCGGGTATTTCTTAACACCTCGGGAGTGTTGGTAGCCGGAAATGACATCTTACAAAGTTGCTCGATGTGCTCATTCCAAAGTAATTTCTGGTCCATTATTTTACCGAGAAATTTAACAGACAATGAAATTATCATTCAAATTGTTGTCGAAACTATCGTACGCTTATAAGTGTACACTATCACGTGACTTTTAGCGGCCGACATCATCAAAAATGGCAATTTCCAATCCAAGCACTGAGTTTATATCATCCCGATAAGTATCGTTAGTGATGAGTGTCAAATTCTTCTCCGAGTAAAATAAATTACTATGTCGTCAGCGTAAACTGAAACCGTACTTTTAATTGGTATTTTAAATATCGGAGACATATGTAATATCACTGTATTTGTTGTTTCTACTCATTGTTAACATTTTTAATTATGATAAAAATAAACTTTAACACTTTTGTAACAATTGTATAATTTTTAAAACCCCGACGCGTTTCGAAGCAAACACTTCATGTTCACGGGAGTAATTATAATATAAATAAATAATGAAGATCGATAATTACATTTTAAAAATAACAGAAAAAAGGGTCGATTTTAAAGTCGATATTGAATTAGTAATTTAAAAGTGAAAAATGTAAATATATAAAAATAAAAATTTTTAGTCATTTTTATATATTTACATTTTTCACTTTTAAATTACTAATTCAAAATCGACTTTAAAATCGACCCTTTTTTCTGTTATTTTTAAAATGTAATTATCGATCTTCATTATTTATTTATATTATAATTACTCCCGTGAACATGAAGTGTTTGCTTCGAAACGCGTCGGGGTTTTAAAAATTATACAATTGTTACAAAAGTGTTAAAGTTTATTTTTATCATAATTAAAAATGTTAAACAATATAGGGTTTTTTAAGACAAAGCCTTGCGAAAGATCTGCAAACGTACACGTCAAATTATTGAGAGAATCCAAACGCGGCCGTTCGGCAGATAAATATAAGTTACAAAGATAAGCCGCCATTACTACCGGAATATTGAAAGCGATTAAACGATGGAATAAAAGCGGAAAAGGTGGCTGCATCAAAAGCCCCTTGAACGTCTACGAACGCAGAGCTATTAGAAACCTTTTTCCTAGGAAATCTTGATAAATGTCGGATGTCCAACACGCAGTCCAGAGAGCTTCTCTTTTCGATCTGAAGCCGAAACAACAGCAATCTGATAGCAATGAATTGAATACCAGCCACCAAACAAGTACGACGGATTCGAAAAGCTTCCGGACACATGACGCAAGAGAAATGGGACGATATGACTCGAAGCAAATCGGTCAAATTATGAAAATATGTACAAATCGGTTCGATTTTTCGATTTTAGCAACCTTCGCCGATTCTGGCCAATTTAACCTTTCGTTGGTCGCGTTATGAGCGAATCGCCGCCTTTTTTTTTTTTTTTTTAATGTAAATATTTAACAAATTACTTATAATTTATATAAAATAGTTTAGAGCTATTCGTGTATTGAAATATTATAAGTCGATCTAAAATATTTCAATAGTTTCAGCTAGTTTAGTTTCATTTTTATTAGAATTTTTTATCGTAAGTAGACCGTAAAATCGCGGGGATTCCCTCATTGTGTGACCACAGTCGTGGGTAAAATATAGTTCGCAACGTTGCCAAATATGTAGAAAAATAATTAGAATAATAAGCATTTTTTAATATTTATTAATTAATTGATAATTTTAAAAATGATAATATAATAAAGAAATTTTAATTTAATAACGTAACTGAGTTTTGACTTATCCTACTTATCCAACTATCTTCTAAAATGTTATAACTGTTTCAAAATTCCGCGCGTAAGCTTTAAACTTGACGTGGCAACGTCGCAGTAAATTTTACATTGCCGGGATTCCCTCACCGAGCGACCAACGACATTTGGGAAGAAGCGCACGACCAACGAAAGGTTAAATAATTTTCTTCCTAAGAGGATGCAGTCGAAATTGTATTGATAACTTTAGTCCTTGGTAAAGATAGGACCAAAAAAAAAAAAAGAAAAAAAAAAAGAAAAAAAACTTTAGTTACGATCGTTGATTTTACAAATTTTCAACTCGACGACCGCCGAGTGAGAAAAAATTTATTCTTAAGCAGATGCAAACAACTAGGAAAGTGTTGTTCGACCTGATGAAACTCGAATAAAACCAAATCTCGTGATTTTTATTTATTTTTTTTTGATTACAACAACTGAAAAAGAAATTATTTTATAAAAATCTTACAAAAATACGCATTAAACAAGTAGTAACATTTATAATTACATATAATAAACCGACTAGAAAGTATTTAATATATTAAAAATTAAAACATGCTTCAGACACACTATTCCAATATACACTAATTTTTTTTGACCAATAAGAAGTTTTAGAAATATCGAAATCTGTTTATACTAGAACATTGAAAACTAGTCCTTAGGTCGAATCGTAGTTTATACTGCGTTTCAGCTGAAGCAACGGTCGGAAAATTACAGTCAGCATCGAAAGCTATTTCTATCACGTTATAATTTTTCAAGCAAATTGCAGTCTAAAACGAAATACTGCACCGCATTCGGACGGGCACGTGTTATCGAATCGCAGATTTTGTCGTTTCTTTCTTGCACCGCACAGACCACAGCGGTACGTGTTCAATCAGTCCAGCTCGGAAAATGATATTAAATTAATATTCTCGTAAATCGCTCTTTCTGTTCTTTCAAAATGAACTTAGATCCATATTGTCGACACTTATTTTATTCGACGCTTCTATAAAGAGATCAACTTTTACTTTTCAATGCTCCTAGACGATTTTGAATGTATTTGTTGTTCTTTATAAAACAAATCTTCAACGTTCGATTTCATATAAGATTCAATTCAAGCGAATCTTAAAGAACTACTCTGGTTTCCGTCGATTTTAAAATCGCATAATGTGGAACACGCGCTCAGCGTTAAAAATAATCACGCTGAATGCTTGTTTCTCTTCAGTTTTCGGTAATTTTCGGCGATATAAATATTTCATTTCATCTTCATCCTGTATTCCATTAAAGAAATACGAGATGTACGAAATCTCACGGCAAAGGTGTGCCTCGTTTTCTCTTTTTTCACCTATTATTATCCGGCGACAAAATAAAAAAAAAAAAAAAAGGTTCCATAATTATATTCCGGGAAAGTAAGAAAACAAATTACTAGAAAAACGCGCGCGATAGGGGATGAACGAAGAGTTAGGGGCCGGATACCCGCCGACGTCTAGAGAGATTTTAAAAGGAGATTATGAATGGCCGTTGTTTCTGACCAGGTCGCCTCCGTGTAGTAAACCTTCTTCTGCTCTACGACCGTCGTCGGCCAGACTTCCGGCCTTTGCTGTCTTCACTCGGCTTTTTCTCCAAAAGACGATGACAATCTTTTCCACTTAACGTGAAATACCTCTCGCCGTCGGAGATGTACGCTATCAGAACGTGTCTATTGGCGCCTAACATAAACGGAAACATGAAAACGAAATAGTAAAAAAGAAAAAAAAGTTACACTGCAGCGCGGCCATTTTATTTTATGTCGAAAGCCCTCCATTCGAGTGTATGTCTGTTGAACGAACATATACGAGAAATATCAATCACGCTATAAAATTAGCCTTCCGCATCGAAAGAAGAAAAAACCTACTTCAAATGCTTAGCTGATGTTCTCGTTATTCGTGCTAGATTCTCTGCGACTTCTAAGAGAAGGGTAGAAAGTATTAAAATTCAATTTTTGATTAATTCCGGTAATAGGTGAAGCGCTTTTATTGGACACGATAAAGGACAAGCAGTTAATATTTAAGTTGGAATTATACTTAAAATTGCATTTCTTCTTTCCGATTTTCCGATATACCGTCTCCGTTCAGTCGTAATTCCCCCCGTAAGAGATGTCTTGACTACTTCTTATACCGCAGCCCCTTCGATTATTTCCGGCTATTGCCTGTGATTTTCAGTTCGCCGTTTACGATTTAACAATTAGCTTCCGAAGAACCTTCCCGATCGTGCATTACCTGAGTAATTATAAATCAACACCGCTGCACCGGCTTAACACATTTATTACAAACGAATTAATTCGTTTATGCTTCAATTTTTTTTTTGCTTTTCTTAAATATTACATAGAATACATTTTGAGTTTCTCTCCCACAAATATTCCAGTTTGGCTCCCGTTTTACATTACCCCCGAGAAAAGGTGTAATAATGCCCGCAATACTATAAATTATTCTCATCGCATACGGTTTTATTCAGGCTGTTATTTCATATTGCAGAAAAATTTCTAAACTGCTTTTTATCAAATTTATCAAGTATTAGTATTGTTCGCGGTACACCAGCTCTAACCAGCTTAAATTACGACTTTTGATTGCCCGCCCTTGTATTTACAGCTGTGGTAGATCTGCTTGAATTGTTGGTTTCAGGTGCCGCTATTTATTTTTTGTACTTGCTCACGGCCAAAGAATTCGGATCGGATTACTAACAAAAATAAAAATGAAGTGAAGTCTAATAAAAATACTATCTTTCTTACTATACGAATTCTAAACTACCATTTTAACTAGAATTATATAATTTTTTTATTTTTCACCCCTAAAAATAACATAAAATTTAAATTAAATTGTAATATTTATGTATTTTTTAAAAAACATTTTTAAATTTCTAAAGAGGTCGTTATTTGATTTTTTTTTATGATACAACGTATTTCTCAAATCTACTGCCTACCACAGAAGATATTACGTAATTATATTACTCCCCCCTTCACCCAAATTTGCTCTGAAAATGTTAAACCATGGGGCTTAAGCTACAAATTAACGTTTCTGAAATCAAACGAACCAAACAATATTCCACTTTTCACAAAAAATAACGGCGATAAAATCCCCAACGTAACAGAGAATCTAAACTACTCCCTAACCTTTCTTTTTCCGTTAGACAGCACTGATAAAGACAGTAGCAGACAGAAAATACTAAGAGAAAACTTTAAACTTCCCATACAGGAAAACGTTGCTCACTCTCAACAGACTCCTCTTGATACTTCCGCACTAAATAGCATTATAAAAAATTTAAAAAACAACCAAGCTGGAGCTGACAATATTACAAATAAGACACTAAAATTAATCCAAAAGGTCTATCCAAAAAAAAATCTCCTTAAACTATTTCCCTAAACCCCGGGTGCGAAGCAAATATAATCCTACTTCATAAATCAAACAAAGCTGTAAATCTCATAAGATCGCCCAATATAACTTTTAAGTACTGTAAACAAAATTTACGAAAAACTATTAAAAAATAGGATAATTTGCCATCTGAACTCAACAAACTTTTTAGATGAAAGACAGTTTAGACTCAGACAAGGTCTGTCCACAGAACATGTTGTGAATTATGCGATCAACAAGATTAGAGCAGCAGCCTTAAGAAAAAATCGAACGTTCTCGTCAAAGGAGTGGATATCGAAGGAGCCTTTGATAACTGCAGGCATCCTGCTTTGTTTGACATTTTAAAATGTATTCTGATCAGAGACATATCATTGCTAAGCACAATATATTGCTACTTTAAAAACGTATAACTCTTCAAGTAGGTAATCATTGTGTAAACACTGAAACCAATAAAGGCTGCCCACAGGGTAGCGTTTTAGATCCACTTTTTTGGAATATATTATTCAATCAAGCTCTACCATACGACAAGAACGTTGACCTATGTGTATATGCAGATGACTTACTATCCATAATAACGGACGATACAAAAGTCAATTTTGAAAGAACTAACAAAGTACTCGAGTTACTCGGAGCCTGGCTAAATGAAGTAAAGCTTAATCTTTCAGTTGAAAAATGCGTTGTGTCCCTTTTCACAAACTCCCTGAAACTAATAAGAAAAAATATTAAAGTATTTTACAAGGGGATCACTCTAAAAGTAGTCGAACATTTTTTATATTAAACAATTAACTCTCTTTTAAACAACATATAGACTACACCGCATCTAAGTTGGACGCTAAATACTATCAGTTACTAGAAGTGTACAGAAATACATGGAGCTTTCATTACAGATACATACTTGTACTGTACAAGTCACTTGTTGAGAATACAGTAGCTCTGTGTTTTTCCAACACCTAAAAAAGAAAACTCTAAAGTAAAAAATCTACTCTACGTAAATACTTAATAAATTCCTGTAGAGCATATAGAACAATTTCTTACAGAGCCGCTGTCGCCCTTACGGGAGTCCTTCCACTAAACCTAAAAATTAACTACAGAACAATCATTTTCATCATAAAAAACCATAAAAATGTTGAATATGTTAACGATCATGTCTATCAAATAATGAACTTTCTACCTCCAATAAATCCTCTTCAGAACAGTTCCTACATGCTAATCCATCGTGACTTACATATAAAAATGTCACTAAAACAACTCAAAAGACACATTAAAAACTATTTTATGATCATATGGCAAAACTTCCGGGAAGTAGATACAGCAGGTCGGCATACCCACATGCTAATCCCAAATATTAGAACAGGATTACATTTAATACTTGACTTTAACACTACCCAACTCCCCATTGACTACGGACGCTTCGGAACCTACTTCAAAAAATACAGAATTACCGAAGACGACGACAAATGTGACTGTGGGGAAACTGAAAACGCAAATCATGTAATTTTTCACTGCAGTAAGTATGACGACATCAGACACTTCAACATAGAAAGCCTAATTTGAGCAGCAATTCAACTTCGGCAACTAAATTTCAAAAATTCGCATTCTTAGTTTTAAAACCGAAATTTACTGGAAAAAATAACAACCTACAGTGATTTACATTACTCAATTAAATAAAAAACATTTCACTTAAAATCTACGCATTAACACATATGTATATAATTTTCAATATTAATACCCGGACAAGACAATCTAGCCTAAATGGTAAATCAAACCGAAATCAATCACACGCGTCTTTCAGAAAAAATAAATAAAATAAATAAAAATAATAAAAATATTATCGTCTATTAAATAAGTACACAGTGCTTAACCCAAATTGCGGATGTGGCCATGGTATTGGACAGTTAACTCCTTTTGCTCTTACGTTCGGTAATGTCATTCCTTCTCTTTTCAGGATGCATATGTTTGGCATTTATCGACGTTGATTGTCATTGTTTCTCCATCCTTGGTGTAGCGTTCTTTGTCAGATTCCATTCATTGTAACTCATAATTGCTTCTATTTACATGTGTTGCAGGGTAATCGTCCGTTGCTGACAAGCCCAGGGGAAAACCCAAAACAAGAAAAGAAAAAAAATAAAACCCACCAGATCATGTAGCATTAATTTTCTCAAAGCCTGATATAAAGGGAAAAAATTAACCCGAAATGTCTCTCTGGATCCGCCCCTGCTAATACGTATCACTTTCTGTTCATTTTATTATCGTCGATTATGCTGGTCTTCCTAAAATCCTTATTCTAATCCTTATTTAAATTTGAGCTGAGTTTAAGCTTCTTCCTTTTTCGATGGTGTCGTTCATTTTACCCGTCAAATCTAATCGTTCTTTCAAAACAGTTCCTCGAATTTCTCACATTTCGTGTCGCTATCTTACCATCACCGTTACTCGTCATTCCTCGTTTTTCTTTTTTTTTCGTCTGCTTTGCCGACTTTGATTTCTTTAATGTAGCAGCTATTTTTGTACCGCTGATTATTTGAACGTTTCTTTACTGAGCACTCTTTACCTCCATTCGTTGTTATTTTCGCTTCCTATATCCTGTCTCTTTCTTCTGTCTGTTCGTAATTCCCTCCGCTGTTGGTTCTTTCGTGTTAACCACCGAATTCAAATCTAATCAAATTTTTCTTCCCTCTCACCGTTTCAACGAGCTCAAATTCTTAGACGGAACTAGAAACGTGTCTGTTTTAAGCTCTAGTGGTCGGTCGACATTTTCATCACTTTTGTTTTTACAAGAGGCGCGTAACTATCCACAATTCACAAACTAGGCAATAAAAAATGGATCGAAAAGCTCGCGCCAGCCGAAAAGAACTATTGATATGCCCCGGATTTTTTATTATAAATTATGATACTCTGTGTAGAGCGAAAATAGGCGCTTGTACTTCTCAATAGGAAGTATTATGTGAAAAAGCATCTGCCTGAATTTGCAGTTGTCAGTTGTTATCAATTAGTTGACGTATGGTTAATTAGACAGTGTATTGCTATGTGGAATAGAAGCTGGCGGCTAACGCAGAACAATGCGATACTGTATGTCTCAGCAAGAAATGATGAATGTAACTCAGTTAGTGTCAGACGCATGAAAGAAGTTTAAGAACCGTATTAACCTCTGCAGGTGTCTTTGCGTGCTATTACTACATACGGCCACGAAAATGTGTACACGTTAATGACACATTCATCGGAGAAAAAACACAGCGTTGAATTTTTTATCAGCCAATTAATTTTTTAGCCTCGAACTTGTATGTAAAACAGGACTAGAAAATAATAGAAGAGTATGATATGTTTGTAATAGCGGTTACAAATGCGCACTGAGCTCGACACAGTCAATCTGATAATTGTTCGATTATTTTTACAACGTACCTAAGCGGTATTTAATGATCGAACACGCCGGAAATTAAAATTTCGCCTAACGTGCGCGCTGTACAGTTTCATCGATTTATTTGATTTACCGGCTATTTTCTCTCTCCCCCCCCCCCATCTTTTAATTTAAAAAAAAATCTATCACAGAAGCAAAAATTCAGTAATGAAAACATAGAGTGTACCAAAAGTGCTGAGAAAACGATCGACTTTCAGGAAGTTCCAGCACATTTTTTCATTTACAGAATATATATATATATATATATATATATATATATATAATTTTGTAAAGTATCTTAAGAAGAGACACGGAGAACTTCGATATTTAACGGAACGTGTGAATAATATTCGGGAGTTTTTAAGTCTTCTTTTTCGCAAAAAACTAGAAAGCCGCCTATCTTGTAAAATGTGAAAAATTAGCGAGATATCTTAGAAGATGGCCGAGCAATAATAATTTTCCGAATAGTTGTAAAGTTTTCCGTACAATTTTCGAACAGCGTTCGACAAGTGTTAAAATTAATTTCCGTTTGCAATTAATTCTCTTCTATTTTCTGAACTTAAATTATGGAACTTACCAGAGGGTTTATAAAGTATTTAAACTTTATTGTTAACTTGGTAACTGTTTAGAACAACAACAACGAAAAAAAAAAGGTATATCGAACTGTAGTTTGCTATGTTACCGTCAAAAGCCATTGTAAAAATAATAATATCGCAAACAAAAGTATCATTTTCATTTTAATAAAGATTCTTTAAAAAGCTTTCATGATAAAGTTACCTTAATATAATCTCTTTATGAACTTTCTGAAATCAGGTACAATTCAATATCAATAATTTACAAGATTTTGGTTTCCGAATTTTCAACCAAACCACATGTTAATCTCAAGCAACGATGCAATTTTTTTATGTAACGCTAATGCAATTTTTTTATATAACGCTAATGCAATTTTTTTATATAACGCTAATGCAATTTTTTTATGTTACGTTCCGGAATCTATTTAAATACTGCTCTATTCTGTTTCAGTCTATCGCAGATTTCCATGATGTTTCGTAAAATATTATTCTGTTCCACTGTTCCGCTATTATTCGGCTCGCTGATATCCAACTGTTAGATGCTTTAACCTTCCACTAAATTTCGTTTTAACATTATACGTTTGTAAAAAGACAGTAAAAAAGTAATTTTTATCCGAATTTGCTGGTGCAACTGTGTATAATGACACTTGTAATCCGGTAATTGCATGCTTACAGTTTTGTCTGCAACTGCGTCACTGAGTTCTTCAATTATACTATTGACTGCATTTCTAGTAGCAGTCAACACAAATCAGTTGATTAGCGGTACATTTAAACATTTACCATTATTAACCGAGACGCAGAAACTGACATTTTAAAATTCCCTCATTTAATACGGATTAATCGTAATGATTTAACCGCGTTGGGCTATCAAACTGGAAGATCACGCTATACCCAAGATCATACTTGATATAAAATCGAACATTGCAAGTGATCCGAGAAAGTAAAGCCGGAAAGCAGCTAGCTATCTTCTTCGGGTGGCCCTCATTACATTTAGTACATTATAAAAAGAGCCTAATTTCCTAATGTACGGTATTTTATTAAGAGTGCGCTTGCGATCAACTTCACTTTAGTTCAGAACAAACGAAGACTACAGATACAGTAAATTAGCACGGTTAGTATTTTTTTTTTTTTTTGGTTTAAAAAAATAAGTTGTGGTTATCACAGGGCAAATATGCCCGTTGCGTGAATACCCAACACTCTTATCAACGTTTATTACAATAGAAATATAGTACAAACATTACAACTAACTAAACTTATTTCATAAATAACAATAATAATAAGCCTAGCATTATACATATTAAAGTAATAGTATATATACGTATGCCAAAAAAATAAAAAATGCCGCGTAATACGCATCTGTACACCAATACATGCAGACAGCTTAAAATTTAGAATCGAAATAAAACATGATTAATAAGAGCCTAAAATCCAGGAAGGACAGGACAAAGTGTCAAACACTGACAAAACCGTAAACAGGAAAGAACCATTAAAAAGCAGCGAGATAAAGGACGAAACTTGATCTTCAGTCTTTGCACCATTCCTTCAAGCATTTTTGCACCTCCTTTTTCCACGCACCAATTATTTTCCCCCTCTAGTATATGATTAGGGATTGTACTTATTTAAATTAATTAAAACTGAATCATCAGTGTTGTCAATTCGGAAATTTACCCCGCGGGGGTAGATGTAATATGTATTCGTTTGGTTTTTTGTTAACCGGAATTTTTCCCTGGATGATAATTTTATATTATTGACATTAAATTCTAGTAATTTATGATAAAGATAGTACACTTTGCGGCACATTTCATCGTTTTCCTTCCACCATGCTGTCCCAGAGTCGTTTTTCTTCCAGTGGGGTAGTATAAGTTTCAAACACCTCTTCTGTATTTTATCCCATATTTGAATTCCATATAATATTCTAGCAGGGGCGGATCCAGAGAGACATTTGGGGGGGAGTTTTTTTTTTTGATTAAGAACTGTATTTCAATAGCGCTTTTTTTTTTACAATACGAGTCTGCGTACAAAGGCGCCAAACCAAGCACCGCCGTTAGACTTAATCTTGACCTAGAACCTTCTTACAATAAAACTTAAGTAATAAACTTTAATTTTTTTTTCATATCGAGATTTGAGAAACTTAATGCTACATGATCTGGTGAGTTATGCACTGTGTACTTATTTAATGGACAAAAATATTTTTATTTTGTTTTATTTATTTTTTCTGAAAGACTTTCGGTTTGATGTACCATTTAGGCTAGATTGTATTGTCCGGGTATTAATATTGAAAATTATATATGTGCTAATGAGTAAATTTTAAGTGTAATGTTTTTTATTTAATTGAGTAATGTAAATCACTGTAGGTTGTTATTTTTTCCAGTAAATTTCGGCTATGCTGAAGTGTCTGATGTCGTCATACTTACTGCAGTGAAAAATTACATGATTTGCGTTTTCAATTTCCCCACAGTCACAATTGTCGTCTTCGATAATTCTGTATTTTTTTAAGTAGGTTCCAAAGCGTCCGTAGTCAATGGGGAGTTGGGTAGTGTTAAAGTCAAGTATTAAATGTAAGCCTGTTCGAATATTTGGGATTAGCCTGTGGGTATGCCGACCTGCTGTATCTCTTAACCAGTAGTGAAGGTTAGGGAGTAGTTTAGATTCTCTGTTACATTGGTGATTTTATCGCTGTTATTTTTTGAGAAAAGTGGAATATTGTTTGGTTCGTTTGATTTCAGAAACGTTAATTTGTAGCTTAAGCCCCATGGTTTGACATTTTCAGAGCAAATTTGGGTGGAGGGGGGAATAATATAATTACGTAATATCTTCTGTAGTAGGCAGTAGATTTGAGAAATACGTTGTCTCATAAAAAAAATCAAATAACGACCTCTTTAGAAATTTAAAAATGTTTTTTAAAAAATACATAAATATTACAATTTAATTTAAATTTTATGTTATTTTTAGGGGTGAAAAATAAAAAAATTATATAATTCTAGTTAAAATGGTAGTTTAGAATTCGTATAGTAAGAAAGATAGTATTTTTATTAGACTTTACTTCTTTTTTATTTTTGTTAGTAATCCGATCCGAATTCTTTGGCCGTGAGCAAGTACAAAAAATATATATATTTGATCTATTTTCATTTACAGTAGAAAATAAAAATTAAAAATAAAGAAAAAAGGCAAAAGATCGATGACAGTTGGGTTTGAAATAAAATAAAAGCGTAACATTAATAGTTTTACTAGAAAACAGTATGAAATATTAGTTATAATTAAATCCACAGGTATAACATTTATACAAATCTTTTGTAGTATAAATTAAGTTTCTCTGTTATAACAAATTTTTTCATAGAAGCTTTGTTTCTTTGGGGGGATGCCCCGCCCCGTGGATTCGTCACTGGTATTAAGCAGTCCACCCTAGAAGTAAAGAAGTCACAGAAAGAAATAGGAAGCGCAGAACATGCACTCGTAGAATCGGAAGTGATCGAATAATTAGAACAATACATAGACAATAGACCGTGCAGGGTTTATTAATTTGCGGTAAAGATCGAAATTAGAGCATTCTGAAAATTTGAAGGCTTCCAAAGATAAAGGCATACCGACACGACACACCTAGGTTGTTAAACCATTGATAATACTGAAGTCATTAAATGCTGCGTAATTCCTGTTTAGTTACAACCTGAGATAGGCTAGCAAGACGTGAAAGTTTCGTGAAGTTGCAGGAAAAATGCGAAGAAGATTAATCGTAGAATAGCACGAAAATAGGGAGTAAGGCGAAGTGAATTAGCAAAGAGTGAAACTGTAATTTTTAAAAATGGAACGGCAGTCTGCAAGGAATCGATAGTTCGAAAATATTAAACGGTTCACGCAACAACATCTCGAAGCCGGACGGGTTGCTACGGATTTTCGCTTATTGGTTTTACCATCGGTTTCCGATGTTGTCGATTTTTCATTCGCCAGCGTATTTGAAATTAATTTCTTAAGAGCGAATAACGGAGGTATTAATAGCGACCAAGGTTGCGCGATCGGAAGATGAAGAAGCCAAAAAACCCGCCGATTACAACTGCAGATCGTAGTCTAGCAGCTGGGAAGCCGTATGTTCGAAGCACACGCGTTTAGTCTTAATTGGTCGAAAACGTACAAGTTCAAGATCGAATTACCCGCGCCGAAACTAAACGCTATTTATTATTCGAAATGTCGCCTAATAAAAAATCGAGTAAAAAAGCTTTTGACGTTGATTGTCTCAGCTAGACGAACGCTCGCCCGAATGTTATCATTTCATTTTACTCGTACTCGTTTGCTTTCCTCACAAATAGGCTCTTGTAACAATTTCACTTTTTTGGCTTTTTCCAAAACGCTTCGAAAAATTAAAAGAGCTCGATTTTTTAGGCGCTTTTTTTGTATTTTTAGTGATATCGGAAATACAGTATACTTAAAAAAACAACGAACGAACGAAAATAGAAAAAAATATTACAGAATTATACTTTTATTATTATTATTATTATTATTATTATTATTTTTTTGGCCCGCGGACCATGCGCCAGGAAATGATAAGAAAAAAAGTTACTAATTAGAACTTAATTCGATCGGAAACAGCTGAAATAAAGGAACTAATGGCAGGGACACTGAGAGGGAAAGGATAGGATATAGGAAACACAATAAGCAGCAGGAAGCCTTAACTTTAGGAGGAGTAAATAATGAGAAGAACGTTCCGCAAAGAGAGCAAAACACTCAAAGAAAATGTGATCACAACTGCTTCATTAGAATAAAGAGGACAATAAGGAGAGAAAAGCAAAGAGAGACGATAGCGGGAGAGGCTAAAATAAAATGTGATTAAAGCGCAGGCGAATAATAGGGACAATAACAGGACGAAGAAGAGAAGGGAATTCCGAGAACCAAGAGTTCGAGGGAAGGTTAGGCTGAATTGGGAGATAGAAGGAACCATTGTTGGCATGGCCGTATCTGGACCAAAAATTCGGGGGGGGTGACCCCGAAAAACCTCCCTCTGATACGGCCCTGATTGTTGGTAAACGAGGAAGGGTACATATTCGACCAAAATTTAAAGCGAAATTTCTTACTTAAGGATCGTAGAGGTTAGTACTTCGGATTTTTTAAAAGTAAAAATGAAATCGAGCAGCAACCTGAGCCAAAGAATCCACCATTTCGTCATCCTCGATGCCTCTATAACCAGAAATCCTCGACAGATCAACATGGGTAAAGTGATGAAAGGAAAGAGATTATGAATGAGAGATCGTATGCGAAGAATGATGAAGTTGGAAGAGAAAGGGGAAAGAGGTAAACTGGTAGCCCGAAGGACACACAAATGGAGTCGGCAATTATTAGATAGTCGGAGAAGTTACGATTAGATAAGAAATATAAATAATTGCACGTAGGATAGCCTCATACAACATAGAAAAGTTTCTATCAAAAAGTGGTTACAAAACTTTGGCAAAAAACCATTTGTTTTATGCTAAAATTGACATATCGATAGATAATTCGACATAATACGAAATAACGGGAGAATTGGCCAACAGGTAACTAAATTTCAACGGTAGTTAAGGAAGGCGCGCCAACTGGTAACCGAAAAAAATCAGATAATTTCCTGGCGACCCTAAGGCAACTTATCACTGACGACGGCCTGATGATCGGACCAGTGCTTCTCAACGTTTCTTTTATCATGCTTCGGCTATGTATAAGACTAAGACAATTTTATTCTCGAACGGTAAATAACTCGCTTACGGAGACCAGTATTAATTTCAAACAAAATAAGAAAACCTGCATGATAAAAGTAATTTTATAACATAATACCACGCATATTTATCACTATATTTGTTGCCCAGCAACATTTTATCGATGTAATCCTAAATTCCTTACAATCGTATTAAAATGTTAAAAAAACATTAATATTAAATAGTTGTCATTTTTGAGCGCGCCAAGATAGACATTAACATAGCCAATAATAATTTAATTTGAATAAGGAGTAGACACAAAATTTCAGAAAAGACCGATAATGACGTAAACATTTTTAAACGCTCGCATATATATACTAATATTATAAAGAGGAAAGATTTGATTGTTTGTTTGCATTGAATAGGCTCCGAAACTACTGGACCGATTTGAAAAATTCTTTCACCGTTGCGAAGCTACACTATCTGCGGGTGACATAGGCTATATTATATTTTCAAAAAAAATACGGATCCTTACTAAAACTCCAATAATGTAACTCAAGGTGTAAAAAAATGACCTAAACAATTCCTTACATCGCGTGCGCTGCAAAAACTTTTTTTATAAAACATTAAAATATCAATATGTTAATTACCGTGGAAATGGAAATTCGGATAAAGATCGCCTTAGCATCGCTTACAAGCTCATCACCAATGGAAATAGTGTGTTAACATAAGGAATGAAAATTTTCGAGCGTTACCGTTACCTTTTGTAAATGGTATAAAAAAATGCCCAAAAAATTAAGATCTCAACTTTCTAGAAATACTCGTAGTTCCCAGGCGAGGGCATCAAAAATACGTCGTAATAGAGAATCTTCATCAGAAACTGAAAATCGTCTTGCAAATCAGAGAGAATACGCGTCGCAATCGCGTGCCAGAGTCGAGTATCGAGCGTTCGCAGCGGCTTGCTGAACAAAATTTGAGAACTCTTATTGGGTTATACTGATCTTTGTTATTTAGGCGAATAATGCCTTCATTCATTTTAATGTAATTAAAGTACTTTTCATTTTGATTTGAAAATTTACTAAGTGAAATAATTTAAAGGAACAGGCTGTGAAACGCAAGTGGGAATAAAGGAAAACTAAACAATTTCTCTTAGGATAGAATGAAATTAGATGTTGTAACGAAATAATACAAAATTATATTTGTATTTTATCATAACAAGTTTCCTTGAATTTCCTTTCTTCTGGGATCGCAGAGTTTTATCAACAATAAACATCACAGCATTAACTAAGCGATATCTCCATTATTTTTGCGCTTTCACGTCATGTCTAACTAACGATGATCAGTTTATCATATTTAATTTAGGGTTGTAGCGTACCACCACAATTACACCAAATAAATAACAAAAAAATTACTGGCCGCCATCTGTTACTATCATCTATTATTATATAGCACTCATTCGAATTCCAGCTGTGTAGGCCCTCATTTTACGATTTCATTAAATTTGTGGGAAAAATTTTAAGTTTCATGAGAATTGAACGGCGCAAAGATAACAAGAAATTCCACTTATTTTTTGGATTTTGATTTGGGCAACAATAGAAAATTAGAGTGTCGAAAAAACGTTTCCTTAACCCGATACTAGCAGGCAAGCCAACGTTCAGGCAGGACAACGTCTGCCGAGAAAATATTTTGACATTCTCTGATACTCTTACACAGTCATGAACTGAATTCCGCATGGGTGTAATTTAACAAATAAAGGAATTTTTTAGAATCATAATTCACGCGAGCAACGCCGCGGGCACAGCTAGTATATATATATATATTTAGACGATTGGTGCGGAAAAAATATATCACGATGATCGAAATGGGAATGTTTTGAATTTATTATTATGCAAATGTAAATTTTTAATCGATCTTGTTTGATCATAATTGTCTAATTTTTGTTTTCGTTTCTTACCGGTTTAAAAAACAATCAACGTATATTCTCAATTATGTAAATAAAAAAGTAGCGAGCGACGATGCCGGATAATAATTTCATATTTTTCTGTGAAAATGAATAATAATTCGCGTGTTTTTTGACACAGCCCAATGAAATTCGAACCGTCATCTCTAGTTTGTACTTATTAACGAGTTTTTACTGGCTCGCGAGAAGATACATGTTCCTTTTTATAATAGATTTCTCTGATCGGATTAAAATATAATCGACTTCTTTCCTTTCTATTTATTTCTAGGTAAAAGTAAGCCCAAAATAGAAAAAAAAAAAAAAAAAAAGTGTTTACGTTTCCTAGCTAATGTCCGGTGTAGGGTAGAGAAAAAATTAAGAATCATATTGGGCTTGAAATTAATTGTTTTTATAAGATTTGTTGGATATCTTAATAGTCAGCTATTAGTTACCAGTTGGACAGTATCGCTTGGGTCCCCCCGGTTACCAGTTCGAGCTAATTAGGGAGACGTATCTTCGTATGTACCCTAAAATAGAGTTACCACCAGCTGGCGTCCGCCCGAAATAAAATAACAGACGAATGTATAAAAGTTTTATAAGAATAATCGAGCGCCATGAATATCAAGAAGGAGGAAAAAAAGCGCTCTCGAATAAACCACAAATCGTTCTGTCTGAAAACGAGAACGATAGGTACACAAAGTGGAAATTCGGGTAAGCGCTCCGACCGCAAAACTAAAAAGAGGGAGATAATGAATTAGTCAAAAAGGGATAAAGAAATAACTTCGGATTTCTTCAAAGTAGATAACAAATAGTGATTTACATGTAAGGCAAGGTAAAGCAGTCAACGTATAACTCTACAAATTTCACGCAATAGGCAAGTCTAAAAGACGCCTGATTTGTTTTTTCTAATAATTTTTCTAGAATACCATTATTTTAATCGGAAAACAGTACGGGTTACAATGGATTATTTTGACCTTTTTAATTTCGAATTAATATCTCAAAATTATCGACCGAAAGGCCGCAAATGCTGACAAAAGGAAGTAATGTAAACCAAGTACCACCGTAGTAAGAGATTCTCAGCCGGCTTTTAGTCTGTGACATTAGTAATATTTATAATGGGCTTTAAGAAGTTTGCGAGCACCGTTTCGCAGTCAGTTCTGGTAGCAGGTGATGCCCTTGAATAGTGTTTTATGCAGAAAGCGTTCGCTAGCCAACATGACATATCGGCAAGACGTAGAAAAATAGTTCGGAACCGTGTTGTAATATTCCTTATACGACTGTACAGAAAGCAGTCCCTTTTATGACAGGTTCGACCTCTTACCCTGATCTCAACCGCAAAACAAATGAACCATCCCAGCTGGAAGCACCGTACTCTTCACACGCGCACAAACACACAACGTGTGCGCCTATGTAATAATAAACGTGTGCACCTTACCGGGTTTCCGCCCGGCACACCTGGTGTGTGCGCTAAGATTGTAAAATAATGAACTCCTTAAAACCCGAATAGATGCAAACAATGGTACTTCCTGTTTCATTTGCAAAATCATTTTCAACGTACTGTTTTTGCCAGTTACCGAAATAAGTAATTCTGAAACCTAGTCAAAGGTTAGCGGTTCTATTTATTTTATTTTATTTTATTTTATTTTATTTTATTTATTTTCGTAATTAACTCGAGCGAAAATTACAAACGTCGCTATCTTAACCCGAACAATTCAGTGACAACGTTTTTATAGCCAGCTCTGCCGTTTATGATACAGCACAAAATCGGGATTGGGCAGATTTCTGAACGTTGCGAACCACAATAAAATTAGCCACAAACCCGAATAGAAATAACCTGGTTTCCGTCGTGATTTTGTTCTTCCGATGAAACTTCCAGAGTCCTCCGGTTTAATTTTTACGCCAAAAAAAAAAAAAAAAAAAAAAAATCCCCAATATTTAGTTCGACGCCGTCTATACATTTTTAATTAATGATAAACGGTATTCTATATGTTAATAAAAACGTGGTAATTTTAATTACGTACCACTAGAAGATAACACGCTACATGAGGCGGTGGACCGGTGTTTTGACATTTTTGAAATTACAAGCGGTTTCCCTGTTGAAGAAGAAATAAAATTAAATTAATGTCGGTTTTTTACCTCCTCATTATTCACACGCGAAATAAAACTCGCCATAAAACCGAGAAGAAAAATTTTCCGCCATTTTTTTTTAAATGTATTTCACGCAATTAAATTAACAATTGTAATAAACGGGAAAAAAAGTAAAATAATAAAAAAATCACAAAATCTAGGCCAGATAAGCACCACCTAGGGAGCATGATATTTTTTTCCAAAGAAGCCAAAAAAAATAAAAATTAAAAGTAGCGGGTTAAAAAAAGTATATTATAAAAAAAAAAAAAAAAAAAAAACGACTGGAAATACGGTTTATTCCAGTTAGTGACGAAATAGCGTAATAATGCGGACATTCATTTTTTATCGGGCAAAGTTTTTGAGGTACATTAAGGAAATGTGATGCTTTTTTGTTTTTTGGAAGAAACAAATCTAATGGGCAGATTCGATGAAACTGAAATAATTTTGACACACCGGTTAATTAAATATCGAATGAAACAAGGAAGAAAGTATTTCTTACGTTTTAACAGAAAATTTTATTCAGCAACGTTTGAACAGGTGCTTAGTGTGGCATATCTGTTTGAAATGAAAAAGGCAAAAAAAAAAAAAATCTAAAGACTAATAAATAGACCGGTTTTCATTTCGGAAATATTCCAGATAACGGGGATCTCATCTCAATGCTTATTGTTGTCATACTTCAAGAAGGGACTGTCACCAACCAGCTTAAATTATATGTATATATATATATATATTTAAAAATTATAAACATAGTTTTCGGATCATATAACCTTGCGAACAGGCTCGATTATATATTTTCCAGCATATCACACATTTGCTTAAATGTGGAGTTTAAGTAACGTTCTATTTTTAACCAAAAACAAATGAAAAGGAAACATTGTTAAATAATTTTCGAGATCAATACGCTACAACTTCATTTGAATCTAAAATCGAAGAAAAACCGCTAAATTCGAAGTCACGTGAAATTTCATATTCCATTTTCATTGTGTTATTCTTCAAAAATATTTTACGACTTTTTAAAAAAACCGCACATTTTTCGAATTTCATTTATGAATAATAATTTGTAATTGAAAAATAGTTGTGTTTTGTTCCGTATTATGCATTAAGTTGTATTTGGAAATAATGAAAAGACTGAAAATTTTATAAAATAAATATAACTACAAAATTACAGGTTTAAATGAAAATCATTGATCTAGATGTTAGAAGAAATTTAAGGTTATCATGTTTATTTATTAATCGAGATTTGATTTAAAAACCGATTTCATTTCTGGAAATATTTTTTTGATGAGAATATTTCGTTATTTCTTGACTTATTTATTTATTTTTTTAATTCATCCGGCTCATCTGACACGCCAGCCCAGTGCAAGCGATCTCATTCTTATTAGGGCCACGTCCGTTATGGACCCGGGCTGTTTGCTTTTTTTTCTCGCTACTGCTGTCGTCGTCCACTTTGTTAAATTATCCATTAATTGTATACATCGGCCGCTTCATTATCCGGCCTAGATGTTCTATTTTTCTTCTATTAATTATATTCATTCATTTTAATATCTTCGCCCTATTCTCTTCCGCGCAATACTTTTTAATCGGGTTCGTTCTAATTTTAAGCATTCGTCCACACAACCATACATCAACAGCTTCCGCTTTACGCATTAACTCCTTTCTTTTTTTAACGTTCAATGATTTTCGATAACACCGAAAGCGCAAGGGCTTATTGATTATTTAACTTTTCATACGTATTTTGGCAATCGCTATGCGTGTTTGTCATCTGTGTACATACGTTACGCAACGAAACCGATAATTTTCTCGGTATCTTTAATAGTGAAATTCGAATTCCATTCGAACAGTATGAATATGAGATAAAGGCCATCTCAACCAGAAAAAGAAATGTTTCGGACTTTTGCCACATTCGCATTTACTACTGAAACGATAATTACGTAATCGTTTCCACAATT
Organism: Icerya purchasi; assembly: GCA_039619475.1. NCBI lineage: Eukaryota > Metazoa > Arthropoda > Insecta > Hemiptera > Monophlebidae > Icerya > Icerya purchasi. The sequence continues at coordinate 117,015,904 of CM077116.1, read as the reverse complement.
AAGTATTTATTCCGTTTTTATTTTTACACATTTTTTTATCCGTATTTTAATGAAAATTTTTTGAACTTTCAGTGTGCAAAATTCGAACCGAGTTGTACTCGAATGGAACACTCTGCGTTAGTTCCGATATCCTTCAGTTGTTCATTAGCTAATGAGAAGCTATTATTGAAACTCTACAGAACAATTTTTCTTTTTTTTTTTTGCCCACGGTTAGTGTCACCCCCCTTTCATACTTCTTAATTTAACATTCAATTAACGTGAATTTTTATGTTCCTCTTTCCCCTTTTTCCAAATAATTTTCTTTTCTTTGCTGGTTTTATCACTTCAGTATATCGGAAATGGCTTCTTTTTTTATCGAATTTGTCTCTTCTTGTTGTTCTGTTTTCTTTCTTTTTTTTTCTTTTCTAACAGATTTACACATGGTTGTTTCGCCGAACAGCAAAAATGTTATCAGTTCTCAAGTACGGTGATATCAGATTCATCGAGAATGAGGCAACCATAAGAAATCTGTGCCGAGTCCATTGCTACCCTGCGTGCCCTTTTCTCTTCATCAGATCTTCAAACGTCTCCCGTGATATCCTTATTCTATCAGATTCTCAGAGCGTGCTGTAAGCTATTACATCTGCTCTGACTTCCCATTCGACCGAATACGTAATCCTTTTTATACGTTCCTTGATTCGAGCCTTTCTTATTTAATCCAAATTGATTTCTCATGAATTTCTGGCCACTCCGGAATAGAAGAAAACGAGTTAGTTGACTCATTAGCTTGGTTATCTTCTTCCTCTGGCAGGTTTCTTACTACATTTCCATCCGTCAATTTTTATTTTTTTGTCTCTTGCAGCGCATCAGAAGTTGTAATACAACTCCTACTCTTCGCCATTCTCTAATTCGGATTCTTTTTACTTGTCCATTCAACCTTCCTTTCCTCTCTATTCGTGGCTTTTTGACTTCCCTTCTATGCGTCGCTCTAGTGTCTTATATGCCGCCTGCGCTTTGGGCACAGTTCACATTTCAGGTTCTCTCTCGCGCTATCTCCACCTCCAACAGTCACTTTGCATGTAATGCTGATCACATACTGTTGCTCTTCGCTTTCATTGGATCGATAAGCAGTCTTCCCACTCCTTATAATGCTTCGTTCATTCTTTCTCTTCCTTTTCCTTCTATCAAAGCACTCTTGATATATTCTTGTTGGATATTTCACGTCGCATCTGTTTTTTCGCCTTTTCCTAGTTCTTGCAGCAATGTCCATATTGACAAACCTGTTGGATCGGGGGGGGGGGCAAAAAAAAAGAAAAAAAGAAATGATTTTTTTTACTTATCCACTTATACGAGATCACAGCGTGAAGACCGCCGCGTAAAAATCAGAATTCATTACACCAATCACTGAAACGAGCGTACTGAAACAACACAGGGCTAAACGATGGCTTTCCATCGTGAAAGGGAAAGAATAAACGATTAATGCTGTTCAGTAGGCTTGAGGTTGAAGGAAACGGTGGTTGAGATGAGGAAGAAAAACAGTACCTTTTCTAATTGAGGACGGATAGAAAAGCTATAGACTACGCGGTAAAATTTAAAATACGTATTGCTTATGTTTGTAATCGTGACTGTACGCCTGAGACGAAAATCTCAGAAATTTCGATTCAAATGAGTTCGGTAGTTTTTTTTTTTATTGAATCATTTTTGGAACACATTTAATGATACGGTTGAACAACAATTCCACGTTCAAGTAAGTGGGGGTAAAACTGGTAAAAAAATTATTTTTTTTCTGAGTTTGCCAATTAGGTATTAACCCAGCAGTGCAGTATTAAACTTACTACGAGTAAAAGGCAAAAAAACAAACTAATGAAGAAAGAACGGAGACGATAATAGTGACTAGGGGGTGAAGGAAGCGCAAGAAGGAGGAAAACGTTATAGGATGTAGGAAGGCCCAGGAGGTGGAGGTAGAAGCACGAACGTTCAACGGAAAGAGCAGAACATTCAGAGAAAATGTGGTTGGCGTCGCAAATCAAATTGCCGCCGTTAGGATGGAATGAACAGAAAGCAGAAGTTGCTAGAGAAAAACGAAAGAGAGATGAAAGGAGCAAGCTATGTCCAAAGCAAAGACGACAAATGGAAGAAATGAAAGAACGACTGAGATAAGGATAATCAAAGTACCGTGGCCGAGAAGGAGGGAAAGGTTGAATAGAGAGAGTTGGAAAGATTGAGGATTAGAGAGAAGGAAAAATATTTCGCCGAAACTCAGAGTGAACTTTACTATAGAGAAATTTTTTATTCGCATCAGCTTAGAATCGGTTAGCAGACGATTGGATTCGATGTAGTTCCAACAACCGTACTAACGAGTCTACTTAAATTTTTTGTAACGTTATTTATTTTCAATTGAAATTCATACGTAATACGAAGTTTGCGTGTTTAATTGTATAATTTAAAATAAAACACGAAATATTAGCGAGAAGAATTCAAGTTAACATGAATTCTTGCAAATTAACATAAGTAATAAGTCGCGTGGAAATTCTTTTCAAACTCGCTATTTATCTTTTAAAATTTTGCCGCTTCCTCTGTGCAGCAAAATGAAAGAAGAATATTTTATCATTGCGTAATTCCATAATTTCGGAGGTTCATTTTTTAATCTTTTCCAGTTCATTTCATTCTGTTTGTGCCTAGTTTAATATAATATAACCTGCTTTTTAACCAATTTTTAGTCACCGAACGTAAAAAACCCAAAGTGAAAATTTTGTATTGTTTATATGTATAAATAACGGAGCTGTAGCGGAACTGAAATAACGACAACTAAAAAAATTAATTGTAAATTAAAAAATACCTATATTCTTCCGCATGAATTTGTCCTCACGATAGGATCCAAGTAATCTAGAGAGATATATGTATGCGTATAAAAATAAAGCCGATCTTTCGGACCTCACAGTGGAGGAACCTCGTGAACAGGCACCCATGGCTGTTCTTCTTTAATACTTAAATAATAATAATAATAATAATAATAATAGTAATTTATAGTGTGCCTGGAAATTTCTATTGCAACTTCCGTAATGAAAAAACATGATAGGGGATTTCGAAACAATGCAATAACTATATGGTTGGCATAAATCTATAGAAAATCGCGATTCTTTTTATGGGTATTATTAGGGGAATCATGATTTTACTTCAAAAACTTACACGGCACATGTAAAAAATTCTTTTTTTTTAGTTTTCCTGAAATTTTTAAAAATTCTTATAAGAACACGTTTGTATTTCCTAGCGATCCGAGACTACGAATAGCGTCGATGACGGCATTTGTTAGTAAATTCGTTATTTCGATAATAGATAACATAGGGAACGAAAAATATTTTTAATCCATCATCTGCGAGAGAATAGAATAAAAGTGGTGCTGCAGATCTGTTATGAAAGGATTCACATACAATAGGCTCTAAATGTTGCATAAGGTGAACATCTGCAACTAACCATTCCGCCTACGGGTTATTCTGCAATGCCGTTTGAATCTCTGCTACCTTTCGTTCTCGCTATTTAATAACCCAATATTATAGTCCCCACACCATTCAGGTAACGATAGGTGCGACGCACGCACGCGCGTCTATGCGCATCGCTACGTACGCATTTACACATACAAGTGTAATTATACGTTTGCATATATACGAACACGTGTTTTTTTTTTTCCTTCGAAAATTTATGTTTTTGGTGCGGCATTGACAACAGAAGGATTAAGCCAGCAGATAGGCGAGACTGCATCTAGTACTGGATGTGCTTGTATGCCTGGATGCATACTTATAAATACTTCGAAATACCGTCGCTTTCCAGAAAGGGGGTTCAAAACTGCCATCGCTGCAAGCATATTGCGCAGAGGGGTGCGTGATGATGTTATAATACTTCCATAAACAATCACACACACACACACACGCGCGCGCGGAAACACATATACCTACACTTGGAGATTATAGGTCTACGAGAGCGAAATAATAAATAATCAAACGTACGCGCGGACATTAAAGGAGAATGATGCACATCTGCATTTGTGTTCATTGAGCGGCGCGGCGAGCGATATGCCAGCTATAACAGCTCATCCCCTGTGCTCGATTGCGTCGAAGCAGGTGCTACATGCTACCGCTATTTTTAACCATATTCACTGTGCGCGTTAACTTACCGGCTCTTCGTATCCGGTTAAATGTCGAATTTCGTTGCGTTCTGTGCGCTGTCAACACAGTTTTATCTCTCGTAACATTTCACGTGTCTAGCGATCCGGCTGGTGGTGGTTCGGCAGCGCCCCGGGCTGATGTCTGTTTCACGCAACAAACCAATTAAACTGTTACGTTCACTAGCCACGAGCTCAGAAGTCGAACTCCGATACTTCTCGCCAATCCGTGTGGAATAGGTTGTGCGCATATTTAATGCACTTTCGTTCATCGATCATTTCACGTTAGACCTCACCTTTTTTCCTCCTAGTTCCAAAAATTTGATAGCGAAAAGTAATGAAATAGATCGATTCACGTCTCCTATTCTTGACTAAAATTAATGTGGCGAATTGTGAAATTCGAGTTTCCAGTCTACCGAAGCATACTTCTCTCGTAAAACCACATCCTCTTGATTTAACCATTTAACTTTTTTCGTTTAATATTTATTTCTATTCGTATTTACTTAATTTAATATAATTCTAGCGAATAAGTTCTATCCGTGTTTTCAATCCTCACAGGGTTCGACTTTGATTTATGGTAGTTATTGCGCTTCGATTGACGTATTCGCGCTTGCTCGGTTTTGTCTAGTTTGTTAAATAGGAGTTTTATTTCTCGTATTTCCCGGTCATCCTTTTTCCTTTCATTTCCTTCATCAATTCTTTTTTCCTGCTTAATCTGCTTTTCGTTTCTTGTAATTTCCTCATTTTTCTCCCGCACACCAGCACCGTTCCATCTGCATATATTGAAATAGCTATTTTCACAGCTCTTCCATCGCCACACGTTCGTTCATGGTTATTTTCTTCGAACAAATTAAAACGAAATAAACTATTCAAATAATATTTTATTTTATATTTATTCATTTTCAGAAGTATGAGAAACGATATAATATATACATAAAACTCAGCGGTTCTGACTTTCCAAAGGGACAACCTCCTTGACCCCCAATCTTTTTCTTCTAAAATTATCGTCAATTTTACACATCTTTTATTAGAAAAAAAAAAAAAAAAAAAAGATCTTAGCAATTATACAGCATTCAACCCTTGTTATCTATTATTTTTTTGTTATTTTATATAAAGTAACAAGGCGTAATCATGGGGGACAAAATATGTAGCATACCCCGGGCTAAGAATGTCATAGTTATTAATATCTATCTATCTATCTGTATATATGTATATGCTTCCTTCACTTCAAACTCCCACGTATTACTTCGCTCTCTCAGCCACCCCCACACCTTTTTGACTACTATTTAGATCAGGGGTGGCCAACCCAAATTATCTTACGGGCCACTTTTGAAATGCATCATAACTTTGCGGACCGCATATAAAATTATATATATCCCCCCGTATTAGATTTAGATTCACTATAGACACACTTAAGAGTGAAACATAAAACTTGTTATATTAAATGTTCCAACATGCGCGCGCATTATGAGTTCGCAGAACATAAAAATGTTCAAGGCGGCCTGCGGGTTGGCCACCCCTGATTTATATAATACGGAGAAATCTAGAATGGTGCCATAATTATGGGAGGACCTATTTAGAACAAAAAAAAAGTTTAGATTCGTATTCATGGTAAACGGAAATACATTTCAAACATGGTCAGAAGTAAATTAAAATATACGATTTGAGAGCGTTAAATGTCAGGAAAAATTAAAAATAAAAATCCAACCCAAATTATTTCTGACTATATCAGTTCATTGAATCCCGTTATTAAATTGCATTTTAAGTGCAACACTGCATAACAATAATTACTTTCGGCGCATATTAAAGAGACGAATAGATCGTGTAAGATGTGTAAAAAACATTAACGCAAAATTTCCTAGTTAACGCTAAAGCGACACAACACGGATTCCCTTACGAATTTACGGAAAATGAGGTATACGAATAATATAGAAAATACTTCTCTCAATCCTTTGTTTTAGTATGGTCATTGTTTTTAAAAGTGCCAGCTGGACTTCAGATCACAATTGCTGATCGCATTGATTAAGCAGCGTATTGACGTAATTTTCAGTTCGCATTCAAGGCACGCAATCTTTCAGTCCCGATATCGACTGAGTATAGAGGATATTTTAGAGATGGAAACGCGTAGCTTCTATGACGTATTAAACGATTCCGCATCACTTGCAACTTATAAGATTGTATACTGATGACCATATGCGGTATGTTTAGGAAGTTATCTTAATTCAAACGAGCATCTCACATTCTTATTACGTAGCTATGCTTTCCCGTTAAAGGTGTGCGGTAAATTGCTACAACGGCCTTGTCGGTTTCGGCTGCTATTGAATGTTTCCCTCTTCACCGCAGCTAACAAACAAGTCGCCTAATGAATCTCCATTAAGATTCATTAAAGTTGAAAATATTACGTTGGCTTTATCAGGACTAATCCCATCTGGAACTTTTTAAGATATTTCTATGTTTTACGAACTGTTTGGAGCAGGTTTGAAAAAGGCTGCAATAATGTAAAACAAGATAAGTCAAGCAAGATGCTTTATGCGTTCAGGGTTGTTCCCCGTGTTAAGTTAAAAGCAACCAAAATTTACATTTACATAATACTACGAGTAAATTCAAAAGATAGATATTAAATGATTAATTTGTAATATCGCATATATTTTTCAGCATTCCTGTGAATGTGTATTTTTATGTATTTAAAAATTTTTGTGACTTTAATATACTTTTTCAAAAATTTTTAAAACCTAGAAAACTTCGTTAGAGTTTTCACAATTCCGAATTTGATTGTTACATTATAATAAAAGAGTATCATACCCGACATTGTAATTTGATGAGTTTCACTTCTTTAACAACAAAATTAAAAAACACATTATACAAAAAACGAATGCGATCACTTCATACAATCAAAACCGTAGATAATAAAAGAAATTCACTGAATAAACTCGCTAAATACGAATGAAAAAGAAATATAAAATAACGAATGTGTATTAGAACTAAATTCAATTCATAAAAGTTACGTTTCAAATGACGGAGAGATTTTCCGGTAAGGGGGGCAAGGGCAATAACCCGTAATCCAATAATTAAGAACAAGCAAAAGAATTCAATTTTAATATGTAAGGAAATGGAGGAAATGAACTCTGCTAAAGCTAGAACAATATCTGGTGAAGGAAAGTATGCAGGAAGCACAAAAAAAGGAGTAGGCAGTTCAAGATGCGAGAACATAGTGTTAGAGAAGAGAACGCTCCTGCACAAGAAGAGAACATTCAAAGAGAATATGATCCGCATCACAAACGCAGTCGTGATCCGAGGGATGAAGAAATGCAATGCAGAGAAGAAACAATAGAAGAAAGACGAAGAAAGACAACTATGATTGAAACAAAGATGTGTTATGGGGAAAATAATGGAGCGAATGAGAGCAGGAAAATCAGTAAACCAAGACCGTGATGAGGGGAGAGGCTGTATTAGTTTGTAAAAGGAATGAGGATTAGAAAAGAAGGTAATGTTGATATCCGGCCATGATTTGAGGTCTCTAGATGACGGAAGAGTTAATAGTCAATAACTATTTTTAAGTATGATGACTGTATATATTAAATCAAGAAAAAAATGGAAAAAAATAAAAGACCATCGATACAGAATTCGACCGAATAATAAAATAAATCATGGAGAACTATCAAATATACGTCTCAAAAGTTGATTTATATTTCACACCGAAGTCGTTATTTCAAAAGAGTTTCGAGCGATAGTGTAACATAGGCCTCTGTTTTACTTACAACAGCGAGCTATCGCAACCTTTTTCCGTCTCGGTTCATTTACATCTTTGCATTAGTACTCGCCTTCTAACATTTATCCATCGCTTTAAATGTTATTAGATATACTTTGAATCATCGTCTTCTTATCAAAATATATGCACATTTAGCAGTTTCGTTCAATAATGGAACAAATTTTCACAATAATCCACCTGAATAGGCTATTCGTATTATTATTTTGAATTATTTCAGCTCCAGGCTGCCGTCTTATATTTTCGGTTCTACAAAAAAAAAAAAACATGATAATAATTACTGACAAATTATTCTTATTAACTCGTGTTTTATACTGTAAGTACATTGAAGAATATTTAAGAAAATATTTAAAAACGAATAATAAAATATATGTAGTTTAATTCCTAACATGCTCGGGAAAAAAAAAAGGTACTTTTTTCAAAACCTCGAGTTTTTGGTGCCCCGAGAGCCTAATTTCGAAGTTGAAAACCTGGATGCCAGAAACCAGAGAAATATACGGGAATGCTCGTATTTTTAACTTTGTTCGAAATTTTTAACTGCAATACTCGCGCCGCAAAGGAGAAGACACGTAATTTTGAACTTTTCGCCAACTTCGAAAGTTTCGTTAAAAAAATATAATGTTGTTTTGTTCCCGACAAATAACAATATTTCCGTCGGTATACTACGGGTCCGAAAAAAATAAAAACTCCAAAATTTTGAACTTTCGGTGCCCTGAGGATTTCAATATAAGGTTGTAAGTTCGGCTACATTTTTCCTATAAAGCACTCTTTTATGCACATGTCTGAAATACATTTTCGTTTTCTCAACTGCTTCACTCGGGCTTCACGTAAACGTACCTTTATTCGCTGATTTTTCCCCGACGGGGAGTGTGGTGTAAATAACTTGTTGTCGGTCATTTTTATATTTTATGAGCTTGCGCGTTCTGTTTTATATCTAGAATTATCCTTTTAAAGGGTTATCTGGCGATGACATGAATTTTTAAGTGATTCTTGAGGTCGTTTTGAATTCCATATTATATATTCTTGACGTTTTTTTGCATTTTTTGTTGCTCAGTGTAATATCTTACCATTTATAGGTTATCAAAAAGAAATTTAATTATGATTTATGTTCCGATTTTAGGAAGTCAAACCTTTCCCGCACTATTGCATATTTTATTTTGATACTTTTCTCGTTTCTGGACTATCTTATTAGGATTTCGTACATTACATGTGTATAGAATTTAAAGAATGCCGTTCCATTCATTTGAAGGATAACTTTAACGTGCTTCAAATAATTTTCAAAAACTCTGAAAATGATAAGTTGAGTGAAACAAATCCGCCAAGAGGAGCCTAAAAGCGGCTATCATGGGAAGAAATTAAGCGGTAAGCAACTTTTTTGTACAGAAATAAACTACGTGTATTCTTTTTTTTTTTTTTGGAGAGTAGGTTCGTTGACATGCACATTGGCCCAAGAATTGAGGAAGGGAACGAAAGTGAATTAGGTCTTAACGCGATCAAAAATTACAGTCGAAAAGAACACAAGAGCCGGTGTAACAGAAGGAGAACAAAAGGAGAGGATAAAGGACGCGTTATGAGCATTAGAGGAATTCATTAGTAACAATAGAAACGCTCAGCAATGATTAGTATGCACATTATTTTTCAGTCATAACCATCACGCTATAGGTTCACTGTCGCATTATTGTGTAAAATACTATCTCTGCGCGATTGTGTCCCATTAGAAATTCGTGAATATAAGATAGCAGATCGAGTCTAGCACCAATATTGCAGTATTAGGCCATCAACTATTGAATTAATCTTATACATATATAGGCTTACTGTTCGCTTGACGGCACAAACCTTCGATTTTTAATTATACGAACTACATACAGAATTTTAACATTATCATTTTGTAGCTTTTTTTTTTTTTTTTTTTTTATTTTATATATAAAGTATTTGATCTGTGAGAAGTGCAAAAATGCCGAGGCTTCAGAAAGGGCTTGGTTTTTTTAGTTTCTAGTCTTACCGCTTTTGATGTATATTTTCCCTAGTTGAGACTTTTAAATTTAAAAATTTATTAACTTTTGTATTTTTGCGGTATAGAATTAAGTCAATTGAAGAAAAATAAAATTCCGCAGTTATTATGGGCTGTGGAATTGTTAAATTTTTTTTCTCCTAAAACTAGATTTTTAATCTTTTCGAAATCTGAGCATTTTAATTTTATAATTTTTGAGGTTACAGAGTTTTCCTATAATCTGATGAAGAAAATAGGTCAATTAAAAAAAAAAATTGCTTTTCCAGCGACTATAGAACATTCTGTACGATTTTTGGCCATACAGCTCTATAAGATACTAGCAATTTAATGATTATAAAATTAAAAAGATGTAATCCTTATTAAGTTTCATTCCTGCGGGATGATTTTTTAAAAGAATAATTTTAAGAGCTATAGGAGTTACGAAAAATCAAAGAGTTGTTTAAAAATTTATGGTTTCGAAATATAAAAAAGTTTTTAGTTTAGATCTAAGGCAAGCTTAGGTAAGATGATTTTTGATCATTTCTTGACTCTGACAATAGATAGGTCATAATTTTTTCAAGTACCAGTGAAAGGCAATATTACGAATTAAATTCTAAGCGTATTGGTGGTTTTTTATTGTTTACATTTTAATTTTATGATTTTTTATTGTGATTTACCTAAGGTAAAGTATATTGTAAATATGCAGTATATATTTATTTATTCACGTTTCAATAATTGAGTCTATTTGCATTATATTTTAAGAATCCATGACGAATTTTATCGCTTTCGTACATGTATTTCTTTATAAAATAAACTAATTGAAGTAATGGTATATCTATGCCGGGTAAGATGAATAAGTTATCTTACCTGGATATGCAAAAAAATAATCAAAGTTGTGTTAAAGGAAAATAACGAAATAAAAAAGCAAAAAAAAAAATGACAAGGAGCTTTGTTTATATTGAAGTGCATAGGGTCTTCCAATAAGGACGTTCAATTTTTAAATGTAAATAAATCAAGTTGTGTGTGTGTGTGATATCCACTCAGTTTTTTTTTTTCTTATTTAAAAGAATATTTTTTATTTCATTAGATATTCAAATATAGCATCGTTCAAATATCCGCCTCGAATTTACTCGATAATTTTGTCCCATAAATCTGGCTGAATTTGCTGGATAGGATTATGTTGACGCGGAGATCATCAATCGTTTGCGGTTTGTAGATCTGCGATTTAAGATAGCCCCAAAGGAAGAAGTCTAAAAGCGTTAAATTGTACGATCTCGGTGGCCAGTTCACGTCGCCGCCGCGCGAGATAACCATACCCTTAAATCACTTGTGCAGAATGTCCATCGCGGCACGCGCTTGGAACCAAATGTCGTCGGTATACATAGCATCCAGTTTAGGCCACAAGAAGTTGCTTATCATCGATCTGTAGCGCTCACCACTGACGCGGTTATAGCAATGCCAGTGTCATTCTGGAAGAAATGCGAGCCGATGATTAGACTAAAATCCGCACCAAACAGTGACTTTCTTAAGATGCATTTGATGTTGGTGTGTGATTAATATCGTCCCGAATCGGACAACTTTGCTTGTTCACGCATCCATTTATCCGAAAATAGGTCTCGTCGCTAATGATGATTTCTTTTTTGCCGAAATTTGGGTCAACTTTCAACTGCTACACAATTCGATCAGGGAACACACCGCGTTGTTTTCCTAAGACCCTGGGACAGTTGGATTTTAACGAGTGCAGACCCAAGTCTCGACGCAAAGTACGCCAAGTTTTTGTAAACTTCGCGTATATTTTCACGCACAGCAACCGTGTTTTTAGGAGACCTTGCGTTTCGATGAAGCACGGGTATTGTTGGCTGATTATTTATCGAACAACCGGTTGACTCGAATTTGGCCGCTAAACGTTGAATAGTCGACTCGACAAGACAGTTTTGGCGAGGATAAAAATCAGTAGCGCTGAGTTCAAAAATAAAATTTGATGAATAACCGTCCGAGGCGATTTGCCACGCACTGCTGATTCAAATGAAGGTTTTTTTGTTTTTTTTACGATGCAAACTCTACTGTAGCTAAATAAGTATCTCGTATACCCAGTGGTTACATATCCAACTAAAAGTACTTAAATCTAACTATACTAAGTCTATCGAGTGTCGGCGTTTAAGTCGCTTAATATTACTACAAGAAAAAATTTGAGTAGGCATCTCACACACAACTTGTTTTATTTGTGTTTAAAAATCGGCCGTCTTTATTGAAAAGACCCTTTAGAACGACCCTGAAAAAGAAGATTAGATGCAGCGTTATGAATATACTAACCATAAAGATATTTTTTTTTTTATTTTTTGTTGTTGTTTTTTGTTTTTTTTTATATCTGTATTGTATTCATTTAGAAGAACAATTTTTTCAGCATCTTTCCTGCGCAATTTTGCACAAACTCTCAACTTTGTTAAAATGTTGCTTATTGTTATTTTTTTTTTTTTTTTTTTCGTTGAATTTTACTATTCAGAACATAATCATTTTATTTTTCAAAAATGTTCAAACTACTATTGTTTTTTTACAGCTTTTCTATGTTAGACAAGCTGCCCGAGCCTCTCCTAGACTAATTGTAGCAAATAAACTTATAATTTAAATGTGTATTTAATAAAAGTCACACAACTTTACTCGATAATTACGGAGCAGTAATATCTCCGAGCTCTGCGGGGCACAGGTTGTTGTAACTAGAGTCACCCTCTCTAGTAAGTAGTCACTCGACGTCATATAGTGCTAATCCCACTGACGGAGAAACGAAACAACAATCATGTGAGTTCTGTACGTCCACGTCGTGCAGGGTGGTAATTTTCTATTTCGGCGGGCTTAGCGCCGATTAGAAAAGCTAAATCGGAACGCACAATACATCGCTGATAGGAAAACGGAAGGAGGTTCACTTGCCGATGGTGACCCTACTAATAAATACCGTTAAGCTTTTTACTGCGTAACAACTGCAGACTATCAGCAACTCGTTCGTGACAATGTGCCCTAGTCAGATTGTGAATATCAATCTAGAACGAGCAGGCGAGTATTCGGCGCCTTAAAACCGAGTCCTGTCGGCTAAGGGAGACAACCCTGACAAAAAACCAGCGGAAAGCAAAGGGAAACCACCGTTGTACAAATCCCTCGTAAAACCTTATGAATAGAAAAAAGGACGAAGTAAAACAAGCAGTCATGAAGCCGCTCAATAGAACAGAGTCGGACAAGGTAGAAGAGAACACAAGAGCGAGGCCTCTAAGACCTTCGGCAAACGAAACCCCCTCGTACTATCAACATGAAAAGAATTAAAATAGGGATTTGGAACGTGAAAACTTTGCTAGAAGCAAGGAAATTAAAGAATCTCACTATGGAAGCAGCAAGATGGGAAATAGATATTATTGGTATCAGCGAAGCGAGATGGCCTGCAAATGGTACAATTGAGTACGACAATTATGTAATGTATTATTCCGGATTGCTAGAATCATATTCTAGACACCGCAGCGGTACAGCAATTTTAATAAAGAAGGCGTTTGCCAAAACGCGGTCAAATACGTAGCTCCAATTTCCGACAGGATTATTACAATGCAACTTAACAGCAATCCAGTATCTGTCAATTTGATCCAGATATATGCGCCTACAGCGGAGAGTGGAGATGAAGATACGGAAAGATTCTACACCGATTTGGCAGTAGCCCTAAAGTGTACAAAAAAAAAATAGATAAAGTCAATATTGTTCTAGGAGATTTCAACGCTAAAGTTGGACAAATCAACAGTCCGGTAACCGGTAATTACGGACTCGGGGAACGCAATGAGAGAGGGAAAAGATTAATAGAATTCTGTCAAGAACACAATTTTATTGTTACCAATATCTTCTTTAAACTGCGAAAAAGAAGACTATACGCTTAGAAAGCGCCAGGTGATTCCCCAGAAAATATAGTACGAAACCAAATCGATTACATTCTCATCAATAAAAAATTTAGAAACTCCATCCTTGCGGATAAAACTTACCCAAGCACGGACATAAATTCGGATCCATAACCTTCTGAGATGGTAAAGTTGACAGTAAAATTGAAGAATACCAAGAAACCTTCGCGAGAAAATCTCAATTACAAACTGTTAAAAAGCATCAATTTTTTTTGTAATTGCGAGCAACAGTTAGAAAGCTGATGAAAAATATTCATTGCAACTGTATTTTTTTGAAGATACGCGGACCTTTAAAAATAAACGAATTAAAAAAAAAAAAAAAAAAAAAACTTTCTAAAATTTTTGCGATATTAGTTTTTTCGATTTCGTATTTATTATTTTTCGCTCCGATGAATATCGAGCGTATTTCTAGCACTTGCTCGATTTGCCTTTTTTTTATTTGTCGTTTAGAACCTGGCCCCTTAAAACTACCCTTTTTATTTAAAAAAATACAAGAACTGGAGTAGAGTTTAGACGATTACACAGTCGTAACTCTTTATTAAACAGTTCGAAAACTGCCGAAATACAGGCGTACACAGGTTCAGTAGTACGTTAACCATGGACGACTTTAAAACAGAAAAACCGTTATACAGCATCGTTGCTAAATTACACAGAGCATCGAGGTATTGTTTCATTTTTCTCGAACGTCAAATGCTATAAAGACGCATCATCGGGCTGATGAAATATTTTTCGCAATCCTTTTCGATTGCACTGTAGATGATTTTAAGTAACGAGATGGCCTTCTACAGAAAGTCTTACAAAACGGTGAAATAATCTATTAGCGGAGGAAACAATGATTTTATCAAGCCGGGGCTATTTCATCTTCACTATTATGCAAAGCAGAAACTATAAATTCCAATTAGCACACAGGACCGAGTGTGTTCATGAGAAATCTCACATTCAGCAAAGTTTATAGATCGTATTAAAAGTCGCAGTTTAATGACGAAATTTCGCTAAAGCTTTCGATTTAATAATGTGAATATTGCTCGTTCTTATGTGTAAGTCTTAAGTTAACGCAAGTTTCTCATCGGAAAAATCGATCCCATAATGAATAATGGTTTTTCGATAGTTTTTAAATTTAGATTTTATTAAATATTGAGTAAACTAAGTATGCGAATTGTAAAAAGCATTAAAAAAAAAAAAAATAAGGATAAATTAAGTTATTTATTTTTAATCGTTTACAGATCGGGGAGGTACGAGGAAAAAGCCCAAGTCTTTCCTAATACAGTTGTACCGTTTATTCATAGTATTTGCATAGTCTTAATCGTAATTATATATAATAAAATATTTTATTAAATTAAAAACTTATAAGCCTACACTATAATAATACATTATTCGCCTTCTGTTTAACTACTGTTACAGTTACTCTCCCATCAGCATCCGAAATCTCAAGTTAAACCAGTATAGGAAATCCCAGTCACGCGAGAAAAAGACAAAAAAAAAAAAGGATATCAAATAGAAAAACAAGCAGCTACAAAAAGAATGAAAGAAATAAAGAGCCGAAGGTTTATTCTCATTATTAATATCATCATTGTTATTCTTCACGCGACGCTACCAACCGTATCTTTATTTTGTTCTTTCCGATCTGTTCGAATTTTTTTCTTCACGGATTTCCTTCGCTGTACTTTCCATTAATTTTATCAACATTTTTCTCCTTCCACGTTGTATCTGTTTCACTATTAACACCTCTAGATAAATTCGTATATCGTAATTCCTGGTCGGTCCCATATAAATTCTTTTTCTTGTTTCGTATTTTTACGTCTTCTCGACCGCGTTAATTTAGTTGTAATAGTAAAAGAACTATTCGAACTTCTCCAAACAAGTCATGCTGCATTAAGCTTTTTAGTCAAATTTTTTAACAGAATTTTATTGAAAGGCATTCGGTAATTAATTAGGTTTTTAATACGCGGTAGCAATATTCAAATCTAATACCCTTGCCTAACCCAACTACGAAAGATAATTAAATTAGCAACGATTTTTATGGACTTTTTGTCTGTTGCAGAAAAAAGCTACTCAAATACACGACGCAAACTTGATTACTTTAAAATACACAAAAAAAAAGCAAATCTAAAAAATTTCGACG
The DNA here is from genome assembly GCA_039619475.1 of Icerya purchasi. Taxonomy (NCBI): domain Eukaryota; kingdom Metazoa; phylum Arthropoda; class Insecta; order Hemiptera; family Monophlebidae; genus Icerya; species Icerya purchasi. The sequence goes on along the minus strand of CM077116.1, from coordinate 116,999,962 downwards.
CATTTTTTCCTTACTAGCAAAAGCATTAGACCATGTACATATCTTAAAATTCATTTACGAACTCAGATCCACAACATATTTTCATTTACAAATTGGAAAAAAGTAAAATTTGTATTTATCAGAGCAATTATTTCATAAAGAAACTGTTGAACCACAGTGCTACTTCCTACATAAGTAAAAAATGTAATTCTCGATGTTTGAATAGTAATCGATGTGACGAATGAAGACAATGTCGATTACGGGTAGTATATAGTCGAAAAATAGTTTTTTTCCTTTCGGAGTCCTTTTTTTTTATATATTTTTGGGCTCGGCTAACAAAGAACATTGATCCCTGTCTTTATTTATTTTGATTCTTTTTTTTTTTTTTTTTTTTTTTGAAATAATTTATTCCATTGAGCAAAGGAAGGATGCGATTATTGGAAAAATGATCGGGTTTTGGGAACGTAAGTATCGATGAAATATTGTAAGGTTTGGGAACATTGAGTTTTGTAGTAAATTAGAGTATAGTACGGACTGTTCGTCGAATAAAGAGAAGCACTCGAAAAACGCATGGTTAGCGTCGCGTACGTAATTATCCTTGAAAAATATCTACAGTTTTATACATCATCAAATTCAGTGTTCGAACGGACTACTTGCAGCAGGTGTGGTGATGGTAGAAAAATACAAACAAGTCTCCATTTATCGTTGATTGTAGTCTTGATCAAATTTTTTTCTGCTACACAAACGAATTTTATACATCTTATGTGGGATTTGTTTTTGCTAACTTGAATTATTACATCGACTTTCGCTTCGGATGAATCGATTTCTACTAATTTCTGTCATCGCTTTTTCGGAGAAAAAAAAAAATCTAACAAATTGTGTTGATTGACCTTCTTGACACATGTGCATGATAGAAAGACGGACTGGGCAGTTTCTCCGGGAAATTTAAAATCTAATTTTCGCTAACGAGTTCGAGTTCATTACGAATTTCAACGATAATAATACGACTAACGTCAGAACTCGGTGGTGGTCAGTTTCGAACACGTCGACGGAAAATAAAAATTGATTAAGATCATATCGGAGTATTAATCGTTTGATAATGGGGATTGATACTAGAGAAAAAACAAGTTTTACAAAAAGTTTTTAAAGAAAAAATACCGACACTGAATTGTACTTGGTCGTGGCTTAAAAAAGGATGTAAGAAACATATTAGCGATATTTGCATCTACCTATTCGTCGAGAGAGATTTCCTTCAGATGGTTAACAACTCCCGTAGTTTCCGAATTTTCCATCCAGTGAAAGGTTTCAAAGTAAAATTTCGAATAATCTTGCGCAATTTCGATAATCTCGGAGAAAGGTTTCTTTTTTTGTTTATTTGTAAAAAAAAGTCATATTATTAAGAAATGTAAAAAAAAATCTTTTCGATAAGACGATTTTTGTTTTTTTTTTTTCTTATTTTCAGACGCCAGACCTGCAACAAACGTTCTGTTTACTCAGCCTCGAGCCGATGAGTTTAATATTTTCATAAATTATAAGGGGGCATCCGTTAATTACGTAAGCTATTTTTCTTTTAATTTGAACCCCCTCCCTGGTGAGATTTAGTGAGATTTGGCGGGATCAGCCCTCCTCTTCACGTGAGATTTACGCTGTAGTTGTTAAAGGACTAAATTTATTTTCATAAAGGAGAAAAATAATACAACGTTAAAGTGTGCTATAACGAATTTATTTAAATTTAGTAAAATTAAAAATAAAAACAAACAACATCATCTACCTTAATTTTTCACTCACTCTATCGACATTCATGTACTGTACCAGTTTTTTTTTTTCTTTTAAAATCTCTGAACGTTTTGTTTACTTTTTTTTTTTTAATTCTCGAAATAAAGGTTTTTAATAGTCATAAATTTTTCTCAGCGGGCACAATGCGACACACCCCAAAAAAAGTAAAAGAAAAATGTAATTTTTTTTTTTTTTATTATCTATATAATAATGTATACTCTTTAAAAGTTGACGTGAGAGATTTTCAATTATCCTCCCCTCGGTTTAAATAAGATCTGATGAAATTTCGCTGGATCCCCCATTTTTGAGCTCACGTAATTAATGTTTGTCCCCTAACCAACATCTCATAGAGTATAAAATATCGGGTAATTATTAATTAATACATTTCGGGCATTAAGAACTTATTTAAAAAAAAAAAAAAGAAAACATACTGCATTTGTTGTTTCGAATTATATTAATTTTTAATTTACAATATGATGTTCGAAAATGAAACGAAAAGGTACGAGACGAGAGAACACCGGTATAGAGTCAACAATTAAAACTGTCAACATTCGGAATAAACCAGTTTCTAAGAAAAAGAAAAAAAAAAAAACAGTTTTTTTAATTATGTTTAATTAATGCTACAAAGTACGTACTACTGGGTAAATATTTATCGAAATGATTGAATTTTCCTGAGTGCATTATCGGCAAAATAACGTGATTTAAATTAAAGTAAAATAAGCGTCCTGCACAGGGTGTCGGGGATTGCAAAGTTAAGGCACCTGGAATATTCTTGGTAGTTAATAATATTTCACACTATCCCGTGTTGTTGTAATATTAATAAATAAATGCAGAGAACACACTAATCAGCGGAAACTTTAATAAAAATAAACGGATTTATAAAAGTTTATAAATTCATTTACTTCTGTTAAATTTTTCGGAGATTAGTGTGTTCTCTGCATTTATTAATTTTCAGTCGATGTCGGACTGTGTGATAAAAGAGGCTGAATAGTTTTCCGGGGTTAGTTACAGATTTTTTTTCTTTTTCGCGGGATTATTATAAAAATTCCTTAAATAACATCTGTACACACTGTGTCATTATCAGTTTGGAAAAGTTAAAGTTACAGCGTTAAAATGAGCCGACGAGAGCAGCATATTGAAGAACCGAAAAATACGCTTCGTATTCGAGCATTTCTTTTTGTTGCCTGCAGATGTACGTGCTGGATTCGACTAGAAAATATTCCTCCCATCGCCCATGCCCGACATCGCCGGGCTGCAGTAACATTGTCTCAGGTATGATAGCAGTAACGAAACTGCCTAGCTTCGTGGTACTCGCAATAATATATCCAGCCAACAAAACAGCGTGCACAACGCGAGATAATGGTATAAAATAATTCATAGATAACTATATACATAGATACATTTGTATACACAGATACGTTTACGTGTATAGATATATATACATTGTGTGATCCGTGTATATAATATATATCTATAAGCCTATTATTTTGTCTAGCAGTATACCGTACACACACACACACATATATATATATATATATATATATATATATATATATATATATATATATATATATATTTACTGCGCCATCGCTGTAGTATTTGACAGTGTATTCTAAGACTTCAGGAGAACTGAAAACTCCAAAAGTAGACGTGTCTCTAAGACTGGTTCCATGTTCCATCCGAGAGACTGGAGTCGGTCGGTCTGAGTGCGGTTTAATAATCTCTGCTCTTTGAACGACGGAGTCTGCAACGACGGCCCGCATTGTTGCCGAGGAGCTGTGCAATCAAACGAACCAGAACGGCTATCATTTCCTTTCGGTGTTCTTGCTGCCTGACTACTGTGATTGAATCACCGAATCAAATTCTCATCGGACCGATCTCGCTTCGGATCAATTCATCTTGCTTCGCTAACAAAACTCCGTTTTTTCCATCTCCACGCTCGTCACCTCACTCGTTCGCCGCAGGTACTATACGCACAGATTGCAGTAACGGCTAATCGTCTGTATGATTACGTTACAGCGACGTAAAGGCGACAGAAGATCTTCTCTCGAAGGAAAACAAATAGCGGAAACGAAAATTTTATCCCCCGCACGGAAGTATCAAGCGAGTTAGCCGTGGCTGGAGGAGGTATCGAACGACATATAATGACGAAGGAAATAAAACAGAAATCGCGCGAAACGGAGTTGATGCTAAATTAAAATGGCAGCCTCTATGACGGTATCGCCACGATTTAGCTTATAACTGAATCACATCATGCCCGAGACAGTCCGATAGATTTTTTGAGCGGCATTGAAAAGAACTTCTTAGGAAAATTCTCGCACCGAGCAATTTGTAATTCCCCTTTTTAAATTCATTCCTTGTTGTCGACTTTTTCCAAGAATGTGTTCATTTTCCAAGTTTAGACGGAAGTCTTTAGACGCTTTTTTTCGCCCCAAGTCAGTTAGCGTCCATAGTGAAAAGCCTGGTTAACTAAATTCAATTTTATAATAATAATATTTATGAGCAATTGCAAAAATTTGTATTCTATCTTTTAGACTTGATTCCACATTCGGGCGTGTACTTTTTTGATAATAAACCAGATGTTGTGCTGTTGAAAGTTCTTTTTTTAAAACATTTTGTTTGTTTTGTTTTCTTTTACTACTATTATAGGATACTTTTTTGTCCTATATCGGGGGCTATGATATGACCACTGAGATCATTGGACATTATATCATCTCTTATTGCGACTTTTATTCATCTGCTGATTCTCGAGCGTCTATTCTTAATGCCAAACCATTAGGATGCGTAGTGTGATGATAGAGAGTGAATGAATCAGACCATTCTTTTCATTTGTGTAGAGTCGCATGCATAGTTTACGACATCTGGATTATTGGTCATAATCTAGGTAAACTGTTTCAACTCGTTGTAACTTACTGTAGGGATATTCTTATCAAAGAGTTGTTTTAGTGCTCACCTTTAAATACCTCTCGGTGAAGGTATTTCTAATTTTCGTGCTTACGGCTACGACTAATATACATGACAAACACAATCGAATCTAGCAGAAAATTATCAACATGGAACACTTTTTATAGCACTTCCTAACCACTTAAATAAATTTATCGTCAATTAACAATGCGATAAAAGTCATTGCAAAAACATTTCATTTTTTGGCTCTTCAAGAATATAGTTACTCTTTTTATATATATATTCTTCTTCTTCTTCTTCTTCTTCTTCTTCTTCTTCTTTTGCCTGCGTTACATCATTGATTCGATGTAGGCCTCCCTTAATTTACTCCATCGATGGCTATCTTGCACTTCACGAAGCCACTGCTGTTGCCACCATATCATCCGTCCACCTTCTGAGTAGTCTTCCTTGTGCGCGTTTTCCCGTATACAGTCTCCATTGGATCACTTCTTTTGTCCACCTTTCATCTACTTGATATAGAAAACGTTTAAAATTATCATTATAAAGAAATAAAATGAAACGAAATAAATAAATAAAAATTAGGAAAGAAAATTGTCAGACGTTGCAACAATTCACATTCTATATTAATTAAGAAATCCTAATGACTGAAGAATAGATCGCTTTTCGGTAAAAAAAATCCAAATTATTACTAGAATCAATATAGACGTATTAAAATAATTAACAGAGATGTATTGAGAATGATGGTTTTGTAATTATTTTAATATGTGTTTGTAATAATTTTATTTTAATTTCGGATTAAATTTATACGTTAAACGAACGAGATGTAAAAATGATCCGTATAAAACATTATCCGTGAAAACAATTTAAGTAATACTCCCGGATATTCCAAATCAAATCAAATATATTTCGAAAATATATACAAAGTTACTTATAAATATTTGTTATTTTTAAATCGCAAGTGCGCTCGAAAGCGCGAGTAGCGAAAGTGGTTTTGTGTGTACATGAACTACATCAATGTGCCTAATACTGTTAAAGTGTAAGCATCATTTTTGTAGTTCATGTTTACAAATTATTTCTGTGTCACATGTGGTTTTGGACATTGCAGATACTTAATATTGATACAAAAAAACAAAACAAAAAAATTTTTTTTCTACATCTGACATTTTATAATAATAACTTTAAGGGTTTATCTACTAACATTAAACTTTTAGGAAGGAAGTTTCTCAAAGTTAAAAACTATCAAAAAGTATTTACGTCCGTATAAAATTTATAAAAGCAATATTAAGCATAAGTTAGAAATCTGTTAGCAGTGGCAAAAGAATACAGCAGTTTCGATTTTATCAAATTGCATTTATAAGAGTTACCGAAATTTTATTTGTGATTAAGTTAAAGTATTGTATATAAAACGCGTTATTGAACGTCTCAAAAAGATACACAACAGCGTGCGATTGAACAATAAGGATTTCTTTGTACAAAACGACTAAGAATGACGTAGTGTGTTGAAAACGGTTTTTCTAAAATTAGTTTAGAAGAAAAAAAAATGATTATCCCCTCGCGAGGCTCCAAAGGCCGAATTGCAATATATGTATATACTCGTATACAAAAAAAAAAAAAAAACTTCCAACGCCGATCGGCAAAAAGTATTAATTTTGAAACGTTCTTAATTGATAGATTACTCTTTTAAGTACAATTTATGTTGTTCGCTTCGTACGCGTTAACAAAGTTGTGGCCTAATTTTAGCCAAAGTGAAAGTTCGAACTTTAACCGAAATATTCCTTTCTCTTTTGATTGTGCTTTTTTGGTTTCGCGTATAATATGCGAACTCATTATCTGATTAACCAAAGGGGAACATTTATTTCGACATCGTTGTATCAACGTGTGAGAAGGCTTTCGATGATGCACAAATTATCAGCATAATGTTTATGGTATAGCGTTTTAATTTTCACCCGTTTAATATATTTCTCTACCCGTTTTATTTTTTTTAATCAAACACAACATTCAATAGACTTTCTCGCAAAGGTATTTTAAAATCCAACAGCGGCTGATACTTTACGATATCATCTGTATTGTCCCGAGCGTCTTTTTTTTTTCGGAGGGTTTGGGGGCTGTTAACGGTAGATATTAAACCAGATTCGAACCAGGTTCTACCCGAACAAAACACCACTGTCTGACTAACTACATCACGATAACTGGTTGTTAACGTGGTTTTTTACATTTCAGTAAATTTTTTCCGATTTTAATCATATACTTGTCGAGCGTTGTTGAAAATTGGTATTTTTCTCTTTTTAAAAAGGTGTTTACTTATTAAAGCAAATTCACGTTGCCGCGACCCGTATAAAAAATTTTCCCGATATGAACTAATCTCGATCAAAGTTGTTTTGAATTTTACTTACATACTGCAATAATGAATATTTTTCTGTTTTTTTCCCCCCGATAACACTGCTAATTTTGCGAAATTGCTACAACCGAAAGGATATATCGCTATCAGGCACATGTGTAAAGTATTGATTTTTGTTATTTTTTTAGAAATTAATTTCTCACTAGCTAATTCGAGAAAATTTTCTTAATTCCGTTTCAATATTCGCGCGTTAATTTTCACTTGTGCGGAGAACGAGAAAAATACGCGATAATTAAACCTCTAAACAATAACATAGTTCGGAACGATGATGATAAAAATTTTATCATGACAAGTTGGAGAGTAAACGGAAAAGCGGTTAAATAGAACATGAAGTTTTTCACGATACTTGGGCAACTTGAATAGTAAGCAAGAGGACAATTAATTCCGCCTAACAGTCGTGGTCATTTGCGCATGAAACTGCTGCTCGGTTAAGACTTAACTTCGGATTATTCAAAGCAGCCGTTAATTCTGTCGTCGCTACTATGAGCAAAGAACAAGTGAAAATTACAGTCCGTTTCGGATTAAACAGAATTATTACGTTTAATAGTAGTTTTCGCTCAAGCAATGCCGAGTACCATAGCTGTTCTTTTAAATGGCACATAAAATTATAAAATGGCCGAGAAAGAGATAGAGAGAGAGAATGAATACATATCAACGGTCAGCTTCAACCAACGGTCTTAGAAACCCAACAATAGCCGAATAAATTCATTTTAAAACGCGGACATCGAATGGAGTAGGTGTCGCCTTCAACATGAAAACTGGACAACAAAAAAAGATGAAAAGGATAGGCAGCATTTAGGAGTGAAATTCAGATGTATTACGAAAAAGATAGAGATGAATATTGACGATGATAATTGCATAGAGCTATCGGACAATGATCAGGAAAATAAAGAATGCGCAACGAGATACAGCGGTAGGAATAAAATTACCTAGTAAAGAGAAAGAAATTTACATATGTTGCAGAGAAGACGCATATATTAGACGACGACCCTTAAAAAAGAAGGACTGAAGGAAGTAGACGAGAAAATGAAGGATTTTTTTTTTTTTTTGAAATAATAAATAAAAAGGGAGTGTGAGGGAGGAGAATGCCCGGAATAATAGTAATGGGAAGAAAGAACTTAAAATATCGAACTTAATGAAGCAGCAGAGAAAGCAAGGGAAATATGGTATTAAGAATTAACGTAAAGAAATGAAAAATTTGAATAGACAAAAAAAATCGGAAAGTAAAATGTTGGGTTAGTGAAGGCCAAAGCAAGATAAAACAAAAATAGTAGAAAAAAAAGTCAGAGAGAGTCTAAAAAAGGAAACCAGTCAAGGTGATATTCTAATAAATTTAATCTTGATGGAAGATGTAAAGAAAATAGCAAACTATAAAACACAGCATACGAGAGAATGGCCAGATCTGCGAAAAATAGAAACGGTATCGATACAGAAGGAATAGCATATACAAAGAAATGCCAAGATTACGAAATAATTAACTTAATATCGCATAAAATCATGATGGGAGTGTAAAGGAAGAGAATACGTTAGAAGACGAACAGTTTGAATTTATAAAGGGGATAGGTACGAAAGGTAGGATTGAACATAGTAACTGAAACCATCGAGAAAAAGTAAAATCGCTGTATACACGTCTATATATTTTATTGTGAGAGAAAAGGCGGCAGAGTTGGGTAATAGGAAGAAACACTGACGAGCACGTTAATGAAGAAAGAGGTATGGATATGTAAAAAAAGGAGTTTCATGTGGACAACGCAAGGAGCAAAAGAAGATGGGTCTAAAGAAAAATTTTAGGTGAGAAGGGCAGTTAGAAAGAGACAGCTGTTTCCTATATATATATATATATATATATATATGTATTTTAAAGAAATGTTACAAATACTGGATAGGCAAAAGATCCGCTATCGGACTGTACGCAAACGATTTAACAGTGCTGATAGAAAGCAACGGAGAAAGAAAATGAAATAATAAAAAATTCGGCAATTTTAGAGTGGCAAAGACGACAGTAATAAATGCGGGAAGAGAGAATATTCTGATGATAGAAGGTAGAATTAAAATATCGATTCGTTTAATAATACGGTTTTAATCGTAAACAATTTATTTACACTACGCTAATTTTAGAAATTTTTAATATAATAATTTAATTTTATCTTTTCCCTTTTTGTTTATTTATTTATTTATTTATTTATTTATTTATTTATTTATTCATTTATTATTATTACTAAGAATATTTTATCGTTTCTCTGCAGTTATAAAGTACACGTTTATTAATATTATTATTTTCTTTTTTTTTAACGAAAGAGCAAAAACTATGCAAAAATAATGAACCAGTTACATTAGCGATATTATGGTTAAAATTTATCACAATAGATCATATACGCGAATATTTATTTCAGTCAAATCAAATCTATCAACTAATCAAAGCTAAATTTAAACAATATATTTTGATAAAGATGTTAAAGATAATATGTTTTTTTGATACTCGTGATTTATTTTTATAGTATTCTGTAAAAAAAATGAACAGAAATTTTTCTCAAGATTGACTTAAATGAGGTTTTAATTAAGAAGTTCGTCAGACTTTGTCCGAAATAGTATTCAATAAGTATAGTAGACAATAGCGAAAGCAAAAATGAAAAGTTTCCTTTAATTAACAATGAACTCGGGGTTTCAAGGAGTATTATAATTGTATAACTGGCACACTCAGTTCAGCGATAATTATAAGATATATTTTGCAACAGTCAAAGATGTAAGCGTACACTAAGCTGAGACAGAATAAAATAATATTATAGAACAATACGGAATGATAACATAAATGCACAATATTGAATGGAATAATTATGTATACTGAATTCCATGAAAAATTTGTATTTTAGATGAGCTAAATACATACAGACATATAATATATATATATTACATAAGAGAACAGCAATCCTGTGCAGAGATACAAAAACTGCTTTTGGAATTAATGCTAATGTGTATGTATACAGATCATGTTCATCTATTGCTGCATAATAAATATACTACGTTATTAATGGAATTTCAAGTCTGATATAAATTTAAGTGTTTTCCCTTCTGTCTAAAGTTGATGCTGTGTTATAGCATGATGCTTACGATAAAGTTACATATAACATTTGAATGAGACCGAAATTTAGCTAGTTAACGTATACGTACTTAAAAGTACTGATAACACCATTTTATGGTCGAATAACAAATAAGCCAAAAAAAAAAATATATATTACTTTAAAAATATCGCGAAATGCGCGTGTGTACATATCTATATATTCTGACCGACACTATTACAGTAAACAAAAATCTCTCTCTCTCTCTCTCCAGCTGCTTCTTAGCCAATCCCCCAGCATGCGCAACGACTTTTCCATTTGTTTAACAAATTATTATAAAATATAAAACATCGAATGTAAAATATAACCTCGAAAGAAAATTATAAAATATAAAATAAAATAACATTTCAATATAAATGTTGTGTTTAGAATTGGCAATGACATAAAATTAGATAACTTATTTCCCAGTTTTAATGTAGTGACGAAGTGTTTTCTGTAGGCAAAATATCTTTTTCAATTTTGCCCCGTCTGAAGAACTGCTCAGCGAGCATTTTCTAAGAGCAACCGTTATGGTGAGACGGAGAATTGTTTTTTTTTTTTATATATATAGTATTTTACAACTGAATAGTTAATAAATGCAAGCTAATGTACAATCAGTTAGTACATTTCAACCATATCACAATCGTTGCTCGTTTGTGTAAGTCTTTCCATGATGAAATGGCAGAGTATACTGAAAACTTTTCACTTTGACAGATATGACGTTTGGACGCCAATACCAACCCCAGTGCTGCCAACCTGAAAAACTCAACTCTTAAAAAATCACCCTATAGTTACATAACTTTAGTACACTTTGTTTTTACCCGATCGATGATATCCCATAGCGGAAGTGAAATTTTTATGTTTACCCCATATTTTCACTGAATGCGTTCTGTGTGTAACATATTAGAAAGCTGTGAGAAATCCGTATACCCAAAACGATATATTTTACGTACATTGTATACTATTTAGAAAAATTTTTATTTTCTGTCGTTTTTTATGGTGTTCATAATTACTGAATGAAATAATTAAAATTCGAAATTTAAAAGCTGTTCTACGTTTTTAGGAAGGCCCTCTTCCTTGCTCACTTTGTGGGCACGTAACCTCACCAGTGATAGAGCATATTGTTGAAACGATACCAACGTTTCGAAATTCCTACAAGCGATGCTAACCCTGATGTCGAATCAACCGGACTTTGTCCGAACAGTCCTTAATTTTACAACATATAATGGACTTAATCACCTAGTGTGACTTCACTGGTTCTCGGCGCCGTAATAGTCCGAATTTGTAAATAATAATTTAAAAAAAGAGAAGATAAAAAAATAATTCACACGGGAGTGTCGAAATAACTAATTAAAAAAATACCACACGATAACGAGAACGAAAATTGTAAGATCGTGTAAATTGTCTGCACTGGAGGACTGAGGAGGACTGGAGGACTGAGGAGGACTGGAGCTTTTCTTTTCTCTGCAAAACAGGCGTACGCTATCGAATTTTCCATACGGGAAATTTCTATTAGCGAGTAGATTTAAATATGTTTTTTCACCGTTACGTACTGTTATGCCTACAGTGGCGTGACTGACTAGGCGCTTTCAAATATCACCACGTTCCGCGGTGTCGGCTGATGATAATGCGTTACGACAGAATAGTATAGAGTTCATTACCATTACAAAAAAAAAACAAAAACGAATTGACGCAATAAATTACTTTTTCATAAAATAATTACCATCACGCTTAACTAGAGCAGTTCACTTTCGGGTTTTGAAATTGTACGTAATTTCTCGATAGGACTCATCGGAACTTGTTACGAACCAAAAAATTTATATTTTAAACTTTTTTCGGCGTTCTGAAGCGAAAGATAAAAAAAACAACTATTTATTATTCCGATCAAACATTTCTTTTCGAGCTAAATAACTTCGTCGATAATTGTGACACAAAGCGATTAATAACTTCTTCGCGGTGTGAGAAAGCCAAGCTATGCCATTCTGAGGAATTGAAAAACATTTAAAATCATCTATAATAATAATAATAATAATAATAATAATAATAAACCGTTATTGAGGAAATTCTTAAACTATATAACAAAAAACATGAATAGTATAAATTTGATATAGAAAAAACTAAATATTAAATTTCCTCGGCCCATGATGAGCAAAGGTTTCCTAAAAAGGAAAATCATCTATATCGAACTCTAAATTTAGTGGTAATTATAATAAATAAATTACGGACACAACTGCGTTAGAAAGAATTGTATTTACTTAACGTTTCGGACAGCTTATACTGCCCATCATCAGAAGAAATCATCTGATGATGGGCAGTATAAGCTGTCCGAAACATTAAGCAAATATAATTTTTTCTAACACAGTTGTATCCGCAATTTATTTATTATGAGTAATCACTGTGAAAGTTTTAAACATTTATTATACGAGTACATTATTTAAGATGGTAATTCTAATTCCAGCTACCATAGCGTAGCTGGTTAGACAGTAGTATTTCATTCTAGTAGGACCTGATATCACGATTCTATAAATTAAGAATGCAGAAAAATTCATCCTGCGCTTAGTTAGTGCCCATAGTTGACGGGCCCAAATAAATAAATTGAAAAAAAAAGAAAACTTTTTAAATAGATTCCATGTCCGAATATATATATATATATATATATATATATATATATATCAGGGGCGGATCCAGAAGAACATTTTGCGTTTTGGGGAAGATTATAAGAAAGACATTTGTGGGGGGAAATTATATAATTACGTAAAATCTTCTACGATACGCCGTAAATTTGAGAAATACCCCATGTTTCATAAAGAACATCAAATAGCGACCTTTATAGAAATTTTAAAATGTTTTAAAAATACATAATTATTACAGTTTTTAATTTAACTATATTTAGGGGTGAAAAATAAAACAAAATCATAAAATTATACCTTAAATATGGTAGTTTAGAAATAGCATAATGTCCTTTGTCAATCTCCCTTATTTCACTTTTAATTTCACCGATCTCTGCCATGCTCCAAATATGTTTAGTGTTCCTACGCTCTCTGAGTTTCTTCCGCAGGCCCTAATCAGACAGGAATTCCACAGTTTTATCAATTCTCAATTTCCTTCACATGCAACGGTGTTTACAGATGGTTTGAAGAGGCCGGATGATGTCGGTGCCTCTTTTATCCTCCCAGATTTTGCATTTTCAGAATCTTTTCGTCTGCCTCCTTTCTGTTCTACATTTATAAACGTATTAATGACTATCCTATGTTCCATTATTTTCATTTCCTCCAATAACCTTTCCTCTAAATTCTTGATTATATCTGACTCCATGACCGCCCTTTAATTCATTCTCCCCTACCTGCTCATTCCTGTGATTTTATCATACTTTATCCATGTTCTTTCTTCTCTCCTTTGCATTTATATCGATATTTATTGTGGGTTCCTAGTCATTCGGGAATTTTCGATAATGAAGCGGCGGACTCCTTAACTCGGGTTGCTGCCTCTTCTCACTTATTCCTTAAAAAAGTCCCATCGGCTTATCTCCTTCCACTGTGCAAAGGTTTTCATCTTAGATTATGGTATCGAATATTTACGCTTCCTCTTTTTCTTGATAATTGTACTTTTTATCCGTCTGTTCAACCTAGTCTTTCTGTTAACCTACGGTTCTCTTTGTTTCCTTCACTTCGTCGTTCTGTTGTTGTCTCCGTTATTCGCCTGCGTTCTTAAGCCATACTTTATTATCTTCTTCCCGTTTTCGCTTTTTATTAGTTTTATCTCCGTATTGTCTTCTCCACTCAAACGGAGAGCATATTTGCGATGCTGATCATGTGTTTATTAAGTATTCATCTCTTTATGCTAAATGCTGTGTTTTCTACTTCAGTTTGTTGAGACTTGGTCTTCCTCTCCCATATTGCGCCCATCCTATGTCCTATCTTTTCCGTCTTCACAGATTGTTCCTATTATTTGTTCCTTTCTCCTAACAACATTTGATATCGTATGAAGATATAATTGACTCCTTCCTATTCTAATTGTTTCGTAGTAGGGGTCCCCGGTTGACGAGCCCAAAAAAAGAAAAAAAAAACAAAGATAGTATTTATTACACTTTACCTCTACTTTATTTTTGTTAGTAATCCGATCCGAATTCTTTGTTCATGAACAAGTAAAAAATATATATATTTCCGATTGAACTATTTTCATTTACACTATAAAATAAAAATTAAAAATAAATAAAAGTGGCAAAAGATCGACGAAAGTTGTGTTTAAAATAGAATAAAAAAGGAACATTAATAATTTTATTAGAAAATAGTATTAAATACCAGTTATATAATTAGATCCATAGGTAAAATTCATACAAATCTTTTACAGCAAAAAATTAAGTTTCTCTATTATAACAAATTTTTTTATAAAGGCTTTGGTTCTTGGGGGGTGCCCCCCCCCCGCGCGGATCCGCTACTAAATATATACATATAAACTCGGCCCTTCATGCCTCAAAAGAGGCTTCGCCTCTAGATCCCGCTTGGGACACTCCTGGGGACTCAGCTCTATCACTTCTATACTTCCCATAGAATGAGGAAAGTTGGCAACGTTATTCTTTCCGACTGTGCGACAAAAGAAAAAAAAAATTTAATTTAATGTCACATTTTGTGACAAAAATATATATCATCTGTCTATATATTCCCGATTTAAATACTTTTCGATAAATCACTCATAAATTTTACCAAAATGAATTTAGAAAATTTTGTGCTTCTTTCACGGACACAACTGAATACATAATCAAATAAGTTAAAGAATGATTCCCAGTAACATGCCGATTCTTAATAGAAATGTAGAGGGTTGCCTTTTATATTTCGGGATTTGGCAACTGACAGCTCTATCGTAAAGTTCGACGTATTTTAGGTTATACTTACTCAAAACGTTTTGACATACGAGCGCTATTTGTGTTGTTTACAGGAAGTTAAAAGATTCATCTGCCCCCAAAAATGGAATTAAATCGTGAACATTTTCGTGCGATTATTTTTTACAACTTTCGACGTGGATTAACTCAGCAGCAACAGTGCATGGATGAACTTAATTCGACTTTTGGCGATGAAGCTCCATCAAGGACCAGTGTTCATCGATGGTATGGTGAATTCAATCGTGGTCGTAGTTCACTCCAAGACGAATTTCGTGAAGGTCGTCCAAAATCAGTTGTTGTTCCGAAAACCATTGATGCTGTGCGCGAACTGATATTGCAAGATCGTCATGTGACCTATCGTGAGATAGAGACAACCTTAGGCATTAGTGGGACCAGCGTATACACTCAATATTGCATGAACATTTAACTGTCAAAAACATTTGTTCGCGTTGGATCCCACACAATTTGTCAATCGCTCAAAAAAAGGCTCGTGTCGATTGGTCGAAAGAAATGCTCAAAAAATACGATCGCGGTGCTTCAAAACACGTCTATGACATCGTGACAAGTGATGAATCGTGGATTTACGCGTATGAGCCCGAAAGTAAATAGCAGTCGACTGTATGGGTGTTTCAAGATGAGCCAAATCCAACAAAAGTTGTTCGCGCACGAAGCACTTCCAAGCAAATGGTCGCATGTTTTTTCGGAAAAACTGGACATGTCGCAACCGTACCACTAGAACAACGCAGAACAGTCAATTCTGAGTGGTACACAACAATTTGTTTGCCAGTTGTCTTCCAAGAAATCAGGAAAACCAACCGCCGAAGACGGATCACTCTTCACCACGACAATGCGAGCTCTCACACATCGGCTCAAACAACTGCATTTTTGAGCACCCAAAATATCGATTTGATGAGTCCTCCGCCGTATAGTCCTGACCTTTCGCCAAATGACTTCTTTTTATTCCCGTACGTAAAAAAAACAAACTGAGAGGTCAACGTTTTTCGACACCTGAAGAAGCGGTTGCTGCATTCAGAATGCATGTTTTGGAGTTACCTCAATCAGAGTGGAAAAAGTGCTTCGACAATTGGTTCAAACGCATGCAAAAGTGTATAGATCTTCATGGGGAATATTTTGAAAAACAATAAAGTGATTTTTGATGATTAGAAGTGGACACTATAAGGAGTAGGAAGGTCAAGGCGCAAAAGATTAGAATACAGAGTAACACGTTCGGAGGAAATAAAGGAACATTCGAACAAGACGTGATTCGCATGCAGGCATAATTGAGCTCCGGAGAGTCATAAGGACACAAAGGAGATTGAACAATAGAAAACCGATAAATATATACATCGATAAATATCGGCAAACAGAGAGTATTCATTAAAAATAACGTGAAAAAAGAAAGAGGTTTCTATAGAGAAGTTCTTAACTTCCGGATTCCTAAGATACTCCATATAGTAGTGTGCATTTTATGTTCTTTCGTATCATTCCTTGTTTTAGCTCTTTTTATTCATTCTATCCCCAATCACATTAAATTTTAATCTGTTTTATTAGTTTTGATCTCAATGTACGTAAGTTGATTAGATTGTTGCTCTTTAACAGTCCCACAAAAAAACAACAAAAAAACAACAAAAAAACAAAAACTTCAATATCAAAAAAGCTCTAATCTCACCTTAATGATGACCATTCTAATTCCATAAGGGTACAAAATTGAAATGAGAAAATTTCGAATACTCTACATAAGTACAATTTGTTAAAAACTGGAAAAGAAAAAAATGAGCGTGGTTGTAGTGAGGAATTTCTTGAAAATTCAATGAGCCACTTTATTTACATCTTGTAAATGTTCAAAAAAATAAAAATTGAATAATGCCTTTTTTTGAAATTTTAATCGATTTAAATTAATAGCTCTGTTTGGAGAGTCTTTTTGTTTCTAGATAGATTTTACACTCGTCATCTCAGTCATCATAAGTGTCTGCAGAGCGAAATTCCATGAGCAAAAACTTTCTCCTACGACGCCTATCACGGCACACCCGATAATGCGATAAATTAATACTGACTCGCTGGATTATTATCGTATGTTACAATTTTCGACATTTTTATTTTTGCTAAAGCCAAAGCAAACCATGCTCGACTAGTTCGATATAAAAACAAGTTCAGTCAAGCATGAGGTTTCATGCGCTGAGGATTCCGTATGAAAGTTAACAATAACTATAATTATTTAGTATGTAAGAAAATTTGTTTGAATAAATTTCTATTTTTATTTTACTATTTTAATTTAATATCTTAATAAATTTCAGGGATCTTTTCTGATAATAATTTAAAACAGTAAAGCAAAATACTAATTTGAATCGAAGACTTAGACTAATTTGAAGTGAAATGTAACGGTTATGAAGAAAAATTAATTAAATCCTTTTTTTATTTATTTTTTTAAATTATTGGTTTAGATTTAATAACTAATATTAAGGTTTTATGATTTTTTAAAATGTGTAATTTTGTTAATTCCTACACCTATCTTTCTTGAATAGCCGACCGTCAAAGATATTTAATAAATATATAAACGAAAACACGCAAAAAATATTAATTAGAAATAATATTGATGCTACGTATCACTCTGCTGCGGCTGCTAGAATGTTGGTGTTCTCTGCTGGCAGGTTGGTGTACGTTGGTGATTGCATCCTGGATTCTCGGCGAATGGGAGGGAGAGACACGGTAATCGAAATTATAGTTTACGAATTTTGTAAATGTCACTAATTGGAAAACCGAATTTCGAGGCAATTTGGTTACTTTGTTATTAAACTTTTTTCGGTTGCAAGACGAACTGGTTACTTTACCAGAAAAGGTCGATATAGTTCCGCGATGTGAAAAAGACTGTCGTTCTACTGTGATGATTTTTTAACAATTCGGTATTTTCTTTCGACTCTCTCAGTATGTTAGACCATTATTAAATATTTTTTTTTTTATTTATTTACTAGCATAGGTCGTTAAATTGTTTAACAAATCGAAATACTATTCGCATCTGTTTTTCATCAGGCGGACGTACCACCTAAACAATGATGCGGTGAGTCCGTTCCTTTCATTACAGTTCATAACACTACTAACACAAGCCGCAATGAAAACAACCAACCGAAACCTGCGATCCCGTTCCGTTTCTTAGCCCTCGTACTAGCACTACTAACGCAAATTATAACAATCCGAACCAAATTCTAAAAACCGCTGCAGTCTCGTATTCCGATAAAGCCAAAAGAAAAATAACACCGATTAACAAACCTGTTTATTTCGTGCATTCAAGAAACCCACTTAAAACAAAACCAACATTTAAAACTAAAAAACTATAAAGTTCTCGAATCAAATCCGGTGCTTGCTAGTTGTGCGCGTGGGGGAATAATATTAGCCGTTCGTGCGGATATTAACTTTCAACAGATAATGTTACCATCCGACATTCAACCAGTAACAGTCGAAATTCGTACGCCTGTTCCACGGGAGTCTCTAAACATAATTCCGAACCGTATTTAGAAACTTTTAAAGTTGACAAAAAATTCAAACAGTTTCTCCCCTCTAGCGCCGCGAGTATTACAGCTAAAAATTTTGAACAGGGTTAAACATATGCGCTTCGACATATATTTCTCAAGTTTGGAACATCAAGGTTTGAAAGTTTCGTTAAGGAAATAACTTATGGTTTCGTTCTCGACAAATAACGATCTTTCCATCGATCATGACCGGAAAAAAAATATTATTTTTGAAACTTTCGAGCTTTCGGCGCTTAAGGTTCTGAATTTTAAGATGGAAACCTAGATGTTCCAAAGTAAATAAATAAATAGGGACGCACATTTTTTTAACCTTGTTCAAAATCTTGAACCAATACATAAATTACAAGCGGGGCTACACGTCATTTTTCAGAATTTTATGAACTTTTAGTAAATTTCAAACAGTTTTGTTAAGAAAACGAAATACGGGTCCGTTCCCAAAAAATAGCGCTCTTTCCAATAATAATACACTTAAAAAAAAATTTTTTTTTACAAAATTTCGAGCTTTCAGAGCCCCAAGTCACTAATTTTAAAATTGGAAACTTAGATGTTCCAAACCAGAGAAATATACATGGATGCCCATATTTACTACTTTCCTCAAAATTTTTAGCTATAATACTCGCGTCACAAATCAATTCTCTCGATTTTTTGAACTTTTCAGCAAACTTTGAAAGTTCAATTAAGAAAATGAAATACGGTTTCTTTCCCGACAGATAGCGATCCTTCAAACGGTATATAACATGCGTCAGAAAAATAAAAAATTTTCTTCAAAATTTCGAACTTTCGGCGCCTTAAGGGTCCAATTTTAAAACTGAAAATCCAAATGTTATAAACTTGAGAAATATAAGGGGATCAGCACGTTTTTAGCCGCGTTCAAAATTTTCAGCTGTAATATTCGTGGAGCTAGTGGAGAGACACATAATTATTTTTTTTTTTTTGAACTTTTCAGAACTTTGAAAATTTCTTTAAAAAAATGAAATACGGTTTCGTTCCCGACGAATAGCGATATTTCTAATGATATATCACAAACCTAAAAAAAAAAAATTTTTTTTTCAAAATTTTGAATTTTTGGTGCCCCACAGGTCTCAGTCTAAAGTTGGGGTCCGATTGTCTTAAATCAGAGAAATATACGTAGAGTCGCGTGTTTTCTACCATGTTCCAAATTTATAGCTGTAATACTCGCGTCGCAAGAAGGGGGCCGGTAATTGGAGCTGACGCTTTTTTGAGCTTTATCGAAACTTTGAAAGTTTGGTTACGAAAATGAAATTCGGTTTCGTTCCCGACTACTAGAGATCTTTCTAATGATATATCACAAGCCCAAGAAAAAAAATATTTTTTTCCAAAATCTCGAGCTTTCGGTGCCCCGAGGGTCCAATTTTAAAGCTGGAAACTCGGATGTTCCAAACTAGAGAAATATACGTGGAAGCGCATATTTTTAACCGTGTTCAAAATTTTTATCGGTTATATTCGCGGCGCTAGGGGGGGGGGGGACACGTCATTTTTCGCGCTTTTTTGAACTTTACGGCAACTTTGAATTTTTTGGTAAAGAAAATGATATAAGGTTTTGTTCCTGATAAATAGCGATCTTTCAAACGATATATTACATTACCGGGAAAAAAAATATTTTTTTACAAAATTTTGAGCTTTCGAAGCCCCGGAGTTTTATTTTTAAAGCTCAAGACCCGGACGCACCAAATTACAGAAATATACGTGGAAGTACATATTTTTAACCATGTTTTAAATTTTTAGCTATAATACTCGCAGCGCTAGGGGACGCGCAATTTTTTGAGCTTTTTTGAGCTTTATCGAAACTTTGAAAGTTTGGTTACGAAAATGAAATTCGGTTTCGTTCCCGACTACTAGAGATCTTTCTAATGATATATCACAAGCCCAAGAAAAAAAATATTTTTTTCCAAAATCTCGAGCTTTCGGTGCCCCGAGGGTCCAATTTTAAAGCTGGAAACTCGGATGTTCCAAACTAGAGAAATATACGTGGAAGCGCATATTTTTAACCGTGTTCAAAATTTTTATCGGTTATATTCGCGGCGCTAGGGGGGGGGGGGACACGTCATTTTTCGCGCTTTTTTGAACTTTACGGCAACTTTGAATTTTTTGGTAAAGAAAATGATATAAGGTTTTGTTCCTGATAAATAGCGATCTTTCAAACGATATATTACATTACCGGGAAAAAAAATATTTTTTTACAAAATTTTGAGCTTTCGAAGCCCCGGAGTTTTATTTTTAAAGCTCGAGACCCGGACGCACCAAATTACAGAAATATACGTGGAAGTACATATTTTTAACCATGTTTTAAATTTTTAGCTATAATACTCGCAGCGCTAGGGGACGCGCAATTTTTTGAGCTTTTTTGAGCTTTATCGAAACTTTGAAAGTTTGGTTACGAAAATGAAATTCGGTTTCGTTCCCGACTACTAGAGATCTTTCTAATGATATATCACAAGCCCAAGAAAAAAAATATTTTTTTCCAAAATCTCGAGCTTTCGGTGCCCCGAGGGTCCAATTTTAAAGCTGGAAACTCGGATGTTCCAAACTAGAGAAATATACGTGGAAGCGCATATTTTTAACCGTGTTCAAAATTTTTATCGGTTATATTCGCGGCGCTAGGGGGGGGGGGACACGTCATTTTTCGCGCTTTTTTGAACTTTACGGCAACTTTGAAAGTTTCGTTAAGGGAATGAAATTCGGTTTCGTTCCCGACAAATAGCGATCTTTCCATCGATATATCGCATGCCTATAAAAAAAAATATTTTTTTACAAACTTTTGAGCTTTTGTAGCCCCGAGGGTCCAGTTTTAAAGTTGGAAATCCGGATGTTCCAAACTAGAGAAATATACGGGTGTGTGCGTATTTTTAGCCCCATTCAAAATTTTTAACTACAATACTCGCGGCGCTAAGGGGGGGGGACACGTCATTTTTTGCTGTTTTTTGAACTTTTGGGCAACTTTACATAACTTTTGTAACGTAATTTTTTGATTTTATGAAAGTACTCCTGCATTGTAGTTTATATTTTGAATTTCAGCGTTATAAGTTTATCTAATGACGAGTTATGATTTTTTAAGTGATTTTTGAGGTCGTTTTATGTACCATATTATATATTCTTGACGGTTTTTTGGGTTTTTTGCCGCCCAGGGTAATCGGTCATCTTCAAGTTATAGATCGTTTTAAAGATAATTTTAATTGTAATTTATGTTCCAAATTTGAAGTTTATAAGTCAAGCCGTTCGTGAATTATTGATTTTTATTTGATATTTTTGTCATTTGTGTACCATCTTATAAGGATTCCGTACATTATATGTATACGGAATCCTAATTAAGCGGGCTCAGTTTGAAATTCCGAATAATACATAAAATTCATTTGAATTTTAAGCGAATAACTGGAGCACACCGCGCTTTACGGTAGTTCGAAACAGACAGACGGTATCGTGTTGCAAATTAAACGATGTTAATGTAACCGAAAATGACTATATAGTTCGTTCACAATTTCTAGTTCGAAATAGAGCAAGAGTTGTACGGTCTGAACGAGGTTATAACCGGGCACGTGTGTCGATCCAGTAATCAGCTGATTGACTCTTCCAACAAACGGTGACTATATTTAATTCGTCGTTCGAGCGGTATTGCTCATCATCATCTCCTTTGATAAGGTAATTATCGCAGCCACCGCTGATATCGGTAAATGAGCGCTGATGCAGCTTCGTCTGCGTTACGATAAATACGGTGCTAGGTCATTTCCCCGGTCTTTCCTTTGACCTGATTACTTGCACCAGCGTCTTAACCAAACTGTAACGGCCCTCTGGAAGTATTGTTTACTTTTCCGTCGTCCCATCCGTTCTCTCTTGTATTTCTTATTAAAACCGGTCCGGTTCCTTTTTCACAATTCCTTTCTTTCGTATTATTTTTATTTCTTCATTATTACCAATATCGTTCTGGAGCCGTTCTATAGAATACGTTGCAATTAAAATCGATCACGCGTCGGTTACAGCTGTCTCATCTTCAGCGGACATTTTCTAATCACGACTGACATCCACTGCGGGTGGAGTCTATGTCGCACACGACGACAACCATCTCAAGTTCGGTGCAATCGCGAAAGATAATTGTACAACTTAACGGAGCGAAACATTAGGAAAATAATATCGTCAACGACACCGGCGATATAGCAGTAATAGTGATAATCGGTAATTAATGTCATCGGCGAGCAAAGTGTCGAAGTACAATATTAGACGGGTTTTTATCTACGAATTGGCCCCCGAATGTTTTCGGGTCTTTATCCTAGTTGATACATGTCAGAAACCGCAGCGATTAAGTGTCATATTCTAAAGGCGGCTATAGCGGAGAAAAAGAGAAAACTGGGGTAATGGACAGGCAGGAGAGGTATAAAGTGTAAGAGGCGCTGCATAAGCATTAATAAATTCAAGAACACCAAATTAAGGGACAGAGTGGGAACTCAGTGGAGAGAGGAGGCGTAAACGAATAATAGAGACGACAGCAGAGCGGTTCTAGTGGAAACAAATCATTAAATCGGGGGGGGGGGGCAAGAAAGCTGAGTTGGATGAATAGGTAAACATTTGTTGCAAAAGGAAAAAACATAGAGACATCTGACCGGAATCTAGGATGGAATTTTTCGCATAGGAAAAGCAAGTTAGAAGCAGGAATTTTAAAATAAATAAAAGTGGGAAGATGTAACACGATCGGAAATCTGTCATTTCATTAGCCTTCGTACCACATGGCTAGTGGCCTGAAGGAAAGTGCAAGAAGATTGCAAATTAGAGTAGTACGTCATGACATTGTTATAATGGAAATCGTTAAATGCTTCGATTATGCAATGGCAGTGTTGTATGAATTCTCCTTCTCACGATCGCTGTTCCGGGCAAATACACTGTTCGAGAGTGGTCGATGGAGTAATTTGCTAAAAAATCGCGCTAAAACAGAATTACTCAAAAATCCGTTTAGAAGAAATTTTTTAATAAGACATCTAATACCAAAAAAGCTCAATGAGACATATATTAATTTATCAATTCTTAATTGATCGATTACTAATCAGTTAAATGCAATAATTATTGACTAACTATTAACGGTTAATTAATTGATTATTAATTAATTACTAACAAAGGATATGTCGAAAAATTGAATATAGAATTTGATTCGTTTGGGTTTTGTTGGTAAGTTCGAAACGACCTTATATTATTATCAGGTCGAGATTTTACTTCATACGTATTGTTATAGAAGAGCATTTATTTAAAAATTGCAAGGCTCGATGAAATGTTGAACAAATTATATCAATTTCTTTTGAACCCATATTTGTATTGTAAAAAAAGAAAAAAAGAAAATTTATATGTTAAGCTATTAAATAATTTTAATCTACCGACAGTTAACGATATCAACCCTATATTGCACTGCGGAAATGGTGGTAATACATAACGTCTTATTAGATAAAATTAAAAAACTCAAAACCAACAAATCCTCACTTCGTCAAGTGCTTATTTATACGGGGTGGAAAGTTAAAAGACAATGGTAATAGTGTATGACTTAGCGGATACTACAGTGGTATTGCAGGAAGTTGTTTGGATCCTTTCCTATTTTTCATTTATATACATAAATGAATTATGCAATCTGAATGTCCCAGGAAAATTAATAGTATTGATACAGTTTTATTAATTAATTCTCGTTATCCAGAGGGTAGCCCTCTTTCGGGCGCGATAATTTAAATCGAGCTTGAATATTTCGGGCGTGGATCGTTCAGCCGGTAGCGAAAGAGGGTTTTTACTCTTAATTTGTAATATCGTATATATTTCTCGCCCAGCATTAACATAAATGTGTTTAAAAGGTTTTGCGCCTTTATTTGTCTTTTTCGATATTCTTTTGAAACCTAGGTAGCTTCGTCGAGGAATTAAATTTTGTAATTAAAATTATAGGTAACAGAAGAAATTTCAATAAACGTATCCCCAAATAAACTTGCTAGATGCGAATGAAAAAGAAACATAATATAACGAATATACATACTTATATTAGAAGCAAATTCAATCCAGTTATGTTACACTTTAAATGATGTATGGTTTGTAATTTTTTAAATATGGCTGACTATACATAAAAAAAAAGTGAAAAGAACCGATATTGCATTTGACCGATCATTAATATTAATCATCTTCATCCGTTTCGTATTACTAATGCTAACGGAACTTTCAAATTTACATCGCAAAAGTCTGTTTATTTTGATATTTTACACCAAAGTCATTACTTCAAAAAAAAATAAAAAACATTTAAAAAAAGATGAATAACCCAATGAAATTATGTAAAATGTGTGTTTTGTGATTATATATATAAAACATGCTATACACGTGTAAAAACTAAATCGTTAACGCAAAGCGGTATTTTTTGTGTGAATTTCTGTTAGCCTCGTGTTTCCTACTAACACAAATTATAACGTTTAACAGATGAAATCTTTCCTAAGCTCTATTTCTAATCGTCTCTCTATTTAACCCTTTCCGTAATTTCTGTAGTTGTTGGGTCAAAGCCGCTGGCGCGCCCAAAAGATAAAAAAAACAAAAAAACATATGATATTTGAAAATCATTGCCGCAGGTAGTCCGTAAAAAGGTCCCAGTTCGCTGTTCCCCGAAAGAGCTGGCCCCTATCCAGACATCTTGCAAAATCTTGCTCAATCTGGAATTGATTCTGTAATTGATTGGTTAAACTGTAGCAGATTAACTGTAAATTTATCAAAGACTAAATATATGTTGTATAGCTCTCATAATTACTTGTCCAGTGAAAGTATAAATTTCAAAAATTGGAGTTACAGTGTTGGATATTAAATATTTAGATATAAAATTTGACGGCAAAGACTCTACAGGAGGCAGTTCTAAAAATTATAAATCGCGGTATGAAAAATAACTTATTCTGTTATTGAAGAGTGCTATATATAAAAACTACAATTGCTTATGTACGTAATTGCAAATAAGATCAACTTTTAAATCTGATTCAACTAGGTCTGCTAAAGATTATTATGCCCAGATTCCCAGATATTATGAATTTCATACAAGAATTCAAATACAATATGCTGGAGCTGTTGTGTATAACTCTTTACCGGCAGATGTAAAAACTTTACTAAATAATCCCAAACACAGGCGTAAATTATTGACCTTATACTTATGTTCTAGTACTTTATAAGTAAATTAATAAATTGAAATAAAAATGTTTTTTTACAAAAACTAAATACCGACTTCAAGGTTTATTATAAAAATTTAAAAATGCACTAAAAAGTAAAAAATAATTACTCCCGATAAAAAATATATATCAGAGTGATATAACACTTAAGTGGTGATATCGTAATTTTTATACAACATTGATACCTTAATTAGAGTTGGCATCAAATTCATAATTTAATGAACATTTAATGCATATTTTAATATGTAATATGAATCCTACCCTAATTAAGGTATTAATGTTGTATAAGAATTACGATATCACCACTTAAATGTTATATCACTCTGATATATATTTCTTATCGGGAGTAATTATTTTTTACTTTTTAGCGCATTTTTAAATTTTTATAATAAACTTTCAAGTATCGGTATTTATTTTTTGTAAAAAAGCATTTTATTTTTTACTTTTTAGTGCATTTTTATTCAATTATATTAAAACATTTTAATAAGAACAGATATTTCCATCGTAAAAACATCAAAAACTACATTTCCATGGTAATTTGGCAAATTTATAGTATTTTAAGTCAATAAATCTAACCCGACGGTGAAAACAATCATGAATGAAAAGCATCCAAAAAGCTTCAATCTCCCGTATTATTAAGGATAACTCAAAAACTACCAATCAGATCTTGATCAAATTTAAATGGGACTACATGAGAAACACCACCTTTCAAATAAAAGAAGAATCATCAAAATCGGTTCATCTAGAAGAAAGTTCTGAGGTAACACACATAAAAAAAAACAAAAAAAAAAAACAGTCGAATTGAATACCTCCTTCTTTTTTGAAGTCGGTTAAAAATAAATGGATTTATAAATAGATAAAGAAATAAATAAAGAAATAAAAATCGGAAAAATTAGCAGTTCCAATACACTTACTTTACTTGTTACATTCTGTTCCTTCGTACATAACTCGAATAATAAAAATAAAAAATTATATCAGAAGACAATATATTTTACATCGTTTCTCTGCACGAAGTCAATCGTTAAAAAAATTCTTAAATTTCTTTACCAAAGCCGTTCGCTTACTTCTTGTTAAAAATAAAAACGAAGTCTTCAATGGTAAGCTAACCAACCTTTCCACCAAAGACAAAAGCCTTTGGAAAGCATATAAAAGCTTTAACAGTCAAGCTTCGTCACTCCCTCCGCTTCTTGACTCGATTACTAACTCGTACGTGTACTCTGACTTTGCAAAAGCGGAATTGTTAGCTACTCACTACTTCCAAATTCACTCCCGTAATTCAGTTGAGTTACCTAAACAAAAAAATTCCCAAGTTCACTCTACTCTTCGCACCTACCTCAAGTCATGTTCTGTACCGCATGAATTCAACGCTGTCACCCCAGTCGAGTTACATCGCATCCTTAAATCTCTTAGGCTAAAACAATCCACTGGTTACGACAATATCCCTAATGTAGCCTTAAAAAACCTCCCACGGCCAGCCCTAACTGAAATAACTACTTTAATAAATGCTATGTTTAAATTTGGCTATTATCCGCAACATTGGAAATCTTCCAAAATCATCGCGCTTCCTAAGCCTGGGAAAGATTCTTCGCGCATTGATAACATTCGTCCTATCAGCCTTCTTAGCAATTTAAGCAAAGTGACAGAAAAAATTATATTAAAACGCCTCATGCTTCACTCTGATAGCTCAAATATCATTCCATCAGAGCAGTTGCGGTTCAAGCCTGAACATTCAACGGTACAGCAAATTGCTAGAATTGGGGAATTCATAACCCACAATTTTAACTGTAATAAACACACCGGCATGATATTACTAGACGTGGCCAAAGCATTCGACACTACTTGGCATGATAGCATAATCTTTAAAATGATCAAGACCAATTTCCCGGCCTATCTTATTAAACTAGTTAAAAGCTATTTAAGCAACAGAACATTCGCTGTTCACATCTCTAATACCTCCTCGTCATTTAAAACATGCTTAGCTGGTGTCCCACAGGGCAGTGTGTTGGAGCCAATTTCATTTAACATATTCCTTTATGATTTCCCTGTATCGCCCCGCATTAACACGGCACTCTTTGCCGATGATGCTGCGCTGTATTGCAGCTCATACAGACCGAATGCAATAGCCAACAAGCTCCAACATGAGGTTGACCGCGTCCTTCGCTTTTTTAAAAAATGGCGTATCTCTATTAATCCGGCAAAATCTGAGGCAATTCTATTTTCTCGTAGGTACCCATTGACCCCTAAGAAACTGCATATTACTAGGTACCGATATTCCTTGGTCCGATCAAGCTCGATACCTCGGCGTAATATTAGATAAAAGGTTAAACTTTAATAAACATCTCGATCATGCAGTCGCCAAAACTAATCGCGCTATCTGCGCTATTTATCCAATGTTCCATCGCAGATCGTTTCTAAACATCCACAACAAATTAATTCTACATAAGGCACTTATTAGACCAATCTTAACCTACGCATCGCCTGTGTGGTCCTCAGTTTTTAACGCCCGCTTTAAACAATTACAGCTCATACAAAATAGATGTCTCAGGTGCGTACTAAACGCATCCCGCTACTTCAGAATTCGAATGATGCATAATGCCCTCAAACTACCATATCTTCGTAATTGTGTACTTTCTTCGGCAAAAAATTTTTTGAAAATTGCTCGACCCATAATAATTCACTTATTAACCACATCGGGAATTACGATTCCAGGCAACTCCAATTTATGTATTCAAAATATAAGCGCAGGCGTCTAAAGCATAATCTTCTACAATCTTTTACCAGTATATATTATATCATTTCTTTATTTTTTCACTCACAGTCCTGTTCCTCACTTGTTGTATCTGAATCCTTATTCCTTAAGCAGACTTTATTCCCAACTACTCATCATATCTGCGCGTAGGTTTTTTTTTAAATTTTTTCCTACAATGACACTATTGCTAAATTTTTAATTGTAGTAACCTATAATCGTTTTTTATATGTTGCATCGTGCGGTAAGACAATTCGTCGATACGCTAGTTCAACTTGTACTGCTAGCGTTATGTTGTATCGTAATTTGCATAAATATATTCTTTCTTCTTCTTCTTCTTCTACAGTATGTGTGGACATATGTGTGTGTGTGCTTAAAATACTTCCGTGACTTTTGCCATGAATTTACACAATATGATGGGATATTATTGTGGCTGAATGTGTGTATGAAATGTAAAATGTGAGGATTCAATGAATGATATGTGGATACTTATTCTTTTTACAGGTATTTTCATTTGTTTATATGCAATTTGTTTCTCTTTTTATTTGATTTAAAATGTAGCAAAGAATATTGTAATTTAAAGTTTAAAAGTACTTCTCTTTATAATATTCTCATTTCGTGCGCATCTATTGTACTCCACTGCTCACACTATTTTGCGCACGTGTGGAATTTTATAATAAAAATAGTTGATATTTGATTTGAAAAAAAAAAGGAAAAAAGAAACAGTATAATAGTCTATGAATAGTAGCGGCAACGTTATAATAGCCATGCAAGTCTGTGAATAGCGTAAAAAAACTCAAGAACAACCTCGATATGGAAAAGCGAAAGGAACATGGCCAAAGAACTTTTCAGCGAAATACGAAATAAAACGAAAGGAAGATTAATGGAATGAATTAGACGGTAACGGGATAAAATTTTTCCGCAGTGAAATGCGTTCTCAATTCTTTTTCTCGTTTACATGATTCGCATTTCGATACGCTGCTGATGACGTTATACCGACCGGTCGTCTCTTCGCTTTGTGCCTTCAGCGTACTACGAAATATTAAAATCGCCGCGAACGGTCTCATATCTGCCCAGTGGTTTGCTGTTATATTTCGCCTGCATCACTGCTAAGCCGAAAATAACCGTTCGCTAAATCGCTAACATTTATTTCGAATTCCAGAGCAAACGTCTATCGCTTTTTTCCTGGACATTACTGGAATGATGTACCGCTGATACTGACTATTCAGCCGTAGATCCTCTAATATCAGAAGAGACCAGTATCGCGGCGTTCAACCTTTCCGCTCATCTCAACTGCGGAGAGTAGTTAAATGAAAAACCGGCAGTGACTTTTTTTTCTCTCGATTAAATTCGCCACCGAAAAACAGCCTTGAAAGACGTCCGGGGTAAAATCCAGTTTCATAAATGCTCGACTCATAATTCAATCTTGGCAGATTGCTACCTACTAATACATCAGCCGAGGCGGCTGACCTCTCACTATACTCCGATGAACTTAAACTGTCTAAATTTTAACGGCAGTACTTTTATAAGAGATAGGGTACATCTCATCTTTAAGATATTCTCCTTTGGCTTCAGTGTGATCTTGTGTTTTTCTTTATACAACGATAAGATTCATCTCCTAATCTACATTCGGCTTCTGAACATTTCTGCCTTATTTTCGGTTTCTCGGGTTTTCCAGTTAGAAGGCAACCCTGATGATTTTCTTGCGGAACCCCAGTGACCCTTTCGCGGAACCCACACTGAGAGAGAAAGGATAGGCTATTGGAAACGCAATAAGCAGCAGGAAGCATTAACTTTAGGAGCAGCAAATAATGAGAAGAACGTTCCGCAAAGAGAGCAAAACACTCAAAGAAAATGTGATCACAACTGCTTCATTAGAATAAAGAGGAAAATAAGGAGAGAAAACGAAAGAGAGACGATAGCGGTAAGAGGGAAACATAAAATGTGATTAAAGCGCAGACGAATAATAAGGACAATAACAGAACGTGGAAGAGAAGGGATTGCTGAGGACCAAGGATCAGAAGGAAGGTTAGGCTAAATTGAGAGGTAGAAGGAGTGATTATTGGTAAAGTAGGAAGGGTACATATCTGACCGAAATTTAAAGTGAAATTTCTTACTTAAGGATAACAACAGATATTAGTATTTGGATTTTTTTTTAAATAGAAGCGGGAACAAACAATAACCTGAACTAAAGCATCCGTCATTTCGTTACCCTCGATGCCTCCACGACGACCAGGAACCCACGACAGATCAACACGGATAGAGTGATGAAAGAAAGGATTGTGAATGAGAGATAGAATAATGAAGTCGGAAGAGAGGGAGGAAAGAGGTAAACTGATAGCCTGAAGGGCATTTACGAAATCATCAGATAGCATGAGAAATTACGATTAGAGAAAATATAAATGATCGCGCATAGGATAGTCATTAATTCATTTGTGAAAACAAAACAGGAAGGTGGAAGACGAAAGGATTCAGAAAAATTAAAATCGGGGGTGAATAAAGGAAGCCCCAACACCTGACCGATCCCCTAAAGCCACCAGTGAAATGAAAAAGGGAACTGATAGTACTGCGAAATTTTTATTTAATAACCGCCTTCGGTAGAAACGGGAAGGAATTAGAAAGAAAATATGCATTTGGGAGAGATTAAAATAATTAAAGGAAAAGTAAGGGAAATTATTATGGGAAATTATGTGGGACGAAAAATAACTAAATCGACGAGAGATAACGGTTAAGATCCAACTTTATTAGGAACAAAACGCCAGTTTCCGGCAATGGAAATGTAGGGAAGAATAAGTTGAGCAAAAATTGAAAGTTAGACGTTTAGAAAGGAAACAAGATAGTTCAAATAAGATCTTCGAACTGAGAGAGAAGGAGTATTAGATTCAGCAATGCTTATTGCTGAAATCGGAGAGGATTTAAGAGCACCGAGGCATAGACGCAAACAGGAATTCTGTATTCTACCCAATTTGGAAAGAAGGGATTTGGAGGCACAGCCATAGATATAAGTAAACGGTAATCGAACTTGAAGCGACTAATCGACGTATAGAAGGAAATGAGTACAGGAGGATCGCCACCCCATAGCTTGGAACTCGAAAATTTCTTAAAGCGCTCATCCTGAGAGTTTGTAAAAAGAAAAAAAAAAAAAAAGTAAAAAGCTCTTATACGAAAAAATGTTATATAAATAGTCTAACTAATTCATTTTTTGAAATAATTACTAATCTACGCGGTCGAATGATTTCATATTTGCCAGTAAAAGGTCATACGAGCACTTTGACAAAATAAAGGCTAGAGTGCAATTACTCTACACTGATAACTTTACAGAGATCTTCTATCGAGTGATTCAAGTTTTTTCTTATATATATACCCTTTTTTTCGCTCGCCTACCGAGGACATTGATCGAATGCTACAGTTCGAAAAATCATCAATGAGGAAAGAAAATAAATTTTAATTCAATAACAAATTGAAGAATGGAAGGGGACAATCCAATCCCCCCAAGTGTTACCTTTTAAAATAATTTTTTCAGACTAATTACTTAACGTTTTTTTGTTTTTTTTTCGAAAGAGGAATTTAATTAATGATACTTTGTCGGATATTTCTTTTGTTCGGTCTATTCTTTCTTTTTAATAATCTTTGGTTTTCCTATCAGTGTTTCCTTCCATAAGTGTTTTTCTTCATCACTCGCCTATCTATTCTTTGCCAAACTCTTCTACCTTACCCTCGTTTTTGCTTTCCTTCGACTTTCCCATTCGAATGAATAACGTATGTTCTGCTTCTTTATTTTTTCTAGAAATGCTTTTCCATTTATGTTGAACGGTTTCGTTCAGTATTCTCAACTTGGGTCATCGTCACTATCGGTTCCTTCAGAATCGTAAATATCCGATTGAATCGAAATATATTTAATGTTCGCTTCTTTCCTTTCACTCATTCTATTCGGGTGCAGTTATTCAAAATATTTCAGAAATAGGTACTTTGTTTAATATCAGAATGGCCTTTTTTTTCTTTTTTTTTTTCTTTTTTTTTTTTTTTACGTAGTTGTATTATTTTCAGACTGATCGGACTACTAGAATGCTCTGGCAATGTGGTGTAGCGGATCAATTTTAGGGTTCACTGAATCAATCATTCAGTACAAAGAAGCAGAAATCGCCGGAGATTGCTAAATTTAAAAATTATGGGAGAAAAAAAAAGGAAAAAAATTTTAAGCGCCGTATGGTAATATGAAAAAAGAATTTTTTTAAAAGAAAATGACGCAACATAGAACATATTAGTGAAATAGCAACACTACGATATTAATCAATAAACGTTTAAGCGTTCATGCATAATAATAACTTCTTACGATTTTTTTACGATCACGTTACATAAAGTGTATTCACGCATATCTGTCTAGCCTAAGTAATTAAAGATCAATTTAACGCTGGGTCTTTATTCATTTCTTTAACAGTACACAATGCTTTACAAAGTAATTATTTTAATAATTTTAATAATTTTAATAATTATAAAATATGTTTAGATGAAAATAATTATTTATTCCGAACATTGTTAAAATTGAAATAGGTAATTAACTAAAAGAAAGAAAAGGTAAAAAACGTTGTTACTAAACATTTTATTAACCGCAGCATAAAGCATATATGTACAAATTTATTCGGGTTTAAATATATTTTAAATTTAGATCGGCCGCGGAATCTTTAAAGTCTTAATATTCCGAAGTGTAATTTTTTGAGCATTTTTCTTCAAAAATATCTCAAATTTATTTAAGTACCGTCAAGTTTTTGCAGCAAATTTCAAATTTCCCTCGCATTCATTTTGTCAGACATGAAATTTCAAAAGCTAAAAGTTTTAGATTTCTTTCTGTGTATACGGAAAACGTAATTTGGAGTTTAAATCTGAATTGTTCAGAAAGCCACTCATACACATAACAGTACCGTTAGGGCAGTTATTTTTTCCGCGTCAATTAGACATGATCGACTATATAAGAAATCATAATATCGATGGTATCTGTTTTAAAACATTTGTACGACCACAATTTTTTCACTTAACAATCAGAATAATTCTTAACTTCCCGTTCGTAACTTTGTAAGCATTCTTCGTAAATTTGTGATTATGTCGGCATTCTACTCCTTTTACTAATCGGCTATAGCGCATCTTTTATCTAAATAGATCCTTTCTGTTTGCTACCTTTGACATGATGTAAAAATCTCAAAATCCAAATTACATATATTTATTTATAGAGGCTCGACTTCTAGGTCATTTGCGTCTACTATACATTACAATTCAGATATTTACAGATAATTTTATAGTATTTAAACGGAAAGTCGATTTTCCTTCTCTTTTATAGTTCTAGAACGATGTTGAACCTCGGTCACTCGGGGGAAAAAAGAAGTAAAAAAAAGTCTTTGCTATTGCAGGTGATCGTACACGTTCGTTTTTTATCTTTTAAATTATTATGGTTGCTTTTTCTGTACCGTAGCAATTGTCTTTTATTGGACTAAATTTTCATATTCGGTTTGCCTCACCATTTTGTTCCGTTTAATATGCATCAATATGTGCTCTATTGATCAATCACATTTATTTACTTATAAAAGTTACTATTAACATCTGGAGCGCACCAGCTCGTCCTCATAGGTCTCAGAAACTTTTTTGTGGGATTTTTTTTTCTATTTTTTTTTTCGGAGGAACAACTTCTTATCCGTGTTTTAAAGGCGATAATGCGGCTACTAAAAACGACATTTAAACCTGATAGGCTGTAATTAAGGAATCAAACTGGGCGCCCAATTCTTAAGTATAGAAGTGTCCTACGTAAGGTTAATCTTGGCTGATTAAAATCGGATAGCTTAGTATGTACACATTTCCGGCAGCGGTCAAAGTATGTTTTTTCTTGTAATAACGCCCGGGCCCGAGCCGTTTGATTAAGTCGATAAGAAGACTCCTGAAATTAGTAATTTTTAAACTGCCCAGTCTGATTATTTTTAATATACTCCATTTTCCGGAAAACATTACACTTTCGGTAGGTTATTAAAATTGCCATTATCGCGAATATTTTGTTTTTAATTCGCACTTCCTTCCTGTTGTTTTCGTTTCTCTTTTTTTCTCGCGCGGGCGGATCATTAGCTAGTCTAATTCGAATCTTTTCGGCTATTTAATAAGTCCGTTCGTACACTCAAATTAAGATATTAAACAAGATGTAAAGTGAAGCGAGTGCGACATTTGCCAAACTGTCCGGAATTGTAAAATTAAGCTTAACGTGCTAAGCCAAAAGTAGGAGTCAGTTCCTAATCCTTAGCTGTCTTTGCTTATTTCAGATATTTATTCGGAATCTGATTCAACTTCAGAGACTATTCATATACGACTTGAGTCCAGAATCAGACTAGTCTCGGACCTATAACTTCTCTGACCTTAACAACTCGGCAAACACGCCAACTAAACAAGACGTAAGTAATACGAAATAAATATATCTTTCAGAAATCAACATTCGCCTTATTCGTTTTTATATAAAGCAGCTGCATCCTCTGCATCGAGAGACTATCTGTACAATATATCCCACCCAATTCCTCGTATAATTTACTTCCATTGTAGTTTTACAGATTAGAGTTTCAGATAATTCATTTAATAGGGCTCAGTTCTTTATAAGAAACACAAATCCGCTTTCGCGATGTTTTATTATTTCTAACGTTGAACAATTATAAAAAACAAATGTATCCGTGATTATTCCAAAGACAGCAATAACAATTTCTAATACCATTATAATATCTTCAAATATTTCTCATTACATTAGGTTTGTGGATTTCATTCAATAACACCTAACGATAATCGATCGGCCGCGAAGCTCTGGAACTGTTTCCGTTAGTTCGTTCTACATGGCCAACCTAATCTTCCTTTTAAACGACGGTTTCCCTTTAAATCAGCGTTTTGCTGTTGTTCGTGTTATTCGCTTACGCTTTAATCATTCTCCGATACGTTTTGTTTTTCCTTTTCGGGTTTCTCTGTAAAATTTTCTCTATGTTATCTTCTTCATCCGAACGATGAAGTATTCTACTAGTACGACTTCAACCACATTTCCTTTGAATACGTATCTCAACTGAAGATATTTGTGCCTCTTTTGCCTTTTTCCTCATCATTTCTACTGTCGATTCTTCATTTTATCAATCTGTGATCGAATTTCTGTTTAATTGATTCTTTCTTCAAACTGTTTCCGGGCCAGGGTTCATCGGAAAAAAAAATCATTTGCCCACGGAGTGAATCTAATGCTCTACCTTCTAGAAGAAGTCCGTTTTTAATTGCTCCTTAAAATTTCCCTCTATAATAGGGAACTTGAGAAAAAATGCCGAAAAATCACGCTATTTTTATTTGTGTGTGCGTATGTGTGCGTATGTGCATGCATATGTGCGTACGTATGAAATGTTAAATAATCCGTCTGCAAGCTTTACCGTTCTTATTGTTAGTGCAATCAGAGTCAGTATATCTCGCAGGTTAGGCTCCAAAACAGTTGTCTCATTTCGTTCATTGCAAGTTTATTTTTTTGAATTTCACATTTAAAGGTCGATCCCAACTGTCTAAACTTTCATAATATCGCAGTCGGTTACTCTAATTTTACCCCAGCTCGATACATCTATCAACAAAATGATTCGTAAGAACTCGTAAGAAGGCAATACTTTTATCGGCATCATCTGTTCAAAACATTTCGAATTATTTAAAAAATTTTAATAAGAATCGGGCTTATCGTGAACTGGGGAAAGTATAAAAAGCTGTGTGCGGTGACACAACTAAAGGAAAACGACACTTAGATTCTTCTGGCTAAATAAATAAACCGTGGTCGGTAATTTTTCTTTTTTTCAGAATTAATTTAATTTGACCTTTTTGTTTTTATTCTTGTGCAAATCTTGGAACGCTAGGATCCCGTAAACGGTGATGGCAATTATTATAAAAATCGCCATTTAAATAGATCTGGACCAGTAGAGAAGGTTTGCGAATGAAATTTTTTTGACTACGTCATTTAAGTTAATGCCGATTCGTGCGCGTCAGTGTTAAAACGCTAACGCTAATATTTTGGAAACGGAAAAGCCAATTTTAATGAAAATCGATACCTAGATAGATCTTGAAAAGGTTTTTGTGAAAAAAAGAACAATTGCAGGAAGAAGTTGATGCTGATCGTTTCGTTACAGATGTACATATAGGGTTCTTTTGCAATGAAAAGGTTCAAATAAATATAAAAATCGAACCAATTATACTATTATTATTCCCGGCTATTAAGTAAATCGCGTTATTTAAAGCTACAATAAATTTCATTCTTTTTTTCACTTTCTCACTCGATGACGATTTGTAAAAATAAAGAAAAAATAATCGTATGAAAATTGTAATAAATATTTCGAAAATGACAAAAAAAAATACTCCGTAAATTAAAAATTGTAGAGTAAAATAATACGAAAAAAAGTTTAAAGAAAGGTTTTTAAAATTAAATTTGGATATTTCTCAAAAGAATGAAATAAAAACGTTCATCTGAAAAATATCATTTCTTAAGCGATCAACGCTTTTACCTTACTCTTTTAAAAAATAATCGGGCGGACCTGAAAAAATTATTTTCATTACTTTCTTCTTTAATTTTTTATTATTGTATTAAATTATCAACTGTTGATAATTTCATCCGAATTAAAAGAAAAAAAAATCGAAAAAAATTTATTCTCTTTATTAGTTTTTGTTTTGAATTTCGACCTATTCTTTTAGGAACTCGAATGTATTATTCGAATAATCTTACACTCAAGTTGACGCAGGAAGAGTAACCCAGTAAAGAAGTACGGATACTTCTCTATCGGAAGAAAAAAAGAGTTTAACAATTTTTAATATGTTTATAAACATTAAAGTTTTAATAAGTGATATTCGGAAACAACTCTGTTTAAAAACAAATTCTTCTGTATTTATTATTTATAAGTCGTTGTCTATATTTATTTTTCCTTTGTCCCAGTTGTGAACCGATGTTCCTCTGGTTTTTTTTTGGTTTTTTCCCCCGATTTTTTGTGTTACGGTCTTATTTTTATTTATTTATTTTTTCTCATATGTATTTATATTGTTTTATTATTCCCTGTCTGTTGTTGTGCGTTTTGTCGGTTTTTTCTGTTTAGGTAGGTTTTTTGTTTTGGGTCTTGTCGATCGCAATTTTCCCTCTGTTCTTCAGTTTTCTTTTGATGATGGCCAGTGTAAGCTAGCCGAAACGTTAAGCGAATTAAATTTCTTTTTAAACACGGTTGTTTCCGAAAATCATTTATTATGAGTATATTCACTGTGAAAGCTTTAAATATTTATTAATATTAAAGTTCGTTATTTAAACACATTTTCAATACATCCTGTTTGTTACATTAGTTATAATAAAACAATGATCATAAACATAAATAAAAAACTTTAAATAAACAGAAAAAAGTCTTATTTTAGAACCGACACTAACAGCCAACGCCATTAATATTTTTATACGTAGATTTTTGTTCCTTTAAAAATTCTTGTTTTTTTTTAATACTTCTTCCTTTTGTTCTACTCGTTCTAAAATATTATCGTCTAATTTTATACGTATTTTCTTTTACTAATATTTTTGTTTCACGTTTATATTTAACTTGTTTCGATTGTTTTGATGTTGCAATTGTTATTCATTAATGCCACCTATAAATCTTATGCAATATGTTTCGTCTTAATTTAGAGTATCTTCTTTAATTTTCCTAATTGCATCTTTTGTTTTTAAGTTAAAAAAAAGAATATAGTGGCCACCCTAGTCTATTTCTTTTTCCTATTTTCGCTTTTTCTTTCGATTCGTCCATATTTCAGCCAGTTGCTCTTTACACGATCTTTTATATCATCCCTATAATTTAATTCTGTTCTTTCCAATTTCGAGAATTATGTTTTCAAATGTGTTTATCCCTGTGAAAGCTATACCTATTTCTTCTTCAGTTCCAGTTTTCTTTTTGACAATTAAATCTTACTGACAATATGGCTTCTCCGATTTCTTTCTTTCTTCAACAATAATGCTTTCTCTATTCTTTGTCCCATCCTTTTCATTACTGACCATTAATTGTGTGATACATGTGTTAACTATTTATGGAATAAGTTAAGATAGTTGTAATTTTTGTACTTTATATTGATAAGAGTGTTGGGCACTCATACAACGGGCATATTTGCCCTGTGAGACCCGCAACTTATTTTTTAAATAAAAAAAAAAAAAACTTACTGCATCACTCTTTTGTGTATAATTATTTTGATATTGAAAATCTAAAGCTAAATTTTTCCTGCTCAAAACATGCTTAAGCTGCATAGTTCTTCTTTTAGTTTCTTCTTTAGTAAATTTTAGAAATTCACTCTAAACCTGGTGCTTTTTTTTTTCGCGAATTCACAATTTCAATTTCCTCTGTATTCCTCTGACAGTATTATTCTCTTAATTCGTTCTCTTACCTCCACTCTGCAGTCATCCCGCTCTATTCTTATTGATTTTTTATAGGTCCCAGTCATTCCGGAATTGATGGCAATGACGCAGCCAATTCTTTGGCTCGTTCTGCTGGTCACCTTGATTCATTCCTCAACCATTTCCCTTCTTCAGATATCCTTTCCTTATCCACCCCCAATCACGCCAGACTTTGGCGGGATATTTATCCCTCCCTATTTTCTAATCGTTATTCCCATTATCGTTTTATTCAGCCGATTCCTCGTTCCTTGTCTTGGTTCCATTCTATTCCTTTCGGTCGTCGCTCTTCTATTTCTCCGGATCAATCATTCTCTACTTCTCTATTCCCACTTTCCATTTGCTCTGTCGCCTTCTACTTATTGTTCTTTTCACGATTGTGTTCCTCCTCGTATATGTGATGCTGATCACATTTTTCTCAAATGTCCTGCTCTTCGTAATGAACGCTCCCCCTTTTATACGGTCAGCTCTTGTCATTAGGTCTCCCTACTCCCTGTAACTCTTCCTTTATCCTCTCCTTTCCTTCATCTTCTGTGGTGCCTGCATTACTGTCCTTTGTTGCGTCCATTTCGGACCGCCTAGCTATTTAGTTCTTTAGCTTAGTTTTTCCTGTTGTTGCGTCAATGCCGCTGGCGCGCCCAAAAAATAAAAATAAAAAAAAATTAAATATTTCCTATGGTTTGTCATGGATTTTCCAGATGCACTTCCCAGCTTATAGAAAAATGAATTATTTTTTTTAGTTTTCCCTATTTGTATCATATTACCAGTTACTATTTCACTTAATCTTATAGACAAATGGCTTATGGCCGAGCTGAATGTCTATAAAGATGTTTATTTACAACTAATCGGTTTCCAAAAAAGTGTCACACATCTATCATCGTAAACATTTTATTCAATTTAAGATCAACAGTTTGAGTTCGTGTGTTTATCAAAATAGTCATATTTTACGCAACGTCCGAAGGACATATCCCCATGTAGAACGTATTTCTGTGCAGAAGGTATTCTTTTTTTTTTTTTTTTCTAATATTTTTATATACCCTTCTTCAATGTTCTACGTAATTCTGTCAGTTTCAGCAGTATTTGTACACCCGCAGGATGAGGAGGGGTACGTTACTGTAACTATTTTGTAACCGGCTTCCACATTACGATTTCGATCGTTACAGTAAAAACTTCTAGCAAAAGCTTCTATCACCTAAATGCTAATCCGACAGGTAGCGGCTATAAGGAGAGACCAGAATGGAAACCATCAAAGTAGTCGCGAGCAGTCCGATTTCAGGAACGAGCCTATTTCTTTAGCTGTTATCAATGGTAGGCATTCGGTGTATGGCGAACAGCTAAAATGCAATAAAAGCCGTTTCGAATGCGATTATGGAGTATTTTAAAGTGAATAGGTGTTGAGCACGTGCGTGCGTAATGCACCGGCTACCTGAGAAGATTTTTCTTTCACGGTAAAGAAAGGACCGCGCACAAAGACAGTTCATCAGACACAAAGAACAGCGGACATATTATCCTGCACATTTAATCACCGCTCCGTGTCTTCTACGGAAACGCTGCATTGCTCCTGACCATGCTACAAGTGGCCGCTCCAGATTACAGTGGACTTTTATTTCACCTTTCCGTTCTTCGTTCTTGTTAATTACTTTTTTATATGCTCCTAATGTGGGAACAGGATGAAAGCATCGCGGCGGATTACCTTCGTCGCATCGCTGTCTTAAAGCGAAAAATTGAAATGATACGGTGTACCGATTATCTGTACTATCCGTGCATCGAGATACCGCCAGATACCAAGATAGAAGGAAAGGAAAAAAGAAAAATTGAAAAAATCGTGCGCTCTCGCACTTTGTGTGCGTGTAGATCATTGGCGGACCAGCGAACCGCTCGCTAAATGATCTCATAGCACGTCCAGCGTCGTTCGGTGACTTTTTTGACCCGGCTTCTTCGGTCATTTTAATTGCGCGATTTCTATTGGTCCCACGATACGTTTTGGTTCAATGAATTTCTGAAACTGCGTCGCTAAAGAAATTACCGCACCAAGTCCCATCCTGAAATGGCCATCGCTCGTACTGTCCAGTCCGGCCGTTTTCACGAAATAGCCGATTCGTCTTCCTGTCTTCCCCCCCCCCCCCAAAATCGTTACATTGACTGCTGCTCAATATACACTACTATTTGATGCCATAAAACGAGATTTGGACGAATTTTCTCGATACATCGAATATGCATTTCTAAGCCGTTACGAACAGTGGAACAATTTAAAAGCGAAAACAGATGAAAGATGCGACGTTCTAGAAAACTATTTTGGTAAATAAAGAATGTGTGTGTGTGCGTGACTATTATGACTATTAACAATATAAATAAACGCGAACAATAGAATTGTATAATTTCGCGCACTAAATAATGAGAACGTTTCGAAATTACGTATTGTGTTAATAGCAGATTTGCACAATGTTAGACGACATTTATTTTAATTTCTTTGTAATATTTTTTAAATACCGTATTCGCTTAACGATTTCGCTTTTAGTATTATTTTCTTGCAAAAGACACGTTTTTCAGTTTATTTTAAATCTGACCAGTGATTTTTATTTACCGCTGCGCAACACAAAAAAAGGATCGAAAATGGCCGCTCGTCAACCGTTTGCGGTCGAGTCTTTTTAGATGAGTTGTTGTTAGTCCGTCCGTTAATTGCTAGTAAGTCCGCTCTTTGTTATTGTTTGTTTATCACGTGTATCGTTTGTTTTTTCCCGTTGCCAACTGTGTTATGCATTTCGTATTTTAACGTTTTTCAAATCCGAATTTCGTAATTATTTTGTTTGTAAAAGTCAACATCGTCTTACGTAGTTATTACTCCGAGTGTTTTATTCGATATTATAATTTTTACATCCGAAATTTTTAATACTTTAAATTAACCGTAAACAACTATTAAATTAAAACAGTTTTGTGTAACGTTAATTCGAATCAAATTCATGCTCCTACCAATCTAGTAACCTGTTCTTTGGTGAAAGAGAAAAAAAATAGTTCTCATTCTAGCCTTTGATCGAACACACAACCACTTACCCGCTGTTCCTTTGAATCTTCCTTACAATTCTCGGGACTTTTAAAGTTTCATACAGTTTAAAGACTGGTCCGCTCGAGCAATTTGAATATTTTTAAAATTAAAAATGTTCCCTGCGCAATACTCGATGCAGTTATTTACAAAAAAAAAAAAAAAAGTATCTTTTCATTTGTTCAATCGTAAGTTAAATTTTTTAAAAATAATCTTTATATCAGATGGTTCCTTTTAAAAATATTTCCGAGTCTGTTGGATGTTTTTTTTTTTTTTCGGTTCCCCCCTCCGGATGTAATCGATAGGAAAAATTTATTAGGTAATAGAATAAACGCATAACTAATTGCAATACATCATCGTGTAAGTACGTCAATTATGTGAACACCCTATGATAAAAAGAAAAAGAAACAAACAGTTGCGCAATTAAAACCGATACTTAAATTAAGTTAAATTATTAAAAAAAAGAAGAATCTTCAACATCTGAATATTTGAATGCCATGACAATATCCGCCGCATGGATAAATTTTCGTTATTTAACGGAATTAACGCCTCTGAACAGAAATTTCCATTTGATGCAATCGTTAATAATATGGGCAACAGTTTCCGGTGCATCTCTGCAGGAACACAAATCGTTGTTTGATAGAATTTCGTTAAATAAAAATTGATATTATTTCATATTAATCGGATTAATTTTTACATCTGGGATGAAACCGTCCGTTAATCTTCCGGTTGAATTTCCAGTTATTCGGCATTTCATTTATTCTGTTATTTAGAGATCCACCGCAATATCTTATTAAATGTTAATAATAAATAATTTTATGTTGCAGTTCGGAATACAGTGGCAGCTGCCCTGCTATTATAAACAGCGCGTCAGTGGGAGGGTTGTTCTCGAAGTATAAACAACAAAAATTTCCTTTGTGAATCCGATAATTAAATTGGAGGTTCATTTCCTAAATAGGGAATTAAATAACTCAATAACGAATCGATGTTTACATTCACCTCATCGAAGGTATGTTTAGAGGCATAATGCGACACTAGGAAATATGTTGCAAACAGGTGTATCAGATATATCTGTGTCCGTTGCATTACAAGCTAAACGAATGATTTTCGAACAGAAATTTAATAAAATTAACTACTGCAACGCCAGAACAGCGTTCGTTTTGGTTTTTTTTTACGTTTTTTACGAGTTCGTCAATGAGGACAAATTGGAAAGAGGGAGAAAACAAGTTGTATTTATAAACGCTAGGAAATAAAAATAATCCGAGGGCAAGAATAACAGAAGTAGAAGCAAATGAAAGAATATAAGAAAAAAACTGATAAGAAGAGTGTGAGAATGCTGGTTTTAATAGAGTGAATAGGAAGATTCAACTTTTGAATAGGCCTACCATTCAAATAAAACAAGAACATTGTCACAAAGAAAGTGAATGGGAGAGAGGTGAAAAGGACGAAATAGGCTAGGTGCAAATGAGGAGGCGAAAAAATGATGCAGAAGGAAGGCTATGATTAAATCAAAGACGACAAATAGCTAAGATTGTGAAACGTTTTAAACAGTTACAGATGGGTCGGAATCGAATAGAGAGATAAAAGTGGGAAGCAACGAGGAAAAGAAGTTGAACCACAACCTGGAATGAGCCATTTAAAGAAAAGGGGGGGGGGCAACATTATGAGCTGAAAATGTGCCTAAAAATTTGCCATGAGAAATGGAGAAACGAACTAATGAATTCACTAACTCATTGTTCTCAACACCTGAATGGCCAAGAACCCGTAATAGATCGATCTCAGTCGGAAAGAAGAAAAGGTTAATAAAGAAGTGTATAACAAATATTATATAATCGGATAGAGAAAAGGCAGAGAAATCGAGATAGCTTGTAGAACACTTTTAGAACCTGAAACTATGAGGATTTCATGGAAAACTAAAAGACGAAGAAGCAAAGAGAAGATAGATTAGATTTTGGCCAGAAAATTTAACAGAAGAAGGAAAGTTTAAAAGATTCAGTTCAAGGTAGGACAAATAACGGCAGAACCAGCTCTGTATGTCTCTTCGGAGCCATCAGTGAAGGCTCTGGCGATGTAAGGATAGAAAAACAATCATCTTCAAGCACTGAAAAATTCATTTCAGGCTGTGAAACTGGTTTAGAATGAATCTGCTATGAAAGGCATTTAATAGGATGGAGGAAAATGGAAAAATAGCAAAAAAGAAAATAAGGGAGATTATCGGGGTTGAAAATATGCGATGAAAATTGATATTGGAGTTTCATTCGAGAAAAATCGTCATTTATGACGTAAGAAGAAACAAGCTATGAAAAAGAAATAGGCTATCGTATCAGCAGAAAGCGGTGATAACCTACGTAGAATTTACGAATGACGAACAGATCTGTGTGAAGATTCAGCAAGGATAGCTGAGACTGTGGGAAATCTCTGGACACTGAATCAGATTAAAGGCAAATATTTTAAATGTGATCTAATTTGAAATTGCGAAAGGATGACTATCGAAGGGATTCCTTAATAACGAGTTTACAAAAGCAACTAGGCCATTACCAAGACTGATCAAAGTTAAGTCATCGAAGAGTTAAGCAACATCGAACGAGACAATTAGTAAAGAGTAACAGGTGAAAAACTTTATATTTTTTTCTCTGAACTTTGATTTAATATTGTCAGTAATCATCTTTGTTTATAATCAATAATTAGTTTTATGTTTAACACAATCGCCGTTGAAGCGGAAAAAACATCTAATAAAATATTTACTTAAAAGTGATCCTTCGCAGTGTTACTAATTCGGTTTTATGAAGCCTCTTTATGATCTGAGAAGTCAAAAATCATAGTTCAAAAAGAAGGTAGGTTTTTATAGACACAACCAAAAATTTAAAAAGATTACTCAGTTTTGTTCTTTTTTTTTATGTTTTGCTTCAAACCATCATGCAGAGTCTCATACTGTCTGTTTCAAATGTATAAAAAGCAGAA
This sequence comes from Icerya purchasi, assembly GCA_039619475.1. Taxonomy (NCBI): domain Eukaryota; kingdom Metazoa; phylum Arthropoda; class Insecta; order Hemiptera; family Monophlebidae; genus Icerya; species Icerya purchasi. Next base: position 116,955,059 of record CM077116.1, on the reverse strand, counting down.
AATTGTTTCAGAGAAGATTGTCTCACTTTACTGAGATCAACATCAACTAGTGTAATAGCTAGGTAAGCCAACTACCGTGGCCTAAATAGATAGTGGTGTCCCGTTCGGGGATAATATTCCGCTGACGCATATTCGAACTTTCAAAACTTTCACTTGCGCTAAGTTAATGTCTATAGTTGACGCGCTCAAAAACAAAAACAAAAAAAATCGGCAGCTGGATGGCCAATATTCTGTAAAAAATTACATCTGCGCACATTGGACCTAATCTTGCATTTCAAAGAAATGGTAAAATATACTTAAAAATGGATGGAGACCTTCACCATGAAATCTCATCTCTGCATCGAGTAAAGAGAAAACTTTGTTGAAATTACACCGATATCGCAGTCCGTAATTCTTTCAGAATGTAAATGATAACTCTTTCCGATTGCTCGTAATAACGATAAAAAGACGCGCCCATTGAGAACAATCGACAAGTATGTACTCGTATTATAACTTGCAATAATACGGTTTTTTTCCAACGAGAAAGTCTGCTTGCGTAAATATTTTCAATCGGATAAAAAGCATATCGGTGGTGCCAGCAACATACCGAAAATTCGAAACATTTTCGCACGAAAAAATTATCCACTGCAGACGGGGTTTTTGTTTTGCTGAATAATTTCCCACTACTTATCAATACGTTCCAGGACCGGTTTTTTTTGTAAATAGTTGCGCGAAGAAACACTGGCAGACTGCAGGCGATTTTACAAATCGTAATTATCCGCATAAAAAGAAGATGGAAAGCGCGCTACAATGGAAAAAGAAGATAGAATATGGGAGCGGTAATTTTAACCGTAGAACCGTAATTTGAAAACTAGAGCTGAAGTGAATACGGGCGACAGAGGAAATGTGAAAAATAGGAAATCCGTAGAAAATCAAACAATTTCCCATCAAAGCGGATCGAGAAATTTGGAAACGGTGAGTTTATTAGTCTAGGATATTTCTTCGAGTATAATTAAACGGATTAATAAAGAAACGCGTAAACAGAAAATGTATTATCTGCATTAAAAATACATTAAAATAATATACTATTAATAGAAACCATCAAAATGTTCTTACCAGTACGAAACAAAGTCGAAAAGGACCGGATAAGAAAGCTCGGCAAAGTTAGCGTCTGAGCAAGGGCGCGGGTCTTTTTATTAACTTTAAATATACGAAATTGTAACAATATAGACGCATGCACTTATGCGAGTCCAATAAAAAAAAAAAAAAAAAATTTAAAAAGTACTATACAAAATAATGATTATAATAATTGTATAAAATCTTCATTGAAATAGGAAGCACGATGGCCTATTACTTAGCAGAGTTAATCAGAAGTGTCACAAGTTTCTCCAGAGTTGTCTCGTAACTCAAGCCGCTATCCCAATGATATAAATTTTTAATGTCCGAAATCGAATATAGCAAATAAGTCATTTGGGCGAAGGTGAAAACGGATCATTCCAAAACAGTGAAAGAACTGATCCGCAATACTCTTTTCAGATCCGTTAGTACATTATAAAAAGTTGAGTTCAACAATATCTTCCGTTACATTTATATCAAGCATTCGCAGTTTAATTTATACTTCACCAAAACTGTTTATAAAAGATCACTGTTACTTCTAATCAGAAATAATGAAGAAATCAAAGTTGTTAATTTTAATTAAAATCTTTTTTTTTTTTTTGGTTATCTTACGCATATCATTTAATTGTTAATATTAATTTGTTGAATTATTATTTATAATCATGCACAAAGCAATCAATGGCCAAGTTACTAATCCGCTATCTCTAATATCTATGGCGAGGTCGCAGTTCATCATTTTTTTTTTTTTTTTGGAATATATATTTATTAATATTTACACATTTTCTCGTCAAGCCCGACGAGTTTTCTTACATCTAATGATTTCTGCACTATACTACTTATATTCTATACATACTTATCGCCGCGTAAATCATTTTATTACAAACTTATCCTATTTTTTACTTATTTCTAACTTAGCTTTTATTACTATTTCCATACCCTCTTCTCTTATTTCATGCTTATTATTGTTCTTAACCACTCCTTTATTTTCTTTTTTTTCACCTCAACTTTTTCCTCCTCTATTATTATTTCTTTAAGCATTTTATTTAACAACTGAGTTATGACGTATGTTTTTTTTCTTCCCCTTATCTTTGTTTTAGCTAACGGCAGTTTGTACAAATAATTTTCCCTCAGACCGTATTCTATTTTTCTTTTCTCCTCCAATTCTATTTCCTTATCTGTCACATTATGTATTCCTGTATGTTTACAAATAAGTGTACATTTCTCTAACGCTCAGTACGTCTTCTTTTTGAATTATTTCACTTTCGGTCACGCATTTATGATCTTAATTTCAAGCATTTTATTTACAGTTTACTTATTTCCTCCACATAAGTTTTCCTAGCCATTCCCCATGTCTGAATTCCATATCTGATTCTCAATTAGCGCATGATACACTATTTTTAATATTTTTAATTTATTGCATATTTCTTTAAAGTGTATAATTAAATTGCAATTTATTTAAGTACATATAAAAATTTAATGTGGCCAGCGTTGGAAACCATCGAATTATATTTTGAATTCCTCTACTCTACATTTTACAATCTTTAATCTTTATCTTAATGTACTTTAATTTTAATATAGGTTAATATTAGTCTTCTCATATTCCAATTTCTTTTTGGCCAATTCATTAAACATTTTCATTGTTTTCTGTGTATTCATTCTCCGTAATCTTCCACTATTTCTGTATTTAAAATATTGCATCCATTCAGAATATGCTTTACACTGTCTTGCTCATTGCAATTATCCGTTTCCGCTATATTAAATCATTTGAGGTAGATTTGAATATTTCCATGTCCTGATACGAATTGTATGTTGTAAAAATTTTGGAGTATAGTACGTGTGTTATTAAATCTCTCTTTAATTGTTGGAAAAAAACTTTTCATTATTCCGTCATGACTTATCCACACCCTTTCAAACTTTTCCATATTATACTGTTCGCTGATATATCTTTTGAATTGTCTAGCTGTTAAAATTTTATTCTCTACTATATATATATATCTTTCATTTGTATATGTGATATTTTCGAAAGTTTGTTGTTCTACCTTTAATTCGGTTTTGATTGGAAAAATATTGATATTTATTTTTCTATTTCTAAGCATATAGATAATGTTCCAGCTATAACTAATGCATTTGAATAATTTATGTAAGCTTTGATTAGTTTGATTGTCAAGCGTACTATTTAAGACTGCCGTTTTGTTATTATCATTTACGTTCGCGCATTTTATTCATTTCGATGCTTAGTTCTGCTTCCCATGTTCATTTCTCGTTCTTCTTTCTTTCATTTACGTCCGTAACATCGTCTTCTTTTGTCCTATTTTTTTGTTTTGTATTTTTTCTTCTTTTCGTTTGCTTTTTCTCCGAATAGGCACGTGGACGCATCGTAGGGATAAAACAACATACGATAGACTTTGTAATTGGACACCGCGGATTCAAAAATGAATTAAGAATTACTAGAGACCACAGAAGTGCAGAGTGCTCGACAGATCACAGGCTGGTTAGAACACAATGATATTCATAAAGAAACAAAATATATTGAAGAAATAACCCAAATCTTATATCGGTATGAGGTCGCGGTGCTTTAAGAAATACTAATGAGCGCAGATAAGTAACACAGATTCCTCAACGGGCCTTTGATATGTTAAACGTTTACTCTGTTTCGAATAGCGACCAAATTTACACCAAACTGAAGGAAATATTATTTTTCAATTATGACCAAGCACTAATGAAATCCAGCGACGAAATCAAGACTAGGTTTTCATGCGAATGATGAAGAAATTACCGAATTAATTGTGTGTAAAAGGCAAAATTCAATGGCAAAATGACGTTAACGGTAGAAATTTAGAGCCAACGATTGCTGAAACAAAGGTAGCAGCCTAAAAGAGAATAGGCTGAATGAAAAACGAATTGTGAGAAGATAAAGCGTAGGAAATACAGTCTATGCAGATTCGGATACTTTATAGAGACTCTCTCTCAACCATGAATGCAACCATATGGGACAGGTCCTTACAGAAAAGTTCTCTTAAATTATGATCATAACAACATCATGAAAAATAATGATTGAATAGAGCACGCATGAAAATCTCATTTCGAGAATCTGTTAAACGATAATACTTGTTTAGATCCCGTGAAGTGCTGTATGAAATACCCGAGTTCCCAACAACTTTCTGAACTGGATGAGACTATATCATTAGATGAAATAAAAATTGAGACAGAACAGATTAAACATTGAAAAGCTACTGGCCCAGATAAAATACTACCAGATATATTGAAGCTGGATTGCAAAGATATGATAATTACTCTGTACGTATCTGCTGTGTGAAAAGACGAATATAAATGACTTCCAAGTCTGCAACTATAATACCCGTATATAAGAATAAGGGGGATAGAAGCGACTGCAATAACTACAGGGGAATTTAGTTACTCTCATTTGTATGCAAATTATTTGCTAGAATAATGCTTAATCGCATTGCGCCAGTTCTAGACCGCTTTTTCTCTGAAACTTAGAACGATTTTCGCTCCGGTCGCGATAAAGTCACCTCGATATCCTTGCTGAAACAATTGCATGAGCAATACTTTGAACAAAATAAGCATCTCTTTATACTACGTTTATTGGTATTGCCAAAGTCTTTGATACTGGGCATAGACACAACTATTAGCGAAATGTATGGAGAAAGTGAGTGTCCACCAAAATTTATCCAAATGCTTTCCCTGTTACGTGAAAATAATACAAGAAATGACTACTGAAGAATTTACATGCAAAACAACTGAAATCAATGATTAATAGCGAGGCGTATAACAGGCAAGCCTCAAAAACACAGAAAAAGCAATATCATTAAATTTTGCATATATCATAAGATCTTTTTAGACAGAGCATTAAAAAATCAAGGAGTGTCCGGAAATTACAGGGAACTTATAAGGGATATGTACTCGGATATGAAGGCAAGAATAGTAACAGACATAAAAGGCGAATATTTTAATGTAGGAAAAGGGGTAAAACAGGGAGACCCATTATCTCCTTTATTATTTACCACTGCTTTAGAGGAAGTTTTTCGAGAGTTGGACTGGGAGGAGAAAGGTATAAGCATAAATGGGATAAAGTTAAATAATCTTAGATTCGCAGACGACGTAGTGATTATGTCCGACGATATAAACGAACTACAGAACATGCTAAATGATTTAAACAAGGCGGGAAAGAAGGCTGGTTTAATTATAAATTTAGATAAGACAAAAATACTATCGACAGACGAAAATAAAACAAGAATTACAATAGACAACACAGAAATCGAAAAGGCAGAGAGTATAATTTATTTAGGACAACTAATATCTCTAAAAAATAAAACAAAAAAAGAAGTAGAGCGTAGAATCGCACTCACTTGGAAAAAATACTGGTCGCTGAAACATATTTTTAAGGGACCTTACAGAAATGAACTAAAAAGGGAAATTCTAAACGCGTGCGTCCTGCCTACCTTAACATATGGAGGTCAGACATGGACAATAACAAATAATATCATGAATAAAATTGAAATATGTCAAAACGCATTGGAGAGATCTATGATTGGAGTTAAATTAAGAGACAAAAGAAACTCAAAAAAAATCAAAAACAAATTAAAAGTTAAAGACAATTTTACATGGACAATAAGAAGGAAAATATGAGACTGGGCAGGAAATATTGCAAGAATGGATTCCACAAGATGGACTAAAAAAATAACAGATTGGACAATATACGCAAAGAGAAAAAGAGGAAGACCGACAAACAGGTGGGAAGATAGTTTCGCTGAAATATTAAAGCACAAACAATACCATCAGGTGGCTTATGACAGACTAGAGTGGGCTCGGTTGAGGGAAGCCTTTGCTCGCTTTCAGGGCTAAATTAAATTATACAATAGTTTATTTACTTCAATGTATATTATGTAACGTTATATCACTAAGGCTAATAATAATAATAATAATAATAATATTATCATAAGATCTTTCGAAGCATATAGAAACATTATAAAAATGAAATAGTAAAACACAAGTCAATCTTGGAAAAGTTTCGTAGGAAATTCGTTTATGCGGGGAAAACTTTATAAAATATTGGTAAAAAAAAATACCAAATATCGTGGATAAAATTAGAAATAAATCATCTCAGACGTGCAGTATCGTACTGAACGAACTACTTCCAGTAATTATAGATTATCGAAAAAATTTAAGTAAAGGGAATATGAAGAAACTAATGTGTTTACAAAGAAAAATTTTAATTGATGTCATTTCTGGATTCAAAACTATCTCATATTTCTCGCTGAGGCAATACTTATTAATTTAAAATTATAATAGACTATGAAGTTATTAAAAACGGATAAAATTCCTAATAATTAAGGTCATTAATTACAATATGACAAGAAAAATACACGCAGATGAAAACCAGTCGTCTAACATATAAATTTACTCCCGACAGACATAAAAAACAGAATAAACTCTAAACATAATTTTAATAGATATTTAAAACGTTTCGAGTTAAATAACGTTTGCAATGAATGTAAAAAAATATAGATTCAGCAAAACATACCACTTTTTTCTACTGCTTTGCCGCTGATAGTCTTAAAAAAAAATACGAACTTAATTTAGGCTTAAATAATGTCGACTAATAGTGATGTTTTCGATTATTGCCGCAAAATTATTAAAAACAAAAGCACCATTACCCAATTTATTTATTAATTAACTTGAATTGACAATATAGGTTAATGAGTTAAATTGTAAGTGAAAATTCACACTGGAAAGCAGACGAAAAAGCTAAAGCATCCCTTTTTTTTTTAAAAAAAGTATATTGTCGATAGAAGAAAAAAAAAACAACAACAACAAAAAACTACGCCACGGTAGCTGGCTGAAATGATGGAAAATGAAAGTTTAAGGAAGGAGTATGAAAAGAAAGTACATTTGGATAAAAAGGAAATAATAATTTCAATTTCTAGCGAATATTAATTAGAAGTAAACAGATTTTACGAATTTCGTCGTTAATTTAAATAATGAAGGCGGTTTTTTCATAATGCAAACACAAAGACCGAAGAATTTCGAATAATTTCATCGGTAAGTCACATAGAAAAGCGCTGAACCGATTTCGATGAATTGTTTACCAGTCTGCCGGAACAGATTGTACGAAAAACCAAACGGTGAGCAAACGTTGCGAAGGAATAAATAAATTAAAGAAGTCAAAAAATATGATACGACTAAAAATAATTAAACGCACTCGTTGTTAAAATGTTAGCCTCTATTTTCTGTACTCGTAACATCTTGGGCAATATTTGAAATCGTGTCTTGTTCAGTTTTCTACGTGTATCTACCACTCACGATAAACTCCCATATTTCTCCTTCAATTTTTCCTTTTTTTTTCATCCTATTAACTGCTTTTATTCTCTCCTATTCCTCCCAAACCTATTCTTTATCGTTTTGTTAAATCAGAATTTCTACAAAATCGTAGCTCTTTTTTCCCTAACCATTTTTCGATCTTCACTAATGGCTCCAAGGGACCCAATGATGTTGGCGCAGCTTTTTTCTGTCCTTCTTTGAATTACGTCGAGTCCTTTAAACTTCCCTTCTTTTGGCTCAATCTTTTATGTTGAGTCGTCTGCTATTCTGCGTGTCCTTTTTTTTTATCAGATCCTCACCTGTCTCTCGCAATTTCCTTATCCTGTCGGATGCTCAAAGCGTGCTGCAGACTATCGCATCTCCTCTCCCGTCTCAACCGACTACGTCATTCTTCTTATTCGCTCCTTCCTTTCCCACTTAATCCAAACGGATTTCTTTTGGATTCCTGGCCTTGCCGGAGTTCCTTGCCGGAATTGAGGGAAATGAGTTAGTTGACTCATTTGCTCGATTATCTTCCTTTTCTAGTAGGTTACTTTCTGTTTTCTCAACTTCCAATATTTCCCTACTGTCTGTAGCTGTTCATTCTAAACTATGGTTCAACTCCTACGTCTCATTTTCTTGTCTATTCTACCTTCCTTTCCACGCTTCTCCCGGTTTTTTAACTTTCCTTCTATGCACCGCTACAACCTCTCTGCAATTTGCCGTCTGCGTTTTTTTTTTTGGGCACATTTTTTTTCATTTCCTTGCTTTTCCGTTATTCTCTCGTGTCTTCTCCTTACTGTCTCCATTGCACCCCTGCAGCAACCAATTCATATGTGACCCCGATCATATAATGTTCGGTTTTTCGTCGCTTTCAACCGAACAGGCTATTTTTTTTATTCCTTCCTTTTACAAGCTGGGTGGAATAAACATAATTCACGACGGAAAATAATATTCTTCGATTTTTATGATACGACTTTTTACACTTTACCTCATTCCCGATACGTTTAGAATAATTATTATATTAAAATATGTATGCACAAAATAAGAATAGAATGACGAAAATCCCGAAAATGTATCGAAAAAATAACGAAAAACTGGAAAATATAATGAAACTAGAACAGCCGACAATCGGGTCATTCAGAATTAAGAATTTTTCTGGCTTATCTAAAAATAAACATCGTCATCGCGTTTAACCTATCATCTCTGAACGGATCAAAAATGATGTAACCATAGCATCAGTTGTCATTCAATGGTGATAACATTGATCTTACGATTTTTATTACCTAATTACCAGGACAACAAAAAACGAGGTTAAATATCCACAAATAAAAAAATTCCAAGTTCCGGAAAAATTTAATGCTCTATAAAAAACGTTATTAAAAATGGCTAATGAAATCACTGATATATTTTAACACTAATTCTAGGCTAGTTCTAAAACATGGGAAGCTATATATCCGTCGAATTTCACAACAACAACCTCTTAAAACTTATAATTTAATTATACAAATCTCTGTTAAATGCGACAACAAATGTTGAAATTCTAATTGAAACATTTCAGATCAACAATTCGTATCTTCGTAATTCGGTTTTTTACTTTATATTTATGGATTTTAAAACGTTAAGCAGCATTTGGAAACGTACGTAAAAATAATTGTACATCATTTAAGTTACAATTTTCATCCTTCTTGCAAAATACTTCAAAATTTATTTAATTCTGAAACTAAAATTTACTTACACATATACTTACGGATTTTGTTTAATAAAGTGATTAAAAGAGCGTATAAAAATTACAATTCGGGTCATAAACGTATTTCACGTTCTAACGCTTTCAGCAAGGTATTAAAAGTTTACATCAGAATTCTTTTCACATTTTTTTCAACGCGCTTTATAACCGACCAATTTATTATTTTATTTTTATAAAAGTCGATCAAATTTATCCGATTGAAAGTTTCTCCTGACGAAGATTGAACTGATAGAAACAGTACGATTGCTTTGTGTGGTAGCTGAAGTAAGGAAAAATATTTCCGATTGAACATCCTGTAACTACGGCTGAATACAGAACGTCATTGCTGGTATCGTATAGTTGAAATAGAGCAAGATCATTAATTAAGTTCAGATGGCTCTTGAAAATGCCGCAAAATTTTTGACGGCAAAATTGAAACCAACTCTTTACAGACTTTCACATTTTTACATATTTTTACACTTTTTTTCTAATAATATTTTATTTATTTATTTTTTTGTCATTTAAAACAAACGGAATGATTAAAATTTTAACGATGTAATATGAAAAATACTTTCCAAAGCAATACAAAAAATTAATAACTACAGACATTTTAAAACACCGGCGTTTTCTAAAAACACAAATTAGGAGCGTTTATCGAAAACTATATCATGACGTCACAATTCCGTCACATGTTACGCACGCAACTTCCGTCACTTGCTGTTAGTAAAATTCTATCCCCAAAGCGGCTGAAGAAGTACAACTCAAAAAGGAAAAAAATTCAAATTTTAGCATCAATTTCCAAAGAACGGTCATCCCCCTTTATGGTTTAATAAAAAAATCAGTTACAGGTGACCGAAGTTTTCTCCTTTAAATATCAGTTTCCCGCAATTCGGCAAATTACGATATTTATATTTCTAAGTACAGAAGTTAACATTTCACATTACACGAAAATTAACCCGGAGTTTAATAAAAGCTCTTAATGATGCTTTCAGCGAACAAGAGAATTTTTTTAAAGCAGTTTCGTTTACTTATAGATTAGTTAAATACAATTTTTTAGTTTTTTCTGGATTTTTATAGATTATTGTTTCTAGATGAGGTGGTCCCTGGTTGCGAGTCCCCCCCAAAAAAAGAAAGAAAAAGAAAAAAAAAGAAAGAAAAAGAAAGAAAAAGAAAGAAAAAGAAAGAAAAAGAAAGAAAAAGAAAGAAAAAGAAAGAAAAAGAAGATTTTTATAGACTAATAAAATGATTATTAGTCCTGTTTTCTTGTTTTATTTTATTATAAATCATCAAAAATATTACCGAAAATTTGAAAAATAAAACAAGTCGTGGACTATCCTCGTCAGCTTTATTTGTTTTTTAAACCAAAAACGGGACCGTCCTTGTTGAAAACGTTGATGTACAGAAAATAATTGAAATAGTTTTTCAAGATGCATCCTCTGCTCGTGAACGTGTGAGGAGCAAAAGAGGAGACTTTTTTGTGCTGCGTTTTATCAGTTTATCGTTTGAGATGTTTAAAAATTCTTTTTTCACATTATTTTTTTTTTTCTTGTAACTTCCTCTAAGTAGCGGTGTAGCATGTTAATTCTCTCTAAAAAATTTCAATTGTCGCAGGCAAATAGACTGAAATAGACCGAAATCTTTGTGGTAAAAATGCGAATTAGAACTCCAATAAAGAAAAAATAAATAAATAAAACAATTCGTTTAGCATTTTTCTTGGGATTTCGGTGTGAAAGGGAAAAAAATAATTATGAAAGAAGCAATAAGAAATTCTTTTTTCCCGAAAATGACGTTTTCAAAATTGTGGAATCTACGATTCTCCCTTTTTTTCCGAATTACGTCGGAGAACAAATTGAGATTATTTCGCTTTGAAGAGGAAATCCTGGTCATCCGGACAATAATCTGAAGCAACGAAAAAAAAAACAAAAAAACACCGAAAGTCTTTATAACCAGTTTGCCAATTAGTTTCTAAACATCTTTAAGAAATCGTACATAGAGCAGACGTTACGTACTTTATGCAGTTTTATTAAAACAGCCAAAATAAACATATGATAAAAGAAATAGTGTAAAAATGGTCAGAAGAAAGGTTAGGCAAAATAAGCCTTTACTACATGATAGAAACAATCAAATTTTTAAGTATACTATCTAAAAATAGTACAATACCAATATGACTTTTTTTTTTTTTTTTTCGTGGGCTCGTCAACCAAAAGGACCTTTACGTAGAAGAAACAAATAGTAAGGAAAGAAGTCGAATATATTTTGATCCGATCAGAAATCTTTGCTAAAACGGAACAAATAGCAGGAATAACTAGTGGGGAAGAAAAGAGACAGGATATAGGAAGCACAATAAGGAGTAGGAAGCCGAAGCCTTAACAAATAGGAATACAAAGCAGAACGCTTCACAGAAAGAGATAAACACTGGAAGAACACATGATCAGCGTCGCAAATAACTGCATCATCAGGATGCCAAGGACAGTATAGGGAAGAAATCAGGAAAAAACGAAATCTGAAGGAAGGCAGCAAATAATGGTCAAAACGCATACGAACAACGGAAATAACATCAGAACGTCGAAGGGAGGGATGCAAAAGAAACCATGAATAGGGAGGATGAGTAGGCTGAACAGGTACAGATGAAATGAATAATTATTAGAAAAGGAGGGAGCGTAAATATCCGATATCATGATCTGATATGGAAGCTTTTACATATCGATAGAAGATTAGCGGATGGAACTTTTTAAAAAAAAAATAAAGTCGAGAAGAAACAGCAGCCCGCTTCATTACCAAATATGCCTAAATGGCTAGAGGTACCCACAACAAATCAATATTAATCGAATGGACAGAGGAAAGATTATGAATGAGTGAACGTATACGGAGGATGACAAAGTCCCACGAATAATCAGGCAGGAGAAGAGACGATATGGCCTGAAGGGCGCTCAAGGCGTCAGAGATAATTAAAAAATCGGAGGAAATGTAATTCGAGACAATGAAGAGAACGTAAGATAGTCAATAATTCGTTTATGAATATGGAACAGAAATAAGGAAGACGAAAATATTCTGATAAGTTAACATCAGGAAGGATGAAGGAAGCTCCAACACCACCAGACCCGCTCGAACCATTCGTGTAAACGGTAACATGAGAAAGAAGGAGGGAATTGACGGTGCTATAGAATACTTGTTTAATGACGGCTAGGAAAAGGAGGGAAAAATAAATACCTTAGGAGGATAACAGAGATCGGTGTAGTTGAAGAAAAAATAGGGGAGATTATTAAAGGAGATAGTGTAAGGTCAGAATGAACAAAAGCTAAGATAGGGGTTTTGCTAGGAGTAAAGCACTAGCTATTATAAGTTGAAAGGAAGGACTGAACGAGAGTAGAGATCACGAGTGGAAGACGTTTAACAGGAAAACAATAGCCTAAATAGGATATACGAATAGACAGGGGTGGAAAATTAAATTCAACAAGAATAGTAGGAATTGGAGAGGATTTAAGACAAAGACGAAAGCAAGAGTTTTGAATTACCTCTGGTTTAAAGAGACGGAACTTCTTGGACGTTTAACCATAAATAAAAGAATAATAATCAAATTTGGAACGGATAATAAATTTATGAAGAGAAATAAGAATATAGGGATGATCGCCACCCTATTTAGTTGGGGACAGAGCTTTCAGCAAGTTTAACCCCTTTTAATAGTAGAAGCAGAAAGATATCTGATCACAATATGTCATTATCTTTGATAGAAAATGATTGTTCCAACATCTCTCAAAGTTTCCCACATATCCGTTCGACTCGCGCAATTTTGTACACTACCATCCCCTGTCAATATACGAAATATGTTAATGCCTTATCCATCGTATACAGTAAAATAGTCTTCAAAGAATCTATATAGTTGTCGCAGCATCAAACCCTCTAGAGGGAACTGAATACCAAAACTTTTATCATCAGATTGATACAACCCATCTCATACTAACGCCCCCTCGACATTTCCAGTCATTGCAACGTACAAGCTGATCTGACTTATATACAGCAAACTATGTTCCGTAGGGAGATCTTCGATAGTTCTTTCCCGGTTCAAGAACTTCTCCCCGATGATGCGGATAATTTAAATAAAATAAAATTATTTACAAGAAAAATTACCTTTACTTTTTCTAATGTAAACTCTAACTCTATTATAGCGTTCGCATAATTTACTGGTTATACTACTATGAAAATTTAAGAGAAGTTTTTTTTTTTCACATTCTTAAAATACATAATAAACGCTTTAGTGTAATTGAGTAGTTTGTTATACGCGTATTTAAATGTAATTAACGATAATGTTTTTTCTTTTTGTTTTTTATTAACAAAGGGGTAGCCCTGAACATGACTTTAGTAGTCACACACCATTTTCCCAAGGGGGTCAAAATGGTGTGTAGCCTTTCACATACACGTCTGCATCTGAAACAGGAAAAGAGAAAAAAACTTATTTTCTATAACTAAAAAAGTTCCGGCGATTTTGCAGAAACAGTGAAATCGCTTTAGTTGAGCTATTTTTCAAATACACCATTTGAATATTCCTCTTAACTTTTCAGAATCTTTTTGTTTTTTTTCAAAACTCTCGCATGTACTACTACTTTTTTTTTTTTTTCATATAATATGTTTATTTATTATTCGTAAAATATTTTCGTAATGGCTAATTAACATGTCCTATTTAAATGTTTTAGTGACACATTAATTCCTAATTACGAATTATACTATTATTATACTTATCTTTATAATACTTAATGTTAGGATCTTTTAACATAAATGCGTATACACTATATTTTTACGATGCTCTATTACATTAACTGTAAATTTATCGAATTCTTTGCGAGTTCGTCTATACCATCATTAAATATTATGTTATCGCTATTGCATTCCTGCAAAATGTGTCCTATATTATTATGCTGTGTAAATTACATCTAACACTATCTAAATCAGAAATTTTAAATCTTTTTAGACAATTCTTAAATATAATGAATTGTGAATATAATTCGGTGCATAAATATTATTAATCCTTTCAATCATGCTTGGAAGAAACTGAAAAGTTACCACCCTATTATAATTTTCCCATAATCCCTTGAAACTTTTTAATACAATATTCAATTATTATCTTTTTAAATTGCTTTAATCTAATTTACATATTTTCATTAATAAAATACGGGTTTTCATATATTACGTTAACAAAATCACGTATTATGTTAATTTTATTTTTAATTAAAAATAGATTTATATCGAACCTTTTTAGATAATACTATGGTAGAAACTCACTTTCTCTTTTTTTCAAAATGCTGCATTCCGTCTTGTGCCCTTTGCGAAAAACGGTATTATACTTTGTCTAAAAAAAAATTTATCGTAATTACATTTTAATGGGCCGCGCAAGTCATTAAACTACGTCGGCGTCTGTTATTATTATTATTAATTTTTTTCTTTTTTTTTATGTTTAAAAGAGCACCTATTCTAAGTTTCCAAAGTGATGCGCGACCTCTTAAATCCCCTAAAACATTATCCGCATTTCTATTTTACGTAAAAATTATTTAGTTCTCATAAATATCGTGGTAGACTTATGGAACAGTAAATGAATGTTTCATTTCATTTCAAAAAAAAACGCCGCGGAATAAAAAGTCGAATTAATTTCGCACAAAACACTTAATTTTAATTTAATTTCTACGAAATGACGACTTTTAATCTATTTTCAGTTGCAATGGTATTTCCATCAAGTAGTAATTAGATCGACGAAAGGAGAACAACTGCTTCCGAATTGCAAATGACAGTGCACTTTCTTGGTCACTTTTTGCTAGCGCAAAGAGCAAAAATAGATTAATGATAATCATTTCAAATCAGATTATTCATCATTGTTGTTATTACTGACGTAAGAATTCACGAATGCGGTTCGTGGCGTGAGCATACTACAGCTAAAGAATATAAAATGAAATCTTCTGTAAATTTACGAACAAAAGTGATCAAATAAAAAAAAGAAAAGAAATATATCAATGTGGATAATGTGAATAACAACAACCTAAAAGCAAAATAAACACGAATAATATTTAAATAATTAAAATAACTAAAATACGAGCTTTGCGATATGACATTAAAAGCTAATACGAAGTCTATCCGGAAAGTATCCTTGGGCTTTAGCTTATAGTTCCGAATCTGAACTTGCTTAGGTCTTCGGATAGGCGTATCCTTCGAAATACTCTCGCTAGGAGTCCAGAACCCGCTGCCAACGTTTTTTCCATTTTACAAAGCGGTCCCGCTGCACACATTTTGAACGGTCCATCAACTCCTGCGTCGCACTAATATGTCTCTTAAAAAAAGACTCGATCAACAGGGCTTTCACGTTGCTAGTGAATGTGCTTTCACGTTGCTAGTGAATGTGCTTTTACGTTGCTAGTGAATGTGCTTTCACGTTGAGGATTGACCTTTTGTCTCCGCATCGTATCCGTGTATACCCGCCACTCGTCTCCTATTATCATTTTTTTGAGGAAATTTTCATCGTTTTTCAAATTACTTTGCACCCACTTCCGCGCAAAGAAGGTCTCTTTATCTGTTGCTGCGTCAACAATCATGCAATGAATTCCGCAGCAACGCGAGTCATATCGAAATATTCAGTTAATATTTCAGATATGATAGTTTTAAAAATTCCGCTATTCCAATCCTTTAACAGTGAGACGACGATCTTCCTCATGTTGCTAATCGAACTCGGTTCACATTTTCGGGTGTTTTCGCAGGTCTTCCAGAACGAGGATCACTTTTTACCGATCCCCATCCATTTTTAAATCGATTATTCCTTTATTTGAGTTTTACCCGTAGCTTCATTTCCAAAAAAAAAAAAACCTTCTGAATCATAGAAATTGTCTCAGTTACCGTACTTAGCCAAATTTTGAACGCAGAATTCAGTGCAAATAATTTGTTGATCAAGCACGTTCAGTCATAATAGCAAAATATGTGATGCGAGCGCTCAACTTAGGACGTTCACGCTACAACGTGAAATCATTATCAAAACTGGGTTTGCGAATGGGACAGATAATAAACGAAAGTTCCCGCTCCACACAATGACATCACGCTGACGACACTCGGTCGATTTGTGTTGAAGTTATAGGCTCAAGCCAGATACTTTCCGGACAGACCTCGTAAATGGAATTGTACCGGACAAAATTATTATTTTAAAATATATGTAACGCTTAAAGATAGGACGAAATAACATGTTCACAAAAGTGCCATGTCAAAAATATCGTTTATTTATTCCTTTCAATCAGCCCATATATATACATATATGGAACTCTTAGGCTTAAAAATAAGACAGAATAAGTTCTTAAAAGAAATTTACATGTGTCAATCTAATATAGGTTTCCGTTGTCTGTTCTTTTTTATCTTTTAGTTTATTTACGCCTACGGATTATCACTTTTTCCTTCCAATCAGTCCATGTTTATTAAAATAAGTCTTACAACGATATGCTGTTATTATTTTACTTAAAATGACCAACAACCTAACACTGTAGTAATATTATAATAATACTGATGATAAAATTTCGATAATGATATAATAATAATGGCACTATAATACACGATAGATACCGCTATGCTCGATGAAACTATAGAGTTTTTAATGACTCGCGACAAACGCGCACAAGGTATTGCTCCGATCGTTGGTCTTTTTTTAATAGCTAGGAAGTTGAATACGGGGGTCGACAGGAATACGGGTGGAGGTGGTACGGTGACTGTACGGTATTCTTTGAAGATAGATAGTAGCGGACGCGTTCACGTTGGCAACGTAGCATTTTTATCATAATTCGTTGGCGCGGTTTCCACACCGGCGGCATAGAGCACACATCACTATCAGCGCGCAGAATCCGATGAAACAGTTCAAGATGTACACAGAATGCCGTAGAAGAAGAGGAAGAACAATCGCAAATGTAGCGCAGAAAGAAGATAGAGACAGCGGATAGAGGGGAATGCGTACGCGTCGAGTATTTGATGTAATTAGTCCGCTATCATCGGATCCGGGAGGGTGACTTCTTCTGCCTTAGCGCAGGTGAATGTGACCGATAGGAAGTTTCATGTTATCATGCCATCTGCAAAGAACATGCAGGTAGAGGCCATACGGTGTGTGCTGGTTTAGCGGTTTTGCCATTCATCGAAGAAGACGGTAATTTCAATCGGCTGCTACGCCGTTGACGGTATCACGTCCTCGTGCCGACACGGAGAGACATCACGATGTGTCTCGTATTGTAAATACAAAAGCGAGGTGTCACCGCAATAGTAATCGAAGAATTTGAGGACGTAACGTTGAATTGCAGCGATATATTTGATGGAAGGTCGGCTTACACTTTTTTCTTCTTCTTCCATTTATTTTGACTTGAGCGCAAGGCAAACTGGTTCCACGAAATATATATATATATATATATATATATATATATATGCATATACATACATATACGCGTGTACGTAAATTCTTACACGGTCCGCGGTACATCATTGAGATGGAATTTACTACGAAGAACCGGTTCATCAGCGCGATTAGAAACAGCGAAGAATTATAATAAATTATAGACGCGTCCGAAAACGTTTTAATTAGTCTGCCACCTATTACGAAACGCTGCTGCGGCGAGATTAATTAGTCGGCCGGTTACCACCACGAGTACAGGGGCTAGACGAACTTTGAAACGTGGTGCAGTTCATCGGAGAGCCCCGAAGTCGAATTGAGGTGCAGTGTTCGTTTAGCGTAACACAATCCCTGATTTTCCAGATATATAGAAAATCCTTTTCCTGTGTACCGAGCAACAAACGGAGATAACTCAATATGAAAAAGTAGAATACCGATGCAGTCGGTGTTCCACAATTGAGTGCACCACCGCGACTATCAAAAAGATACATTTGCAGGAGCCCTTTGTTCGTTTTTTGTTTTGTTTTTTTTAACTTTAGTTTGCACAATATGCAAGAAGTGGCTATTCGATGGTAAGTAAAATTCCGTGACAATTCGGCACTCTGTTCAGATATTAGAAGATAATTTTTGTTGTTAACTTTACATTCTGACGGGCAACAGTCACGCATCACATTAGCAAGTGTACAGACTTGGTCTTTGCGCTGTTCATGGGCACGTACATTATGTTGTTTCAGTGTTGTAGCAGTCGCAGCGGGAATATGCAATAGGTTGTTAGCTGCTAATTCCGACACAGTCGAATAATTCGTGTAATAATTATTAAGCGACAGCGCTTGAAAACATTTCAGAAATATTAGCGGTACCGCCGGAACTCGAAACAACGCGAATGTAAACCAGTTCGTCGTATTCATGAGATGTACAGAGCAATATTAAAATGTCGAGGATTACCTTCTTCAAAACCAAACAGACGATGCGGAATGGTGTAAAATGCGTGTCATTTTAATAATAATGCCAGAAAATTTATAAAAACCTCAAAAACACCGACAAATCGAAATGGTCGGATTATTTTTTTCGCAGTTTATTTAGGCTGCGTTTCTATCTTTGACCGCCTTCTTCCACTCTTGCCCTCAACCATTATCCATATTCCTACCGTTCCACTTTTAAAAGCAGCGTATTAGAGAAATAATCCCTGTCTAATGTTTCATTCCTCTTTGATTTAGTTCATTTTGGCGCAATCTCTTACAATAATCTCCCCTATCCTTCAACTCTGGCTATCCTCTCAAAGTATTGTTTTTTAATTTTAAATTTTTTTTTTTTAGGTAATAAAATTACAATAACAAACGTTGAATAAACATGAACATTTTAGATATGTTGTTTTGAAAATTTCTAATTATCCACCTAAAAAAAAAAAAAAAAAAAACTCGAATGCTTATTTAGTTTTAATAGAAAGTAATATATAATTTCTTGATGATGTCGAAAGGAACGCGATGAAAAAAATAGTCAAACACTGGAAAAGCCCAGTATTTAAAGTTTTTATAAAAATCCTTTTCTCTACGAAGTTTTCATTTTTGAGGTATCCTTAAAAGAATAAAAATACAGCAAATACCGTCCGGTTAATTTGACAAATTTAAGTCCTTCATTTAAAAATTTCAGTGCTTTATAGTGTACTTATCCACAATAATAAGTCAAAGTACTGTTTTTTAATTTAATTTTATTATTTTTTTTTTTTTTTTTTAGGTAATAAAGTTGTAATAACAAACATTGAGTTAACGTGAACATTTTAGAAATGTCGTTTTGGGAATACGCGATGGTCTTTTGCATCCAACACTACACCGATAGCAACCCCCAGTCTCAAATGGCCCTACTCATAACTGACTCTCTAAACTCCCTTCAACTCATCTCAGAGATATTAAATCCGACAACCCTTTGGTACGGAAGGTCCATTACCTATTATACAGGTTATCACATTTAAACTCTGAAATGTCCTTCCTATGGGTGCCGGCTCATGTTGGGATTCCAGGCAATGAGCGTGTCAATCGAGCAGCTCAGGCGACATTGTTCTCTCCAATGCCACACAACCCCCCTCTTCCCCCTACATTGACTCATTTGTTTATGGAGCAAACTGGAGAAGAATGGCAACAGGAATGGAGATCTTCAAGTACGTTTCTCTGAAGCATAAAAACAACCACGGAGCCTTGGTGGCCCACAGACGGAGTTTCCCGCAGAGATTTTTCTGTCCTGAATCGTCTCCGAATAGGACATACAACCCTCTCGCACAGCTACATATTCACGAGCCAGGTACTCGCAAATGTCTGCCCCTTTTGTGGTCAATCGAGCGCCCCATCCACCAATCACCTACTCCTCGAATGTCCCTCATTTGCAGTACCGCGATCCATTCACTTCACCACTTCCTCTAGTTCTAAGATACTGTCAAATGCTCCGCCGCGGTCGCAGCTATATTAGCTTTCATGCGGAGCAGCGATCTGTACTATCGCGTTTAATCCCCTTAAGTAGGCGCCATGTGCTGTAGTAGCCCCAGTAGTTAAACACGGCACATGGAAACCCTCATACACACCCTTATAACAAAAAAAAAAAATATCTATCTTCAGCAAATGGGGAAAAAATGTATCAATAAAAATAATACATACATACATGAAACATTTTAATAATAGGTGACTAGCCGAGACGGTCTAGAAACGACAAAAAAAAACCATTAACAAGCAAATATATGTGTTTTTTGTATGTTTTTTTTTTTTTTTTATTATATATGATGTATGTGCTGTATGTAATTGCCGATATTATTACAAAACACGGATCAGTACAGGTTTAGAGGTATTTTAATAGCTCAGCTCCTCTCATGTGATTAGCATATCACAGATTTGTTTTGGCTCATTTGCTTGGAGATGCCCGCAAGAGGACAGTGTACTAGAATGTATTCAACAGTTGGTGAGACGGTGAATTGCATAAGAGACAGGCGGAGGGGGTAGATGGTCCTTCTAACAAATAGTTATTGGATATAGCTATGTGTCCTATCTGGTCAGTGCAGCAAACTCTCTGCGAGACATATCGGTGACCACCATAGCTCAATACTCACCTTGATGGATCGCACGTTTCAGCCGACCACCACACAGTTTCCCATGTCTCTATGTTCCTGTGAAAAAAGGGGAGCCTGCTGCCTTAGTAGCTAAATTCACGTGTTCGTTCTCGGGCACGCCAGCATGACCCGAGATCGTCGAAACGTTACTTGTGAGACAGCCAGAGAAAGCGGGTTAGTGATGTCGAGACAGTGTGTGTTTGCAGTTTTCGGTGTCTGGAGTGTCCTAATAGATTGGAAAGAATCTGTGACCAGAAATGATATTCCCTCAAGCAGAAGAAAACTCTATACACTCCGCATCCAACACTGAACCCGAGCATGAACTTCTCCATCCACTTGGTAAATGCAATAAGGTTGAACAAACGTTTGAACCGATGTTTTTCAACTTCGGCTATAACGAATTCGCTCGACGAGTTTTTCTATAAAAATAGATATATCTATAAACGTATGGAAGGAATGATTTTGTAAAACAAGCGTACTCGGGTACATTTGAAAAACAAAATGAATATACCGGGTACAATATAAAGTTAATCAAGCTTATTTAGAGAGTCCACGCCTCAAAGAGAGGTAAAATTTCAAGTACCGGCGAGCTAGGGTGAAATGGTCGCTACTTTGTTCTGAGAATATGAAAGATACAAATCGGTTTGAAAACGGCCGAAAATCCAATATTTACCGTGATCGTATGTTTGGGAACCGGCCGGGCGTGTATAGCGAGCCCAGATTACCAAGTACCCAAATGCTTGGAAGGGTGGTAATGTGAAAGTGTAAAAGATAAGCAATTTCTCGGTACGCCAATGAGATTTTCCGGAAGTGAGCATAATAGTAATTTCATCGTTGATTTACGGCCGTCTCGAAGAATCAGCTGAACTCTTTGTATCGAGATTAGAAAAAAAAAAAAAAAAAAATCTCGAGTGGAGTTACATTAGGGAACACAGAACATTTTTCTGCAGTCTATTTGGGTGTCGCAATTACTAATCGACGGGCTTAATACGAGGATTGTAGGCTGCATTTATAGGCGACTCAAATAAATGCTAAGTGCTTATAAAGCTGCATAATGACAATAAATCTGTAAAAATTCCACGACCTGTTGGCCCGATTACAAAGTAAATTAATCGAGTCGAAATTTTTCAGATAAACTTTGGAACCGGTCTACGTTTACAACTAGTTTCCCAAGATTTAATGATGTCGTCAGTGGTACAACAACAGCTATATAAATTTCATATGACAATTGTTTTCATTTAAAGCATTCCTAAAAATACTACCGTGAAATTCCTGTTCAGTTTCATGTTGATATGGAATATTTGAAAATTTATCCGTGCCTATCAAATTTCCCAATGTTGATTGACTAGTTCAGCGTGTGAAAAATGTGCAAAAATCGCGATATGTTTAAACACATAAAATTTAACGAGATCCGAAATGGGCCCTACTGAACGGAACATACGCAAGAAGAGAAAAAAACCTCGAGGAAAAATTTCAATAGTTCAGCATTAGCGAGGGGGATCGCTTTCTTCAATTTGAAAAATGAGACATTTTTTTTTACAAAGGCCGTTAATTTAACCCGGTTTTCAGTCAGTTTGTGTAAAAACTAAAAATCGGATTTTTGTTTTAAGTCGAAAAATCGTTTAATCAGTGTTATTATCTGAATATTACTGACCGAATTTTGATTTTTAATGGAATCAGCTAGTATTTTCCTCGACTACTTGCTCTACACCTAGAAAAATCTTAATAATTAAACATTTTACTGGGGAGGGGCAAAAAAAAAAGGCGGTAAATTACTAGTACAAGAAAGAATTTTCAATTTTGTATTTGAAACGCTTTGCAGCAAATCTTACGTTATTTTCTAGGAAAGTAAAGGCAGTCGAGAGGAAGGAACTAGCCCCCCTACTGTCATTAATGCCGTTAGGCTTAGTACATTGTGAATCCTATGACGCCCTGTCAAGGGTATTTTACTTTACTCTTTTTATTCAGGAGACCAGAATTCAATTTTCAAAATCAACGCCACAATCACTGTGATGCTCTGCTGCTGTAATCATTATGTAAAAACATTTTGATTTTTTTTTTTTTTTTGGAAAACCGGGATGCCACCTCAGCAAGCTACAACGGATGATGAGTGGAAATATGCGGGTTTCTTAATTCGGGAATTACACTGCTCCAGAAAAGATGTATTTTCGAAGGAGCAGAAAGACAACGAGAATATTTGTTCGCGAAATCGCTGCGATTGAATTGCTGATCAATGAAAATGCGACTACGCAGAGGAATACGGTGGTAATTCTTCGCTGGACTTCGAGAGGTTGAAAGGAGAATGAAAAACAAAAAAAAAAAGATTAAGAGCGCGAATATAGGAATTTTTCGCTTTTCTCAGAGATTATACAAAAATATGATGTTCAAAGCTAATTTCAGACGAAAGATAATTCCATTTTTTTTTTCTTCCTTTGAAATTATTTTACTATATAATGCGAGGAAAAATTATAAATACGCGTGGATCTCTCAAATAACGAGATATTCACACGAAAACATGTTCAAATTTGATCTGAAATCTACTTTTATTTTTTGCTTTTTGAAATACAATTTTATACTAAAATGCGAGAAAAAACTGTAAATACGCGTATATCTCTCGAAAAAAACAATTTTAACAAAATTCGCAAATTAGTAGTGGGGTTTTTAGGGGTCGTCGAAATAGATTTGATTGGTGAAAATCTTGTGTTTCAGAAAATTCCGCGAAACGAGTAATTTTATAAGGGAGGCGATCAGTGTTCAAGTCATCATTTGTGTAATTATTAAAAAATAAGACGCTTATTTACAGTGTAGTGCAAAAAAGTAATACAAGTACGTCTACTTACACCGTGGTAACTGAAAATGAATAAAACTACAGAGCGTATTTAAATATATTATGTCAATTGCCGCATCTGCAGAACATCGTTATGGAATAATATTTCTGCCTTGTGAAAATTTGTTTGCTTTCAAGTGTCGAGAATACTTCAACATGTGAAAGAGGTGTCCAAAACTTATACTAGCCTACTGGAAGCAGAGTGACTCAAGATCAACTTGGTGGAAGGAAAACGATGAAATGTCCCCCAAGGTGTACTATTACTATTATAGATTACTTGAATATTAAAATAGCAATAATATAAAGTTACCATCCAGGCAACGAATAACAAAGAAAACAAAATAATATATATTACATTTATCCTGGAGGGGCAAATCTACGAATTAATAACATAGGTGATATTCGGTTTTAATTAAATTAATGAGTAATATCCCCAATCATATTTTAAACGAAAATAGCATATTGGTGTTTGGGAAAAAGCTGATAGAATGTTGCAAAGAATAAAAACCCAGCCAAGTCCCGAATTATTCCATTTATGTAGCTCAGTTATGCATCTATTTCATTATATATTTTCTTCTTTGTTTTGTTTTTTTTTGCGTCGTTCCTTTTTCATTACTTTTCTGTTTGTATTTCTTAACGAGGATCATGCATGTAAATTTGAATATATAAGCTATCTTTACATATTTGTGTATAGATGCGTATCTAAAGCGAATGCATGTATGCGTATGTTTTTATATATATTTACTTAAACAGATATCAATTTAAGTTTATTTCTGTTCGATTTATATAATAAGCGTGAATAAGTTTGTAATGTGTTCAATTTGAATAAACGATAATAAGAGAGTCGAGCACTCACACAACGGGCATACTTGCCCTGTGGGACCCACAACTTATTTTGAAGAAAACGAAAATAATGCAATATATACGAAAAAATGTAGCTTTCGCCAACATTTTATCATCGCTAAATGTTTATTTATTTATTTATTACATACGACTTAAACATATCTATGCGGTTATCGAGTCGAGCCTGTTTAACTCATAGAATATTGTATATAAATTACAGCATTTTGAAAATAAAAAGAGGTTTTTTTTAATCCGTTATTTCACCATGTAATGAAAGTTGTTGAAAAATTCAACATTAAAAATTCTACTGTCATATAATAATTGAATTTATAAGCCACACTGAAAGAAGACTAAAATCTGTATACCATTAATTAATCGTTTTGTCATGTGTCAGGAAGGTAAAAATATAAATGCATAATTTAAATTTATTTATCGTTCTCATATGAAACAGACGATTCGGTGTACTTTTATCATAATTTTTAATTTTTATATAATCAGTAAATTAAATAATTTCTGTTTCTGTGCAAGCTGTTATTAGACCGCTTGGGAAACTTACTAATCCATCAACTGATCTACAAGTTTAGATCGGAGCAAAGCTCAGTTAATACGTATATTAATAAATGAGCACTTCTTGAATATACATAACTGGGTGCTCCTCGGTAATGACCGTAACGATTTTGATAATGTCGAAATTTAAAACACACATTATCCCTATCGATTAACGAATAAAAGTCGCACAAAATACACTTTTTATAAAATGGCAATATTTAATCATCGCACGTTCTGAAGCCGATAGCTTCGTGATCACCGAATGTTATTATACCTTCCTTTGGAGATTCATCATCGTACTGCATGTAATTGGTGCTTCTTTACTGCACACCACCGCAGATATTTCGTTCTCGGCCCATCTCTGCTAGTTTTACGTCAGCTATTCTTTTTTCATTATTATCTCTATCATTCCCGGAGCATTATTTCCCTCGGCGGTCTCTCACTGCTTTCCATACCACACAATCTATAGCTTCCAACTTTCGATATTCTTTTTTACGTAAGATTCATGTTTCGGCTACATTCTTCCCACGCAATCGTCTTAATAAAAATTTTTGTGTGTTCGAGTCTACAATTATTAACGGCCGCTCCGTTTTCATCATAAATGTTTTTTTGTCTGCCACGATCCTTACGATGACACGTCTCAACTTGATCGCTCATCTTCTGCGATGATTGAGCTCTCTTTGCATTACTTGATCGATTTTTTTTTTTGTTTTCCCAAGTAGAAGTTAATTTCGCTGCTGTTAGCCCCGCTTCATAGCGCACATCGACATTTTTGTTTCCTTAACGATTATTTTCCTCTGACATTCTTGTTCTAACGGTTAATTTAATAATCCAAGCGACATATTACATATATGGAGAACGGAATTTTTCTAATGGAGAGCAAATCTGAAGAGAGACAATATTTTAAATTAGTAACGTCAGTTCCGAAAACAGCGTGTTTTAGAAGAACACACCTCGATAGGGATTATATAACTATAATGGTAAGACTGCGGACACGCCGGGTACCGGGTGATCGAAATAGATATAGTAATAGGCAATACTAATATTAATTTAAAAAATTAAGCTTGCCACAAGAAGTCGGGCCAGAAAAAAAAACAAAAAAACAAACCACTTCCGTAGTGCCTACTCGCGCTGTCACCTATTAACGCAGTGTTATCCGCAAACCATGTATTATAACATTAAATGAACATAAATATTACAAGAGGATATAGATAATTTTAGTAAATGGCCACATGATAAGAAAATATATATAGGTATAAATAAATCTAAATGACTACACATTCGGAACAGTATTAAACATAAGTGCTCCGACTCGCGAATCATCTTTTATAACAACGAATACTTAACTCCATCAAACTAACAACACTTTCATGTTTTGTCCACTATTAGAGAACATAACTGAAATATCTACGAATATATATATTAATTACAACGTAATTCTTAGGCTACCCCCCATTCGAAAAAATGTCCCAATTTTATGTAACGCTAAATGTCCCAAAAAAATGTCCCAATTTTATGTAACGTTTGTTATATTTTATAGGATTTTTGTTATTGTTATTTAAAAAATGTCACAATTTTATGTAACGGAAGTTAAATGTTAGAATAGGATTTTTGTGGTTATGTTATTTTTTGTGTGTGTTGATGCCAGTAAGAATTACGTTGTAAATTTTGATCATTTGATAAAAAGTATAGAAGAGAAAGAGACAGAAATGAAAGCAAGAGAGGTTAAGGGACACAGCCCCTTGCGAAGCCAAAATGGCCGAGTTTATATATATATATATATATCGATAAATCCTTAAACAGGAAAAAACACATTCAAAATTTAAATTCAAAAATAAGACAGACAATTAAAGCAGGTGCCATCACATGGAACACACTACGTGTATATACTATAATGCAATAATTATGTCTAGAATTCTATATGGAATTCAAATATGGGAAGAGGCTAAGAAAACGGAAATCAACAAAATAAGTAAAATTCGGAAAAAGTGTTTGAAACTTATACTACCCCACTGGAAGCGAAATGACTCGAGATCAACTTTTGGAGTGGAAGGAAAACAATGAAAGGTCTTTTAAGATGTACTATTACTATTAAAGATTATTTGAATATTAAAATAGCAATAATATAAAGTTACCATCCAGGCAAAGAACTCGAATAACAAAATTACAAAGCAATATATACTACATTCATCCTAGAGGAGAAAATCTACGAATTGATAGCACAGATGATGCAGTTTTAGTTAAATTAACCGGTACCATCCCTAATCATATTTTAAACGAAAAAAGAATTGGGCTGTGGAAAAAGCGAAGTATGGAAATGACTGCGAGAATAGGGGATGCAAAGATTAAAAACCATGCTACGTCCGGAATTTTTCCATTGCAGGTTGTTCAGTTATGCATTTTTTGTCTATATATTTGTTTTTTTCGTCTTTCCTATTCTGCTTTCTTTTTGATTTTCTTCCCTTTTTCGATACTTTCTTGCTCGTAAGGAGTGCGCGTGTTTTAATTTATTTTTACTTAAACTGATATAAATTTAGATTTATTTCGTTTGGTCCTATATAATAAGCATAAATACTTTGTAATTTGTTTTAAGCTGAATAAACGATAATAAGAGTGCCGGGCACTCATGTAACGGCCAAAATTAACCATGTGAGAATTACAACTTATTTATGTACAAAAAAAAATCATGATGCATATATCAGTGTGTACACGCGAAGGAAGTGAAACTTCTTTGACTTATATATATATTAAATTCTATAATAAAGTTTTATTTTAAATTAATTTTATATATAAGTAACACGTTTATTATTATCATTATTATTTTAAACTGTGCTTAATATAAACAAAATTTTCATTTTCAATAAATAATAAATCTATATATGTACATTTATAAAAAAGTATCACTATCATTGGTCTACTTCAGTTATGCTTATTACCTACCTTACGTTTAACGTGTAACGTGTAACGCGTAACCAAAATTTTTCCCTACCCTGCTGTAAAAAGTTTCACTTCAGAAACTCACTAACATACTAAATGCGTAATGTATCGTATCGTGAATATCTTTCTCTAGAGTAGTGTGTACACACGTACTTATTACATGTATATATATATATATATATATATATGAGAATGCTCATAAACTATATACTATACGAAGTCCCGTACTATAAAAAATACTTAACTATACATTTACTCATTTTTGTATACTACCAGACCCAGACAGACACTTATACATACTTACACATACACACAAAACCTACCTTACGTTTAACGCGTAACGAATTTTTTTCCATACCGCGCGATAAGAAGTTTCACTTCAAAAATCACAATTTTTTCAATTTATTTCGATGTCCTCTTTATCGAGTTCGTTAATCATTTTTAATCGCCTATTTACTACATGAGTTAAACAGCGATACTGACTAAGTTTTTAAATTATGCACACGATGAATATGATTATTAATTTTCGAAAAGCATTTTTAAATTCATTCCATTCTCGTATTATGAGGAAACTCTTTCTCTTTCGCCAGCTAATTTCGAATAGTTCTTATAAATCTGTTTAAAGGGCAATTCATTTTCGCGAAGAAATTTTCTAACTTGTCCCTCGCCGATGCCTTGATAGTTTACTCGGCATGCTCAACGAGAACACGCGACGTATAAACAAGAGCTGTGAAATTCTGTCACGTATTATCCATTCAGTTTTTAAATATTTAAATTTCCCAGCGGAAAGTTGTACCGTATGAATTAATGAAAGGAAAAAACTATACTTACATCGGGAGAAATGAAATGTCTCCTCCAAGGATGTGCTACTTTTATCACCGATTGCTTGAATATAAGACCACAAGTATAGCAATAGTTACAATGATAAAAAGCAGGACAACAAAGAATATAATAGGGAGCTATATTTCATTCTACCAAAAGGCATAAATAGTAAAATCGACAATACGGATGAAATAGTTTTGATTAAGCTGCTAGAACGAATCTCGGATAATGCAAAAAGAGATAGGAACCTGGAAAGTAATAATTAAACAATGGTTAGTTGAAAATATTAATGAGTGACATTAAAATAGACAAAATGGGAGCTGGCTGTGGCGAAGAATCGACCATTCGCAGTTGCCAAAAATGTAGTATGGAATTGTTGTATAACAATAAGCAGTTCTTTTTTGTTTGTACTTCGTTTTATTATTATTAGTAGTAGTAGTATTATTATTATTTTGTTTCATTACACACCTTGTCTAATTAGGAAAACTAATTGTAATGAAATATTATAACATATGTAACATATTTATCGAATATACGATAATAAGAGTGCTGGGCACCCGCAGACGGGCAGTATGCCTTGCGGGACCCACAACTTATTTTAAAATGAAAAAAAAAAGCTGAGACAAAAGGGATAGAAAAAGTAAGCGCGCAAAGTTTTATAGGTACACACTTTCGAACGCAGTGTAGATCGAAACGGACGAAAGGGGATATATAAAGAATGCAAAATGTCCGAGAAAATGTGGTATTCGATCGAATTGGAATTATCGTAATTCCGCTTCGGGGAGGGCTTTTTATCGCTTTTCGTTTGATCTTAGACCGCGCGAATTGATTAAGAAGGAAAATAATATTTGGCCGCGAATTGTACTAACTTTTCGGCGGCGACAGTTACGGTTTTTTCATTTTTCGGTAATTTCATCGGGAGGAAGCCTCGTATTTCATTAGTCGCTGGCAGATTTACGCCAATGCAGAAGACGGTTTTAATTTTCACTTCGGATTTCCCGTATTTAACGAGGAGGAGGAGGATGACGTGTGCTGAGGCGAATTGCGACCGTAACGACGGTTCGGCACGGTTCTTTGGCAGCTGAAGGAACGAGGCTCACATTGCAAATGCCGGCAATCGGAAAGAAAGTATGTAATTTTTCGGATTAGCCAGCATGCCGCGCTAGCACGGTCGCATGCTTAAATAACAATAAACTATAAATTAGCGCGCGGCTTGTTTGTAATATGAAAGAAGCGACTGCCAGCCAGAGATCCGGGCAAGCTGGTGGTCGCGTGCTCAATCACATTTCAACGGCTCTGCCTGAAAACTAGGCTACCCCGGTCAGTCCGAATCGTATCGAATTATATAATTAACGAGGCAATTACGACGCGTTCCTTTCTCTGCAGCCGTGCGCGCACATGGTTCCTCTGCGACATGCTGCGGAATTCATGGAGCAGAAATAACAGCGGACCTCTCGCTTTTCTTCCGATTGCACCTTTAATTATACAGACCAGATTCAGACTAACGTAATTTCCGTTCAAGAACTTGCAGCGATCTAACTGATTTTGCTGGTAAAAGCTCGCTCATGGATGTTGGCGGTATTCTATGGTGTTGTCGGTTTCAGCCGTAACATACGACTTCCTCTTATTTTTCGATAAAACCCCCCAATTTGTCGATCGTATGTACTCTGGAATACACGACCTTTTAAAAATATTTCATTACAAACTCGCTATTACAACAAAAAAAACAAAAAACAAACAAGAAACACACCTGTAAAATACTTTAAAAATTTACAGAATCCATCTCAACAACTCAAAATATCCTTCGAAAAACTGTCGACAGAATATAAACGTAACCCGGATGACAATGGTCTTTCTGGTCCAAAACTATATATATATATATATATATACTCATTTTTACCGAGGCTGTTAGAAAATTCAGCAGCTATACCTTCTTCGTTCGAT
The DNA here is from genome assembly GCA_039619475.1 of Icerya purchasi. Classification (NCBI taxonomy): domain Eukaryota; kingdom Metazoa; phylum Arthropoda; class Insecta; order Hemiptera; family Monophlebidae; genus Icerya; species Icerya purchasi. The sequence goes on along the minus strand of CM077116.1, from coordinate 116,924,512 downwards.
TCAAAGCTAACCACCTGGAGTCAATACAAGTCTCTCTTGATGCATTAAATTACCTTCGATATACATTCATCCGACATATATATATATATATATATATATATATATTAATTACAACGTAATTCTTAGGCTACCCCCCATTCGAAAAAATGTCCCAATTTTATGTAACGTTTGTTATATTTTATAGGATTTTTGTTATTGTTATTTAAAAAATATCACAGTTTTATATAACGAAAAATGTAATGAAACAATATCTTAATTTTATGTAATGAAAGTTAAATGTTAGGATAGGATTTTTGTGATTATGTTTTGTTTTTCTTTTTGTGTTGATGCCAGTAAGAATTACGTTATAAATTTTGATCATTTTATACAAAGTATAGAAGAGAAAGAGATAAATAAAAGCAAGAGGGGTCAAGGGGCACAGCCCCTTGCGAGGCCAAAATGGCCGAGCTTATATATATATATATATATATATATATATAAATCTCCGATCCTATATTCCCCAGCCAAAGTTAATTTGTCTCTTCGAATTATAGTCGCATGGTTCTTGCAGTATGTGCATTTTTACGAGCTGCACTCTGCTATCTTATTGTGGCAGAAATTACGGTTTCTCTGAGGCGTATCTCACCCTTCTAATTATCCATCTCAAACGTGTTCCAGCTTGCGCGATTTAACAAAACGTGTTATTTTAATATACCGAAATTACCATCTTCGGAAAGTCCGCAAGTAAGCATCGATCTCGACGTCTTAGAAAATGTCCACACCTTCCCAACGTTGTCCAAATTATTAACACATGTGTCCATAGATACTACGACCATATAGAATTTTAATGACGGTGCAAAAACAGGTTGACGGGGCTTCGGCAGCTAGTCCCTTCGTAATGCGCAATAAAAAGCATATCCGCTTGAACAGTACACGTTCTGAAACTCTATGGAATTATACTTAGCAAAAATGAATGGTATATTAATGAAGGTTAAACTTAAATCCCGGAACCTTGTTTTACTTGTGAAAATAAATTGCAGATGGAATTTCTATGGATTCCTTCCCCGGACACATACCTGGCAATCCAAGCGGCTCAAATGTAATGCCAGAGAACATCGCAAACCAACTAATAGCACTATGTGATTACCGTTTAAAGTATCCGTAACCTTACCGATGAGACCTTAATTCCGTCAAATAACCTCCAGTCGGTCAGATATGTTGGATTTCGATGTACCCTAGGGACCTAATATTACATACTTTCGCGCAGTTTTACAAGTCATGTTAATTACAAACAGAACACAAGCGGAGTATAGAAAAAACAAAAAATGCCCAATAATAAAAATGTAAATATATTTAATTAGATATAAATCCATAATCTGTTTGTTAAAATTTATAAATATAAAAGAAATAAATTTCCCTCTCATTAACAAACCAAAATAAATATAAAAAGAAATTTACTCTAATAAATTAATAATAAATACCTTATTACCGACTCCCCCTCCAAAAAAAAGGTTATACACGTTCATCGCGTATGATTTTTTTTTTGTTTTTTTTTTTTATATTTGTTCGTGCATAACTTCTATTCATATGGACCATCTTTACTTATTCTCTGGCCATTAGAAAGGGTACCATTCAGATTAAGTACCATGTGAGTACTGATGACAATCGGTAAACATAAACTGAGTATTCGTCAAAAAACGTAAAAGAATGTGATCCCTTTAAATAATTGTTTTTCTTCTTTTTTCGTATTAGTATAACGTAGGAGATTGACTTAAACAACTATCAATTTGCCATATTACCATCGAAATGTAATTTTATTACGGACTTCCAAATAGAAGGAGGTTACACGTTCGTCGGGTTTCTTTTTTTTTTTTGTTTTTATGTTTGTTCGTGCATAATTTACATTCATATGGACCGATATTACTGATTCTTTTTATCTATTAGAAAGTGTACCACTCAGACCATGTGAGTACTGATGAAAATCGGTGAATATGAGTATTCGTCAAAAAAAAAAAAAAGGTGACCCCTTTAGATAATATTTTTTTTTTCATATTTTTTATCAGCATAACAGAGGCGATTGACTTAAAATACTATCAATTTTCCAAATTACTATGGAAATGTAGATTTCGATGTTTTTACTGTGGAAATGCAGTTTAAAATAGTGAAATCGATTTTTTTTTTTTTTTTTCGAGTGTAAAATATGGAAAATAATCGAGAAAAAAGTTAATTTTTGGCGAGAAAAAAAGTTCAAGTATAATGCTAAAAATTGTATAATAAAATGTTTTTTTTTTTTTTCTAAAAAAAAAATACCGATTCGTAGATTAATTATTAAAATTTAATAAAAAAGGACTAAATAAAAAATATATTTCAGAGCGATATACCTTAAGGTGATGTGATTGTAATTCTTATACTCTGAAGAGTGCTCTGTGGTCGGGGATAATCGAATAATTGGAAAAAAGGTGAGTAGAGACCATGAAAATAATGAATCATAGGGTAGCTATTAACTCGGCTGTGAATAAAGAACAGAACGAAGGAAGACAAAATGATTCGACGATTTAAAATCTGAAAGGATGGAAGAAGCTCCGACACCGCTAGGCCTTCTCGAACCATCATTAAATCTGTCGCGTGTAAAGGAAATAGGGAACTAATAATACTGTAGAATTCCTGCTTAATTATCATTTACAAAAGGAATTTTGAAGGCGAAGACAGAATAACAATTTTAAAAGGATAACAGAGATCGGCAAAGTTGAAGGAAAAGTAGAGGAGATTTGATGGAAATCGTTTGTAGCTAAAATGATATGATCTAAGACGAAGAGAAATAAGAAATGAAATGGAGTTCTCCTAGAAGTAAAACGCTAGTTTTTAAAGGTTGACAGGTAGGAATGAAGAAGAGAAGATGACGTACACGGAAAACGTTTACCGAGGAAACGATAGCTAAGTAAGATGTGCGAATAGGCAAAACAAACGTACTAGATTCAGCAAAAATTACTGAGATCGGCATCGAATTCGTATTAAAATAATAATTAAAAACTGCATTAAATATTCATTAAATGGTTCCTAGATATATTGTGTAATATGAATTTGATACCGACTCCACTTAAGGTATTAATGTTGTATAAGAATTACGATAATATCACCACTTAAATCACTCTGATATATGTTTTTTATTAAATAAAAAGTTAATGTTGTATGGGAATTACAAAATATCACTCTGAAATGCATTTTCTTATCGAGAGTAATTATGTTTTACTTTTTAGTGCATTTTTATAATAAATCTTTAAGTACCGGTATTTTTTTTTTTTTAAAAACATTTTATTTTACAATTTTTTATAGGGTGTGCCTTCAGTTTTAAATCAGCGTATTCTGTGTTGTTGGCTGATGATGACATTTCTAAAAAAAAAAGTTATTTCAATTTATTAAAGTAAATTTCTTTTTATACTTATTTTTGTTTGTTACTGATGGGATTTTTCTTATTTTATATTTATACCTAATTAGTATTTTAATAAAAATTTCTCTCCTTTGCGATTTCCGGTAGGAAAGTTGGAGATTACAATCGGCACTGAGCGAACTAAAAAAAGCCATTTTAATTAATATTATTCGAATGAAAATGATTACAATTGTTTTAGCGCTTCGAAAACGCTCATTGGCGATTATAGATTTTCAACTTTTGTTATCAGCGCGCGTATTATCTCTTGTTTGTTTACGTTCTCTCTGGCTTATCGTTTAATTGTCATCGAAAAAGAGATCCTTCTTGGTTTGGATTCTCGGAGTGTTAATTATTCTTTATTTTATCGCGGTTGTATTTTCGTTTTCTTTTTTTTTTTTTTCATTCATTTATTTATTTTATAAATAATTTTACTTTATTTTTTATTCTCTTCTTTTTTTCCTTTTTTTCTCCAATTATTAATATTATTGACTTATTTCGTAATTCGTTATTCTGATCGAAAACAAAATCCATTCGTGATGATTTCTCGCTCAATTTGATGGAAGTTGATACTACCAACAAACGGAAACCCTCCAGCCCAATTTCCTCTAAATCATCCTTGACTCCTAAAGATGTCGTTTTTATCAAAACAACCCAGTTTTGAAAATACTAATCCCCTAAATATCCGCAATAATGTAAATTTTTTTTTTTTTTTTTTTTTTTTTTATTTTTTTTTTTTTTTTTTTTTACTACTTCTGCCGATTCGTGCCTAGCCTATTTGGCTATCTGCGAATGGACTCAATGTATTCAGTTGAGTGGAGAATACATCCATTGATGTATTCAGCCCATCACTTATACTAGATCACGGATCCTAGTTCTTTCCAGTCTTCTTGTTATTGCATTGTCCGGAAGGGCAGCTACTAGCTCGTTACTATGTCCACAGAGGCGTAACGCATGACTACGAGCGCGTTGCTTTATAGCCTCATCGACAGTACAGACTCTTAGGTCTCGATGAATAGCCTCATTGGTAACATACCACGGCATTCTGTATATCAACCGTAGCGTTTTATTCTGGAATCGCTGTATCACATTTCTGTTTGACTTCTTTGCACAGCCCCAAATTGGTGCTGCATAAGTCCACGTAGGTTTAAGGATAGCATTGTATATTAAGACCCTATTAGCTAAGGAGAGGTTCGAATGATATCCTATTAGCCAATATAGCGATTGTAAATAACTTTAATAGTATTAACAGTTTCTATAATGATAATTTCTAAAACAATTTCAATAATGATAATAACAATAAAAATAATAATAATAATAATAATAGTAGTGGTGATACTAATTTTCAATTCAATTTATTGTGGCAAAATATAATATTTGCTTAAAGGAATATAATTAATGCTTACAAACATGCAGAATTGAGCCAATTGTAAAATACAATTACAATTGTTATTAAACGTATGTGCGGATATAAAACATAAACACAGTAGATAAAATGTATATTTATTTGTGCGTGTGACAAATATGTTAATGATCCTGAATCTTAAACTAAACAATATATATATATATATATATATATATATATATATATATATATATATATATATATATATTAATGACTATATAAATTCGCAGCCCGGAGTACACTTCATTTTTTGTTCCATGATTATAATTACCTTTCGATTACTTTTTGTTTCATGTCGCTAGCTATCTTTGGGCCAAGTTATACGCAATCGCGTTTCCAACTTTACAATTTTGCAATAGGCCGCCATATTGTTATTGAAAGTTAGGCTTAGGTATTTATTTTAAGCATCCCAAGAGATACATTTTCCGAAAGTTTCATCAAATTTTGAAGAAAATTGACGGCATGACAACAATTTGTACTTTTTGCCTGTTTTTACTTTCATCGCTAATTTTTTAATGTTAAATAATTTTTGGGAATTTTCGCAATAGCCTATTCTTGTGTAAATGTCGATTTGGGGCTTGTTTACCGAGATAATCGCAAAAAACTGAAAAAAAACACTTTTTTTTTAAACTCGATATAAACAATGGTTCCGCACCTCCCACCTACCCGCAAATTTAAGGTTGCATTCCACTGATTTTTAGCTAAATTTTAGTCCAGGTTATAAGAATTTCCAAAAATTCAAATGCTATTTTGCCCGGATAGACATCATCAATTTTTGCTCCCCTCCTTTATAAAATCAAATATCCATTAAGACTAACTTTTGCAACCAACCTTCCTACTTCAACAGAATTAGTAATATTATTCAATGCATAAAAGTAACAAAGAATCACTCATAAGCTGAAACTGTAATGGTTTCTTTAATCATTTAGAGGAATTAAAAGTTCTCATCCATCGATATGAACCGTCCATTATCTGTTTACGAGAGACTCACAAAAAACAAAATTGCTGTGTTAACATCCCATCCTTTCATAAGACCGGTCACCCGCTCTTTGCGCGTCTCGTGGTGTTTTATTAGCAGTGAAGTCTTCTATACATTTTGAACAAATACACGTACAAACTACCATCGGAGCAATTTATCCCTATCCCCAAACACTAATACCTCCATGGAAGATCTTAACAGCATTATTACTACTCTACCGCGCCCGTTTTTACCATGCGGTCATTTTAATGCTCACTCCCCATCATGGGGTAGTACCAGGGGAAACAAAAAAGGACAAATATTGGAAAATCTAATTTAAAATTATAACCTCGGTATAGTGCATTCTGCTGAACCAATTCACTACAATTTCTCATTCAGAACTTGGTCTAACCTGGATCTCATAGTTTCGTCCCCTGATCTTCCTGAAGAATTTCAAGTCTTTGGTCATCACGGCCTGAGTGGCAGCGATCATCGCCCAACCATCGCAATTCGTCCAAAGAAATCGCGTCATTCTTCTCCACCTCCAAAACAGAAATACGCCTACCAAAGAACAGATTGGTCAGCTTTCAACAATACCTTAACCCACACTTTGAATTCCAAAGATACCGGAAAACTAGATCCTGAAACTCATATACAATGGTTTACTAATCAACTAGTGTCCCACGCCAATTTACACTCTACAAAAACAAAAATCCGCTCCAACGCTATTCCACGGTGGTCTACAGAATGTTCCGTTGTTATAAGAAACCGCCGCAAAGACTTGAAGAAATTGAAATCTTAACCTTCTTAAAAAAAACTCGGGGCCCAAGCACGATAAATTTTAAAACAAGCTAAACGTAAGTCCTGGCAAGAATATGTGAGCTCAATCGATCTTAAAACAACTTCGGCGGTAGTCTGGAAGAAAATTCATTATCGCTTCATCGTGAAATAGTAAACAAAATTGAACGTTCGAGAATTCCTTATAGAATAAAGTTTAACTTAGCCAATTTATTACAAATAGATACTGTGTCCGTATTATAGCAAAATTAACACATTCTCCGAGAGGCTAGTACCATAATTAACACAATACTGTTCTATGTAGCAAACAATCCGCACACGTTTATTTTATTAGTAGTCAGATCCTCTAAAGTTCTCCATACTAGAAAAATTACATTAGTAGTTTTCGATGTCGCTTTTTATAGTTTTTTAGGGGAAATTTTTAAGCTATTATAAATTTTGGCTGCCATATACAGCTGGTAAATTATGGACGCCAATAAAACCTTTCAAGTTCTAGTAATTGACGTAATTACATATTTCAGTATAGCTTTCATAATAAATAGACCAAATAATAATAACCATAAATATATTACTTAAATTCAAAAACTATACATGTTTTATAGCAAGGTCTACACACATATTCCTAGTATTATATATATATATATATATATATATATATATATATATATATATATATATATATATATATATGTTATATACCGTAAATAAAGCTCTTGCTACGAAACATCTTCGTAAAATTTTCGTATTTAAAGAATATATTTCCGATTACTGTTATTTAATCTATTTATTACGGATGACGTCAAGCCAGCGAAAATAATGATAATTATTTGTATTTTCGATAGTGGATCAATTATTTTAAACGAAAGACCGCCGCCAAACCAACAACACTACGGGGTAGCTGTCAAAGAGAGAGAGAAAAAAAAGCAAACAATATTCCTATCTACAAAAGTCCTTTCCTATCAGTCGATTTACGAAAAAAGGTGCCAAGGATAATTTTTCAGTTAATTTCTATTCAATTTTTTCCTATTTCATTACCTATAAACTCATATTCTTAGGATCACTCAAGCATACGCTTTCCCCGCTTTTATTAACTTCCTATGATAGTGTAATTTACATACGATTAATCACTAATACGCGAAACATACATTACCAAAAATTACCATGCATATTTTAGATTTTGTTCAAATTTAACGCGTTTACGTATATATCATATATATGTGTAGGTATTGTAAGAAAATGATACTCACTATGAACATAGTTGGAAGAAGTTTTAATAATACGTATAAACACTGTTATATTTACCACACTTCACCGTGAAGCCTGTTTTTCCATTACTACGTTATCCTTTAACCGACAATTTTTCATTCACTTTTTAATCGTTGTAACATATAGAGGGTTAATTTTGTACCTTTTTTAGTCCGGAAACGATTTTTTCTTTATATATATATAAATACGTTAATTATAATCCGTCTCCAAAAGAAGCATGAACAAAGTAGAATAGAATTATAGAACGTAAAAGGAAAGGGCGATATATCAGGTGGTTGCTTGATCACACTACGGTTTTCGGTATTCTAATCTAATAAATGTACATGTATATTTGCTAACATTTTATTCAATTACTGATGTTTGGTTTGGTCAGCTAGAGACCGGTTCGTTGACAAACATTATCATGTCGTGCGTTGAAAAAACGAGAAAAGAAACGAAAGCATTGTTCCTTGTTCTTGGTGGAAACTGCACAGCTTCCTAATATTTTTGTTATAAATTTAAAAAGCGGATGAAAATAAAAATATAATTTGCATTTTCATTTGTTCGACACATTGGCCGGTAAATGAATTATTTGGATGATTAGTTGTCGCTTCTGGTTGCTAAGTGTTACGCGATAAAACCCAGACGTTATAAATATTGACACCACGCTAGTTCAGAAAATTAAAGTTACTAATCTATCGTTATCCGTACTGTGGTTCAATAATTTTATTAATAACAAATATCCGGATTGCATCAAAATATTATTCACAGATGGTGTTAAGCTCACAGGTTTCTACAGTCTTACTGGTTCCGCTTTCATTGTAGCTAACGTTACAATTCAAAAATTCAAGCTTCCTCCTGATGCATCTGTTTTTACCGCTGAACTGTTGGCTATCGATAAGGCTCTTGATGTCATATTAAATGTTCTTAACCCGGATAATAAATTTACAATTTTCTCCGATAGCCTGGGTGCCCTAATTATATTAAATCATAGTTCTTTTAAGTATAAATGTCACCCGCTTATTTACCAGATCAAGACTAAATACCTTCAAATTATTAATAACAATGGCTGTTTAAACTTTTGTTGGATTCCCAGTCATCGCGGGATTGGGCTGAATGATGACGTTGATGCCGCGGCTAAATTCGCTGCCTTGAATGGAATTATATTCCCGTTCATTCCTTCCTCAGACTTATATCACAAAAGTCAGGCCACTGCCTTGGAGGATTGGATAACGTATAGAGATAGGTAGAATACTGGTAGATATTACAATATGGTTCAGTCTGATATACCTTCGCTTCCTTGGTATTTTGATATTCCACAGTCTATTCCCGGTCGTCTTATTCGTAAGTATGTCACGCTAGTTTGTAGATTGCGTATGGGGCATTCCCGAGTGCCTCTAAATTTTGCAGACTGCTCTGGGTGCAACAGTAATCATACTAGGTCTACCTTCATTAATGACATTAATCATTTGCTGTTCAGCTGCGACAAATACGAGCACAATAGGAAAAGTTTTTATAAAGAATTAATTTCATGTGGATTGTTCCCTCCATATAGTGTTCATTATTTACTCTGTTCTGGACATACAGCAATTTTGATTATGATTCGCTTTATAATTAATAATAACATGTTGATTTAATTATAATAATAGTAAATAAAAAATAATAATTAAAATAAAAAAAAGGAAACAGGATAGAGAAAAAAGAAAATTAAGGAAAGATTTTATTGAAGGAAACGGAATTTTTATTTTATTTTTATTTTGTTTTTTTTTTCTTTCCTTTTCTCATTTATTGGAGTTTATTACTTTATTGATAAAGGAAGTTAGTTTTATTTCATTTTATTCTTTATCAATCTATTTATTACATTCTTTATTCAATTATTTATTTTTCTTACAACTTCATTTTTCCATCAGACATTGTGAACATTGCCAGGCAATTGTGGTCATATTGTAAGATGGGAATTTTTCAATTTTTTAATTTGTATTTTTCATTTGGTTTTTTTGGTTTTTTTTTTTCTCGCCTGAAACAAAAATCTTATTTCTGTTTGTTAAGTTTCATCAAGCATTGTGGGCACTGCTCTGCAGCGCGGCCATATTGTAGAATGATAACCTATTTTAATTTCTTACTTTGTTTTTCCTTGGTTAATTTCATTGCGCATTGTGGGCACTACTCTGTTGTTTCGGCCATACTGTAGAATGAAATTTCCTTCTCTGCTTTCCATTCCTTATTTTTCTATTACTATTAATTTTTTATATATATTCATAGTGTAGCTTGCTGGCCAAATGAACTGTATTTGTTCAGGCCAATAATAGAAAACTAAAAACCCAGACGTTCCACATTTCTAACTAGTGAAAACGTTATTATCGGAAATATTAGAGATTAGACGCATTTAAACGATTAGTGGTTAAGTAAGCCGATATCCGCGGCCAAATTTATAAGGAAAGAAAGAAAACGGTCAACTCGCGATTCTATTAGTGAACTTATCAGCGATAAAATTGCCGATTAGTTGATGACTAATAAATTCGAAAACAACCGGTTGCTGTTCAGATAAAATCGGAAATGGTGCGTGCAGTAAAAATATATGAATGTGATAATTTGTTTTTTTATTTGGACCGTGTAAACTACGGACATTATAACCCAGTGCAGATGAAACTTTTGTAAGTTATAATGTGCGATAGCGGGATTCGAACGCAGTTCTGGACGACCGAAATACCACTGCCTAAGCAACTGTGCCACGGTAGCTGGCTAATGCAATAACTTTTTTTTTTTTCTTCTTGGGAACGCCAACCAAGGGCAAAACCCATCATCCAAGAATTAGGAAGAAGCAAAAGGATTAAATTTTAATAAAGCTGAAACAACATCTGGTAAAGGAAGGGAAAGTATATAGAAAGCACGAAAAGGAGTAGGCAATTTAGGATGCAAGAACATAGAATAGAGAAGAAAGCGTTTCTGCACAAGAAGAGAGGACATTCAAAGAGAATATGATCCGCATCACAAAGGGTGATCCGAGGGATGAAGAAATGCAATATGGAGAAGAAATAATAGAAAAACGAAAAAGAGCCGAAGAAAGACAACTATGATTGAAACAAAGACGTGTTATGGGGAAAATGTTGGAGCGATTGAGACCAGGAAAATCAGCAAACCAAGACCGTGATGAGAGGAGAGGCTGTATTAGTTTTTAAAAGGAATGAGGATTAGAAAAGGAGGTAATGTACGTATCCGACCATTATTTGAAGTGTGTTTGCTTAGATGGAAAGAGACTATATTGTTAGCGGAAAATTTATTAATAAATTTACCGTTAGAAGAAGCAGAGCGAGCAAACGAGTCAACTGAGTTGTTGCCAACGACACCGCTATGACTGGGAATCCAAAGAAGATCGATTGAAATGAAATGAACGAGGAGAGAAGATTGGCAATTATGAAAAGAATAGAAAAGATAATGTGGTCGTATGAAGGTGATGGAAAAGTGGAGGATATGGCCTGCAAGACGCCCATAGAGTCGAAGCAGATAAGGTACTTATTATTATAGGAGGAAAATGCAATGAAAAGCACAGCACGGAGTATTGCATACGATTCTACGGTAAAAATATAACACAAGGAAGGAAGTATATAAAGTTCATAGTATGGAGGGAAGAAAAAAGGAAAGAGTAAATAATTATACATTTACCATAAATATATCGAACAAGATCTATCGCAATGTCGGCTAATTCTTTAAACCTTATTTACAATAAACTTCTGAAAAGCTAACATTTCATAAGTTGTTTATTTAATACTTTCTTGTCTGCTTTTAATTTCTTCTTTTTTTATTTCTCAATCCTTAAATTCGTGGTCAATCATCACTTGGAATCGCTTTAAAGCATCTAATTGTCGGATCTTTTCTTTCATTAGCCAGTGTATTTGTTCATCTTTGTATCTTTCACTACTTGTGAAATGAATTTTTTCCGCGCTCTTCCCCATGTTCTTTTACCACTTACTAATGTCCTTCGATTATTACTGTTAAATATCTCTTATTTCTTGTTACATATTGCACATCTCCTTTCACTTATGATCTTCATTAAGCAACGTTCTTCATTAATATTCTTGAGAATTTCTATACTTTTAATTTTATCTAACAACTTAACTTTTTGCATTTTCTTGCACTATTATAAAATGATTTTTATTTTTTAATACACGATAATGTTCACTACAACGAACACTGTCTCCCTTTTAAGAATTACTCGTTCAATACAATTTTCTAGAAGACTTTGATTTCTGAACCTCAAAAACCCCTAATCCGTGAATTTCATCAAAATCGTTACTTCAAAAAGCCAATTACGCGTCATTTAATTTTTTAACTTTAAAGAAGGTTAGAAATACTTTTCAGTGTTTCTTTCATTGCGACCAATAACACGTGCTATGTATTGAATTAAAAAACGGAAAAGTTCCCCCGGGCGAGATCGAAATACATTCACGTGATACGCACGAATAAAAAACATCAATAATTCGTTCCTGTCGCAACAATTATTGGTAAGTTCTGTGTACGTCATCGAGCAATGCACGGTACGCTGAATAAGTTAAGTGAAATTCTGCCATCGTAATACTGTGAACTTAATAGTCTATGCGCTTTGTGTGGTCGCTATAGAAATAGCTGTGATAATGATATTGTACTTTTTACTAAAATACGAACATACATACATGGGTACGCGCATACACACACACACCCATACATATATATATATATATATATATATATATATATATATGTAACGAGATTAATAAATTATTTTCTGAATTTAATTAAGTTAATGTAGTAAAATTCGGTACGAACAGGGTTTGGAACTACTATAAAACAATTCATAAAGTAAATAATATTTACACTCCCGCAATTTAAAAAGTAATCAATTTAAATTAGAGACTTGTGCAAGGTAGCACACTTCCGCTGTATGTATTCTGTTGAGAATCAACGCCCTAATATATTTCTTTTTTCTTCCATTTCAAAAAGGTAGAATAAGGGAGTCACGCAAAAATAGAAAATCGTAACAGGCCGCTACTTTAAATATAACGCCATTTTTCACAACGCAAGAATTTTTTTTTTTTTGAGTGACCTTTTCCATCCACAATTTCAAAAAAGCTATAGTACTGTTAAGACCATTTTTTTTTTCATTTTTTTACTCGTATTTAATACCACTGCTACACCATTTTAAAAAAATATTAAGAAATTCGTTAAATTCTAATAAACTTTAATTTATGTAGTATAAACATGAAAGTTACAAGATATAAATCGAAGAAATCAAAGAATGATAAAGTTCCCGTCAGAAATTGTTTCGCTACATTTTTGAATCGTTTTATCGAACATAAAGTATAGTTTTCTTGCAAAATACCATCGAATTTCTAGAAAATTATCGACCAGGAACGATTGTGGATCAATATGGCCAAAATTTCAGAATAATTTGTCCAGTTTTTACGTAAAAGGAAATTGCTTGTGCAGTCGGGGTACAACAATCGTAGAGCTAAACACTAGAGAGTATGGGATATTGTGCGTAAATGGGAAATGATGAGAACAATTTATCGAAATTACCAAACATACAAAAACATCGAGTAAGAAAGTGATGATATGATCGTTTTCCATGGTAATAATAGCTTACACGATTACGTGGTACCACGGCTAATATAGCAACCTGTTCGTGTTTATTTATAATGTAAAGAAGTATAAAAATCAATACATAAACTTCCTTCGGAACTTAAATTAAAAATCACTTTCCGTTTTTTTAGAAATACATTTTGTTTTCGTTTTTTCGCTGATTTTTCTAATTTTAATCTGCACACTCCATCCTACTTGCGGGCTATAGAAATTTAATGATACTCTACATATGAGAATGTTTTAATGGATTCGAAAGGAATTTTGGAGATATCTGGCGAAAATGTAATTATCGCAGGATCAATACATTACTTATGAATTTTTAAATATAATCAAGTAAACAACATAATAAAAACGAATAGGTTGTGTTTCGTATTTCGATAGTAAAAGCGCTGCATAATGTAAAATTAAAAAAAAAAAAGTTGTTAGGGTATTATTACTAATACAGTAGGTAGAAAAAAAAGTTAACGATAAAACAAATCCAAATCGATAATTAGTTAATAGCCGGAGCAATGGGGGGGGGGGGGCAACAGCCGTGGAACACTTCAATACACAGTTTAACTCTTAACTACCATCGCATGACCCGGTAGAAAACAAACATCTACATCATTTTCTAGAACAGCTGAAATTGGTAACCAGAGTCTAATCTCTTAAAATAGTGTATACTCATCAATACAGTATTGTATTCACACCAATTCATTGTGTTGTTTTCAACGTAATAGGACGCCTGAGTCAAGCCGATGCAACACAGTCGTGATTATGTGAATATTTTTTATCCGTGTGTTTATTGGGTTAAATAACGTTAGAGCGTGTTTTCATGTGAAATATTTTTCTTCTCTTATTCTGCGTCAATAATTCTGTCAGTTTAGTTTCATCACTTTTCTAATATTTTTTTTCCTGAGTAAAAAATTATATATATATATATATTCGTTACATTGTAATTTTATAAATTTTGGTTTACAATTTTTATAGTTCCTCTTTCTTTAGCGACTGTAAAATAAAAATAGCTGGTGCATGGTTTTGATGTTCGCCACTATATATGCGTTTCATCAATTAATATGCGTTTCATCAATTAATATGCGTTTCATCAGTTAATATGCGTTTCATCAGTTAATATGCGTTTCATCAATTAATATGCGTTTCATCGATTAATACGCGTTTCATCGATTAATACGTGTTTCATCGATTAATACGTGTTTCATCGATTAATACGTGTTTCATCGATTTATATGCGTTTTATCAAGTCCCATTTTAGATGACAATAACTCAGATGTTACTGATGACGCTAACAAACATAATTTCTAATGCTAACTAAGTTCGTGCAACTATTGATACGGAAAAAATAAATAGTATCTTATGTCGTCCATTTGCATTCGAACAAACAATATCATATTTTTATAATCGCCACTATATATGCGTTTCATCAATTAATATGCGTTTCATCAATTAATATGCGTTTCATCAGTTAATATGCGTTTCATCAGTTAATATGCGTTTCATCAATTAATATGCGTTTCATCGATTAATACGCGTTTCATCGATTAATACGTGTTTCATCGATTAATACGTGTTTCATCGATTAATACGTGTTTCATCGATTTATATGCGTTTTATCAAGTCCCATTTTAGATGACAATAACTCAGATGTTACTGATGACGCTAACAAACATAATTTCTAATGCTAACTAAGTTCGTGCAACTATTGATACGGAAAAAATAAATAGTATCTTATGTCGTCCATTTGCATTCGAACAAACAATATCATATTTTTATAATGTGGTTTTATGTTTTACTCCTTAAAATTGTATATTGTTGTTTTTGAAAACATTATTTTTTTCCGTCGTTGTAATAATTTGACTCTTATCAAAAAAACTCATATTTTTACGATAATTATTAATATAATAATTTTTAAGCTTATTGTAGTCTGATTTCCATATTTTAAGAAGCAAAAATATATATGTACATATCATAGGCGTACCCGGGGGGGGGGGGGGGGGTTCAAATCCCTCCCGAAATGGATTTTTACGTTGCTGTATTGTCGCTTTAGGGTCAAAAGATGTCTTGGTACCAGGCATTCTGACAATACAACTAACTATGTACTAGTGTAAATTATTCTCAAAATGAAAACGAACAGAAGTCTTACGCATTTAGAACTATTATATAAGAGATTATTAATAAAATATAATTACTAAGTAAAATCCTTTTTTTCTGTCAAGTGTTTTTTGTTTTTTAATAAATCGACCCCCCCCCCCCCCCCGCAAAACTTGCCTGGGTACGCCTATGGTACATACATCAGAAGATATTTCATTCAATAAAAAATGTATGTGATAATTAAAATAAAAATATATATATTCGAAATATTTATTAATTTTTAAATTACACAAATTACAGATACACTTAAAAATCTTAAACTTTTTGGGATACTTATGTAACTTTAAAATAGCGATAGTAGTTAAAGATTAACCCGCCAGTACTCGCTAGGCATAGCAGGACGCCATTACTCGCGCGTGTAATTCTCACATGGGATTTCTGTGTAAACTCTACCCAGTTATTGAACAGTCTGTGGTAGCGACAAATTTTGATATTAAAACAGCGTTCGATATTGTCAAACGCAAAATATTTTTTAAAAAAAAAAACAATGCATAAGTTTCGGTAATAATGTGTTTAAGTGAATTAAATCGTATCTCGTAGATAGAAAATGTGTTACAAGAATTAATAATGTACCAAGTAGTAGACACCATTACAAGATTATAGAGTAGCCCCGAGGACTATTCAACTTTAAAAATGTACTAATAATTTACGCGATTTAAAAGTAACAAGGAAATTCATTGCGTATACCGATAATGCAATTTTCTTAGTTAACTCGCGATTCGCGGAGATTTTACAGAAGTTGCTCCAAAACAGTATTAATGAGATTGCGAAATGAATTTTAAATATTACTACAACGAAATATGTTATATATATAGTTTTCAGTCAAATGCATTATGGAACAATTTTAACTTACCATCTTCCGACAAAAAATGTATCGATCGAGTTCTTAAAATTAAATATTATTTCGAAATAATGCTATCGATAGCGAATTATATTGAGATCGTCACGCAATATACATTAGCAAGTCTAATTTTTTGATTTCACTATTTAACGCAATATTTCCCTCCTTTACATTTGCGTAGCCTTTGTCCTTTCTACTACAACTTTACAGGAATCAGTATTATTAATTCCAAAAAAAAAAAAAAAAAAAAAAAGATTCAGCTGCGAAATTAAATTTATCATACGTGTTTAATTTAGTATTTTTTGTGAACCTAAAATAAAGAAAAATTTAACGTATCACTGAGGGAAGGTTCAACCAGATCAGCAAATGATTGTTACGTCTCAATTCCAACGATTTCGAATAAGATATATGGAAGCTAAATTACAGATAATCGTATGCCCTTCGGATTAAATTTTTACTACAAAACTTTCAACGACACGCAGAAGAAAGCGACTGATGAAATATTTACAGCGGAACATCTTCTCTTAAAATATTACTACGATATTATTATAATATTCATTCGTTTTTTTATTGGCTTTTCGAGCCAGTGATCTTTTCACTTACGGTGATATGCGTGCATGCGTGTGATTTAAACTAATTTCAATATTAATTTACATTTAAAATATTTCACTGTTATTATGAATTTGCAATGTATAGCGGGGTTACCATTTTAGATGTTGGTATATTTTCAATAGTTTTTTTTTTTTTTTTCTATTTTTTTAACGTTATTAAATTATTTGGTTTTATAACGTATGAGTGATTTATATTTTATAATGAAGATTATTTATAGAAAATTTGGTATAATTACTTTTTCCTTCCTTGTTTTTTTTTTTTTTTTTTTGGGACGTCGTAAATTCAACCCATCGACATCCTCGTTGAACCACCTTAGTACTCATATAGTATTTGTATTTTTCCTATTCACCATTTTCTTTTCTTTATAGTGCCATATTCAGCTTCTGAGCGTCGGCTACTACCTATTCGTACATGTCAGCTGTACAGATATGGATAGTGGTACTAGGCAATTGTTATATGCAACGCAGGTGTACACATACGCAAGACTTCATTCGGAACTGATTAGTAATCGTTTGATTTATCGATATACAAGTGCAGTCCCGTTTGTATTTTCTGTATACTGACCTAGCGCGCATATGATGGTATACATGGTGGTTTATTCACTATTACTCACGTAATACAGAGCACTTATGGTTTTTTGTATAATAATGATTAAATTGAAATATAATAACCAAAATTCTGCAACAAGTACCCGACTGATTTGACTTACTAAGTTAACAAAAAAAACAAAAAAAAAAACGGATATTAAAAGAAGCAATTCATAAAATGGTCTTAAAAAATTATTTATTTCTCATTTAAACGATAATTACGTTCGGACCTGAGTGAAATTGCCCGAGAATTTTTCTCCGATAACTTTGTGACCCAACTGTGGTGTTTGTAACCCGATTTAAAAAGACATCAACGTTACTTTTAATATGTTTTTTCATAAAATTACAATATAATAATTTATATAATTATAGGCATTCATAAATATTTCTTAAAAATTAATAAATGTATTTGCTAGCTAATACAACTGTTTATAGCCGTGAAAAAAATAAATTATTTTACGTGTATTCTTAATGTTTTTACACACACTAATTTTTCGTATTTTGGAGGAAGATTTTATATTTTACAAATCAATTAGATATAAACATTATAGTTTCTAAACGCTTACTTTTTTAAAGTTCATCGTTGCCAATCGTCATTACTGCGACTGAAATACACACAACATTTATGTTTAGTCAGCAAACAAAAGCTGTTTCAGAGATGTGCATAAATTTGGTTAATTTTTAAGTAATAGTTTCTTTTTTACAGAAATTATTCGCTACGTCTTTCTGTAAAACATTATTTTTTTATCGCCAACAAGCAACTTCAAGCCAATAATTTAAAATCAGGTAAATGATTACAATAGTTACACATGTATAATATATATATATATATATAAAGATATATATATATATATATATAAAGATATATATATATATTGATACTTTTTAAGTCAGGCCTGTGCAAACTGCGGCCACGTAACATTTCTGTGCGATTCCGCTATATGAAAAGAATATAAATACGTAGTTTATCGGTTTACTCGCTCTCTCGATGAAAAATGTTTTACTTACGCTACTGTACTCATAAATGATATAAAATACTGATAATACGTAAATACAATTAACCGCAGACAGGAAATTTACAAATAAAAAAACAAAAATGTAGAAAAAAAAAGAATACAAAGCACTTTATTTTGAACTTATCGTTGGTGCAGCTAATCAGAATTTTAAAAAATTCAGAAATCGCCCGTTAACTTTCTAAAGGTTGTACAGGCCTGTTTTTGTGAATTTTTTGAAAACATGAAGTTTTATTTATATTTTTTGTAGAAAATTTTAATTGCATAAATGCTGTAATTCGTGTAAAACAACGAAATTTATTTACTTCTTAATTATTTCATTGATAATATATGGTAATTCATTTTAAATTATAGACCTTTATTTAGTTACAAAATAAAGATGTATTCAATTTGTGCATTCAGTAAATAAAATAAAAATAGGTTTTTTTTTTTTTTTGTTTTTGAAACGAACGGGTTAAAATATCATTTGCATTTCGTATAATTCCATACACATATATTTTATTATTGTGCCGTTATTGGTCGATTTTGGACATGTTTCTACGATATATTTCTTACACATTTTCGGGGGAAAAAATCGAAAATACCGCATTTAACTAAATGGCATGTTAGATACGAAATTACGTCGCCTGTAAAATTCACATATCTCATT
The DNA here is from genome assembly GCA_039619475.1 of Icerya purchasi. Taxonomy (NCBI): domain Eukaryota; kingdom Metazoa; phylum Arthropoda; class Insecta; order Hemiptera; family Monophlebidae; genus Icerya; species Icerya purchasi. The sequence continues at coordinate 116,905,237 of CM077116.1, read as the reverse complement.
CGAATTATCGCGATTCTCTGAATAAGTGTCCGGCAATTAGCCTTTTACCTGAATGTACATTTTTACCTGAAAAGTATTAACAGAGCTAAAAGAAAAAGCCGACCGGGATGTTTTTTTTTTTTAAATAACTTTATCGTTAACAGGAAAATGCGTTCTTGTTTTATCGCGTTATATATTATTGTTAATTGAGGCTCGCGTTTAAAGCGAAATTGAGAGGATCGTTGTTGTTGAGAAATTGCAGGATATTGAACTTAGGCCGTTATCACAGCGCGGTCTATGTGCCGTCCTTTTTACTTTCTTTTCGCTGCTTGTTTTATTTTATGTTATTTCGTTTTTCTCCCTTTTTTTTTTCCAACGAAGAACGATGTGAAGAAAGAATGGGGAAAAGAGAAACGAAACAGAGGGTAAAAATGTTTAAAATCAAGAAACAGCCGCTGTAGGCTAGGTTAGATTGGCCTCTCTACGTAATTGTTGATGGCCGTTATCTTCAATGTCTGCGCGCTTCTCATCCAGTTCGTGGTGTCTTACAGGAAAATAGAGAACTCGAATTGCACCGAACCGGCGCGTTCTGTTATTATTTCACGTGTATTAAAGCGCTGAAGCTTCGCCGTCCAGTCGAGGAGGAAATTCTTCAAATCACGCAGCCTTAAACCGGTTTCGTTCTAAAACGTGGGAAATAAACGGACAATAATAGAGTCTACGTTTTTGTTGTTTTTTTTTCTTTTTTTTCTATATATATATATTTTTTCCTATCTTGTAGTGTACCGTAAAATGTACACCACCAATGTATTCACAGATGTACATGTATCCACGCGAGATGATAGGTATTATACTACTTTGCATATAAACTTTGCCTACAAATACGTCACAATTACAATATCTCACTTAAACGATGTAGCAAAAATACGTTCGTACACACATACATCGATATATCGGTAAATAACAATGTAAAGTAAAACGTCTGTTGTATGTTCAACAGCAGAAATGGTAATACTAATACATAATAATGAGAATAATAATAATAATAATCCGATTGATAACACCTACAGCCATTTAAAAAATAGTTTCTATCGAATTCGAATTCATTTCGAAATTTACATAGGATGTAATATTGAACCGAACTATATTAACACTGATTACAAATGTTTATCATGTTAAATGCGACACATACATATAATATACAAGACATCATTTCGCAGTTTTGCAATTTATTTCATTTTTTTCATCGTAAAAATTACTACATAGTTTTTTATAGATATGCCGCATTAAAAGCGCACTATGGTTCACACATCTTCATACATATTGAGGTTCAAACGCGCCACTATACAATATAATTTAGTAACCGGATTACACGCACTTGCACACCTATATATGTTATAAACAACAATACAAAAAAAAAAAAAAAAAAAAAAAAAAATAGAAAAGAAAGAAGAAATAAAACTTTAAATTTGAAACATCTAAATATTGTGAACATGTTCCGCGGTTTCGTCTTTTAATTTTAAAAGCCGGCGACGCGTTGTTGGAGCTTTTGCGATTGAGCGAACCAGTTTTATTCACAAAGTCAAATTTTATTTTCCAAGTAAAATGCGTAAAACTTTGAATGAGAAATCAACAAACCGGGTTTGCTCATTGTCGTGTAATTTGATCGGCAGAAGCTGTCAGCTGTTGTGCTATATTTTTTTACTATTTGTTTTTTTTTTTACTTTTTTATTGGGCTTGTCAGTTACGGACGATTACCCATCCAGAAGGAAGAACGTAGGACAAAAGGGAACTGAGGACACTAGGAAAGTTTTTACTAAATTCGTATTCTTCTTTTGATGACGAAAGAACGGCCTTTTTTCTGCCATATTGCATCTGTTACGAAACTTGATGCATTTCTTTTTGCAGTTCTTCACAATCCACCACATTGCCCAAATCAGCTTTATTAATTTCATTACTTGCTCCTTCTTCGCAATGCACTGTTTGATTTGGCCTATATTCTCGAGTACATAATTAATATTTTCGCGTAATAAGTTTCACTCCTGATTTCGATTTTAAGCGAGAACATCTCCTCATCTTTCCTAAACAAGTACACTTCATCTTTACGAACCATTTTAATAACTCGGAACACGATGAAATTCCCTCAAAATTCCGTATGCTTCATTTTGGAAAAATAAAATAAAATACAAAAAAACTTGATATTAGAAATACACACAATCCACTATCAGAAAAGCAAAAGCGAGCGCCTCCTTCAGTTATCGAATTTTTGGTATATCGGTAAATTTTTGGCCTCAAGAAAATTCTGGTAATGTCAATCTGACGAGATACCAATATCAAATGATTGTCGAAAAATCGTTGTTTTCAAAATAATGTAAGTAACAAATTTATCTACATTCAATAGTGGAGTTCGAATTCCACTCGAAAAAAAATGTCGTGTTGCTTAATTTTTAATCGGCCGTCCATTTCGGTCTATATGAACACCGAAAAAATACGAAAATACAAAAATTTTGAAATCCCCGAATTCGGGAAAATATACGACTAAAGCAACGGAGAAAACTAAAAAAAAAAAAAAAAAGCTCACAGCCTTTTTTATGGGAGCTTTTGAAAGTCAATTTTTATTTTTTAGCGTATTTTCATCGCTAGAATATAAGGGAAATATTAGAACCCTAAAATTTTAAAATTAAAGGACCGAAATTTCAAAATATTTAGGCTGCAAAAAAAAAATATTCAAAAATTCGCAATCGGTTTAAGGTAGCTACGAGATAAATCAACAGCTCTCCTCAGAGCTGCAGTATTTATAAACCAATACCCTAATATATAACATAAAAAGTAAAAATAAAAAAAAGCATTACTTCGATGTCTATATGTACATTATTTGGGAAAAAAATAAAGCCCGTTTTTTTATAGCAGCTTGAAGGCTAATTTTTTTGAAACTATCATCTCTTTAGTTTATTCGTTCGTTCGTTCGTTCGTATGGAACTAGAAAATAAACTTAAATATCCATCGGAAAGACCATCGTCGTCGTGTAGCCCTGAGAAGGGCTTTTTCGGGGCTGTGATATTCTAGCTCCTTTTGACAGCATTCGTTACAGTCACTTTTCCACAAAAATGCGCTTTATTAGTACGACTGCATCCAGAGGCACCACGAGGAGGTTGCTGTCTAGCTCCCATCTCTTTAGTTTATTAGAATATAGGGGAAATAACCCCCCCCCCCAAATTGTAAAATTTAAAAGTACAAGTTTTGAAATGATTGGAGCGATGGAGACATCAGTGGATTGAAATATTTCTGCTTCCACTCTAAGAAATAGAAAACAAATTTGACCATCACAATGTAAATTTAATGAAATAAATATTTTATCAGTATCTCATTTTAAAAAGAACTAAACGTAACAAATTCCTCTCACATATATTACCATATACGTGTACTATCGGTTTTGGTTTTTGTAACGTTTTAATCTAAATATCACTTTTTTAATTGACTTCTTTTTTTTTTTTTTTGCAATATACGCTGTGCGAAAGTACTTTTTAAAAATTCACGAATAAAATAATCAAAAACCCGAAAGTGGCAGTGTTAAAGTAGGACTTGATTACGAAGATGGTTTCAATTCCGTACAACTTCGAAGTAACCAAAATTTTAACATTTAGCGATGTTCCAGTATACTTACAGTAAAATATGGTTGAAAAGATATTCGGAATTTAGCAGTTAAAATGTCCGAAATGTCCTAACGGCTATCAACGTTGGGAGGAAGGACAGTAGTCAGTCGGCTTTACTTTCCCAAATGTATTTCTCTGGCAATTAATTATTTTGGATACTGAAAGTAAACCGTGAGACGATCTGAGTTAGAAACAAGATGAATCTTTAGAATCGCAGCTGAATATTTTACATTATTAGGCTAAAAGTGGTTGTTGCGCAGATGCATAGCATGGAGATGGCGCGAGAGAAAAGCGAAAAAGCGACGAAAGGAGCCAACTTTGTCCAAAAGCGTAAACATATCGCAGGGAGATTAGAGCGCCGCATAGAAGAGAAGACAAGAAACCGGGGAAAAAACGGAAAGGAAGGTTTAAGTAAGAAGAATTCGGCTTGGAGAACGAGGAATAAGAATTAAATAAAAATTTGAAATGAGCAGTTGTAGACAGAAAAGTAATATTGGCGGATGAGAGATAGAAGATAACCGAGCTAATGAATCAACTAACTTATTTCCTTCGATTCCGAAGTGACCGGAATCAATAAGCAATTTGTATTAAATGCGTAAGGAAGAGATCTTTAATCAACGAACAAACAAGGAGGATTTCGTAGTCGATAGAGTGGAAAGAAAGATAGCTTACAGCAATCTGACAGAGTAAAAATATTGTGAGAAACAAATGAAGATCTGATAGAAGAGCATGCAACATAGTAGTGAACTCGATATGAACGATTGAGCAGAAGGGGGGAAGTTACTCAGACTATAAGCAAAAAAAAAGATGTGTAAACTGCACTGGATCCCTTAGAGCCGTCAGTGAAGACTGTAAAGTGATTAGGGAAGAGAGAGTTTAGACTACGTAAAAATTCTGATCTAACAATATGGCATAGGATTAGGAAAAACAGAAGAATAAGAACAAATTAAGATGAAAGAAACAGGAAAAATGAGACAAAATGTACGGAAGCTTATCGCAAATGTAGATAAATGGTAAAAGCTGCAGAAGACGAATACAGAAAAGAAACTGGTATTTTACTGGCGGAAAAATATCGATCACGTGAGATGAAGGAATAAGAAGAAATAGGTGAGGAAGAGAAATACGCAAACGTTTAATGAGGAAACGGTAACCCAAATAGGAAGGTCGAATAAAAAGAGGAGGGACATAAATTCCAGCTGAAGCAACGGAGATGAGAGATTTCCGAACTGCAAGACAAAGGCGGAAGCAAGTGAAAAGTTACCGTATACGAAACAATAGTAATCCAGAATTCAATAGACGCGGTATTTGTAAAAGATGAACAGTACGCAAGGTTATAACTTTTTTTAGTAACGCATTTCCTTTTCCTGCAAGACATAAACTAATGATCACGCACATGTAAATAATGATATAATGTTAAAATTCAAATACTCGGCACTCTTACTTACATTTCTGTCTCTTTCTCTTCTATACTTTGTACACAATGATCAAAATTTATAACGTAATTCTTAGGCCGACCCCCATAAGATTTTATAATGAAAAAATGTCCCAAAATTTTATATAATAAAAAAAAAAAAAAAAAATTTATTCGAAACAACTTAACATACTACAACACATATAAATAATACTATTTTTGCGTTTCCATGATATTATTAAATTAGCCATATATTCTTTACATGCTTCTCCATATGGTGGCACTTCTTATTCATCAACCTGCACAGTAATAAGAAGTATACATTCATTATGTTTCCAAAAACGAAAACCACCACGGAACGCAAACGTGGATTATGGACAAAGAATCAGTAAAATCGGTATATATAAATATGAGTTATTCGCGAGCAAACATAAAAAAAAAACAAAAAAAACATACGCGACAAACGTATAACCCCTTTCTTTTTGGAAGTCGGTAAAAATTAAAATATAACAAACGTTACATAAAATTGGGACATTTTTTGTGACATAATGGGGTCCTAATTATTAATATATACATATATATATATATATATATATATATATATATATATATATTATTATTATTTCGGATGGACTACGTTGTCAACAGGTCCTGCCATTCTTTCTCCTATCTTTCCATACTGCTTTCATTCTTTCACTGTGTCTTTTTTTTCTTTCCTCGGTCCACAAAATGCCAGTTCTTCCTTTCTGTTTCTCCGCAAATCCTTTACAGTCAAATAGTTTCTTCTTTAATGGTGATCGCTGTTCTACATCTTCAGGCGTGATCTTCAGTTCCTCCGGGTCTTTTTTGGTCTCTGTATATCATGTGCAGTTTATTTTTAGCTTTCGCATGTGATTGAACAACCTTCCGGAGAGCCTGCTCGGCTTCATCGTTTGCATATGACCGTAGAATCGAATTCTTCGTTTCCGGATCTCGGTAGTAATGCTTTCCACATGTTGGTATATTTCCTGGATACTTCTTTTTAAATATATTTCCACCTTGTTCCACTGGTTCCAGTATTCTTCTTAGGATCTTTCTTTCTGCGATTGTAAGTCGTTCATTTAATCCTTTTCTGTTCATTGTTAAGCCTTCCGCTGCATATAATGCTTCTGGTCATAGTTTTATAGTGCCTCAGTTTGGCATTTCTCGATAAATATTTCTTATTATATATTTCTTTTGTTAAATAAAAAGCCGCTTTCATTCAATCGATCCTATATTTGATTGCTTCTTTTTCTGACGCACTCTGCTCGATTAATTCTCCCAGGTTCTTGAATTTATTAACTTTCTTCGTTTAACCTACATCAGTTTTTATTCTATCAAGAGCGGTTGTAATAGTTGTCATAAATTTGATTTTTTCAAAGGAAATTCGCAGTCCTGCTCTATCCTCTTGCTCCTTTAATAGTTCTATCTGCCGCTTTGCTGCCTCCATAGATTCCGCTATTATTGCCAAAACAATCTATTAATAAATTATCCTTCTTGTATCCTAGTTTAATTTTCCCAGTAATATTTTCTTCATTCATAGCTTTTCCCCATTCTCTTATAAATTTTTCAAGTATGCCGTTAAAAAGTAAAGGTGACAGACCATCCCCTGTCTAACTCCTGTTTTTATTTCAAACTGTCTAGATATTTCGCCTCTAAATTTCACTTTAGCATATGTGTTTGTTAACGTTTTTCTTGTTAAGCTTGTGGTTTTTTTTATCCAGGACAAATTCTTTAAGGATATTAAACAACACTGTTCTATCTGCGGAATCGTACGCTTTCTTAAAATCGACAAACGTTATTACATATTTTTTGGATCTTTTCTTCAGATACAGTATTATTGACTAGCCATATTCCAGCTGAAACGAAAATACTGCCAAGATTTTTAGTCTTGGGGGGTAGTAACTCTACCCACCAGAGCTATGGAACGCCGTCATTGACCACTTATTATAGTTCTTCTACCATAGACCTGTCTCATCTATACCCAGACCTTTCTACAGCCTCTGCATAATTGCCCTTCATAGACTCCCCTTACACTTTTTTATTCGCCAATCTTGACTTCCATCAGGGTTGGTGGTTACCTGATTTCCATCAAGCATTGACTTAACAGGGGGAAGGCGATTATGGGGTAGAAGTGGAGAGGCTAAAACAAACCTCTTGAGCCTTCCTGGATACATATATAACTCGACCAGTTCGGCCTCACAAGAGGCTGCGCCCCTTGACCCCTCTTGTTTACATTTCTGCCTCTTTCTCTTCTATACTTTGTATAAAATGATCAAAATTTACAACGTAATTCTAAATTGGTCCATTTGAATATAATAACATAATCGCAAAAATCCTATAAAATATAACAAACGTTACATAAAATTTGGACATTTTTTTGGGACCGAGACATTTTTCGTTACATAAAATTGGGATATTTTTTCTAATGGAAGGTAGCCTAAGAATTACGTTATAATTAATATATATATACATATATATATATATATACATATATATATATATATACATATATATATATATACATATATATATATATATATATATATATATATATATATATATATATATATATATACTAGGGGACTGGTCTCGCTGGCGCTGGCCGCTTCGCGGCCCGTTCCTTCGGACTTTAAATTGTATTACTTTGTAAATTTTCATAAAGACTGCAGCGTTCACATATATTTTTTTTTTTTAATTAAAAAATGAAATTTAGATTAAAATATCAGAAAAACTGAAACCGTCAACGTGAGAGGAATACATGTTACATTTAATTCTTTTTGGAGACTTCGGTATGCAGGTTAAAAAGAAAATCAATACCGTAACTCACATAGAACCGGCTGTGGAATTTTTTAAAAATTTTTTGCTTAAAACTTGATTTCACATTTTTCAAAATTCGGGTCGTTCGACTGAAAAATTTTTGGGTCCCGTATTTTTTCTGTATTCTAGCGATTGAAATACATCATTTAAAAAAAAAAGTGATCCTCCAGCTACCATGGAAAGGGCTGTGACTCTTTTTTTTTTTGTAGTTTCCAGTGTAACCGCTTTAAGAGTGTAATTTTCCCAAATATTGGTCCTTAAATATCAAAAATTTTCGAAGTTAATATTTTTCCTTTATTCTGTAGACCTTAGTGTGTGCATATTAAAAAGAAAATTAATACCATAACTCATATAGAACCGGCTGTGGAATTTTTTAATCAATTTTTTTCTTAAAATTTGATTTTCACATTTTTCAAAATTTGAGCCTTTTAATTTTAAAATTTTGAGGATTTTATAATTTTCTTATGATCTGACGAAGAAAATACGTCGATTGAAAAAAAAAAAAAAGTTAACTCTCTAGCTACTATAGAACGGACTGTACGATTTTTTTTCTTGCGGCTTTATAAGATTGATGTATGTATGTGTATATATTTTGGAGCTAAATTACAAATATCAAAGAAACGTATTCTAGAGAGTTAATAATACTAAGGCGCAGCTCTATCGATGAAACGAAGTAATTTATGCTATATGACAAGATTCGGGAAACCTGTGTGTATTTCAGTATTCAATAATGGTGACAAAATCGTCCACAAAAAAAAAACAGATAATAAAATGTTTTAACTTGTAACTTAGTCTTTAATTAACCGGCCTGTAACTCGATAAATTAAAAACCGTTTGGTAACTTTTTAATGAAGTATGCAGCGAGAAATCTATAAAAAAGCGAATAAAATTTGTTTCCTAAATTACTTCTGTTACGCTGAAAGCGTGTCTGCTTACATTACGGAAACGAGCAGACTGTAACGCACCTCTGTAAACGCTACCGATGAATAATGTAAACAGGAGTGTACGCCAAGGTCAACGAAAGAAAATAAAGACGGGAAACAGGCATAGGCGAAGCACGTTAGAAGACGGGAAATAAATTAAGCATTAAAAAAAGCACATAGAAGAAATTACGAACCAGCCTATATCCCACTGTAAATACAGATGCATCCTAGTCGTTCCGATTCCGACTCTTTATTTATGTTTCGCCCAACAAAGTCTGCTTTTTCTTTTTCTTTTTCTTTTCTTTTTTTAAATCTCTTTTTTCTAATTTGTAGCTGTTACTTTTTATTGGCCCTTTATTATCCTTAAAAATTCTTCTTTTTCGAGGGTATTTCGAACTCTTTTATTGGTCCCCCCGACACAGTATGCCTTTTTATATTTTCTGTATTAGCTATATTTTTTTTTGTAAACAAATCGACCATTTTTAAACGTAATAATGCACGGTGAGATTTTTAAAGTTACGACTTGAATAGTTCCTAGAACATCAAATAAAAACACTTTGGCGTCTGACTTTGTCAAAAAACATACTGTAAAACGTTGTTTTATCGTAATTTATTCTTATTTATTTCAGGGAAAAGCGCGTTAAATTTACGCGGTTAAAAAATTCCAGCTTCGCGAATCTTCGCAATATCCGTAAGTAACTTCATACAGTTTGAGATTTGTAATGCCTTGCTTTTAGAAAATCATTGCTATTGCGGAGATGCTGTTTTATTTGAAGTATCTTAATTTGTTCTAAAAAATAGAATTATAAGATCATGGCGAGCGTATCTATCTGTTGATGGTCAAATAGTTCAAAGCGAGGTCAAAAAAAAGAAAAAAACTTGGTATGTTTTTCTTATTACTTTTTTTTTGTTTTTTCTATCCCTCCTAGTTTTATTATTCGATGTCGGTGGCTTCAAAAGACCATTAATATTTACCACTGTAGGCTAACCAAGTGACTTGCTTGCAGCCTCCAGCTTGATAAGGTGAAAAGGTATTGTGAAGGAAAGGAAACACCTTAGAAGACTTTTCTTTTTTTTTTTATATTCTCCTCCTCACCTTTTTTATATGCACCGTTTGTAACTACTAAGGTTATTACAGCACATACATATATGGAGGTAACTTATATGTGTTCGGTCAAACCACTCGTTCTAACGAAAAAACCCTTGTGACGTTAGTTGTACTATTTGCCAGACAATCCTGTATGTTGTTGGGTAGGCTATGTTGCGTCCTGAACGTGGCGAACTTTGGGCACGTGAGAAGAATGTGTGGAACTCTTTTAATTCAACTTTATCAGGGGGAAATGTATTAAAAATATTTATATAAACATCGATGATATATCATGATTATAGGACTGTGTTCCCGAAACATGTCGCGGTGTTTACATAAATATTTTTGATATATTTTCTAATAAAGTTTAATAAAAAGTTGTTTTTACAATTTCTGAAAACTATCAGGAAAAGTCAGGAATAATCAAAACTATCCAACAAGAAGACCCCGTCTTTTCTAGAATTTTAGACAAAGCGCTTAATAGAGATATCGAACAATTTTTGTCTGATGAGGGATCTTTGTTAAGTTTCGTAATAGGAATAACCCCATTGCTCTAATTTCCACAAGGACGGAATGTCTCCAGACTTTTTCGTAATTTAAAGCAAAAATAATTTAGCATTACCGGAAACGGTGTTTAGGTATAAACGGGTAAATCGAATCGTCACCGAAGAGCAAAATTAAGTTCGGAAAGAAAGAAAAGCCCCGATCATGCACTCTATTTAACCGAGAAAAAGTAGAGATGATCTGCCTCAACGGTGTTTTTATGGACTGGAAAAGGCATGAGGAAAGTGAAGAAGAAGAAGAGACATTGAAAAAAAAATGTGAAGGCAATTTGTAATTCACCCTGTCCTGAATTTTTAATGATCTCGGAATGGAATATCTTAACCATTTTCATTGATTTTATTTATTTATTTTTTTTAAATAAATAAGTTGTGGGTCTCACTGGGTAAGTATGCCCGTTGCGTGAGTGTCCAACACTCCTATTATCGTTTATTCTAGTAAACAAAATTACAGTTAATCACATTCTTACTACCTACCTAAACGTCGTGAAGCTTGATGAGAAGTCATTTATCATAGAGAATGAAAAAGATATCCAAGTCGCCTGTTTTTAGTGCGGGTGCAAAATCGAGTGTAGGACCTATATTTTTTAAACTTCATTAGATTTTGTAGAATTATATCGCTTCAACGTTTTCTGTTTCTTATCGCTTGGTGTAGTATTTTATCACAGCACCGTAGTACTCTATGTGGACGGTAATTTGGGGGTGTCTTATTGACCCTTCAGCTGTTCTATTATAGGTTGCTCGGGGGGAAACATCTTTAGGTTTGTGTAAGGTGAGACGTCGAGTAGAATCTTCTCTGTATATAATTTACAATCTGCTGGTGCGAGGGATACTTGCAACAAAACGTATTGCTGATAGAGGAAATAATAACAGAGGAAAATGATCGCTGAAATGAAGGTCTTTCACTAGGTAGGCCGAAAATCTAGGAATAACTGGTATCGAACGGAAAGCGAGATCAACGATAGAAAAGGAATTATTAGAGAAGTAAAATTAAAGCGAGGAGGGCACTTCAGAGGAATCAGACAAAATTACACTATTTAATATTATTTAATAAAGATCCATGGTGGTTTGTAAGCCCACAAATAGGAGAGCCTAATGAAATTCTTCAAGGCGTCCATGTTATTTTTTTACATTTCATTGCTAATGAACCCCGTCTCTAAACAATTCCTTTTATATTACACAATTTTTAGGATTCCGTACACATATTTTAATTAGTCGTAATTTAAAAATCAAATAAATTAAAGTATAAATTAAAAATTAAAGAAAATTACACGATGCAAACTTAAATATTAAACAATGAATTATTGTTCAGTGAGCGTTACGTTATAGATATATTGACAAATCAATTTTTCCCAAACATTTAATTTTGGAGAAACATTCTGTATGTATACGGTGATGTTTAAAATGAGAATTTTATGAAAAGAATATATATCTAGTAAATACGGGCAAGCCAGAATATTTGGCAGACAGTAAATAATTAATCGGTACACTAAATAGTAAATCGATTCTTAGAGAAACATACGAAATAGATATTTATCCAATTTTTTATTTTAAACTTAATTTCTTTCCCAAAATTATCCTGTTTCAAATTTTCTTTGGTATTTTCGGATAAATTTAGCTCACTGTTCAAAAATTCATTAGAATCTATAGAAAAAACTTTTGGCATTTTATTGTATTTTTTTTTCAGTATTTTCGCAATTTAAATTTTGGACTTTTTTCTCTTGATCTCTGCAGAGTTACAACCAAGTGGATAGCATAAAAACCTTCTCCATGAAAAAATACATATATGTGCCAACTTTCATGCGGATCGGTCAAACGGTTTCGGAGTTTATCGATCTCATATATACGGACATCCATTTCTATATATATATATATATATATATAGAATAACGGTTTTAATATTATTATTAGAAATTAATCTGATTCTTCAGCAGTGTGACTAACAAAGGTATAGAGATCACTATTCTGTATTCAAATATCGTCTCACCCTTCGGTTAGAATAATTGATGAAAATCAACATTACCGATGCAGATTTTTGGGACTGAGACCTCCTCCAGTAAAGCTATTTCTGTACCACGCTTAATTTTCTGTATATCCAAGTTGCGATCTTGTTTACTGATTCATCATGCCGTACGATCTCTCGCTATGCTTTACGAAAGAAAATAACATTGTACACAAATGGAAAATCAGCATGTCTGCAAATCGCATACAAAAGTGCTTTTGCTTTAATGTATTAAAGCGATGCATCAAATCGACTAATTTCATTTTAATTACCAGTCGCCGTAATTCTGTTTTCCATCTATTCCGACTGAAATATTGTTTTCCTTTCTATCTACTTTTTTTAATAATTCGCTCTACTTTTTGTCGTGTAATGTTTGTAATTTTATCGCGTACTGATTATCTTCGAATTCATTAATCACCGTGGCGGTTTCAAATTATTAGTGAAAGTTTCAAATGATGCGCTCATTCATCACAAGCAGACCGAGAGTGTTACGGGGTGGCTTTTATTATAGATATTGAACCTAATTACCGTACGATGTACATAAAATGAAATACGTCGGAAAGGGATGCATTAATTATTGCATTATTTTCAGTGTGTTCATTTAAAAACGTTATTATATCGCTTGAAAAAGCGACAGTCGAGGACTTAAAACTCTTTGAAGTGAAAAAGATACATACGTATTGTAATAAAAAAATTTAGTTTAATCGTTAACAATTAACATCCGGTGTCTGCTTATCAAATTGCAATTTGAATTAAGATGAACAACATTGAGTTGTAATGTGAAACAGGAAATCCATTGATGCAATCAATGAAACCCTCTTTTTCTCTCTCTCTCACTCTCCCTCTCTTATTGACATTATTATCAAAGAGGAAATATAGTCTATTTAAACTCGTTTAAATTAAGCAAAAAGCCGCGATGTATTTTCTGAAGGGTTTTAACATTAACTGAGTGATGCATAAATAAATATGCAGATTAAAACAGCTACAATCTGAAAATGAAACGGGAATAATTCTTTTTAATGGTAGAGATATTGGGCTCTTTGCGCTATTAACTTTTAACGGAAAATAGCTTCGCAAAAGCCATTTGCAAAAATGGAATTTGCCTCACAGGGCAGAAGTGAAACTTCAAAGGAACCTCGATTTAAAATTATAGTATTAGTACCAAATTTACCAAAAGTAAGAACCAAATGGGGAGATCTGTGGTTCTCACGAACACACATATCTCTATAATGTTTCACTTAAAAAAAAAAAAAAAACAAATAAAACATTAGTGCATTTATTTTATTAATATTTTTCATTGATTGTTGGATTCTACCAAAATACAATAGTCTCTACTAAAGTATGAAATATAAGTTTTTAATGTAATTTTATCAATATATAATATCTAGAAAATATTGCATCAATGGTAGTTGAGTACTTTGTCGTTGATTAATTAGGATTATAATTAATAATTGAAGTTCGGTTTGAAGAAATTCTATTAAAGACAAAGAGAATCGTCTGGTGCAAAATTTACGTTTAAGTCCTCAGCTAATATCATTGGAAGTGTATGTAAATTTTCTTTTAACAATCTAAAACCATCACGAGTTTGTTCAGTTCATGAAATGTGCAAAATTTTAAACGATTTGTTGCGTAATTGTTTTTGACCATTTCATGAATTACGTATTATGTTATGCACTCGCTATGTGAAAAAATGTTTGAACGCAAAACTTTTTATGAATAAAATGTTTTTTCCGAACAGTCTATTAAATGTGCATAACGGTTTTTGTCCATTCCGTGCAACTCATAATTTCGCTTACTTGCTCGTTTATTAAATCTATTTGTTATCTACCATTTAATAGTGTAGCGGTGGTACGCTTTAAGTGAAATAAAATAAATGCACCGTAATTTATTTAACACATTTCTTTAGTACAATACATTAAAAAGGAATTAAATCCATTATACATATTTCATGAACTGTTCAAAACGGTGTTACAGGATTCTGGAAATGTGCAATCTTTTTACCCGAACATTAGGGCTGAATCTAAGGGGGGCTACCGGGGACTACAACTCCGGGCCCCAGTCTCCAGGGTACTCCTCACTCTAGAACAGAAAACAAATTAATTTTCTACGTGTAAAATTTAAGTTGCTTTTTTCAAAATACTCGATACTGTAAAAATGCAAGAATTTAAATTTGCGCTTTTCATCTCGGAAAGAATTCAGTTAATTTTTATATAAAAAGAAAAGATACACGAGTTCCATTAATAAAATTATATACTTTTTCTCTATAAAACTTTCTCTTATTTTCCCAATAAACTGAATGCTACATAAAATGAATATTTATAGAAATTTTCTACGACAAATCGAATTTATTATGTTGAAATTCTTTAATGTATATGTCGGATATTGAATAATAAATAAACTTTAATCGATTAATAACATTTCTCTCTATTTAAATATTGATAGACACGCAATCGTTGTAAATTTTCTTATGTAAAAACGTTTTACGATCTGAAATATTCGTAATTTTAACAATATTTTATTTTTTATTTTTATCGAAAGCTAATACGTTTTATTTAGAACTGTATCAAAATCATTTAAAATAAAAGCGAATTTTAATCCATCGCTGATTTTATAAATCCATTTGTATTTCGAAAAATTTAATAAATCATACTGCGTTTCATTCACTTTTTTTTTTCTACTCACATAAACAATTATAGAATTTTAAACGTGCATGTTTAATTTGTGTGAAGAAAAGCATATATCAAAAACATCGCCTGAGTGTATTAAAGTTAGCTTGAAAATCGCTGCAGCGACAATACCAGCGCAACGCCGCCACCGCCGTAGATAGTGCATTATAAATTAATTTTTTATTTTTATGAAAACAACGATTATTTTTTTGTTGCTACCCCGAATATTTAATTTATATATATATATATATAAATATTTTTTTGTAGAAAAAGATAATGTTATTAATAAAAAATTACAAATATTTCAATTTATGTAGTATTCAATTTGTTAGGATAAGAAAATTGATTTTGTTAAGAGAACATAATTTTAATTTTATTAGTCATTCATGCGTACGCTGTAGGTTTTTTTTTTTTTCTTGCTTGTTTGTTTGCATATATATAATACTGAATTTTTTCACCATTTTTTCTTCGAAGGCTCATTCAAAATTAGTATCGAGCCCAGTAAATCCTTAATCGGCCCTTGCTGCACATAACGTATATGTAAGTATCCTAGTTTACTTCAATTATCTTCGATAAAATTTCGATTTATCCGAGTTAAGATCGCTGTCAAATTTAGCTGTAACAATTTTCCCTTCTACGTCTTGTTAAATGAATTGTGCAAACAGTTCTCGTCTTCTGCCATTGAACACCCGTTAAATTTAAAACACCTTACGGTTATCACTTGCGTATGCTTGTGTTTATTCTAGTCGCGATTTCGCCTCTCGATACTTGACAAACGTGACTGAATGCGAACTGCTACTGTATAATTGTTTATTCCTGTCATTTCATTTTGTCGTTATTTGTTGAGTTACTACGTGAGCATACCACCAAAGATTAAACAACAATACAAGACCTTTTTTTCAACAGCACAGGATATGTCATCATTGTCGTACGATATTTCGTTTTTTCAACCGTATGCGATAATGAAAACAAAGAAAAGCTAAAAAATTAACATATATATATATATATACATATATAAAACATATACGCTCGAGTGATACGTATATAAGTCAGATATCGCGTAAACACTGAAGGAAAAAGATGTTGAGCATATATATATATATTTATACTCTCGGGCAATTCAATAGCCGCCATTCAAACAAGTCTTAACTATGTTGAAGTTTGTTGGTCAGAAAATATTTAAAATATCACCGTCCGACGTCTTGTTGTATATCTTTCTAACCAATAGTAAACCAATTTGTCAACCTCATTAGTTCACATATTGACTTTCTGTCTAGCCACGTGTCTCATCGAGCACTATACGTTGATCTTCTTATATTTATTTTTAGTCGATGTCATTTTTTTTAATATTCACTCTTTAACCGCGAAATTCGAATTTTAACTTTTAAATTTTAGATTTTTCCGTTACATTTTGTCTGCTGACACGTTATACTCCCTTTTGCGCTTCATATTTCTGATCTGTTTGTAGTATCGTCATGGATAAATCTAAAATTTTTCTTTTTATAAGCGATTCTATTTGAAGATATTTCTTAAATCGCAATATCTTGTTCAGTTGACGATCAATTTTTTGAAAACCTTTTATTATTCCGATCGTGCTTCAAAACAAATTTGTACGCTAACAATTTTCAATTCTGTTTGATTTTTTTCCCGCAAATAGTACTCCTTAATTTGATTATTGTGTCAAATAATTTTTTGAATAATCGAAATTGTTAATTTTTTATCGGGTCGTTGAATATCTGACATAGCAGCTTTATTATTTACATGATTTAAAAGATATATATATAATGCTTTTCTTTTCTTTTGTTTTTTTCTTTTTTTTTTCTTTTTTTTTTTTTTTTTTTTTGATAATTAGATATTTTCACTGTTTCCGTTCATTCTTATAATCCATTTATAATTCAAAATGACTAACTCCCCTAATTAGCTCGTTCATAATCACATTCTTTCAAATCTGATCGATCAAATGAATGTTTTATTTCTTATCTAACATTAAATGTGGTTAGGGTTTGTTTTTTTTTTCCGCCTAAATATACTATTTGTAGAGTACTTCATTTGAAAAGTCATTTATTTTATTCTTCTTGTATAAACGTAAAGTTCTGTTAATTTTGCCGCACTTACTCATTTTTAATGTTATCCGTTCGTTTTTATCCTTTAAAAATCAACGATCTTTAATATTTATTAGCTTTTAAAATTACATCAATTTATTTTTTTATTTCCTATTGACTCGTTACATCCATCCGTTTTAATTAGCTTTCCTTGTCTCCTCCTTTGTGTATGTGTGTTTATTTTCCGTATTAATGCCATCGATTTTTAGTAGATCACTGTTTGCAATGTGGTTACTTATTTTTAATTTCCAGCAAATGGAAGTTATGACGATCAGAGTTCGAAAATCAAAATTGAAATAATATTCTTTTTTCAAATACAAAGAGAACACGACAAAAAAAAAAAAAAACAAAAAAAAACGCTTTAGCCTTTTTTATATTTTATGCATGTGCGTATATACATGTTTGTGCCCTTAGTTGGGTGCGCACACATATATGATATTCATGTAATATGTGTAAACCGCAGTCAGAATTTTGTGGTACCAATTTTACATTTGAAAAACAATAATACTACTTGGTTCTGGTGTTCGTGTCATTCGATTCGTTCTGGTGTGAAACCGTTAAATTTTGAGCAAAATTTGACCTGGGTATTCCGGGTAATTTAAAAATCCAGTTTAAAAAAAAGTAAGTTAATTACAAGTTTTGTCAGTTTGTAGGTAAATTTATCGCTATACATGGAATACTTAGTCGAGAATTTTTATTATTAGTATTACCAGGGTCATACGGTACATTGTCGGCGCTTACTCTTATCTATACTTATAATTCTGTGCGATTTGAATAGTATGCATAACTTTTTATTGAATTAAAGTTCATCAACACTATTTAAATTTTACATTCAAAATAACTTGGTATTACATCCATTGTTTTTTTTTTGGAGGAAAGTATTTATTATTTTTAAACTACTGTCTTAATAGAACATAATTTGTATCTTACTTCTTTCAGTTTCGATAAGTTATACAGTTCTAGTTAAACGACCTGATTATTAAAATTCCGGTCATTTCGAAATACTCAACACAGTTTCTTTGTTTTAACATGAATATATATATATATCTTATGGCTGGGGGTTATTCCAAAAATTTGTCCGTCCCACGAAATATTACCATAAAATGTTACCATGGAAACGCAAAAAAAAAAAGGTATTATTTATACATATATATGTCGGATGATCCACTGTACACGCTGTCTTTCGTATCAAAAACTCACAAAAGATGATGACGGGCCTCCCAATGGAAGCACTAAACGCGTTTCGCATAGCGTTCGGGAATGTTCGTAAGTGTAGTGTGATCAGATCCGCTCTCCTCGGACAGAAATTTTTGACTTCAACATATTAATGGTGTTTTCTGGCGATCTCCGTCAACTACCGCCCGTTTGCCGGACACAGATTTACAAGTGATCGAGTAAAAAGTTCTGCCGCGAAATTATCTGGTAGTCGCTACATTGTTACCCACTCGTGCAAATGATACGACAAGCTGATGTTGCTTTTCATCTGTACTAACCAAGATTGGTAATGGTCAGCCCTTACTTCCAGAGCAGAAAGCGATGATTGAGTCCCGCTTCTTGGATCGTGAATTCGTCGACCGCGAGTTTCCTCAGGCTATACGCCTCTTCTTCCGCATCGCAGACGTCAATCAGTTTAACGTAAATTCTGTACAAAGCACTGAAATGGTCGAAGTTCTCAGTGGTGATCTTAACTTGGATTTACAATGGTCGAACGGTCCAACATTCATGGAATTTATGCGTCGCAAAATTCGGACTCAAACTGACAAATGAATCAACCATTATCACATCACGCAATTGCACATGCATTGACGCCGTCTTTTTGCGACACGTCGACGCACTTCAAACACGCCACTATATCTTCCACTTTAGTACGCATCGTCCTCTCCTTTCGATAACGACGCATACCTCCAATGTCAATGTTGTAAATGGTGCAAATACTTTAACCGTTATCAATGATACAAATATTGTAAACGATGTCACTAATGCCGTGAATACACTGTCAACGATGTAAATGTAAATACCATATCCATCTCTAAAGAGTCACTTTCTGTACAATAAAAATCATAAACACGTCGACTTTCACACTCGTCGCTGCCCATAAGATATCAAGCTAGCCTAATGGCGGTTCAAAAAAACAACCTAGATAATTCTTATGAGTAAAAGACAATAAAGGAAAGGCGGAACTGCCATAAGATATATTCTTGTATTAATGTATCTGCGTGAAGCGTAGACACTCGTTAAATTTCCTTTTTTTTTCTCTCTATTTTGGGCTCGTAAAACCAAGGACTTTTACCCAGAAACAAACAGAAAGGAAAGAAGTCGGTTATATTTTAATCCAATCAGAAATCTTTGCTAAAAAGCAATCAATATAGCGGGAATAATTAATTTGAGAAGGAAAGGACGGGATATTGGAAGCACAAATAGGAGCAGGAAGCCTAAGCCTCAACAAATAGGAATAAAAAGCAGAACGCTCTGCGGAAAGAGATAAACACTCGAAGAGCACAAGATTGGCGTCGCAAATAACTGCATCATCAGGATAGAGAGGACAATGTGGGGAAGAAATCATAGAAAGGCGAAATCCGGAAAAAGGCAACAGAGAATGGTCATAACGCGTGTGAATAACGGAAACAACATCAGAACAGTGAAGAGAGAGGGGGATACAAAAGAAACCATGAACAGGAAGGAAGAATAGGCTGAACAGACACAGATGAAATGAATAATTATTAGGAAAGGAGGGAGCGTCAGTATCCGATACCATGATCTGATATGGAAGCTTTTACATATCGATAGGAGGTTAGGAAATGAAAATAATAGAACGTAAGATAGTCAATAATTCGTTTATGAATATGAAACAGAAATAAGGAAGACGAAAATATATAAGTTAAAATCAGGAAGGATGAAGGAAGCTCTAACACCACCAGACCCGCTCGAACCATCCGTGTAAACGGTAACATGAGAAGGAAGTAGGGAATTGACGGTGCTGTAGAACACCTGTTTAATGACGGCTTGAGGGAGGTTTTTAGGAAGTGACGGAAGAATAAATACCTTAGGAGGATAACAGAGATCAGTGTAGTTGAAGGAAAAATAGGTTATTAAAGGAGATAGTTTTTTCTTCAAGTTTAAACTTTAATCTTTCTACTATTATCGCATAATTTCTTGCGTATTCGAGTTTATTGGCATGCTGGCAAAGATCCAAAATTAGAACAATCTATATTTCATCTTTTCGTTATTTTATTGCATACATTTTGAGCGTAAGGTCAGAATGAACTGAGATGATGTGAAATAAAAGCTAAGATAGGGGTTTTACTAAGAGTAAAGCACTAGCTATTATAAGTCGAAAGGAGGGACTGAACAAGTAGAGATCGCGAGTGGAAGACGTTTAACAGGAATACGATAGCCTAAATAGGATCTACGAATAGACAGGGGTGGAAAATTAAATTCAACAAGAATAGTAGGAATTGGAGAGGATTCAAGACAAAGACGAAAGCAAGAGTTTTAAATTACCTCTAGTTTAAAGAGACGGGATTTCTTGGACGCTTAACCATAAATAAAAGAACAATAATCAAATTTGAAATGGATGATAGATTTGTAAAGAGAAATAAGAATATAGGGATGATCGCCACCCCATGTAATTGGCGACAGAGCATTCAGCAAGTTTAGCAGAAGCGGAAAGATATCTGATATGTTCAGAGAATGACAAACGACTATCAAGAAAGATACCAAGAAAACAGAAACAATTAACACGAAAAAGAGATATATTGTTTAAGGACAGGTTAACCAAAGCAGATTTATAGGGTCGAAGGGTAAGTATAAGAAGACTTAGAGGGAGAAATGGAAAGATTAACTAAGGAAAGAGAATGTTCCAGCACAATGAGCGACGAATTAAGTGCTTCATTGGCTGCTAAAATATCTTTAGACGAGAGGAAAAGAGGGGGTTGTCGACTGCAAAGAATAAAGAAAAGGACTTTAAATAAAGAGAAGCGATACTGCTAGTATCGATGTTAGTTTCAAAATTATTTATTATTTTTTATGTTGCTTTGTAGACATTTTTTATTTCACTTTCCTAGACAGTTTTCAGATATGTAGTTGCTCGATGTTATTAATTGAAATTTTTCTGAAAACTATTCCAATTAACTCATCTTTATTTAAACATAATACAGAATACAAAAATATATACGTAATAAGTAAATTAATGAATATGTAAGAGCACCAATTAAAAAGTAAAATTAAAAGATATTAATTAATAAAATAATTAATTTACAATAACATCCGTATAACTGCTATTTAAATTTTTAATGTTTTGTATTCGTTACTTCCCTACTGTTGCCGATTTACCCCACTTATCACTACAATTTAAGCTTACTATTATCAGTCCCCGATAATTTTACTACATTTACTGCGAATAATGTTTTAAGTTTCAAGCCTTTAAACTATAATTATTCGTTTTTAACAAACACACACCTTTCGCACTAATGTTTTCTTGTTGGGAGATTCAATCTTAAGAGCTTGGATTTTAACGGCCACGTTATTTTATTCTTAAGAGCTAACTTACTTTTCGAGATTATTGCTTCGCACTGTACATTGGTGATCCGAATACCTTTATTTCAGATTTTTAAGTTCCAGCGGGAATTTACAGATTTAACGCAGCTGTTATTTTCTTCGTTATTTTCCCTCACGCAAAATGGTTTATTTTCATTATTCGTAAAGCTCTACTAAAATTCCTATGCCTCGTTAACGTTCTGCTCGTCTCTGTGTACGAACTATTATACTATTTTCGCCAAATCTAGCAAGTTTCTCGTATTTTTAGTTAAATTCCAATTTCGGCGTATATCAACTACCGCAGTATCAGTTGAATTTTCTCGATCCTATGGTTTTTAATTAATTTCGAGCCGTTTTTCTACCTGAACAATCCACTTCTGTGCCACTTTTATAGTTCCGGCCGTTTTACGATATTGTTCCACTTTTATTTTTTGTTTCTTCCTTTTTTGTGGCCAATTTTTTCCGATTACAAGTCTAGAACATGTTTGTTTCTCTCAATTGTGTTAATTGCAACCACCTTTTAATTCCGCGAACATTTTTACGCAAATGATTGGAAAAAAGATAAACTCAAAATGAATTTCTTTTTCGAAATGAAACTTTATTGCGTCTAAATAACGTTGTTTAATAGTTATTAAGTAATTTACTCATCTATCTCGAATAGGGTTTGATTTTTTTACAATTGATTCATTAGTTAAGAAAGTATATCGCAACGTTTGATATTTAAATTGAAGAACGCGTCTGTACAAGCTTCCTACGACTGCAAAAAATATTTCAATTCCTTCCACGCGAATGTAATTGAATGTTTAATTGTCATCAATTAAAATACTTCGTGTTATACAATGAATATAAATAGAATTTGCTTCAATGTCGCTTCTTCCGTACATCTCAGTAACTGCCGTTCATAATATCGTACGCTTAACTTTTGCATTCGCTAATGTTTCCATTTCTTCTATAAATTCTGATATTTTATTTCCATTCCATAAGTACATTGTTCTTTAATTTTAAAAGGTCCTTGCCCAAGGTAAATAATAAAAAAAAAAAAAAAAAGAGAGATTCCAAAAGTTTCTTCCTTCTCTTATATTCCATCTATTTTAATATATATATATATATATATATATAATTATTAAACCCATTTAATTGATTTTTGAAGGTATCATTTGTACTTGACTTTTTTATTAATTCTTAGTACTAAATATTTTTATAATGAATTAGAAGCTGTTGAATTAAGTTATTTCGAATTGTGCGGCTTAAAAAAATTACCGTTATTTTCAGTCATATAATTAACTGTTTCGATATGAAATCGTATTTTGTATGAATATCAACTCGTCTTAAGGAGTATCGGTTACAAGCAACGGAAAATATTTTCAGAGTGTGTTAAAGTGTCAATAATTTTTTCGCTAAATTTGAAGGAATATTCAACAGGGTCCGTACGAAGCTACAAAAATTGTTCCTAAAAGTTTGATTCTACAAAAGTCATGTTTCAAATTGCTATCTTAAAATAAGTTTTTATTATTATTAAGGGACAAGTTTTATTTCCTATCGCATACAAGAAAGAAGGAGTTTACTCTTTACATTCTTAATTATAAATTCAGAGTTTACCATTGGCCTCAAAAATATCAGTTCAATATTACGTGATGTGAAATGAATAAATCAAGGATAAAATTAATCTTTTTCAATAGATTTTTAACGATATTTATTCTTCGTATATTAAACTTCTTGCAGCTGGCAATCATTTTTTGTTTCGGTTGTTCAATGGTCCAATCGTGTAGCTTTCTCGAACTCCTAAAAAGGCCAACCTGTGGAATAGACACGTCTTTGATTCAAACAACAAGTATTTTTTTGATAAATTTCTGTATATTACGGCTTTTTCTTTGTTTTTTTGCCTCTTCTACTATGGGCATTAACCAATCGAAAGTGATAATTTCGTTATTTTCAAACCGTTAATGTCGTACGATTTCTGTCATTTGGTTTGCTTTGCGTAATCATTGTAATAGGTATTATCGTCGTTTTCCTTATCTTTTCTTTTGTTCATTTTCATTTAAACAACGCTTCATAGAGTGCTAACTTTTATATTTTCATTGATGCGAACCTGTTTTATAAATTAAAATGTTATCGATTCGAAGAGATCACATTTTCTCCTCTAGTTGATTTAACGCATTCTTCACTTAAATCAATATCTCTCGCATTAATTCCATTTTTAACTTGCAGTGTAAATACAAAATAAAATGTATATTTAACTTAATTGCTGGTACGGAAAAATATATTAACCCTCAACTACTATCGCCTTTTTACAGTTAAAGTACTATATCTGGGCCGTTTTTGACCCAAAAACTTCGAGACTTTCAAATACGTCTGCAATTCATATAATTTCGAATCAGTAATTTAAAGACATTTATTTTTGCACTCGTAGTAATCAAATAAATTTTATATCGAACAAAATATCTATAGATGTATATTTTTAAAATATAAAGTTCCAAAAGTAAGCTCAGAAATCGTTATATTAATATTTATCATAAAAAAAGTGAGAGTACTTCTAAGTGAACAAGAATCAAACTAATAACGAAGAAAAAAAATTGCATATTTTTTTAAATACATCTACAAGAATAATATACGTTTAACGTTAAAAAATAAATCGCATTATATTTCTAACTAACGCAAATGCCGATTTTTGCAACAAACTTCAGCTTAATGTAGTCCACTAAGAGTCGATTGAAAAAAGCATAATAGATCATCTCATCAAAAATTTTATAAAATATACGCGTTCATTTTTATAACGGAATTTTGAACAGTTTATAATGATTTTCTATTTTATCGCTTTCGGAACTAGACGACTAGCTGTGTTAATTATACGCATTCGGCTCAGTATCTCCTAACCGTTCAGCTCGATGCGAATTGAACTGGCACCGCCTTTATAGTTAACATCCGTTGTCAACAACAGTCAACATAATGCAATGTTAATACACGTGGTTGATTGCATTCAGTTCGAATATGCGTTTTTTTTTTTCGGACGGAAAAGGAACGACCAGTTTTTGTTATTTACCTTTTGAAATCGGCAACACTGACGGCATGCCCGACCTTCGCCTACTAAACGCTAACGACCATATAGGCTGTTCAATAGCGGCAACAAATTGTTCGAAATTCCTTGAAATTAACTACGTGCTTTCATGTTCCATGCGTTTCTAAATAAGTGAATCTAATTATTTTTCGTGAATTCTTTACCGTTAATCGGTTAAAGATTTTTAATTTTCGACCAGTTTAATAATGCAACACATTAAGAAATTCTCGGCTGATATCAGTAGCAAAAATTTAAGATTTTGCGTAAGATTGGATTAAATTTTCCATACATATTTTTCCACTTTGTATTCATTTCATCGACAACATCGACCATGACCTCACCTTTCCTACCTAGATCCGCACCAATGTGGACAAACGAAAAAATCAGTACGCCAAGTAAAAATTACGACCTTAAAAATATTACAAAAACATAAATATCAAATTTCCAAATAACACTGTCAACTAATTAATACCAAGGATCTTCTCTTTCAATTTGCCGGAGCAGGTTGTTGCGTATATCGATAATGTAAATTCAGGAATGTGCTGCACATTGGAGGAGTAACTGAATCTGCCTGTTCATTCAAAAGTCAGTTCATGTTAAAAAATGGCAGCTAACCAACCTTTCTTCATCACTGATTCCTCTTCAACAGTGCTCTGAAATTGAAGTTTTGAAATATACTCTTTCTACGCTAAATCAAGTATACTGCTAAACCTTGATTTCTCCCGAAGGAAGTTTTTAGCAAAAATTATAAATTCCTATGAATGAACCATATTGCATTAACTCGCCACTCCAGTTTTTTTTATCTTCCATCATTCCCTCCCCCCATTCCTTCCCTGATAAACTGTGCTAACGCTTGCATACCTCGTGCAAATTTCCATATAAAAGTCATCATTCGTGACCAACCCAAATTATTTCGTAAATTAAGGAATCAAACAAATAAATCTATATGTGGGAGTATATATATATATATATATATATATATATAGAGAGAGAGAGAGAGAGAGAGAGAGAGGGGGGGAGGGGGGGGGGTATATACATATATACAAGGCCGTGTCCACGAGGGGGCGGAGGGGTTAAACTCCCGATTACAACTGAAATTGTTATCATAAATACACAAAAATCTGAAAAAAATCAAAAATTTAAAATAAATATTGATGATTTTTTAGGGTGTACTTACATTTAAAAAAAAGAAAAAATATGCTTCATATTTTTAGGTACCACTAATATTTTATGCAAAATTTTTTATTACGAGTATAATCAATAACATGTAATTTTTTTTTTTAAATATTTTTATTTAACGTCGCGCAACCAATATGGTTATTTGCGACGCGAGTATAGATTTACAACAATTTAAATATAATATACGGAGTTTTATATCGAGTATTAAGGACATTAATAATCGCTATACTAGATTAATTATACTACAGTCTTGCAAGTAGTTGAAGACGGAGTTAGCATTTTCTCCAAGTATCTCTGTAACCTTTGGTTCCGAGCCAAAGTGTCTGTATCTTTGATTTGTGTAAATTCTGCATTCCAGTAGAATGTGCTGAATTGTGATTTGAACTCCACATTGATCGCAATATGGAGCTGGTGTCCGACTTAGTAAGTATGAGTGCGTGAGGAGGCAATGCCCAATTCGTAGTCTGGCTAGAATAGTTTCCTCTTTTCTTGACGTCCTAAACGAGGACTTCCACATTCCGATATTATGTAATTTTTATTATCGTTTAGACGGTAATTCATTTATGTAAATTATTAATATATAAATCAAAGTGATGGAAATTATTAATAGTGTGAATACTAGTGAAAAATGTATTGTTATTTATAATATAAATATGCAAAGAAATGGTTGAGGAGATAATGATGATGATGATGCTGATGCTGATAATAATGATTATATTTTATTATTATTATACTATAATACATGCATTAACAAAATAATAATAATCAGTAACATCGATACTATGACAACTAATCGATGAGATATTTGTTTCTTTTATTCACTTAATTTTTTAAGTCTACCTCAATATTTGTTGATGCCACCAGGGCTAATTTTCCATATATTTATTTGTCAAAGAAATAAATGATTTACTTTTATTAAACATTAGATTATAAATGTTCATATTTATTTTCTGTATTAACATTTATTAAACACACATAAAAACACGTATAACAAAAAATCAATTATTTAAAAAATACAACAAATACCGACATGTTTCGGAGTTACTCACTCCATAAGGCCATGATTAAGGAGTAAGTAACTCCGAAACATGTAGGTGTTTATTGTATTTTTTAAATAACTAACTTTTTGTCACATGTGTTTTCATGTGTGTTTAATAAATTTTATTAAACTTTTTTTTTTTTTGAAAACAACAGTTTGCAAAAAGAAATTCAAAAACGTTCATAATTCTGTATACTATTTCTAAAATTTCAACGTCATAAAAATTTACTTCGAAATGGAATGGTATTAGCTTTTATGCACAGACATTTAGAATAAAAAAGAATTATTTATGGAGCCATGATAACCTCGGAGACCGTAAAATGACAAATAGTGGATTACTGTTTAGTTAGGTCTGATTAAGAACATCCATTCAAATGCTCCCTACGCTGGAAGTACAATACAGTTTTTCCTTAGCATGTGCAACTTACTCTCTCGATTCTAAAATTAATTCATATTTTATGTGCCGTAATTCACGGCGTATGAAACTGATAGTTAAAAAAGCTCCGTACGTTTAAATTTCTTTCTTAACCATGTTTTAACCCTTTATAAGTCAAGTTTCTGAAAACTTATAAATGCATTCTTTTTGGAAGGTTTTTTATAAAATAAAAAAATACAAAATTAATAATTTTTCGACGTATTTATTATTTATGTCAAAATTCAAAAAAAAAGTGGTATGTAGCAGATATGTCACGTTGCCGCACATGGGTTATATTGATTTATCCGTCGGGTTGAAGTGTGATAAAGTTTAAAGCAATTATTTTGTTTGTTGCAACATAATCCTACGCTACATTTCTCACATATCGTTTGCGAGACTCCACTACATCTAGGATATTTGCAGCGGATCCTTTTTTCACTCCACGCTAGGAAATGACCGACTTCAGGATTCAAAGTCTCATTATCAGAAAAACAATATCGCCGGAATATTCGATATCGGCATGACTGTCATCCAAGCTATCTTCACTGTCCTCAAAATTAAGAAGGATTTGCTAATTTCGTTATCACTTGAGCCATTTCTATATACAAATTTAAAAAAAATTAATTACTTGAACATTATACCGTTATACATAATTACAAAAAAAGGAAGATTGCGAGCAATACATCCAATGTCAAACTCACGTGTTTCATCGTCGGAATAAAACATCTGATGTTCAGGAATGTGTTTTTGATTTGTGTCCTTAATAACGGCAAGAAGTCTAGGCTTACCACTGATTTAATTTTCAACCGCACTTTAGCTGTTGCAACCCTTGTAGGGCAATATGACGTATCTGTCACATATCGTCCAAAATTTTTATATATTATTTTAATTTGATAATTTGCCCTTGCCCTGCAGGGCACAGGTTGCTGTAACTAGAGTTACCTTCTCTAGTAAGTAGTCACTCGACCGTCATATGGTGCTAGTCCTACCGACGAAGAAACGAAACAGCAACCATGTGAATTTCATACGTCCACGTCGTGCAGGGTGGTAATTTTCTTTTCAGCTGGCTTAGCGTTGATTAGAAAAGCTAAATTGGACTTCACACAAAGCTGATAGGAAAACGGAGGAGGAGACACTTGCCGAAGGTGCTCTGACTAATAAATACCGTTAAGCTCTTTTACTGCGATACAAACAGCAGACTATCAGCAACTCGCTCGCGACATAAGTGCCCAGTCGGGTTGGTTATCAACTCAGAGCGAGCAGGCGAGTATCCAGCGCCTTAAAACTGGGTCCTTTCGGCTAAGGGAGTAAACCCTGACAGAAAATCTAGCGGAAGGCAAGAGGGAAACCACCGCTGTATTCCATCCCCAGGTAATCCAATGGCAGATAACACGAGAATGATGGCCCTCAGTCCGGCGCGGCCTTTCAGTGGGCACAGGGTGCTAAGAATCCCGCCGTCTGCTAAGGTTACAAAAATTGGAACGTGGAACGTAAGAAGCTTGTACCAAGGAGGAAAACTAGCTAATTTCAGGAAAGAGATGAAACGATTAAGGATAAAAATATTGGGTATTAGTGAACACCACTGGCCAGGTAATGATGAAAACAACTGCGAAGATGGAAAAGTATATTACTCTGGAGACACATCAGCCAATCACAGAAATGGAGTAGGATTTATTGTAGATAAGAAGATAATGGCATATGTAGATATCTTTGTACC